>OX418217.1:17571325-18771325 GCA_948455865.1 Conomelus anceps | reverse complement strand
ATAGAAAGGGTGAATAACTTTGAATATCTGGTAACAGACATTACAGCAGATGGAAAGGTTGATGAAGAGATCAAAAACAGGGTGCAAAAAGCCAATCAGGTATATTACCAGTTGAGTAGAAGCATACTAGGAAAAAGAGGGCCAGGAAACAAAAATGTAAATTTACCAGGCAGTATGTAAACCTATTCTACTCGATGGAATGGAGTGCTTGACACTTTTGGACAAACATAAAAGTAGAATTAGCTCTGCAAAAATGAGATACCTAACGAAATTCTTTGGAAAAACAAGAAGTAAGAAACAACGTAATCAGAGAGACATTTAAACAGGAGGAACTGATTACCACTCTTATCACTGATCACCTTATCAGTGATTACCACTGATTACCAAAGAAAAACATTAGGATGGTATGGACATGTAACTCGTATGACGTATGAGTGAGAAACGAAAGGCAAGGTTGGTGATGGAGGCTAAACCAGAAGGAAGACGAGGCAGAGTACCACCACGGCTGGAATGGAATGAGTATGTTAAGAACATAGCAGCAGGAAGGGGAAAAACGATGAATGAGGTTGAAAGAATGGCACAGGACAGAATAAGGTTTAGATATTGGTTGAAGGAACCCAACGCTTAGCATCATAAGGGATAGAGAAAGAAGAAGTATTCTAAATTAATTAATGTTTCTTGAAATTAAATGTTATTCTTAAATCAAGATTAATGTTAGATTCTAAGAAATTACGTTTTTAATCTTGATGCGTGAAATCTGGGATTATTGGTGTGACAATCGGAGTGGAAAAACAAAGAACAGAGCCGATTTCTAGATAGTTCAAAGTAAATCATTATTTATATCGAGAGTGTAATGGAATATTCATTGTATTATCGTAGTATGATATACTGAAATTGAAAAAATGGATATTGAATTTTCCAGTTTAGAATTTGGACTCCTGGTCGGAAAAGACAAACCAATAAATAGTGTGCTAAATTTTGAATTAATTTTGGATTGATGTTGGATTTTGGATGTCGGATGTGTGACAGGCATTTTTCTGACTGATGTTTGTCATTTTGGTCTAAGCTTGTTGGGAAACTGGACTCTCTTGGTTTTTTTTCTTCTTCATTGAACCCTTTTTTGGATAAGATTTTCTCTCCTTCTACTCGCTTTACTTTTTTTCAACACAGAGCCACCTGCTTGTAATTTTATTATATATTTGTTCTGCTTTTTTATTTTCTGAATGTTTCATATGTTTTTGATAATTGATAGAATTGAATTAGAATAATGTTTTCTATTTTTAAAAATCTGTCATAATTCATCTTCCTTTTTTTGCATTTTGGAGTCGGTCGAGAAGAGTTATGCTGGACAAATTGTAATTATAGATGCGAGGCATTTGGCACTTGTAGAAAATAATAAAATATTAGCAATAAAAATAGCACCACCCATACTACTCAAAGCTTCAAGTTGTGAATAAATTGATTTGTTACTTCATTTTTCTACTTTCCTATAGGCTAGGCCTACTTCATTCTGTCATCTTCATTTTCTCAGTTCATTTCTCACTTAAAAATAATTTTTATAGTTGTCTTACTCAACTCTAAAAGCCTGTCAAAGTAGTGGTGAAGTATTGCAAAAAAAAAATTCTGGCACTGTAGTTTACTACTTACTAGTTTACTTAGTCAAGCACAAGTCTTCTCAAGTGAGCTAAATTCTAGAGAGTGCAATCGCAGTGAGAACTTACGACATCAGCCTATTTTATTTCATTTTTTCTATTTTAGTTCATATTTAAGTTCATAATTTATCTGACAGAACAGCACGATTTAAAAAAATCAAGAGAGGCAAAAATAATAAATAGCTTAAAAATGTATACTATACTAGCTCATATTAAACTAAGGTCTAATAAATAATAATCGCCTATGATTAAGCGCAAGATTCAGCCCACTTCAAATTTGGAGTCATTTGTTTGCGGTCTTTGAACTCGTGCTTCACATAAAAAGATACTCAAATGCGTTTTGTTAATTGTTTTCGTTAATGTGTTTGTTAGAACAATAGACCATAAAAAGGTTCCCCTTTCATAATACACTGTATGCATTTCATTTTTGACTTTCTGTATAACTGAATGTGTTAGCATTAAAGGTGCTACAAAACAGTAGATTATTTGCGAATGGGATTCGTTGTTCTTATCTGAGACAAAAATCTAAAGTAATATATGTGATGCATTAGTGTGAGTGTGTTGGTAGGCCTGGTGATGGAAGGGAAGCTGTCAGTGCGATGCGATAACGACACTTCGCCTCGTTGCTTCCAATAGCTATGCTAATTACACCTCGCCTCCCGGAAATGTCATTCCCAGAGGAAAAAAGCGGAGAAAAAGCTTTTGACACATGTCATGTTCGTTTCCTTTCCACTGTTTACACAATATTATTAACTCGGTGAGACTCGTAATTTTTCCTCTTTTGACGCAACGCGCTTGATTGTACTGACTTCTCAAAAAAAAAAAAAAAATGAAACTATTAACAGACTTCTCACAATTTTCACTTTCTTCTACTGGATAGAGCTATTCTGTCCTTCGGAATGTTTTAATGAGTAGTTTGCGGTGTTGTTTTCAGAAGTGTAAGTGAGATTGATTGATAACTCTATTCACATTCACATCGCTAATAATAGCCCAAGTGGTTGGTAAAGTTGAAGAGGTGTTTCTTGATCATTTATGGCGTTCAATTATTGAGACATACTTCCAGTTCAATTTTGGTGATGAATATTGAAGTTACTGCAGATCCATAAGCATTTGTTACCCTCATAATCTGAGAATTATGTCACATAGCTAAGCCTATAGTTTAAATCGTTATGACTTATTTTCTATAAACTCCTCACCTGTAAAATGGTAGGCAACATTCATTCCAAAGGTTCCCTTATCTTCTGTTTTCAAAAATCAACACAGTCACTTACTTCCCAGTTCTCACACAATGTTTTTTACAAGGTTATTCCAAACTGGATTCAATACAAATTGAGTGTATTACATAAAATGCAGTTGGAAGGGTTGAGTGCGTTGAATCAAATAATAAAAATCCCAGCTTACTACTAGCATGGTTAATAGTCCTGGACCATATCATCAAATAAAAGGTTATGTAAAACTGAAAAATATTATTTTCCTCTTGTGAAAAATATCAGTTCGACAGTTCCCTCTTCAAATTGAAACAAAATATAGATAATTTTCAAGCCACAACATTTTCTCAAAATGTCTCTCATTGTTCACTATCTAGTTTCTCGAGACTACTTGAATGCTCAAAAACATAAGAGTATTGGTCTCTGGTCATATTCTACACCCCTGGAGCAGCGAACAGAGGCGGAAGAGTAATGACCTGCCGGAATACTATTCAAATTTAAGCGGTCAACTGGTAAGATAAGCGGCAGACACATTTGGAAAAATCATTTATTCAGGCTGATCTGACGGAATAACAAGCGGCCAGCAGGAATACATCAATTGCCAGTTCAGTAGAGACGTCGGATTGTCTAAATATTGAGCAAGAAAGATGACGACAAGGCAAGTCCCAGACTGGCATAAGAAGAGGTCAGGTATATGAGAATCTATCAAAACGTGAGGAAAGCTTCTAGAAGCCATCAATTACTTTAAGGGGCCAACATTTCTTACAGTCAAATTTGTTTTGAGACGGGCCACAGTGCTCTAGACATGACCCCAGGCCGGGTCAACATCCACTTCATTAGGATGTCGTTGTATGATTTCAGGCTTTATGTGGTCATAGCTCACGTCTGGGACTTTCACAATAATTCATGGGCCTGAGACCACTTCCTCTCCAAATACAAAACTAGAGGCTCAAAATGGAGATTACAAGTCACATAAATATGAGCAGAGAGCGAGTGTCAATGAAAATCTGATTTAAAAATTCCATGTTATTACTGCTTTTGAATGGTTTATTGATATGAGCTAGTTGAGTTAATAATGCTGCTGACTGGACTGACTGGTTGACTTCGTCCGGCTACTGATTTTGAAGGATTTTAGACATATTAGTAAGAATTATTATGAAATACCTATTTTTTCGATTTTAGCTCATTAGTTGCGCCTAAGCTCATAATAATTATTCCAAAAAAGTTTGGAATTCTGACATCTATCATCTGTGGCTAGGATTTTTACAGCTTCCAGCGCTATTTCAAAATAGATAAGTTGTTTCCTTCAAAAACTAATTCTCGATCTTGAATAGTCGAGTTTATTATTAAGAGTTGTCCAATAAAGAAGAAGAAATTTGAAATAAATAACAGCAGCTCTCTATTGATAATAAAATGTGATCTGAGATGAATGATTATTTGATTAGTCTGGTAGATGATAATCCAAGCATTCAAAAAGAAAGATTGTCTTAGACTAAGACTGATCACTGTTCTCAACAGTACTTGTAGTCTTGTACTTCAATTTGAAATAACTGATTTTGGGATGATGATGATGATCAAATGTCCAAGTTTAAATTCTAAAATATATCTCGAATACAAATAATTTATTGTTTTTGAGAATATTTTTTTTAATATAACTTAATCGATTTTATAATAGAACACTGTAATAAAGAAAAATTACAAATTATTGAAAAAAATTTAAATTCATTCACAGCCTGTATTTGAAAACACAGAACAGTTAGTTTATCTGTAATGTGCAATATGAGAGCTACTCTTACTCTGTAAGAATAGAAACATGTAAAAATCAGTTAAGAACTCATTCATTCCAATGAATTTATCAATACCAACCATTGTCTGTCTATTGATACTGTAATTTGGTGTTGAAGTTTTTGTATTCTGTTTATATTCCTTAGTGACATATTTCTATTATTTAGTGAGAACGAGGCAATAGGTCGTCATAAAAGATTAGTTTTTCAACATTATTGTGTTAGCTTTCTACATTCCGCATCCTCACTGGGCCGAAGAACTTGATTCAGCCAGGTCTCCGAGCAGACAAATTGTTGCATAAGTTTAGTGATATTCAGATCTGCTCAAAGCTGTCGAAATATTCTCATGTTAAAATTGAGAGCTCTATCTGAGAATGAGCTTTACCTGGTTTTTTGAGCTGGACTTTGACCAGCGAAAGGCAAGAACCATGGTCACACCAGGGCGCCAATTTGTGTTCTTGACAGGAACCCTGCGGTGCCTTTTTCAGTTGCAAAGCTCTTTCAAACACGCTTTCTCCTTTGCAAAGGGCGGCGTTCTCTTCTAGAACCAAATGGTCTGTTATTTACTCTTATCTTTTGTCGCCGCCTGATTTATGACACTTTGTTTCGGTTCTGCTTTTGATCGGTAGATTTCTAAAGAGACTATACACTCAAAAGCAATGACTACATACATATCCTTCTTCAAGAACAACAGTGCCAAACCTTTCTTTGAATGCTGTCTCAACACAAGTTTGGAATTCGGCTGCTGTCATAGATATAGCTTAGGGCTATAACAAATATGAAATTGAATTCATTTTTTGAAAAATCTTGCTGTCGCCAAAACCTGCAGACGTATACCTGGTTGCAGTGGCGTAGCCAGGATCAAATTTCGGGGGGGGGGGGGGGCTCACCAAGTCTGGGGTATAGGAGGGTCCGGATTTTTTTAAAAATTTAGTGGTGTGAAAAGCAAATCTAGACAACTTGTTAGGCTCTAAAGTTCAAAAGAAAGTTTTGAAAAATTACTACCCAAGAACCTAGGTGGCCAGGTTTGAAATGATAAAGTTTGATATACCGATATCTGTGACTATTTTGAGTCAAAACCCTTGAATTGGAACTAATCATACTTGACTTATGTACTGAATCACAAAATTAATACTAATTATTATTATAAGTTAAACATTTATGTCATTAGCATAAAACGCACCCAACCCAAAGTTCATGAAATCGGATTTTTTTTTTATTATAGCACACTGATTTTACACGCTTGCATAGAACTTGCATTTATTTGTGTGTTTTCATTTATAAAATCCCGATTTTATGAACTTTGGGTGCGTTCAGGCTAGTGGGTTATACTGAATTTAACTTCAAAACTTAATTTTCTACAAGATGAGTTTATTCAAAAAGATGATTTATCAATAATTAACAAAGTTAATCCACTTCAAACTTGAAAATTGCATTTTATTTAATGTAATAAATAAACAATTATGGTAGTCACAGTTTTCTAACATGTTTTATTCGATTTCGTAGCTCATTTTAAATCAAAATTATCCATTTGAGCACCTAACAAGTTTCTATATGAGTAAATATTGAGGAAAAATTTGAAAAATGCATTAATCTGACTATAACTGTAACTATATTCCATTACACAAATAGGGTTTCTGTAATCTGTTCGTTATAATACAACAAAACAGATAGAACCCTTCGGCTTTAAATAAGTCCTTATCTATTAGTAATTTGAGAATTTTTTATTTCTGAAATTTCGGGGGGGGGGGGGGGCGGGCCCCATGGACCCCCCCCTGGCTACGCCACTGCCTGGTTGGTCATTTACCTAGTCCTGTTTGGTAGGAGGATTTCACCTTTAGTAATTCCAGGGTACAGTATTGAAGAATGTCAACTAAACTGTAATTTTAGAAAGCTTGTTCTGAGAAAAAGGCTTGTGGTAAAATAGAATACTCTATTCAGATTCCACTTACAGTAACACAATAGTGTATAAACTATCAAAAACATCCTATTTAGAAGTATCTTCCAGCTGGGAACTGTCTTATTCTTCTGGCAATATCCTGTTTGGAACACTTCTAATGTTAAATTTTAATAACAAACATGACACATTATAACTTATCATACACAGACTGTTTCGTATAGAGTTACCAATACTTGATCTTTGTGGACTTATACCCTACTCACCAAAATAATGAAAAAAATTCATCTGAGCATGTCAGGAAATGCATTGTTACAGGATTGAAAAAGGTGGAAGTTGTCATTTATGCACATTGATTTGCTCATTCCGAAATTTCTAGTGCTTATTTCGGTCAATTTCTATGTAAAGTGAGTTGAAGAATCTAATAAAACAAGTAAGAATTTGACAACTGCAGTGGTTTTAAAGATATACAACAAATATATCTGTCTCAACCGAGTTTGATGATCAAACCACTCAACAAATCACAAAAAATTACTTACAATTTATTCTATAATAACATTGAAACCAATTTAAAATTCACATCATGTTATGCGTGTGAAAGAAATTATGCAACAGCAACATATTCCGCTTCCTGGAACAGTTTCATTTTGTGAAAGCTCCATAACATTATGACAACCTACAATCAATCAGTAATCACATTCTCCCGGTCCTCCCCAATTGTTGACACTAGAGAAAATTCAGAAGGCCTGCTGTGAGGAGGACGAACTGCAACATTGATCAGATCCATTCAAGCGCTCCGCGGTGTTTTTGATGTGAAAAGAAACACAGCTGATGAGAGTTAATTATTCCAGTTGGTGGTGGAATGAAGGGATGGTTCAATCTGCTAGTGAGAGAGCTGGAGTGAGTAAGTGAGTGAACGGTATGACGGGTGAGGGCTTAATGCAATAATTGGGCTAGGCAGCCGACATCAAAGCTCTGACAATGTTGCTGAAGCAACTTGTCACCTGTCAAGCAGAGCCTATTAGAGCTGTCAGCCTAGCCGACCGCAACCCCCTTCGTACGATACAACATAACCTATAATGCAGCCTATAATATTCCCCTCCGTTTTGTATGGTAAGACGGGTGGAAGGAAATTACATGCTGCAGAAGAGGCGTGTGGTAACATCAGCCGAGCCCCGAGTGCGAGCGCCCAGCACCGGCAAAAGCAAACACAACTGAAACGAACAGAAAGGTGTGGGAAACATTACGATCTTTTCATTTGGATAAACAAATACAAAAACTGAATGTCGCTTTATTATTGTGTCTATCCAAAGTTTCTGAGCAAACAAGCAGCGCACTTTGTTCCTACGTCAAGTTCCTTTATTGTACGATCAATTTTGTCCTTCTATTTGGGAGCTACTCATTGAACAGCTTTTCATGTGTCACATGAAGCACAAATAGTGTTGAGGAGAAAAGGATAATTTTCTGGTTTGGAAAACCCCTCGAGGTAAAACTCCATTCTGCTGTTGTATCTGAAGCATTCAACTGGAATTGGATTATTTTTAGCATCATTTTATTGTCGTTCCTATTCTATTTCAATGGAAATGCTTCGTTAATATTTTTGGTTCCACAGTTTCAAATAAAAAAGAGGAATATAAAAAGCACAAAAATGTCCACCCTCTCGTCCTTCTCCGTCCTCTTCTCTTTCTTCTGCTTTTTCTCCCTCTCCTCCTTCAAACAAGCAATACACAGAAAAGGATTTCTTTATGCAAAAATTTATCGGAACTATTGCTCTTTTGTTGAACTTCAATGATGAATATTAAATAAATTTTTATAGATAGTGAGTGTTATTTTTATTTTTATTGTGGATGTTTTCGATGATAAATTGTCGTGTCTTATACTCCTTAACTTCGAACTCCGGAACTTCGATGATAAATATTGAATACATTTTTATTGTTAGTGCCATTTTTATTTTTATTGTGAATTTTTTCTGTACTTTGTGGGTTACTCATGATTTAATAATCCTTCAATGCGGTAAGCTCCAGAAATTTGTATAGAAAAGAGCTAAGTTTCATAATAATGAGTTATTTGTGTTTTGGAAAATCTACAATCTGTTGAAACGTTTCTATTGTCATACAAAAGCTCATAATGTACTTATAACATAATATAGCTTATACCTCATATGTACTTATTGGAAGCATATTTGCTTCCAATAATATGATTGATAGATGTGACTTACTTTATCAACAACTATTATTAGCTGTGGCAATTATTATTGAGCAGCATGTGTTTCATAATATCATGTCAATGTCTGTATTGCAGTTAATCTCTGAATATTAACATAGTAATCGGGTTGACGTGCAGAAATATAATATTCAATCAATTCAATTCAATGCTTTATTTTCACAAACAAAAATACAAACAGCAATAATATATTTCTGAAAGTGAAAACTACTCCTCTGATATGGAGCAAGTCCGAGTTCAGAGGAGGAGCAATTCTCAACAGTACAGCATTACTAAGTGAGAAACATTATTAATAATATTTTAAAGATAAAACAACATGAAAAATATAGTTAAAAAACATTATGGAAAAAAGAAATGGAGTATAACAATTGACCAATATACTAGAACATTCAAAAAAGGCTACATACAACACGTTACTACTCTTTCTACTCATAAGAACATGTGAGAAGTTCTCAATTATATCACAATCTCCATCTCTGAATTCCTTTCAACTTTTAAAAGATAGCCCTTCAGTGAAATCCTCAATATACTCGAGTAATTCATGACGAATAACAAAAGGTTACGGTGTTTCTCCTGAAAAACACATTAATAAAGTGACTTGGAGACTCCTTAGTCTGGATCTAGTTTATAAATGATTGAAGGTGAGTCGGAAAAAAGTGAATCCGGTTATGCAATAGAAGATTTATTAATTTATTATAATCTCCAATAGAACAAGAAGTTTGAATTCAAGATGATTGTCATTGTCTAATCCACTAGAAATACTGACTTTTATTATTCTTTAAGTAAAGTGCCTTTTTACTTTCATGGTTAATATTCTTGGAGTGTAATGGATTTTGTAATAAATTAATAAATCTTCTATTGCATAAAAATATTTTTACATCAAAATATATTCACAAAATCAAAAAATAAGTTTTATTTCAGCACCTGATGAGGCATCCTTTTTAAAAAAGTACAAGTGAGTATCATTCCTACTTTACTATTCAATTCATGATAATTAATGTTCTTATCACTGTCATTCATTCTACTCTTTATAAAGCTATACATCCTTAAAAACGTTCTCTAATCTCCCTGATTCTTTTCTCTCCCTTGCTACTCTTTGCCATGTTCCGCCGCCACACACTTCTCTAAATTCTTCGTCCCAACTTGTATTCGGTCATATTTGGTGTGCCTCTATTCCTTTTTAATGCCCACAGATACCATTTCAATATTCTGCTTGACCTGACTATATGACCGGCCCAATTCCATTTTCTCTCTGCTATCGTCTTGCCAATATCTTCAATTATTGTCTTTTTTTTAATCCATGATCTCATCTTTCTGTTTCTTCTTGTTACCATTTCCATTGAGTTCTGAGTTTTCTTATTACTTTATCATTGATTGTCCAGGTTTCACAGCCGTATAATATAACTGGAAAAATTTCCTTTTGCTACTCATATCAATTTTAGATCGAAATAGATAATATTTTTTGAACATCAACCAACCCAATGTAACCCTTTTGGTAATTTCACCCCGTTGTCCGTCTTTCCAAATTATCTGAAGATGAATTGATCAACCTTTTTTATCCTCCCTTCCCCACTCGTGGAAGAGTGTTGGAAATTTTGTCAAAAAATATATTCCATTAAAACCATTGAAAATTATAGAATTATATTGATTTATGAATATTAGAAAGTAATATTATTCAAGTTAGCCCATTCATTCACTTGTCATGCTGTTACCGATTGTTTTGATGTGGAGAAAATGTGAAGTTTCTGTGTATTTTTGATGTGGAGGAGTTTCTTGATAATACATTATCCCACAGAAAGTTTGTCCTCAGAGGCCTCTTTGCTTCAACGTTTCGAGGGTATAACGGCTGATTCAGCTTATTCTTCCATCGGTTGGGTAATTTATTTTGGAAAATATTTGAATTTACTGGTGGCAGTCACTTCAATAATTAATTCCGTAAGCCTACATCTGCAGAAAAAAGTTTGACAATTTGTTTGAAAGGATTTCATGATAGAATAAGTATGAAAATCTGGTCACATTTAATCCGATATAAATTTCAAAAGGAAGGCTGCGCTACACATTTTTGTCAACAGGCTATTGTCAAGATGCTCCGATAAGATAGTCCATATAATTATCACTTCGTACATAAGCAGGGGCTGGAGAAATCGGTTCGCGACCCTGTCTTTATTGTGAATGAAAAAAACTTGTTGTAAACATTCATGAAATATGTAATTATCTGTATGAAGGTTGTGATCCGCTGCTTCCTTCATAATACTTTATTTGAATGAAACTATTCGTTGCTTCCCAAGCTCAAGTCTTGTAAGCGAACAGCAGTTGTCAGTCTCTCTTCAGAAAGGCAGAGAAGGGTGACGCTGTCATGTCATCGCTATGACAAGGCAGCTACAGGTATAATGCAAAGCCAGGGATCATCCGCAATCCAAAAAGGTCCCTCAGCGGCAAAACACAGCATTCGCTGATGTTTGGTTGGCATTCAGACTAACAGGGAAGGAGGGAGAACGTATACATCCCTCCGTAATAAATACACAAGGAACAACATGTTATGCCTACATAATATGATATTGAATTGAAAACGCCATGTCAAGAGAAACTCCAATTCAGGCCTGATATGACGGCGGATGAAAGAACTGTCTGAGCGGGCTGAGCCTGTTCCAGCATTCACATGTCGTTATTGTGCCTAGCTTATTAATTTTTTGAAAGGCGATATTAAAATTTAAAACCTGTACCTCGACGTGCTTTCGGTTGAAATGTTTTTTGATTAGTTTTCAAACACCCCGGCTGTCAGAAAGTATGAGCACTCATTCGAGCATACTACGTATTATTGTGCCGGTACGTCATGTTGCAGACTGACAAGAATAACATTCAGTCGTTGAGGAACATAAAACTGTAGGTCGCCCAGTGCACAAATCTCAAATGTGTAAGTTATTTCAAATGTTATTCATTTTCAATTTATTAGCAAGCCTGGTCGCATCTCTCATAATTAAAAATAATATATTAATATAACATTTATCTATGTCACTCACCGGTCCCTACTCACGTGACGCTACAACTTATACTTTTATTCACGGTTGGAGCCGTCAGGTTAGTTTTCTGACTATCATGGAGGCTATTATTTTTCCATTAGAAATTGTTCCTCTTATTTTATCAGAAAACATTCAATAATGGCAGAAATGTATAGTCAAAAAGGCTAATTACATAAAATGAGAGACTGAGTAAACATGTAGCACATAGAGCACATTAGGTTTGATCGAATTCTGCTTGATACAGAATTTAAATAGAAATTTACTATTAAAAATTCACTAAAACATATTAGTCACCTGCACCAATACATACCCCAATTTTTTGAACTACTTTTGTTGGCCCCTACAATTCATAATGGTCATTAGAAAATAATTTCTGTTTATAAATTTAATAAATTCTGTTTAAGTAAATTTGTCAGTTTGTTCAATTGTCAGTAACTTCGAACTAACTTGTAAGATACTAGCCGATATGGCCAAGTTAAGAATGAATGCTGCTGTACAGAAAGGTCTCCATGGTCTAGTGGTTAAGGCGCCCGACCGGCAATTGGGAGGTCCGTGGTTCGATTCCCGGTGGTGACTGATATTTTTGTACAGTAGCATTCATCGATTTCCATCAGCTATTAAATACTGTTGTCAATATCCGCCATTGCGGAAGTCTTCAGTATAAACTGATAGCAATTAAAGGAATTCGAAATTAATGAATTCTGTTTAAGTAAATTTGTCAGTTTGTTCAATTGTCAGTAACTTCGAACTAACTTGTAAAATAATTTCTTTTATCAATAAACTTGATAGTATATCTGAACCGATGCTTCCACACACGTAAGAAAAATAATATACTGCATTACTTTCCCCTCATGACAATTACAACGATTTTTTGTGACTTTCTTGTACGGTGCAATTGGATCTAAACCTCCACATCCAAATTAAAAGTCTCTGTCTAACTCCAAGCTATTCTATACAGTCCACATTATAGTTTGAAAAACAGTTGAACTACTTTGAGCTCCGGGTTTGTTGGGGAGGGGGTTGGAAAGGTACAATTATTCTTTTTTTTTTGTTTATGAGTCAGGAACGATGAATCAAATCAATTTATTTTTCATATAAAAGTTACTTTCTCTACAAAAATTATTCATTGCGCGTTAGTTGGTAGAACCAACCCCAAGCGCGTTACGGGCTTCCCAAGTTGAGGTTGCATAGTATATCACATTGTGGCAAAGAAAAAATGTTATTTTAGTGCCATTTCATCATTAATGTGAATCATTAAAATGATATTCAAAGTTAAGAAGGCTATGCAATCATATCATATCGTTCTTTGGAGATAACATTTCAATGATGACTAATAGCAGGTGTTGGCTGTTGTGGGTTATCAACTGTAAGCCTATTGCACGGTAGAATATAGAGGATTTATTTGAAGAAATGGCCCAAATCCACATTTTTAATCTTCCATCCAAAAACCCCTTCTTGCTAACCCATTAGTCAATATATGACTAATTATATGACTAATATATGACTAATATATTATATGACAATATATGACTAATCTATTAGTCAATAGATGGTGGTTCATTTGCGCCCTCCGCTGGAGCAACGTGAATATGATTTGCTCCCCACTACTCATTTACGGCTCACTTTACTCAGCGTATCAAGGCAGACCAGATTCGTGTATTGTATTTGAAATTCGAAAAAAAAAATTGAAAAATTTAAAGTTAATCCAAATTATGTATTTTTATACTATTAAAATATATGATTCTCACTAACAATGTGAAATCATAATTTTATATGACTAATAACTCAATGTACTCATTCTTTCAACGTTAAAACGTAATATCCTACCTTCACTTTATCAAGTTTCCTTTTTTTTTTTGTAGATTACGTCTTCGAGACTCCAGTTAAGGAGTATAAGACAAGTCAGATCAAGATCCTTGTAAAGTCTGTGTAATTGGGTGGAAATTCACGCAGTAAAGATGATTATTGAAACTCTCATTTATCATTAATCGCAGTTACTTTCTAATCACATACTTTCAATTTACTTAAAGAAAATATATTCTTCCAATTCATTATGAAAAAAATTTGATGATTCATCCATTGGAATCAATTTTCAAAGACCAAGAGCTTGACTCGTATAATTATTATTTACGGCATGAACATAAATATAAACATCAAGTTTGATGCGGTTTTTCGAAAGTCTTGTTGGCACTTGTAAAACGTTAATAGTACCTTCACTCAAATTGATTCAACCAGCAATAGAAATGACATGAGATAATGACGAAAGGTAATAATCTGTAATTATTGGTCGTAATAGTCATTAGAAAAAAATTATTGTATCAATTCAGTAATCACTATTACTGTCAATTGTAGTCATGCCACTATAATTATATTTTATTACAATGGAAACTTGTATTGAAGGCCATGAGAGACACGAGTAAAAACTAACGTAATTAATTCACTCAACCCGAGCAGCAAACAAAGTGGGCTGACAGAAGACGGAAAAAGCTAGTGAACAAATTCGTTCAAGGTGAGTCACTTATCATCGATAGTAGTTAATAATTTCATCAGGTGTTTTAACAACATTGTTGAAGGAGATCTGCAAAATTTTATTTGGCTACAAATCAAGATAATTTAGCTACTAATCATAGGCTACTAGATAGGTATTTTTTAGCACAATCAGTTTTGGGTGATGCCCAATGATAAGCGCTTTATAGCGCGAGCATGATCTCACAAAGATAGAAAGGAACATGGTGCAGCTGAATGATGGACGCTTCTTACTGGACTCAAAGATTATTCTGCAAGTAGTAGATTTTGTGACCGAAATATATAATTAGTGATAGTAATATAAAGAGTGATATTAATATAGATAGTTATTAGTAATATATATAGTGATTGCAAGGTGATCGCAGTCGCATATGTGTTGGTTTGCGATCACAATCGCGTTACGGTCGCTTGAGGCTTGCGGCTATGGCGTTGACTGTCGTGCTTTAGACAGCGGCTATAATTCTGGCCGCTATCAGATATATGCCGCTCTATAGTTGTAACTATAGGTATATAACTATAGCTGGTTTACAAACGGAAGCCGGCCAATTACAAAGGCGGACGAGATTTATCGGGCCGACGAAAGGAATAAGACATTCCTGGACGAAGGGTGGGCCTTGACTGGGCCTGTTGTCGGTCCCGCAGCCCAAAGAGATTATAAATAAAACATTTATCTTTGTTGATATAAAAATATGTGACAAGGCAGGAGAGAGGCGGCCGTAAAACACAACACGGCAGTGCCGTGTCCAGGCTGGTCACGATCGTCTGTCTGCTCCAGCTCTGTTCCCGCTTAGACCAGATTTACCCCTACACCCACACGCACACACACACAACCGTACTCTCAATTAATGCTCATGCTAAGCAGAAATCAATTTTTTTAGATTGCCTGTTTATTGTTTCAAAAATAAATGGATTTGTTCTACAGTACCACACATATGCTCACTTAGTTATTGTCAAATTTATTTATTTCTTTATTCATTCTTCGTCACATTACATCAAATTTTTGAGTTTCACTCATATGATTGGTGACATGTCAGTATTACTAAATCTAATAGTCAATTACATCAATAGTCAATTACAGTATGGTCACAAATAATTTGAAAAAAAATTAAAAGAACAAAACAATCAATATAGACTGCATTCAGACAAAAATGCATGGATAATAAATAGCGTCTTTATTTAGTCTAATTAATTAAATTCTGTGATCGAGTACATGGTCTTTCCAATTAATAATTTTCTGTTTGCTTTTTTGAATACTTTTACCGAATCCATATCTCTGAAAGAGAATTGTAAATGACTTTGAATAGAAATTTTGCAATATAGGGTGCACGTTTATAGTTTTTGAAAATTAATTTATTGAGATAAAAATACAATAATGCAGAGAAGCAACAGAGTTTTAGAGTACAAAACTGTTCTCTTAAAATTTTGACTTTGATTATTTTTCAAAAATGTTGAGGTTAGTGCACAAGTACAAATTTAGAATCACTGAAAACTTCACACGAAAAATTTCATTCCACTTGAAGCATTCTATTTAAAAGTTCACTCGAAACGGAACACTAATAAAAAAGTATATGATAACAGAAAGAGTTTTCACGCTGGTTAGAATTCAAGGGAACTGTAAATGGCATTGAAGAAATCCCAGAGTTAAGTACATAGATTTTTCCAAAGTTATATTATTCGTAAACAGCTAATTTATTTGGCTCCAAAGCTCATAAACTCCATTCCAGTGAGGCTTATCAGGGAACAACCAACTAAGCTCGTTCCAAATAATGTAAGGAGATGGATTATCGAGAACCATTACTTTGATTTGGGTGTTTTGTAACATTGTTAGCGGCGTTTATTGGCAGTGTGATAATATTTTTTGTAATAGTTTATCCTCTTTGCATAACCTACACATATTTATATATTTTTTTTTTTTGTGAATTAGCTTTTGTATTTCCATTGTTTGTTTTAGTTTTAAATTGAAATGGATGATTGTGACAGAGAACTACCGTATTATAATGCTACTCCTACTGGCGAACAAGTGTTTTCACTTATGCCAGTGGTTTTTTCCACCTCTTGTGCCACATTTGATGAATTTTGTCATTGTTAAGTGCTCACATATTCTAGTTATTAAGTTACTAACTGAATTTCGAAGATTTCTTGTTATTTGATGTGCATATTCTTATACATATATTATATTCTGTTGTTTTTTGGTGTGGGAATAAATTTGAATTGAATTGAATTGAATTACAGGACCACACAAACACATCTCATTATATTTTGGTGTGTAGTCTTATCTTGCTTAGTTTTCAGGCTGGCTGACTCTTTAGATAATAATTTTAAATTACAGAATGGTTTGAGGCAAGTTGAAACTGTCCAAGTTCAATGACTCTCTATTATTAGTGTGCATCTTTGATGAGTTTGAAAATAATATCATTCACAGAAAAAAAAAGTGCGGTCATTTCAAAATATGACATGTCATATTATTTTTATAGAAGTCCATACCATAATTTTTGTTCAGTAGACTAGTTTTTTACAAAATATTTTACGAATTTGTTTTGGTGCTTATTTTCTATGAATGAGAGTTACTTCCAAAGTTGAATGGATCTGTGAACTGGGGAGCTTCTAAATTTTTATGGTTCCAGTAACTAGCAAGCTGTCCAAGTGTTCATTCATCAAGAACTTTCAAAAAAGACCACCAAGGCAGTAGGTCTAGTGATCTCGACCTCCTGGAAGCAATGAGTTGTGAACAGACGTCTGAACACGTGATAGAGCCTTTATACTAATGACACCTTTTCTCTCAACACAATACACTGGTCGAAAAACTGGGCCCTGCCTTCACGACTCAAACAATGGGGCCCGTAATATTAGCTTATTGACTGACATTATACTCACTTAGTTATTACCAGCTTTTCAAGAGGGAAATTATTGTAAATGTGTTTGAAAAGAATTCCGGTAATTAGGCTAACAGCTTTCAGTAACATAGCTTAATTTTGTTCTAGAATATGAGCTTATATATAATTGAATAATAGACGGACTAATAATATATGTGTTTACAATTTGTCTGAATATAAATGCTTCCTCCCAAATTTAAACCACGTTACAGGTTTGAAAAAACAATACATGAATAAAAGTTATTATAAATGTTTTCTTCGCGTTTACTTATGATAATTTCTAGAGAAAACTCACCTTAATCTTGCCGACATTAAAGCATAATCGAAATTAGTGAAGAGAATTTTTTTGAAGTTTTTAGTTACATCTTCATATTCATTGTTATTCTGTCTATAAATAAATGGGGGGAAAATAAAATGAGTAAATGATGCCTATCAAATAACAGTAAAGTTGAAAAGACGAATTATTATTAATATATGCAATAAAATTATATACGAAGTAAACATTTTTTTAAACCATAACAACTTAAAATGTAGCATATTAAATATATGCACTTGCACCTAAAACCACACTGAACACAAACAAATACGATCTCCCATGGGTCTACAAACTGAACTGCTCTGATTGTAACAAATTTTACACAGAACAAACAGGCCGCGCATTCAAACAACGTTACAAAGAACATTTACAAGCCTTAAATAAAAAACCGAATCAACTTTTGCAGACCATATCATTCAAACTGGACAGACTTTTACTGACATCACTACCAACCTACACATTCGACATATAAAATCTAAAGGTTTTTACTGTAAATCAACCTTTGGAGCAACTTAAAATTTATAAACAAAACATCCTCAATGAACAATTAAATTTCAAATCACTTAAACCTTTTGATCACATTATACAAAAATCATAATTCTAACCAAAAAACCAACATCACTGACCAGGACGCCTTGAAGATGAGTTTCCATGGCTCGATAACGTTTGGCTAAGAGTGAGTACAAATATTATTTATTCACAATTTAAAATTGACTGCAAGTCGTTAAATTTACAATGAAAAGTTAATATTAACAACGCAGATCGTATGGAACAAGAGATCCAAGAACAATGTTCAACTTTGTTTGAACTAGCTGTTCGATTGATAAAAAAACACCTAGAGGTGAAAATAATTATTGACAAAGAATGAATTATTTATTAAAAAAACAGAAGCAAAAGAGATCGAGGGAGAGGGCTCTTGATGGCTTTGGTCAAGGAATATTTCTTGTTTTGATGTTCGTGGTCGTAAATAATATTTACTTTTCAATTTAATTTTACGTATTTTTCATAGTAAGTTATTGATTTCTAACTGAGGCTGCTTCATTGAATCGGGAATGCTTCTTTTAATAAGGGGGAGACTTATACATTTATAACAGCACAACATTGATTAGTTAATCGGAGAGTTTTGGAGTATGGAATATTATGGTAAAAAAGTATCCTATGAAGTTACATACGATTTTTTTCACTCACCGATGCCTCAGGAATTATACTAATACTGGAACATGTATAATGATTTATGATATTTTACAAATTTGTTTTTATTGCTTTTCTATTACATTTCTATCACCATGAAAATTATTCAAGACTCCTTTGAATGTATGGTTCTTTTTAATCCCTCTATCCTATATTTTACGTGCGGAGATTAACATTTGTTTTAAGTAGCACAGGTAGAAAGTCAAATAATCAGTGGTGGCGTATGATGAGACAAGGGTAGAGTAAATAAAGTTGAGTATGTTAAGTAAGTTGAGTGACTAGAGTCTACTAATGATCTGTTGAGTCAACGAGAGTCCGATCGGAAGGCGTGAGAAACAGCTGTGATTGACTAACTTTTTGTTCACATCATACAAAAAGAATCCCAAGTGTTGAGTCAAAAATATGAGTTAATCATCAGATTCAAGTTTTTGCACAAAACATTGATTCTGAAAATCAGATAATGTGAATTTCTTTTGAATTTTACAAACGTTTCATCATCCCATCCCATCACACATCTACACTCAAAAAGGTAAAGGCTGATGCAAAATTTATTAAGACAACGAAAATAGAAAGAAAATTAAAGCCGATGAAAACCTTTAATTCTGCTTCCAAAATTACTTTTTCCTTGTAAGTACTGCAACAATAAGTAAGCTTTACTCGAGATAATAATTATTACATTAAAAACACAGACAGCTCAATGTTTTCTGATGGAAAAGTGGGGTTTTTGCAGATAATAGACTGTAAAAACAAAACTTGCGAGCTGACGCCGGTTATAATTGGATGGGAAAAGGATTTTCTTCGGAAAATAGAAACTAATCGGAAAAGCTGATGCCAGCGGTAATGATAGGCGGACTAGTGACTGATGTAACCCTTGGTCAAAACGGTGTGGTTGACGAAGCACCGTAGTTCGGATAATTTCTTTTCAGATTTATAGAAAGGGGCGATGATAGTGTTGGCAGGGGGGTGAGTGGGGTGCCATCCATCAGGATCCCTGCCCAAGCCCTGCCTAGGGCTAGTGATTAAGCGGCGCTGTTCTACTAGGGAGGGGTCTTGTCGACGGCTCACAGCTGTCATCGTTGTCTTTCGCCCTGGGTGGCACGCAGTGTACCGAGAAGGGGAAGCGAGACTAGCGCTCCTAGCGGGGCCTCTCACAGCCTGTCAGTTCACCAGCAAAACTCTTCAGTCGATGATCAGTTCTCATGCGAGTTGGTTCGTCGCTTAACCCAGCGAATTGGATACTGTGTGAATAGTGCCGAGTCACGATAGTTGGATATTACATCAGCATTTCATCTAGTTTTAGTCTTTTTCTACAAGTGAAGTGTGCTTATCAATTTAGTGTTATTTGAAGTATTTAGACTGTGAATTGTTCTCCAAATGGTTGTCCTGGAAAGTGCTGGCGGTATAATGAACACCGGTGGCAGTCCCTACTTGCAGCCAGATTATCTCTCGCCTCTGCCTACTACGGTGAGTTTATATTTTTTGACACAAAATGCTCAAGTTCCTGATAGTTGGAAAAATAATTAAAATCGTTATTGTACAAATTATTATCGCTACTGGTTCTGGAAATATGATCGTAATCTTCCAAGTGTTCTTCCTGAAAGATGGTACCGAATTACGGTATGTGAAGTTTTCGGAGTATCATACTTTTAGGCTCGTTTTAATAAGTTCAAATTAATGATTAAAGTTAAAATTCTATTAGAATCTACTGAAAATTATAAGCCGAATAGGGACTTGTTCTTCATTTACTTTCACTAAGAAAATGTTCCGATGAAGATTAGAATTTTTTATTTCATTTTTCATGTTGAGATATTTTTATTTAGTGTTTTTGAAATATAATTCCAATATTTTCCATGTAGCTCAGAAATAGATTTATGCTTATTTTTGCTGATACCTGCTACTCGGTATACAATATAATTTACAGGTGTATGAGCCGTAACTGTACAGAAGAAGTTGGGTGTAAAATAATGTATTCCATCAACAAAGTCATCGATAATTCGGCAGTTTGAGCAAATGAGTTGCTGTACAGTTAGTAGAAAATTTATTAAATGGGATTCAGTTTTCTCATGCCCCATATTCATTTTTTCTATTACGCGCTTTTGGAAATAGAAGTAAATAAATTCGTTTGTTTTTATTATTTCTTTAAAATTGCACGGAAATATTGTTTGACCAGTTTGGAATTACTTGTCCAAAAAATTATTAATTTTTCAAGTTTTCATCGATTCTTTAACGTTTTAACTCAGATGTTTGTTAGGTTATCTAAGCTTATAAATTATATCAATTCACTTGCTTTTCTGTGATTGTAATTCAAATCCTATCCGTTTATAAATTTTTCAACTATTTGAGAAAAAAAATATATCTGCCAAGATAATAATAACAATTCAGACACTAAATTTAACAGAATACTTTCTGCAACTTCATAAACCAAAACTCATTCACTTGTGCTCTCTTTGATTTTTATTTTCAACCTTAACAATCATACTGTTAAATTGTCTGCGGAGAAAGCTGCAATCTAATAAAAATTGAATAAATTGTAATATTTTTCATCAATAAGAAGTATTAGGCCTTGACACATTTGAAAATAAGACGGTACTGTGATAAAAATTATTGGAATCCTACACACGGTACCAGTTTATTCCCATTAAAAAATAATGATTTAATCTATCTATGGAGGAAGTACATAATTGGATGTTGGTAGGAATTTCTTATAGATAACAATAATTCTTTCCTGTAATGATTACGTTATGATAATCTACAATTTCTAATAGCAACTTAATCTTGGAGCAACGATGAGCATATTTTACTGCCGTCCGTTGCAGCTCCGCTCAACCCATTTATCTATAAATGGTATCTTCACATTAATTTAACGGAATCATCACACTGAATTTAGCGAAAATGTAGTGTTTCCGTATTCTAATCGGAAGCAGTAAATTCAAAGGCCTGTTCAAATTATTGAAATAATATTTGTTATTCTGGTTCCCTTTTACTTGAAAACTTGCTCCCTGACGATCATGTGTACTTATCAGTTTAATTAATTTACAAAACCGCAATGAACTTGTGAACGACAGCTTTTTGAGCGTCACCTTTTAACTAGATCTGGCAATTATAATTCAAGCTCTGTTTTCTCTTCTCATTGGATAGACGTGTTACATTGTAATGAAAACTGTATGTTGTGAAGTAATTTTGTATTTCATCAGGCTTGAAAAAAATACTCCATCGTATCCGAGAATTTTCAGTAATATCACTATCTCTGAAACAGTTCCTAATAGCTCAAAGTATCTCATTCCAACATCATACAAAATACTTTACATCTATTAATACAATTCAATTGGTGGATCATTTAGATAGAATACAATAATAGTAGAGATGAACAACAAATTGTCCTCTTCAGTCTGGCCAATCTTTTATTTCCTTATAAAGCATTTAAAATAGAATCAGTTTAATAACTGTTTCATTTTCTTTCAATATTGTATTGATTTACCTACTCCCTAATTGTTTGGCATTCAAGTCACAAAATAATGAGTAACAGTCCTTTTGCAATGCTATTGTTTATATGAACTGAAATTATTTTTTCATAGCACTCAATGGAAAGATACTTGGAAGTAGTATGAAATAATCAAAATAATTTGATCATTTTGCCAGCTTGACTTGATTCAAAACTGTAAATTCATAAAAAATAGTAAATTGAAATACTGGAGCCCACACTTATTGAAGCACAACATTCTTATTTTTTCTCTACAATCACTGTTGTATTCAATTGAAAAATATATTATTTGAAGCGTAAATAATTATGATAATATTCACACTGTAGCCACATTGGGAGTGGCTATCGACTGGAAAAATCGTCTAGAGCTATCAAACTGTTCATTTTGTTCATAATATGTAATCTAATGAATATTGTTTTTTGTATGTTACAGTTGGATGCAAAGAAAAGTCCATTGGCGCTGCTAGCTCAAACATGCAGTCAGATTGGAGCTGATTCTCCTGGATCAAAAACCTTGTTACCATCTCTTGACAAGTCCAAGAAGTCATCAAGTCCCCGTCCCAAGCCCCAGCAACAGCAGCAACAACAGCAGCAGCAACAGCAACAATCTCAGACACAACAGCAACAACAATCCCAACAACAGACACAACCACAACAAACAACAGATTCCTCCCGACTTGCTTTCAAGCCCTATGAAGCAAATGTTTTGACCAGGAAAAGTGAAACACCTCGACCATCATCGAAATCTGCTCAAGAATCAGATGAGAAGTGCCGCACACCTAGTCGCAAGTCCTCAACCCCATCTGGAGAAAAGTCTCCTGCACCAGCCAAATCAACATCACCATCCAACAGTGGAGCTAGTCCAATAATTCGGTCTGGATTGGAAATTCTACAGGGTCACCCAAAAGATTTGCCTCTTGGAACCTACAAACATCCTGGCCTTGGACTCACTGGTCTACCTTCAGCATGCTGTCCTCCATCTCTTGATGCAACAAACCCTGCTTTCCGTCCACCTTTTGCTGGAGGTCCTTTCTCCCCTCACCATGCCGCAATGTTGAGTGGCTATCCTTCACCTGGACCCTATGTCAGCTATGCAAGAGTGAAAACATCTTCAGGAGGAGAAGCATTGGTGCCAGTTTGTAAAGATCCTTACTGCACTGGCTGTCAGTTGAACATGCATGGAGCCCTTGTAGGTGGTGGAACTTGTCCAAGTGGCTGCACACAATGTGATCACCAGAAGTACAACCTAGCAGCAGCTCTGTCTGGTCTTGTTCCCCCTCCCCTCTCATATCAGCACCTTGGAAGGCCTTATATTTGTAATTGGATATCTGGTGAGAATTATTGTGGCAAACGATTTGGAACTTCAGATGAACTTCTTCAACACCTCAGAACCCACACTACTTCATCAGACCTGCTCAATCCCCTCCGCTACCCGAACCCTCCACTCAGTCCGTTATCAGCTGCTGCTCGCTACCACCCTTACTCGAAACCCGGCCTGCCCGCCTTAGCTTCACCTTATTCAGCATTCAATCCGACCCTTGGTCCCTACTACTCACCATATGCCTTGTATGGCCAAAGGTTAGGAGCTGCCGCTGTACACCCATAACAAGGACTAGCAGATCCTTCCAGTGACTTGTGCTGTGATAATCACCCACTCTTGAACAATCCAAAGTGCTAGGTTGAAGACTGATTTTGTGGGTGTTGTATGAATGTGTGACACACCGATGTTTAATTACTTATTTATTTGATGTTATTTGCTTGTGAATTTCAAAAAGTCTATATAAATACAAATGATATTCAGATTATAATGTAAATATATCGATCTTAGTTCATAATAATTTTCAATTATTGTGTTGCTTTAATAAAATTGAAATTGTTCTTTTATCAATATGATTTATCATTTCAACACTCAACATCAGACTTACTTTTAGTTGGCTTAGTATAATGCCTCATATTTTCATGCTGATTATAACTTACCAGAGAATTGAAATTATAGTTATTTTTTTCTAGATTGGATGATAGATTCATTGTTCAATAAACAAAGGGTTTTCACCCTTACATGAACTGTTGGTACTATCGATGCTATTACGTTTATAAACTTGCACTTACAACAGCTCTTACTTTTTGTAAGTAGTATTGGAGTGTATTTATAGCCTCTATAATATGTATTCTCTGTTCGCTGATAATGGGACTCAGGTCATGAAACGCGTCCAATACTACTCATAAAAATAAGTTCTGTTGTAAGTGAAAGTTCATAGTCGTTATTATTTAAAATTAAACTGATAATAATAATAGTAAAATGAAGGACTATGGTGAGAAGGGGATCATCGTTGAAGGCTAATTATTGCCTAGTGATGATTATTGGTCTCTATTGAAAGATGCATTTCATACTCTGTCAATACGTAACGCGATATTTGGATCACGAAATTCATATTGATGGTATTCCTGTGATCCAAAATTGTTGTTCATCAATTAATCAACTTCAAACCATTAATATCGATTCGTTGATCAAAATATCGCGATGCGTATAGATAGTGTACGGTCTGCCCCGTCTGCCAATGGGTTATCATTGGAGGTTGGTTCGTTATGAAGAAATATGATATCAATTATTATTATCAAGATATTGCAATAAAGATATCTTTATATTTCCAAATGGATATTTCTGACAATATTTTGATAATAAACAGTTGGTAATAATTGACATCATATCGGTCTTTTCACAGCGTACGTGATATATCATGTATAATTATGTACAAGTAGATATAAAGTATTTTTAAAATACAACTACAAGATTATTAGCACTACAAGATGTAATATAAAGATGTACAGAATACTTCTATTAAAACACCTTGGACAGAGATTCTTGGTTGTGTCATTAGACCATTCCAATTGAGATGTTTAATCTAAGGTTATACAATAATAACTGTAAAAACCAAAGAATGGTTTTATTGTTAAAGGAATATCAGCTGTGGAGATATACCAACACTAACTGTAAAGTGTTTCTCCTATAAACCTCTTTGAAAGATACAACAGTATTTGATAGTATTCGGACTGAATATCATTGGGTTTAGGATATTTAGCTCATTTATGACCATTACTTTTAATGGAACAGATGAGAATCATTGGATTCCAATAAGACTGGAATGAGGCCAGCGAAGGAGACAAGGCGATTCAAGTAGAAACGGAAATTAAATTTAAAAATTTATTTATTTGGTATTGATATTATTTTCAATGAACAATCACAAATAATAAATGAATGACAGCAATGGGTACTTTCAACCCAACTCTCAGTATTTTATAACACTTTTCATTTACAGTTACCAAGTTACTGTTTTTCATTTACCAAGATAGTTCAGTGTATTGAGAAAAAAGATAGATATTTTCCATCGGTTGAATTGAGCCTAATGTTTATGCCATCACTTGTTGAGCCATGCCTCTGAATAAAAATCTTTGCCAATCAATGCCTCTGAGTACTGTACATCAAATGAAATCGATTGCTCATGAATATCAATCAAGTTACTGAAGTTCCAGCGTATGAGTTACTTACATTGTCTTATGATCAGCTTAGCTTAATTCACTCAGAGAGATTTGCAAACTGCGTTTTCTTGAAGTAGTTCGTTGAATGATATGAAACCTACAGATGATTATAATCCGTAATCATCATTTCAATTCTCATCTTCATTGAACTATGAATACCTAGTTTAAATTTATTGATTGTGCAGAAAGACATACACAATAATAAATTGTTGAAACCTATAGTTCACGCTAAACTTGAGCACAGATAGAACTAGAGAAATATGTTCTTGAGACTTGGACTATGTCTGAAAGTAGAGCTTTGAAATAATCAGGAATAATTGAACTATGAAGGTGATTTTTCTGAAGAGAGCCTTATTACTTGGAATGCTTTAGAGCTCATCCAGGCGACACCACTTTCAAAATATTTTGCATTAATTTGAAAGTGCGATTAATGTCACATATCAAATGAGAGAGTATTCTCTATGCTTCATTTTTTATCTAACCACAGTACATTCAATTTTTTCAATGATATTATTTTTTACCATTAAAGTAGAATCGAGACTATCAGACAGTTTAAAAAAATATCTGATAGTCAGATACAGATTGTAGGCTAACTTTCATTTCTCAGTTTGATTGATGATACTCAGCAATCTCAGCACAGATCAGTAACGTTGCTAATCAGCATTATCTCCATTTGATTTATGAACAGTTTTCCCAAGTCATTAATTCAATCCTTAAGAGTAAAGTTCTAAGTGGTGATGACTATTTTATTAATCATTTGCCCAATTTATGACAAAAAATTTCTATTTTTGAACAAATGCATGTGAATAAAAGGGATACTGTATTCCAAATTTACATGACTTACAAGACATGACCTTTTTTGTATATTGAATAAAAGCGAAAGAAGAATTAATTCTAATCACCTTTTTCCTTTTGATCCAAACAAAAGATTGAATTTCATTTCAGGCATTTGCATAATTTTATTTCACTAGTAAATCAATTACTCAAAACACATACTTTTACAGTGAAAGCTATTATACACATTTTTCCAGCTCTGCGATTGCAGAAAATAACATTGAAAATTCATGATTGGTGATGGGATAATTTGATTCCCTACCCATTTTTCCCCTCACTCCTATCGTTCTCTCCATTCTTTTCTCACACTGTATCTGATGTAATATACGAGAATTATCTTATACGTTTATGGCGTTAGCGAAAACATCAGAAAATGCCCTCCAGCAACAATCCAATCTCAGCTCTTATCACAAGTTTATGGATGGAATTTGAACGCTCGGAAGATGATTTGCCGCTTTTATTATCGTTTATTGGTCGAACACCGACATGGAACTGGCAAGAAAAATAATGGCGATGAAGAGGGGAGAGTGGAGAAGCATCGATCATAGCGGAACTGTCGATTAAAATCTCAACAAAGGACCTGCGTTATCTTCCTTCATTCTAAAATGCCCGGAGAGGTTACTACGTTTGCACATGGTAGTTTCACACCAATTGCGTCTTAATCATGCATCCATTTTGGTATGTTATTCTGCAACCATGTAAACAGTGCAAAGTTTCGCCTTGACTTCATGGCTGTTATAACGATGAGGGGAACATTGAAACAAAATTTATGAGTCTCTTCCAGCTCAGAGAGCGTACGCTGTCTGCTGGAAAACTTTGAGACCTGGCTGCCCGCTCAAATGAAATATAACAATCCACATGTATTATTCAGCAGCTCTTATACATCATTTCCTTTCTCCCCAGAGACCAGAGAGGAGGAGCTAGTCGAAGCACTGAACACATACTTTTTCAAAGTACGACGAACACATTTTTCGCCGCGAATCGTCCTAATAACGTTTTATCACTTTTTCAGGCCTCTATGCATGCTGCATACTTTATTTGCCATTCCAGAATAACAATGGCAGTATTTCTCCCCTTTCTCTCAAGAACAATTCATAATATGTTGTATGAAGAGAAATATTATCGCTATTTCAGGGTTGGTGTTTTCCATAGTTGGTGTCTGTGTTTACAGGGTTGGTTATTTCTGTGAGCTTTCAACTGCTGTTGATACATTGAACAATCACAACTGTAGGAAGAATTTGTTGTCCTATTATTCAGAACCGAATAATAGGAAGATAAGATTAAAAAATCAGTCAGCTTAATGTTTGATTAGAACTTGTTAGAAATCCTTTTGTACTTTTAAGGAGCAATGAATGTGATAATAATGAACAGAATTTAGGCTCATTACAGAGAAGTGCTCAACTCAGTGGCTCTATAATACAATAAGCTACAGAGTACATCTAGTAAATATTGCTAATCATTGTTATTTCCCTTTTTTAAAGAAAATGGCATTTTTATTTAATCGACTTCTATTTACTTCAATCACAAGCTATTAAGTATTGTACAAGTAGATACATGGTAAAATTTTTCCGATTCTAAAAACTATCGAACTATATATTTTTTTTATCAAACTAGATATATTTTTTATTCTAAAATAACCCTACATCATATACTAAATATCTTATTTTGAATTAATAAAAAAAATGATGAATCTCTTTCAATATAATTTTTCTGCTGAAACAATTCAAAACATAATATAAACTTGATTGATGTTTTAATGTATTATCCGGTTATCAAATATTACTATTTTGTTGCACATAGGTTTAATAGTATGCGTAATCAATAGCAAGACTCGGAAAAATCCTGTTCATTCACGAGGCATGGTGATTTTTTTTCACAAAAACAAAATACTAAATAATAGGAAAACTAAGGGGAAGTTTAAAATTTTTTTCAAAGCATTTTTTGTTAGTTTTAGTATATGGAATACGGGGCATTTTTTCGGACGCACTGATACATTGTATATCCAGCAATATAATAGTGGTCTCCTTTAATTAATTATTTCATAAACCCCAATCTTTATGAAACCATTTCAGCTCATTGAGAAGCTCCTACTCTCATATTATCGGTGTATTCGTAATGAAATGAGATAATGTTCAGCTATTATTCGCCTTATGACTGGATGTAACCCATTAACAACATAATATCTAGGGTACCCAAATAATAGTTATCAAGTGTGTAATGCGGGATCGTTTGTTCAAAGCTGACGAGATCGTGAGTCGAAATGACGGCGTGGAGCGGATGTGACACTGGCCAGTAGCCTCTACCAAATAGTATTAATCATTTCCTCCCATAATATGCCAGAAGCATATGAAGCAGGAACGTGTCAGGGTCGATGATTAATCCAAATATGATTCAGCTGGCGTGGATAATGTGTAGGCAGCTAGGAAAATCAACCCTTTCATCATTAATCTCTTTGAATTAAGAGAACAATTACTGTCTAAGAAAAATAGGGCTCGCACTCATCCATCATTTTCATTATTGAGCCTATTCATCCTGGCGTAACAGTCTGGTGGAAATAATTAAGCTAGTCCATCATCAATGAGAGTGTTCCATTTTTCTAAAGTAAAAGTTATGTTTGTGTTGATTGTACTATGAGAATTATTTTTGTTACTAATCTCACAATAGCATGTCTTTATTCATACATCATAACTTTGTGACACATTATATCCAGCATTAAACACAGTATATCCAACAAGATCAAAGTAAACAGTAATGATTGCATTATTTTATTATTCAATAATAATTACTAATTTACTAGCTATTTTATTTATAACAAGATTTATTATAGAGTATTGCAGTCGGTCTCTGATAATACAGACTGGCTGCTACTCCTGCAGTCATCAGCTCGATTCTTGTTCAGCCTTGTATATTTTTGTAGCCATTTTCGTCATTAACCACGCACTCGCACAGGCCCTATTATTATTACTTATTAGGGCATCATTAACAAAAACAAAAAACAAAAAAAAAATGAAAAATAAAATTGTAGGGGTATTACACAATATCAATAGATCATGAACAATTCTTTTTAAAATGATCTTGGTAGTAAAACACTCATCTGGCATTGCTTCTGGAGTCATCCTCCATTTCCCAGTAGACTACCACTGGGGGTGTTTAATTGTTAAAAACCAACGTGAAATTCTCCGTTTATGAAAGTATGAAAAGTTCTTTCAAAAGTTAGGTTTGGTTTGAGAGATGAAAATCTAAGCTATTTTGATCACCAATCAATACACCATTATTGTTAATGGATTTTTAGTAAAATGTAATAGAACATTTTTGTCTGGTATTATATGGAAGAGTTTCCTCTACATTTAAATTATGGTTCATTTATCTATTTATATAATATATAAATATTATGATTGTGAATTAAGTGCACTTTGTGTTATGAAAGCGATTTAAAGGAATTTCAATAAAGCCAGTATTCTTCCCTATTCAATGCGCATCGGTGAGTACCTTGGCAAATTATAATTTTGAAATTGCAGTCTAGGTTTGTAGAAACAAAGCATTCTTTCACCCACACTTGATTAATGGATTCTAACATTTTTGGAGTTTGTTGAAAGGCGTGTTCACTGTTCAGGTCACCTTGTAGCATTACTAGAGTTGGCGCGGCATCAAGTAGTGAGCAAAGCCTGTGGGAACAGAGAGCTCTTTTAAGGTGGTTCTATTTTTCGCGGTCGGCAATAAATCATAACGGCGCTGTGATTTAGAGCCGCGAACTCGAATTTGTAATCAGAATCCAGTTGGAAGTTGCCACTAAAGCTAGGCTCGGCGACGTTTGCACTGTATGTGTCACATCAGTCACGCAGCGTTCACGCTTCGGTGCACTTCCGTTATGTAAAAGTTGCGCGTTATTATTGAAGGTGGGCCATATCTTTGTTGAAGGGTGAGACATTTTCAAGGGTCTTTCTATTTACACTCGGGCATCTAATTTCTCGTTGTAAATGTCGTGAAAGGATTCAGTCGAGTGTGGAAATTGGAGCTTTTCTTAAACCAGTTGGCCAACATAAATATTCAAATTAGGCAAAGAAAGGTTGCGGGTAGCGTTGACAGGCCAAACGGTCGAGTCACTTCTCACTTATTAAAAATATATTAATAGCTCGCTATTTTTACATTTCGTCCCTCTTGTGAAATAGATACTCACAAAAGAAGTGCAGCTGACAGAGTCATACCTCAATTTAACTTATGCACCGCATTGTTATGGGAGTATTACGTCACGGGCTTAGTTACAATATGTAACTATGCCAAATGGGGTTCTTATTGGAAATAACTGCAATCATTAAAATGAGTTAGCAATGAATTTATTCTGTATCTTACCCCTTACCACCACCAATATATAGAATAAACTTAGGTTCATGTGGGACTCATCCACTACATTGGAAAGAAAAGATTATTGAGTCCAACTGAGATGATGTATAGTAGAGTCCTGTAATTATTTCAAAATAAAACAGCATAGATCTAATTAACTCTAACAGTAAGACCTACTCGGTTTGTGCTGCACTGTATGAGTATCAAGTAACCTATTCTGACGTATTCTTCAGGGTGTACTTACTCATCATGCACTTTATGAACGTACTCTCTCACTCCTTTATAAATAGAAAGAAATCGAGAAGAATCTAGTTTATACGAATACATCGAAAAAGTTTTATTAGAGAAAAAAAACAGTAAAATGAAAAAAAATCGAAGAAAAGGTGCAAAGTACAACACGTTCACTAGCTTGTTTGTTTTGACGTTGAATGTTGAATTGTTTAGAAAAAACTAAATATTTTTAGCGAAAAATTAATTCAATAATTTAGTTGATTCATTTTCAAGTCTGTGATATTTTAATTTAGAATTGAAGTTCTTGCTTCACATTAAATTATGAGAAGAAATTAATGGAGAAGAGTGAAGAAAATATGAAATAGGAGAGGAATGATGCTAGACGATTATGATGTTTCAAAATGTTTACAATCTTTTTATTTTTCGTATGTGAAAATAATTACTGAAGAAGAGGAAGAGAGAGAAAAGAATAAAGGAATAGATTCGGGAGAATAATAAAAAATAGTTGGCCAGTTCAATGGGAGAGGTTGACAAAGAACACAGAGGATACTCCAAATTGAGAAGAGTGAAGCACTAAAAGAAGGCCAAGAGCGAATTTAGGAATGAAAACAGGAAGGAAAAGAAGCATCGAGTTGAGAGCCGTTAGATAAGGTTTGTAAATGAATGGAAGTCAGACAGTTTTTCCAATCGATCGGCATCTGATTTATTGGAAGCGAATGGGAGGCAGACATCACCAACAGAAGGCAGAAGGTAAGGCACTCGGTCGCTATCTCTGACAGCTCTACATGCATTGGCTGCAATAAACTATAGTTTTCGGCATGTTATCGATAGTTTCCGAGTGCGCTTTTGACATGTGGGCTGAAAAATATTCTGATATACATTCAGTCACTATATTAGGAATATTCAGTCAGTTGCGTGACCTACAGACCAGAGAAGGAGAAATAAAATAGGAGTAACTAAGCTAGAATGTCGGTGCACACTGAGAGAAATGATAAACAATGATGAGACATGATAGAATTTGAGTTGGAGAAAAGTGGAAAGAAGAAGAAGAAGAAAATGAGAAAAATAAAGAAATAGGGGCTAAAGGAGAGATTGGAAGAGAGGGACAGATAGTTTGAGTGAGTTCGTTATCAGTTCTTGTGAAAGAAACAAAAGCATGATATAAAATGGGTGAATGTGAGAGAGAAAAAACCATTGAGTGACTGTGAGAGAGATCAAGAAACCACCAACAGACGTGTAAGAAAGAGAAATAAATAGATAATATGAAAGACAATTCACAAACGTCAAGCATCATATATTATTTTGGAATTACTGTATTATATTCGCTCGTCTATGCGAAAAGTACTGGATTGGTGGAATGGGAGAGGGGGTGCAGCGAACGAACGGTTTCAACAAACTTTCTCTCTGCTGTCAAACACGCTCGCGGTTCTCCTCCCCACTCCCTCGTTCACTTCTAGCACACACAAACACACATGCCCAAGCACTCCACCTCGCCATATGAGTGATGGTTTTGTACAGGCAAGAAATCAATTTGTGACTGATAAGAGGCTAGGCGGACTGGTGACTGATAGCTCCATCATGACAGCTGTCAAATCTGTGGATTGATCGTTTTTAGAGAGTAGTGAGGTCGTATCACATATTACAGCCTATACACCCGCCGCCCTTTCTCTGTACTGATGGATCCCATTCACCGCAATGCCTTGCCTTGCCTTTCCTTGCCTTGCATTGCTTTCGTATCAAAGTGGGTGGGCCCCGGCCATGGCTAGATTACTTTTCTGATTCCGACCCACTGTCAAAGGCTAAAAACGACTGTACATGTTTCAAAATGCTATCATTTTGCTGCTATCGATTCATTCATTGGTATCATCCTTTCAGAATGTCGACTTCTTGGAAGGGAACTTTTAGGAATTTCAGAGTTTATTCTCCATCTCTAAGATGAAGCTACTTCAGTATCAGTATCAACTTATGATAACCAAATCTAATATGTCTATTATAAATAATTTATCCCAACTTGATAAATTTCTTTAAAAAAGGGAAAGCTACTAATGAATTAAATATAGATCAATTTTATGAGTAGGCCTACAATAAATACAGTACCACTTTACAATAATGAATACAAGCCATCTTCCAATAATGATGAGCATGAATCAGGTTGAGCCAGAATATACATAGCTTGAGCATAAGACTTGAGACATGAGCGTAAGTTCAAGAGTATGAGTTTTTCATGTAACAAGATTTTTCACATTCATTATTATTTGAACTTCACAAACTTACCGTGCAAATTCAGTCTGTAAATACTCCAGGCTTCCTTATGATTAATTGATTTATAATCATTTTATAACTACTTACATTTATATAATATTCTTACAATTCAATATTCCTTGTATAAAGAAACGTTATAATATTAAATTGGGGGAAAAAACAGATATCCACTGCGGTGGCTCTCGTTTGATTTACCTCGCTCCAGATTACAATGTAACTGATGCATTAACTTAATAAAGTCACTATTATAACCAGAGAACATTCTTTATGAAAAGAGACTGCTAGACTTACCAAGCGAAGTGACCATCCACGTTCTCGAATGGACTCTTGAAATGTAAGTCTACATACACCGGGAACAGACAGAGTTTCAATGTTTTATTGCCTTCTTTAAAGTATTTTATAATCCTATTTTACTAACTTGTCCATTACTTGAAAAATCCTTCAAAATTCAACTTTTTACTCTCCTGTTGTAGTCTTTGAACTATTCTCTCAATTTGATATGTTTTCAAAAATTATTATTTCAGCACACGCATAGAAAAAATTATTGAACTAGCAAAATTGAACTTAAAGAGAAAAGAACTTGAACTTGGACATATTCTGGAGCAGACGGTTAATCGCTTGAGGCTTAGATTGAAAAACCAAAGCTTTGCGAAACAAGAGAACTATGTGAGGATTCCAATTTGCATGATGTGATTAATGTAAGAAGGGATTTCCTCGTAAAACAAATGAGAGGACGATTTATATGGACATGTTTCACCAGTTGTGTGATGCCATATAAAGCTAGGGTACAATTTAGAGAAGGATGAACACAAAGTCGATAGTTGTTATCACTTGAATTCGCTTGGGGGGAAAGCCGCAAAGATATAACTGACAAAATCGATATTTGGACAATCCGCAACATGCTTGTTCGCAAGATTAGTAGCCTTTGGCAGGCACAAATCTGGTGGGTTAGTGATGAAGAGAATATATCCCCTTCTACCCCAAAATTTAACAATTTTCGCGCAACACGGAATTTTTTTTTAATGTTCATCTTATTTTGTGTTATTAATCGGTGTGAAAACATTTTTTAGGTGATATTTAACCCCCAAATTTTTTCCTCGGTTGATAGACTCCCCCTCCTCAAAAAAATTTGAATTCGTTTCTGAATTTCGGCTTGCTTTACAGTTCTGGTTTTCACCACAAGACTACAAAACTTGAACTGTAGTTGTAGAATAATGTGAAAGGCGTGAAACACGACATTTAACAAAATTGAGGAAGTGAGGGTAACTCTCGTATTTCAAATTCAACTCTGTTGCCGAACTTGAAACAACTGACAATCAACTAGAAGTACGAACAAAACTGATTATTAAGGAACTTTTGTCCCTTAGAGTTATGAAAAGAAACGTTGCACTCCCACCCGATTCCTAATGTATTTCTAATGTTCGTAGAATGACGACAGGATCTCAACTGTAATTGTTTTAATTAATGATAGGGTAGAGAAGAGTCGTTAGGTGAACTGACAGCCGAAAATGGATAGGAAGTCAAAGGCACCATCTTGAGGCCAGTATATGATGGATCGGAGATGCTTGGTGGATGGACAGGAGGTGAGGTGGTGGAGGAGGAGGATGAGGAGGATGTGGAGGAGGAGCACCCGGGGAGAGACCTTGTCATTAGCCGTGCCCCGCGCGACAAGGTGTTCAGATGTCGGCCGGGAAATTAATGACGTCTTCTTGACAAGTCATGATAAATAATAACCGCGCAACGACAACGACGCCAGCCTGACGATGACTCGTGGTGGTGGGGGGGAGAGTGGTGGCGAAAGTGAAGGAATGAAGAGAAAAGGAGGGAAAGACCTCTAACAGTCGACGATGACGCCAGCTCACGCCGCGACGCTCTCCATGCTGTCATGACACTTCCATGTCCATCACCTGAGTAAAATTCAAGACATTCGCTTGGTATTTTGGATATTTTCATTTGAAATCATGAAGAACTGAGATCATAAAATAATACCGGAGTATTTTTCTTGAAAATGGAAAAGTAGTATTTTTCCTCATGAGTATACAGTAATAGAGCAGTAGCGTAGCTAGAAGTTTATTCTGATGGAGGGGGGGGATATGATCAGTGATTAAGTGTGTTAGTGGGCGGTGGGGGGGGGGGGTTTAGACTCTAAGCGCCATAAAATAGTAAATGGGAAGGGTGTACTTCCTAGGAAAGTTTTTGAAAAATAACCCCTCTAAAGCCACATTTCAAGCGATTCTAGACATCAATCATACGCAGCGATTTGATTAATTTTAACATTTCAACCCACGTTATATGTAAACGTAAATTTAATCTAGTTCTTGCATCATTGTCGAAGGGAACTCAACCATTATTGTTCAAGTAAAACAATTAGGCCTAAAGCTTACTTGAAATTTTTCCACTCAGCTATTTTTATCTCTCACCTTTCCTGATCGAAATACCGTACAGTGTTGTATTTGGTGATTCATTTTCATAGGGGAGGTTTAGGGTTCTCCTTAAATCCATCTGAAAGCGCATTTCAAGCAATTCTAGACATCAATAAATTCATCCATTCCCATTTAAATATTTTAACCCTATTTACTAAATGAGTCTAAGTACGTAAATTCGAGCTAGTTTTTTCATTATTGATAATACGTTACCTGGATCCTTATTGCTTTAATAGAGTATTTAAATCAGGCATACTTAATACTGCTTATACCTCTACTATTTTTGATCCTATACTTTTAAAAAGTGGATTGAAGTACTCTCCGGGAAATTGTTTGAAAAATAAACCCCAAAACCTCATTTTTAACTTTCTTTGTAGTGGCGAAGGTGATATTGTGGAAGATGTCCTTAATGAATAATCAGACGAAATTGTCACAACCACATTTATTAAAATTATAGATTTTTTGTCTTATAGATTGTTTTGTGATTGATTGTCTTTAATTTTAATAAATGTGGTTGTGACAATATCGTCCGATTATTCACCTCATTTTTAGTTATTCCAGACATCTAACTTGACTATTTTGTCAAAAAATGTCTCTCAAGGCTTGTTAAGATTTCAAAATTTCTTTCGTTTCTGGGTGGTGGATCTATCCCCACGAACCCCCTCAAATAGTTATGCCAGTGGTAGGCAGTATATTTCGAAAAATAATTTGAACTAATTAATCATCGATAATGATTAAACTTTTTGTAAATGGATATGCAATATGTTCCAGGAGGTTCACTCAGCAACTCAATTCTCTCAACTTGCACATGTACGATTTGTTCAATTTAGCAAAGCTTAATTATGAAAATAATGCAGCTGTTAATTCTAAGGAATCATGATAGGCCTCTATGTAAATCGGCGTTAATATAAATTATTATCTATGTGGTAGGCTACGCAATGAGACTGACTTGAAAAATATTCTCTCAGTTCATTTGAGTGAGATTTTGATTGTCTTCAAAACATAATAATTATTTTATTAGAGCTTTCAGTGAATCGTTTCCATAGAGTACAGAGTTGACAACCAATTACTTAGCATTTTCAAATTACAAAGTTTTTGCAGGCCATCAATATATGTGTAGTCTACCTAGGTACGTTCTTGATTTGAAATAAATTTGAAGTACCGAGCCATTTATTTAATCATAGTAATCATAGCCTATTGAAATCGAAATGAGTTGACAGATTTTCAGAGCTTACCATATACAATGTAACAGAATACGAATATGATTCAATTGTAATTCACGAGCTCGTCACGTCAAGTTGTCACAAGAGCATTACATTGAAATTTCATTGAGCCCGTCTATGATGGCTGAATCATCTTTGACAATATGAGAAGGACATAGACAAACAATGTTGGAAGACTTGGAGTATTGTGGGTACAAAGTGACAATCAACGCCCACCTTCTGTATAGCTGGTTGACTGTCAATCGGTGAATGCAGTTCACTACGCGGCGTCTGCTGCCAATCATGAGTTGAACAGCGTTCGCACAATGCGGTAGTGGTTTTGTATGGAGGCTGCTGGCATCACTCAAACCCGCTAATGAGTTATGGTTAATTTCAGTGTTGAATAGAAGACAGAACAACAATTAATCCGCCACATTGAGCGAGCTGCGAGACGTGCATGCATGATTTGTGGGTAGCACAATTTATTCCCTCAATGCTTCCCCACTGCCTGTTGGGCCTGACAAGGCGTTTATTCCGAGTCTGAATATCTCTTTTCGCACAATGCACCTTCACGTCACCGACTTCCTTATTCGTATTGGAATGAATATTCCAAACAAGTCATCTGCATTCACTGCATGAATTCACCCCAAAGGCTTTGCTTTGTGCGCTGGCAACGTTAATTAACCGCTTGTAAATTACCCGACATGCACTGCTACAAGCTCCTTCGTCTTCAGCTCTCAAATCAACATTAAAGGTCACACAAGTCTATAGCTGTTTCTGCATGCTCAAGAAAAAGCGAGGAAAGCAGCTATGCAATTCAATTTGCAACCATAATCATGACAGTTGAGATTTGTTCCAATAGAGTGAATTCTATTACATAATACCGTTTATAATTTACTCACTCACACTAGTTCCTCAGCGTCCTCACCTGATCAGCTCCAATCCATAAAACGTTAAAAACTATTAAATTAGAATTTATTTCATGAAAATTCCACATTTTACAAAAAAATGATACATTTCCAGAATTGAGTATAGAAGTTTCAGTACCGCACTACAGTGATGCTCCAAAATTAGATATCCATCAAGTTTATTGATTTTATATAAAAAATAAAAATCATTTATTTGCCAATCATAAAAATTAAACAATCATAAAAAACAAATACTTGAGACTTACACATAACTGAAATATAAACTTAAACTTCAATTTTTAATTGGCGTTGCCAGTTTGAGTTAAAGGTTTAAACCTAGGTTTAAGTGTGTAAGCTCCACGGAATTAACACAGGTTGGTCTCCAAGCTGCATGCTAGTAGCAAGAAAATGCCTGTCGCACCGTGCGAGATGCATATGTGTGTAACCCGCCAATGTCGTCAACTCCTTTGCGACCTTCATTTTCTTTTAATTTGCAACAAGAACATAATTAACAATAGATTTCAAATGCATTGTGCAGTTTAATACAATAGATTTCTTATGAGCCCATAACAACGACCATTATTGTTATGAGCCTCATAACTCTTAGCTCATAGCTTGAAATAATGCTTTCATTGTTATATTGTAATCGAACCGGAATCATGCAATCAAATGTTATAGATGTTATAATACATAAATGGATCAAGCAACAAATCTACCTGTTTACACCTGAAATTTGTTCCAGTTTTGCAATCAGTCAATGGACTAGTGAGAATAGAAATTAGTGGGTTCCTTTTCTTGTGTATCATTATTTTCGAGTTTTTGGGATTCAATTCTTCATAAACCCATCATTTCTGAATTAGTTGAGATATCTGAGTTTTTTAGGGTTGAGTTTTTTTATAAACCTATCACTTCTGAATTAGATTGAGATATAAGATGTTCTATAGCTCCAAGTTCTAAGACCACTTCAAAACAGGCTGTAACAACTGTAGCGCTACTTGAGAAGTTGCCGTGCAAGGTACGCGCACCTAAGCTCACGTTTTCTGCTTTTAAATAAATAATTTAGGTTAGAGTGTTAGGGTAAGGGTGTTGGTGTTGAACAGGACGGGTAAAAGAAGAAGATGAAACAACAACAACGAGCTGTGAGCTAAAGGAAGGAAATAAAAGAAACGACTAGTGGTGATGCATAGGTAGGCGATATGCTTGCGGTAATGTCTGAGCAAGGGATGGTCCGGGTCCGAGGGGATGTTGAGCGTTGGCAGCGAGCACAATGGCAAGTAGGCAGAACGGGCACTTCATCATCGGCATCCATTGAAGCTCCGTCGGGCAAAAAACACAACTGTCTTGTTAAATTGCCCTCATATTTCCAGGAGGGTCGCCCGTCGCCGCGTACAGGATCGAGGGCCGTCGCTCGATTTATCGGACGAAATTTATTCGGTCGACCGACACTCCCATCTGCCTTCGACCTCTTCTTCGTCACCGTTCGTCCGACCCTGCCTTTTTCCCGGTCCATTTATTTGCGCGGTAATCAATTCATTCCGGACGTCTATTATCGTCCATACCTCTGGCCTTTCCGCTGTCGTCCAAACACGGCTAAATGTACGGGGCACTAAATTACTGTAACTCAAACATTATGGAATTGTCACCTGCTTCGGTCTTTTTCTTCATTTAACCGGCTTTTTGGTATCTTTCACCCATATGTGAAATGTGATATTGTTCAGCAGATGTGACTAATCTGCATGATTATGACCTGTCCTAGAAGTGGGTCACTGCGTCACTGGTGTAACCTGATGGAATTGGATTCACAAGATTCCAGAAAGTAAGAATGGTTGATGAATCCTTAACTAAATAATTCTATTAAAGGAAGTTTACAACTGAGAGCAAGTTGAGTATAAACTAACATGAGTGGTATGGTCTAAGGCCAGTGTGAAACAGAATGTTTTTCCAATCCAATTTATATCGATCTCATAAAATCAAGAATTATTATAGAAAGTTTACTCAAGTTGTAAATGCCTTCCATAATATGTTTTAGACCATAGTATTCCCAAGTATGAATTGAATTAATATTTTTAGAGAAAAATATTCGTGTACTGTTTTTATTTAAAAAAAAAAGGATAAGTGAATCATTTGATTTGAAATGAACACAAATTACCACGAATTGTTCAAATCCAGGGTTTAAATGGTTGCAATCTGTAATTTTCTAGTTTTTTCAATGATTCCATTCATCATGCTAACTAACTCATCAAACCACAAAAAAATTAGTTAAATTTGCACATGATGCAAATAAGAAACAAAATCAATGATACTATTGTTCGTCTGATTGAATAAATCAAATAAAGTATCCGGTGAAGAAGTAACTACCATCAACTTGATAGATAGAGCCTTCTGTTGAATGTTTTAGTCATTCAGTTGTACAGTATTAACAAAAAATAATAGAGTTATTCTTTCAGCTATGCCATTCCAGTAATTCTTTCCAAACTTCTCTTACCACTCGACTAAATATTCAATTTACAAGATTAAGGGCTGCATTTACCTTGAGGCTTTCTTGACACAATAAAGACTTGGAGAGAATGCGTTACAAGTTTTCCTTAAGATAAGGAAGTCTCAAGGTTCATAAATACGGTCCTGAAGCTCGAAATTTTCACTCTATGGAAACGATTCCCGATCTTGTACCTAGAATAGATTTATTTTTTGTTGCAAACAGTAAGTCCTCATTGTGTCGAGAGACTAGAATTATGCGATCCGAATTAGTGTCGAGAATGCTTGAACAAGGTGGGACACATTGCCATTAGACGCGCTATCTTTCTTGTAGTAGACATACAGTGGAGACTATAAGGGGTGAAGCAGAAGAAGCTGTTGGCTGAGTAATGGCTGCAGACTGCAGAGTGGTCGCTTCTCCGTCCAACAAGCAGCAGAAGTCTTTCTAGCCGGCGCGAATTTATCGTCGAAACAAGCCGCTAAATCAACGCCAGTGGAGACCGTCGACTGCAGCGGGCAGCTAATTTATGTCGGAAGTCGGAGACTGTCTGCGCCCTGCACACACACTACACCCACACACACACACACACATTCCATGCCAATGTATCAACTTCTGCCCTCTGTCCCCAACCCTTTCTCCTTGCTATTGCTTAGTACAAAGCTCTGCTAATTATTATCCCCCATCTTAATATCTTAATCCATCTTAACACCTTATATCGATAGAGCTGACTGTCAATACACTGGAACATTATTTACAGCTCCGTCAAGTTAGACAAATCGAGAGGAAAAATTGATAGAGAAATGGTTTTTTCTCAAACGCTTCCTTTAACCTTGTGTAATAACATACTACAAGTCCCCAAGCTCGATGATACAGAGGGAAAAGGTACATTTTCAATTTTTGCTGACAAATCAGCAACAATAGATCAAATCGATTTTTATGTTCTAATCTAAGTTTAAGCTGATAAAATTCTCTTAAAAAATAATTGTATGCAATTTTTGTAGAATCAAACGCAATCGCGTTACGGGCTTCTCAAAGTAATGGGTTGTATAGTGGTTACGATTGGCGAGAAAACCATTTCTCTATCAATTGCTCCTCTCGATATTTTTTTCTTACTTGACTGGGCTATTACAGAACTCAACTGAAGACAAACTGCCACTGTATATAGGCTTATTTTAAATTTATTGTTTCATCACTAATGAGGTTTGATTTGAAACCCTGGGTAACAACCATTGAAAATATTGCTTGTTAGGCTCAAGTGAAAGGTCGTGTTTGAGACCATAGAAAGAAAAACATTTTTTATACTTCAACGGCCATAACCTCATTCATCATTCAAAAAATGTTTTTCCATTTTGTGATATCTAACGAGTGACATTACTGAAAAATCTCCTGAATCATTCCAGAAAACCCTAGATGAATGTTTATTCTAATTTTTTGTTTATTTCACCTATCATTTTCCAATCTTTTGAGCTGTTCAACACATATCTTCCAATCTTTTCCTCACACTGGTCATTAATTTAGAAGGGTTTATTCCTCATCATCAGTTGGAACTCTGTTCTTATTTCTGAATATTGATTATTGCAGTCATGAATCTTAGTTTAGTTAGTTACTTTGTTGCATCCTTTATTCCATGCTGTATTGATGACTCTTATTGCTTCTATCATATTTATTCATTCATTTTATAATATTCCACCAAATATTTTGCAACACATCATTGAGAACTTGAGTAGAAAAAATATGGAACTTGTTTTATTGTTAATAGCAAATTTATCAACAATGTGGTTTTAAAAAGACTATCAATTTATTAAAAAAATACGACTGTACATCATCTTGTAGAAATAGGCTATACAACGGTACTTCTGAAAAAAGCAAACAGTTTTCATTTTCTTGAAAAACTACAGTATAATTTTATAACTGTAGTAATAACAATATGATATTTAGCTTCAACTGTATTATTTTGTAGAAATATATCTGTATACTATACTATTCTCCTGAAAAATAGTGATATTTTCTATTTGCCACTGTATTAATTATTAATAATAATAATAGTTGATATTCTAGTATTAATTAAATACTAAATTCACTTTCATAAAAGTTTGCAGTAGCTATGAATACACTAGTTTGAAAATTATTATGAAAGGCCCGAGATCTATTTGAAAGAATTTTCAAATAGAGTAAATTTTAAAAATTTTGTGGGCATTCTGATATTTTTTCTTTAAAACTCCAGAAAATTATGTCATCTCAATACCTGTTTCTTTTTTCAAATAATGTCGAAATAGTATAATTGGTACTGCTCATGACTCCATCAATAAATATTGTAAAATATAATGCTTTTTTTTCTTATTGTAATTCCACAGACCACTAACAAAACTATCTGCACATAGAACGAATTCCACAGGGGTTGCCAACGTCAAGATGGCATCACAAAGCAACTGAAAGTGCTGCCAACTATTCAAAGTCGTCGTAATGCTGCAGAATGGAATATTTCAAGTATTCATGTATTATAAATCATTGTCAATTAATCAATCAGCTGGTGCCATTGCGGTTAATTGATGATCAGAGTTGTGTTGAGTACATTATTCACTATCAACTAAGTGATAACAGATTGATAGAACATTGATGGAACTCTGATAGAACATTGCTCTGTTCTTTGTTTATTTATAATCAACTCACTCCTCTCCTCTTTATAGTCTCCTATCAACTCATGGAATGCTCTCCTGGGCCTGTTGCATAGTAGTTTACAAATTGCAAAAAACTACAAGTTAAAACTCCTATAAGATTTTGCAAATACAAATGCTAATAAAATTAAAAATTATCACAAGTTAGTTTGAAGCGACTGACAATCGAATAAACTGACAAATATACATAAACAGAATTTATTAATTTCGAATTCCTTCAATTGCTATCACTTTATACTGAAGACTTCCGCAATGGCGAATATTGACAACAGCATTGAACAGCTGATGGGAATCGGTTTATGTATATTTGTCAGTTTATTCGATTGTCAGTCGCTTCAAACTAACTTGTGAGATACGAGCCGATATGGCCAAGTTGAAAATGAATGCTCCTGTGCAGAAAGGTCTCCATGGTCTAGTGGTTAAGGCGCTCAACCGGCAAATGAGAGGTCCGTGGTTCGATTCCCGGTGGGGACTGCTATTTTTGTACAGTAGCATTCATCGATTCCCATCAGCTGTTCAATGCTGTTGTCAATATCCGCCATTGCGGAAGTCTTCAGTATAAAGTGATAGCAATTGAAGGAATTCGAAATTAATAAATTCTGTTTATAAAAATTATCATTGAAGGTCCATGTAGATTGCAGACTCCTCATAAATTCATTCGATTACTAATATTTCTAGGCTAGATCTTGGAGTATTGCTGGAGGAAAATAATAATTTATTCCATACAGGTTATTCAATTAGAAACTTAAAAGTCTATGCAGTTATAGATATCCACAATGGTTCAACTGGGACTGTGTAGAAGCACATTATTCATTGCAGTTCTCCATTAAATATATATATTCTACAAATTCGAATTTTTCTGTTTCAATCCCTGATTTTGTGAAACAAATATCAAATTTTGTTATTCATCCTGGGCACACATTCATGATGTTATTTTGTGTCTCTCAATACCGAATCAATCAGTAGGCCTATAGCTTTTGGATGACTGAAAAATGTTATAAAATATAGATCTCAAATTTCTCATTAACATAACACCTCCCATATCATTTTCAATATTGAAGAAATTGAGAATGACTAAAGAAATACTGTTTATAAAATATGCATCTCAACTTATCTATTAAACAGCCCATCCCACTCATTTTTTTCAAATTTTCTGTATAGTCTTCTAGAGAAAATCCATCCTTCTACAGTTTGCTCTTTTCAAGAAAAATGATTGATTATTCGACTATCAGTTGCTAGCTACTTATCTTTGTTCGTTATACTATAACCTTATTCGTTACAAAAATATAAATGTGAATCAATAAAATGTATATTGTAAATGTGAATGTGACAAAATATGATGAATGAGAAACTTTTATTCGTCCAGTCATATGACGACATTCCGGTATTGAAAATGTGAAATAGGTAAGTCCTAATGATGGGTATGGGAAGCATCCCTGAATGCATCCCCCTAATAGTTCTGAATTGGCAATATGACTGTCGATAATCTTCTCTACAATAGAGATAGTCGAACTGTGATGATGATGAAGAAGAGGTTAATCAAATAGCAAAAAATAAATCATCTGCAGAAATAATCATGGTCGATATTGATGTTTGTACATGAATCATAACAATTCATCATTAAGTGTTTGAAATGGGGGGTTCCATTATGAGCTGGCTTGTGATCTATTGCAGTTTCCAACTACTGCAATATGTAACCGTGTCTCAATGAATGAGGGTATGACTGGGCGACACCAGAGGTGAGTAATCGATTTATTAACATGGGCTTCTAAAATAGATGTTCCACTCTATTCTAGTTAGCTATTGTGTTCTCAAAACCTCGTCATCTTCCACCGCCAAGCATTGCGTTTCTACTGTATGCCGAGGTGACTAGATTTATGAGCTTTAACATCCATTATATCAACAGAAATCTCCCCTTCGTTTTTTTTTTTTTGCTACGAAAGCGACATTTGAATAGATCACCATTTGTTGCCTTGTCTGATCGATTCTTTTCTGGCATTCTGTTTCTCCTCAGCACAATGAAGTTGGAAAATTGATTCTCCCATTTATTTTGGTCGATTCCTTTTGTTGTTTGTCTACTAATCATTCTTATACCTGCCGTCTTCTCAGGTTTTGCACTAAAGAAGCAGCGCCCGTGACGGCGGCTGGAGAACTAGGGCTCTTGGCAAAGCTGTCAGTAGCTAAGCTCTATAAAGGAGATGAATAGGATTGGGGAGAATGAAAAGCAAACTTTAGAAAAAAAATCAAAACCGGCAAACATCTGTTGGTTTGTTGAAAATACTGGATGCAGGTCTTTTAAAATAGAGTGAGTTATAAGAATCCGATGAGTTCAGAAGTTTTCGTTAATATTGTAGCCTATAGCCTGTTTTCATTCCAAGCTTGTTTCCAATGTGTTGAATGCTACAAGAGATCATGCTTTTTTATTTTTGATCACATGTTTAACGTCGATAGAGGATTAAATTTATTGAGTATTGTAACACCCGGCGACCTAGCTATATCTAATATTGTATTCGAGGTTTACCTGGCATCAACTACCGACTAGGATGTAGGAAATTGGGAATTTATAACTGGTGATTCTCGTGCTGCTTGTTCATCATTAACGACAAGCTCTGAATTTAGAATTGTTTCTTCTCAAGCATAGACAATACATAATTTCTCAATATAGACATACATAATCATTATTGATATACTTATTTTAAAATGAAATGCAGCATGAATTCATCAACAGAAGAAAGAGCATTGGTATCACAAAATGAGGCATATAGAACCAATAAAGCAGGTAATTCGGTACTTTCCTGTTAGACGTCACGTCTACTCATTTAGAGATATCGATAATCGATATCGAACGTCAAAAGTATCAAAGCAAAATGTTGATCTGAAATGAAATATATCAGCTGGCAATTAGAAAAATTGTTTTTTGACTATTATTAAAGTTTTTCTTTTCGTTTAACTATTATTTTATTGTTGTTTTGTTTGTTGATAATAACCTATATTTTTCTCATTTAGTTGTCAGAAGAGTATAGAAACTTTTGAAGTTCGATATCGATTATCGATATCTCCAGATGAGTGAACGTGACGTCTTAACAGGGAAATACCGGTAATTCACTTCCTGCAAAATTTTTAGGAGAAGCAAAACACTGTAACATATTCTTGTCAGCTGACAATAAATCTGTTAACTTTAAAAATAGTAAAAAATAATTTTTTCAAATGAAATAAAGTTAAATGGGTGTTTCTACCTCAGATTGCAAGTTATTAAGCTTTAAAAATGGAGATACCTTGTTTTGGAACTAAAATTCGGATTTACCCGTTTATGGAACTTACTCATGAGATGATTTTACAAACTCTCAAACAACTTAATTTTGCTGTAATATTAGCATGCAAAATGAATTATTGTTTTAAAATAGATTCATCAACTTATACATAGTAGACAAAATAATATTAAAGCACTGCCTTGTTCACATAACCTCAATGTTGAACAAATAAAGTCAGCTGGCTTCTGATTGGCTGTTTTTTTTTTTTTTTTTTTTTTTTTTTTGGAGATACTATTTACTTGTTTTAAACGCTTTATGCATTTACTTTGATTTGATTCTAACAGCAGTTTTTAGGACTGAAATAAATTTAATAGGGATATGATTTTTTCTGGAGCTAATGATATCAACAGCCGTATGGATCAGTTTCCATCGTGTACATTTTGGTTTTTTTTGCCTCAAATATTGAATTAAAACAGAAAAATACAATTTTAGATATTCAAGGAAGAACTCGGAATAATGATGTGTCAGTCCCAATGAACAACTACTCAGCCCCAAATGAACTTTTGTAAATACTTAGAACTACAGTACTTCATGAATAACTAACATGCAATACGGACTTCTGTTACAATCTCCTGAAACTCATTATTTGACCAAAGGAACTCCATGATAAATAATATTTTGTAAGTCAGCCCAATTCTGGAATAGCACAGATAAACTATCTATCACGATTTTATACTTTTGAATTTTTATTGATTGCTAGCACATTAGCTCATATGAAATAGCTAGAATCTCATGTAAGATTTTTGGCCAATCTAATATTAAAACTGACTCTGTATTTCACTTTTAAATAATGTTTAACTCACATATATTGGAGATGCTTGAGAAATGCATTTCACTTTTGAAAAGAAGCTTCGTCAGCCTGCCGCCAGGGGTCATGCTTTGTTGAGGTTAGGATGAGCAGCCATTATATAGTTAAAAATTGCGTTTGATTTGAATTTATTGTATCTGGTCATTGAGTACGTTGGTTCTATCTTGTTTATGGTGTTTGAATATTGAATATTTCATATTGCTCCAGTGTATTTAGTTTGTGACTTTTTTGGAATGTGTGTAGAATTTCTAAGTCAGTTTGGATGTTATTGTGTGAGTGTCCAGTGTTGATTAAGTGATCTGAAAATGTTGAGTCAGTGTTGGAATGTAGTGCTTTGATGTGTTCTTTGTATCTTGTGTTGAATTCCTCAAGAATCTCCAATATATGTGAGTAACAGTAAAACATTATTTAAAAGTGAAATACAGTGTCAGTTTTAATATTAGATTGTTCATGAAGTATTTCGTAATGGAAAACATCACAGAAGATTTTTGGATTGTTAGAGAGCTATTGAAAAATGATAATGTTCTACTCTTATTTTGATAAAAGTCACTTTTTCAGTCAGAGCCTCAACTGCCAGACACCTATCGATTTCACTTGATAACAAGTATCTGAAAAAGTATAGAAAACAAGGAAATACTGAAGAATTACTAGTTTAACTAAATACGTGACTAACCCTACTGATTTCTATGTAGTAGTATTGCACAATCGACTTGACAGGACTCTCACATAATTTATCATGTCATCTTACCAATTTCTCAAATGCTAATAGGAAATGTCTCATAGACTACGCACATTTAGAGCTTTTCACTATCCCATTTCAAAAATGCATATTGGGCTACAAGTATTTATTCTTGAAGGGTCTTATAAGTTGACGAATGTCTGTCTTACATCCTCCTGATGAATGATAGCAGATGACAGGTGACAGTACAAGAGAAATAAATATTAAAATAGAGTTCAGTATCACCTGTAAATACACAAACTTGTAAATTTCACATCCTTCTGGCATTTTTTGACAGCACAAGAAAATTAGAGATTGAAATATAGTCCAGTATCACTTGTAAATCGAATGAAATATGAATTACTCTAATAAGCGATAAGGATTCGTTCTCGACTCCTGCAGTTTTATAATAGCAATATTAGTAATAGACGTCTTGAGCCGTTCAACATATTTGCAGTAGGATGAAGACTTTTTTGAGATTTCAGAAGATTTTTGATGATGGAGAGTACTGGCAGACCGAATGCTACTACTCTGACAAGCAAACGTCGTTGGTGTCGTGAATACGAAGTCCATGAGTGAGGAGAGGGTGTTGATGGCGCGTGGAAAGGGGAAGGGCTAGCGCGAAGACTGGCGGTCTTTTCGGTCGTAAATCATCTTCGTGCAAAGGCAGGCAGGCGAACCTGCGAGAGCAGAATTTATGGTCGGTTGAGGACTGTGTGTGTGTGTGTATGTGTATAATAAAGTAAAGTCATATATTATCTGGCAGCTATGAAGAATTCGTGTAAAGAGGAAGCGAGAGAAGCGGACAGCCAACAGGAAGGAGAGCGATAAGGATAAGGAATGTAAGTGAGTTGGAGGTCGGCGTCGGCGGCGTGAGAGAGATGCTGCGGAGAGGATGATCAGGGGCGGACCGTTGCGTCCGTTGATATATCACGCCGCTAAAGTCTAGCTGCAATCCTGCAAAGAGAAGAAGGCAAGACGGGCGTATTGATGGATGCAAGCCGTTCACTGTCATTGTCGCGAGCAAATCAGAGTGACACCCCTCCGCCCTTTGACAGGGGCCTAGAAGCGCGATCCACTTTTGGCGGCCTAATGGAGCGGAGGATCGAAACGAAGCCATTGTCAGGAGACTCCAGTGACGGCGGCACCACAATGGCACTGCTCATAATTCACACGCATTGGCTTGCAGACGTGCAAGCGCTTCCCTGAGTCAGGAGAGCTAGCTTCGTTCACTTCCAGCCTATTCCGTACAATCCAGCTGGTGAAAAATATCTGGCAGTTTTCATCTTGATTGCTATCAGTCTTGACTGCTATTCATTTTGAGTTTTGTTTCACATTTCATCTTGCTACATGAACAGTGCAGCTGTAGTGATTCTATGAAGAATTCGGCTTGGGAGCTATCACTGATAACATTCTGATTAAAAACTACTGCAGTCACTAGTTCGATTCTAGTTGAACCTTGGATATTTTTTGTAATTATTCACCTCAAGTATTAGACATAGGTGGGCTTCATCAGACTGATGCATTTGATGGTTATACCAGCTTTGTACTATAATAATCGTCCTGCAATATTATAAGTCCCATGACATTTCATACTATATTGGGCGCTTCTAATACCTAACAACTTCTGTCATTTGCTTTATCTCTATTATCACTTACTTGGTGAATAATGATTCACCAAAAGCTTACGGCCATGTTTCCATAAAATGACTGACCAGTAAGGTGAACTAACTGTTAGGGCCTCACAATAAAATGCGTACCCAAGAAAATAGCAAGATCATTATAGTACCACATTTGGTAGGCCTGTAGAAGCTTAAAATTCATACACTGTAGCATATGAAAATAATGTCCTGGGTCTGATTTGCAGTGTAATAATAATGACGATATCCGGTTGTGGAATACCATTGATAACGGAGGTCGAGCTGTAGAGGATGTATTTATTCATTTTTCTTTTTAAGGCCTCATTGGACCACTGAAGTCAATCATTTGATACCCAATAATTATGCTTTATATGTTCTCTTTCCGTATTGTCCAGTACTTTTTCATTCGTTCTGATCTTCTTCGTCGTTTGTGAAACCCCTTTGTACAATCTGTCGGTTGTTTATTTTTGGTTTGAATCTTGTTTTTATTTCTTTGTTTCTTTAGATTTTCGGCTTTGTTTTTTTAATTATCGAGGGTTATTCCCAGTTCATTCAAATCCTCTTTAACTCCCCTCATCGCTCCTACAGTCCTACTTGTTGCTTCGTATCCCAACGTTTGTCTATTATTCTCCTCCTTGATAATCTGGTTTCTAGTGTTCTTAGAATGTGACCAACAAAAGATATACTTTTTTCCGCATAGTGTCTGTCAAATTCTATGTGAACTACTTCATTTAGCACTGTCCACAATTGTCCATCGTTTTCAAATTTTGTTGAAGGATGTATTATTATTATTATACCCGGTATATCCCGGTAATCCAGTATGGAGTTTTGCTGGGAGATTACTTATGGTGAAAAAATTACGAAATTGGGAGAAATGAGTGAAATATCACACAGGTTCTTATACCAAATTACGAAATTGGGAGATAACTTATGGTCATCGGTTTGGAAAGAGAAGTTCACCAAAAAAGAATCATTTTTTATTGCACTGCACGGATGATGTAAATTTTTAGTGTTTTTTATGAGTAAAGTGACTCTTTAGCAACTTTGCAGCTCTACTCACCTGCATAGTTTTGTGTTCAGTTCTTTAGAATAATATATTACAGGAAAAACTAAATGCACACAATAATTAAGACCGCAGGACGCTGGGTAATTTGCAACCGTAATATTGATACTGAGCTAATCTGTTGCTTTGGCTAAATACATATCGCCATATCATCTATATTATCCCCATATTATCATGTTATTAGCTGTTCTATGAGCTTCCTGCATCTAACCACATATTGAAACATTTATAGTTCCCATAAATGAAATTTAACCATTAATTTTGAAAATTCTGAAAGTAAAATAAAAAAATCGGGCTTCGAGATGCAAGTGAATCGAATTTAGATGAAGATATGTGCCAAATTTAGTGTTCCAAATCGTTGCCGTTTTCGTGAAATCCGTAAGACAAAAAAGCACAAACACACACACGCACACACACACCCCTACTCTCTCTTATTATATAGATAATATTAAAAAATAGAAGAAAAGAACTAGTAAATGTTGATGTGACCTGCTTAAATGAGAAAAAAGGGTATCTGAGCCTCTCTTTTTATAATCCTCTTCCAAGTGTAAAAAACAAGATATTCATCATTCGTCACAGTTATTGTACAACTGTATAATAGTCAATCCAATAATAATATTAATAATATCGTGTGACCTGGCTGGCTCACGTCTGGTGTCAATCCAATAAACAGCGAATGAAGAGATCGAAGAGTAATTTGATTTAGTTCTCCATTGCTTCACTCATTTTTCTTAAATTGATATCAGTAGGCATATGTGTTACTGAAATAATACTCTTATGCCCTACGACAGTCTACTCTTACTTTTCGGCAAGGACTCATGTCGAAAACGTCTCATGCCAACTCGTGGAGAAAATAATTTTTGTTCATAAAGTTGAGAGTAGAAGTGGGCAATAGAATATACAGTTAAAATGTTATTATATCCAAATAGCTGTAGTTAACTAACAAGCTCGTTGAACAATTTCCTTTAGTCACTAAGCATTCATCGCTCCAGTACTTTTAAACGCAGGGTAATTACGCTCATATATTACACTTTACTTCAGTTGCAGCAGGTCTAATAATGTGTAATTTGACGCAGTGACAAAATTTATGACCGAGCTCTTCAAATGTATGACACGGATAATGGTGTTCTTCCTCTAACAGAAACAGGAAAAGTGTTCGTACTTGCAATATTTATGAACAGTACTAAAATATTGAATAGTTTTACATTTTGAAAGTAATTGAACAGAATAATTGATTGTTCTAGCTATCAATTATTAGCACCACATATTTCTCTCAAGGCTCAGTAATTTCTGAATGGCAAAAACACCAACTAATGAGGGAAGTAATAAATTTCAATGTATGTGAAGTTTCACACATAAGGAAGAATCGTCAATTTATTGCATGTGCTGTAATTTAAAAAAATAACATGCATATTGAAATTGATTGTGTTGACCAGAATGACTGCCCTAAATAAATACGCAGCTTAATATAGACATTGTATTTTTCGATAACATTTCTCATAAGAAACTATTATAAACTTCAGATACACAAGATGTTCAGTAAAATCGTACCTCCATTACCACTAGTGTTCTACATGCTAAATTAAACAAAAAAGTAACCTTTAAGAAAAAGCTAATTTCCCTCCAGTTTTCCCGTTTCCATCGCTTTATTTTAAAATAATAATCATATTTCGTGAACGGTTTTGAATTCCTTCTTCAACTTTGACACATATTATGAAAGTCCTGTTCCAGTAAATTTCAATTTGTTTGGATTCAGTGGATAATATTCCATACGGATAATTGCTTGAAACGTGTTGTAGTATATGTATGTAGTGTAGGCCTATATAAATTAGTAGTTTTGTAGTATGTAGGCCTATATAGTATTCTGTATGGCTTCACTCTATTGATGATTATCGTCATCATTTTCTCCTATTCTGGATGGAGAGAACTGCTTGAGTCTCTATTTTCGTACGTGCTATTTTGACCGATCCAAACTCAACTTGTGTGGGCTTTCTACTCTTGAGTTATGTCCTCTGTCAACAGCTCAGCTGTCATTGTGCTTTTACCATAATCTCTACGCTCTTCAACAGACGTCACCTTCGCGCTTTGCAACGATCAATTAATTAACAAACCTGTGATGAGTTGAATGATATTTTCACATTCATTAACTACTATATTTTCGACCATATTAGAACTGCTCTCAGTACTCCATCTTGGAATAAGGAAAACATTAATGTTATACTACGAAGGGCACAGTAGAAAAATGGTATTTTGATCATTTCTCTTTATTTTGATTTTATTAATTGATTTGTATGATATTTTTTCTGTTTTATCTTCAATAGAGACAATCAATTGAATGTTCAATAGATTTTACTTATTGATTTTCAACTCAAATTCATAGCATCAAGTAGTCATGTCCTTAAGTGTAACAAAAATACCAAAATTAAGCGTGAAATAAATTGCGAATATGAAAAAGTCTTTCTGGTAACACACAAAAATATTTTAAATAATAAATTCTTCATAATTTTCTATAATTCATATTTTTTAAACCCCTGGTACTATAATTATGTACCCAAGCCCATGAACTGGAAACACCAATAACTTTATTTATAAATTTCCAACTTTTATTTATCTTTCTTCCCCTCAGGAAACCTTTCTCTATCACAGCATAACCATTGACAAGAAAGCATGATTTTAGTTCTCATTTTTCAGTTCAAACAATCTCTACAGCTAGAAAGTTTGAATATGCATTAAAAGTATTCTTTGCTATATAACATATTTGTAAATATCATCAACTCTACTCTAAATATCATTTCACAGCTGAACAATAGACACAGCATGATACAGTGACTGCTTCCTCACGTTGTTCTGTGAAATGGCGCCATACATCAAACTTGGGTAGAGCAGCATTTGTTGCAGCCGCCGAAATCCATTGACTCAATGTGATGTGTCATCGTCCATCCATTAGAGACGCGCCGCGGTAGCCGCTCTATGAAAGGCCGGCTTTCTTGTTGTGGGTCAGAAGGCGAATGCGATCCGGGCACGGCTGTCAAAAGATAATTGTAATTAGTGATCGGGCGGGCCACACAGAGGCAAGGCCAAGCTGCCAGTCACTGTCGTTCGAAGATGTCGAAGGGTTTCATAATTTATACGTACAAGAAGAGCGTCTTCAGGAGACGGCGGCTTCCAAATTTTTTTTGTAAAACGTAAACGCGTCCTCGTAAATTGTTACCGTCGAACAAAGAGAACCGAGCAGAAATTTATAAATCTGCTGGTTTTTAACCGCAACTGTCGTAGCAGTTGTCGTCGGATCGACTAAATGCAAGAACTCGGGCTGTCGCCATGCATTTGCAATTCCGAACAGCTAATAGCCTGTCCCAGTGCATTCCGCGCGCATTCCTGCCCGAAATCCGAGCGGCCGTAACAAAGGCGACCCACGAATTTAATGAACTGTCCATCCAGCCGCCATTGTCGCCGAATGCCGCATTCCCCCACCGACCAAAGCACACGGGACTCTGTTTCTCGAAAAACACCGCGGAATGCTCGGCTTCTCACTGCTCCATCGGCTGTTGCTCACTATCTAACCGAAAATTCTAAGCATTCATTGCTCAATTAAGCAGCTCTTTTCGTGCTATGAACCTCAATTTCGCTACAATGAGATACAGAAAAATGCATTTCACTCTTTGTCCTCTGGATTTCATTCGTCAGTTTTTTTGAATGACATTTAGTGACACGATTTAGTATGATACTCACGTGAAAATTTGAAGTAGACAATTGATGAATCGTGGATTTGTGGATCTAGAACCCCAGCCTAAGTTCCATAGTCATATCAAGCTATCATTAGATGGAATATTTTTTCTACAAACATTTTCATAACTTTTACAACTTTGCGACGATGTTATCCATAACCGGACTAAATAATTATGTTTAATAGACAAGCTCCATACAATTAGGTAGAATCCAGGTTTATGTTTCACCAGCTTGCGAATTCTGTACAAAAAAAAAGCTTCAATAACGTAGATCTAGTACTCCCTTTTTCATTATAACATAATATTATTAGGTTCCTTTTTCAGAGTAGTTGTGACTGACAGTACATATCAAAATACTGGCAATGTTACTGTTTCGTAATTTATTTTTTTGTAATTTTAATTTTACATAATTTACTTCAAACTATTAATGTATCTATTGACGGTTTCATAGTTAAGGTTAAGAATATCAATTTATCTATATTATATTTCTTTATTTAGATATCTTTTATTGTCTATATTAGATCTTATTTCAATTATTTATATTAATTCGTTTGTTTTTATACCAAATATTGTACGATATTGAACTCACTGCTGGCGAACAAGTTCGCTTATGCCAGTAGTGCCACAGTATGTGAATGTAACATCTATGAAGTGTATATATTGTATTGTTTTTTGTGGCAAATAAATCATTCATTTAAGTCATTCATTAATAATGGAGAATCAATTAGAAAGAATAACAGCATTGATTGAGGCACTCTTTAACATCGGGATTTGATCGGAAAGAGTTACATGTATACATCTCTAATAGTTACTGAAAATTTCGAGATTATGATCAACAGGGATCGCAATGTACAAATTATCACCAAAATCACATGAAAACCTTATAATCTTACCATTGTTATAGCTTTGAATTTTGAATAATCCTTTATTAAAAAACTGATGACACACTGCTTTAGAAATCCATTTCCAATATTACCAGGCTAGTTATAATCGCTATCTATAGAATAGATAGACTATATTTACTTGTAGGGTACAAATATACCAATCATCATTGGTAAGCAATAATTGTAGTAATAATGAGCGTATGACTTTCATTACAGTGACGATCCTCACGGGTAGTTTCACTTTGGACTTTGGAGAACGGTCAACTAAGGCTCCTCTTTATTGAATATCATAAATCTCATGTTATACACGTATATTATAAAGTTATATTTTACAAGTATATTTTACAGATAAATTAAGCAGTTATAAATTTCATACTACACCTGTACATGTTCATCATTTTCAGTAGTGATGATTTTATGGAATTTTAACTGGACTCTCATTTTCCATCCTATGGCGGAATAATGATCAAGTATTATAAATTTGAATACACATTGATTAAGACTAACCGGAAAATCCACACTATCTATACTAGTGGTTTGGATATGATGATTGTGATTTTGGCAACGAATTAGACCGATGCCGGTGGCAAAGTATGCGGTGAGGAGTGTTGATGAGACGTTTCAACGGACGACGTTCACGTCGTTAGCCGACGACACCGTCGAGAAAAGATCTTTGTCGAGTGAATGCTGACAACGATGATGCTATCGCGTCGTGGGGTGACGTTGATAATAATGGCGTTGATGATGATGAAGCGGTAAGGAAGTGGAGGACGTGTGATGGAGGAGCGAGCATTGAGAAATTGACTACAGTCTGTTTGGACAGGAGAAGGATTGTGGGAGGGGGAACGTCGTACTGATTCTGCACCTCTCACCCCTCTCTGTCAGGCTCTTACCGACCTGTCCGAATGTCGCTCTTTATAATATGAAAGAGAGAGGTTAGATGATAAATGATGTTCTGACAAACATGGGTGATCCATCACCTGAGAGAGATGGCGAGCCGGTTCCAAGTAGTGATGGTAGGAGAGGGTAAGGGGAGGGGGTGGATGATGGAGGAGCAAAAGCGTCGAGAATAATTCATCATCGTCGACCCGGCTATCAAAGGGATGATGCTTGAGAGCTGCGCGTAGACCACAGTGCAGGTAGAGCCAGCCGTACACTACAATAACACGCCACAATCGGAACAATATTGTCTGTTCCTCCTCTAGGAAACCAAACCACCCTTCCGTACACACACATTCCGGGTCTGCTGCTGTTCTCGCAGCTACAACTTCCTTCTGCCTTGCGAAACCGAGCTGTCTCCGCTCCACCCTGCAACCATCGCTCCTCACCACAAAGCCCTTCTCGTTCTCAGTTCATTCTGATGTGTCTCATACAGCTAACAACGACCATCTCTCTTCCCTCTGATGTAATGAGCCTACCACCACTGTTTTTTCTCTACTGTTACATCAGAATAGGTGGAAATAGCATTAGGTATGAAGTGCCAGTAAGGCAAGTGAGGGCAACCCCTAGAAATCAGGCTTTCAAAGACTAGTTGATTTAGTGAGTCAGTTAATTAGAATATACTGCAGTCTTTCAAGTACTCGCGGTTGCGTGCAATTTGTATAGGATTGAGCTCTTTAAAAATTTGTGACTTCACACATACGGGTACAAGCTGTGGGCCTATTCATCTATGGGGAAATTAAGACAAAAAATATGTAGCCTACTTTTGGGCTGAATTATATTATTAGGTTAAATAACGTAAGAAATTTAAATGAAAAAAGTAACTTGTAACATTTTACATATGGAGCCAATGGTTTTCTATGAGGTGAATTATAACAATCAGTTTTATAAATATTTATATTAGTTTCATCTATATAATCACATTGTGAATAAATACAAGTGGATTATGACAATATATTAAGCTCAACGTTAACTCAAAAATAGCTGGGCAATCAAGTACTAAGACATTTGATTTGTTTGGGATGCTGATCTTTCTAGCAAGAGTCACAGTTCTGGTAACTACTTGGATGATGTGTTTTGACGGGTCGCGAAGCAGTAAAACACGCTCTCAGTTCTAGTCCACACTTGACAGAGATCTATAATGTAGCATGTAATCAGAGAGAACAGTTTGTTTAAAAGTGGATTGTGACACTTCGGGGGATGAAGAAGTTTTATGTTAGGAACAGGTGCTGGGACAGAGACAGAGAAGTAGCATCACTGTCGCTGTATTCGTCACAAAAACAACATTTTACGAGGGTTTTCGAAGAGAGTGAGCAACACCAGGCGTGATGTGCTGAGAGGTTTGGCGTGTTCATGTGACTATCCATCACCGGGTGATCTATTTTTACAAGCTGGGGAGAGATGAGGGTGAAGTCGAGCTGCGAAACAGTGTTGAAGCAGACTCGGAATATCGTGATCGATCAGTCATTTATGATTCATCAAGCAAGTGTCTGCTGCAGACCCTGTTGACAGCGAGCGGCGTACTCTAGTTGCTCGTCTAGTAATCACAAGCCGTATGACCGCAGGCCTGCATTTTTAATGTCAAGTTCATCGTGGGCAAAAGTCCTGCTTCTTATTTAGAGTTGTAACTCGCCACCGTTACTTCATTACCAATCATGCTAATAATAGGGTTCTTTCCGAGACATTGCTGTTATTATTCACCTGAATCAACTGGCGCGGTTCAACCCCTTTCAAACAGATGGCACCGCACACGAATGATGCAATTCCCCAGCTCTTACATCAACGAACAACTAACATTTCTCTGTTCAACTCCTTCTCATCAATTATTCATTCCATTAACTACTCGTCAATAATCTTACAACGGTACAATAACCGGCCGGCGAATAAATATACGCCCGCCCACCGTTTCTAACAAACGATTCATTTCGCCGCTCTAACAAAATCATTTCTCTCAATCATCGAACTTTATGCAGGAATGCTTGTTATTAGTAAACTCGATTTTTGTTTTGATCTGGCATTAACCTTACGGTGCCTTTGCAAAACAATTATTCGCGAATATTTTATGAGCTCTGCTGCTGCTCCATGATGCAATACTACTCCAACAACAATAAGTCAATGAATGAACACCATCTATTTTCAGTTTCCGAGTTTGTTGTTAAATAGCCTACATTCCTGGCACAGTCTACAAACTACCAATATCTTTAATTGCCGATTCAGCTGTACTTATTTTCTCCTCACTCAAAGTCGAATGCCAGTGTAAAAGAAAAAAATCGCTTCATCACTAATTATTGTCCAAGAAACACAATACTGTTGCCTCATTTAGAAATGAATTTTGTCTTTTGTTCTACCAAAAAAGTTGGTGAAAATAAGTTCTAGCCGTCAAACCAGACTACCCTCTTCGTAATAAATGTTGGAAAACTACTATTATTTGAGAACTGGAATAATACAATGTATACTATTTTAATAGTACAGAATAATTCAGATGAGAAAGAATTTAAAAAAATAATCGATAATTGAACTGAATTATCTGTTATTATTTATTTATTTTAACATACTGAACTTCATTACTGAATTAAAACGAGATTGTCTACTATAGTCTATATTTTATTTAAAAAATTGAATTCTCATGAAAGATGTTGCAACTATCCCCCAACCTTTTGCAAACACATATAGAAATATTCAAGTTTGCTATAATTACTACATTTTTGAAGACAATTTTGAAGATTTTGACAGTGGTGTTCATCAAAACGGTGGTCATGTTTGTCTTCAAATATTCCAGCGTCTTCGGATTCTTCTAGGATTATTTCACATTCAGGTACTGTCCACTCAAATAATTACTATCAAACAAACTATAAACTGATAAATAATTACTATTAAAAAAATAATTATTGCCATAATTCAATTAAACAAGTAAATTCACAATCTGTAAAGCTCAACATTTTCAGATATCTTGAAGAAAAGAAGAAAACTAAATAGAATGAAATAGGATAAAAATATACTATGTATAAATAATCTCTTTTGATGCCTATATTGCTACTATCCTTCACCCTGTTTCAAAAATACGTATACACATATGCAATCGCAGCCTACAAGTTTACAGACACTTTCTTAGCACGTATTGTCAGTAACATTTTTCAAAAACGGTTATGTTTGTCTTTAAATTTTCCAGCGCCTTTGAACACCTTTCCCTTGTGGTTCTACCTACTTGATTTAAGTCATTTGCGATGCTCAACATTTTTAGATATCTGAAAGAAAAGTAGAAAATTGAATGGAATGAAATGGGATAAATATGCTATGTATGTGAATAATCTCTTTTGAGTTATATTACAATGTCATTAACAAAATAGAATACCAGAATACAGTATCCATTTTTTCTTTAAGACATTTTTCTCTTTATATTAATAGTTTTATCTTGATAGCTTGTTTGTTGACTATCAATATCTCTACTTGCTGCATTGAAAAGGGAGATAGTTAAGAGGAGGCCTGCGACTGCCGGCTTTAGGAAATCAACACATAAGCCGCAGTAGTGAGTATGAGCTGCAGCCGGGGAGGCCTGGCAGCTAGGCGATAAGGAGCGAGAAAAGAGGCAATTAAATAATGAGCAAGCTGTACCGTCTGGCTGTCGCCGCGACAAATGTAAATCGGGTGTCGTAGTTTGCTAATAAAGCTAGTGGTCTGGAGCGGGATGTAATGTGAGGGGGGGGGGGAAGGTTGATGGACCGGGGGTCGCTGGTGTAGGGACTTCCCAGAGTCGTTAGGCAACGGATTACGGCTTGGCGTTTATTGTGACACGGCCAATATTTCTCTCCACACAAGCGGCGTGTAATATAACGAATGTAATAATTTACGAGCGGGCTTTTATCGCCGCACGGCCGCCATTGTAGACTTTTTCTTCTCTTCAGGCAACGATTTATCGCCCCCGCTCCTTTCTCCCGCTCCTTATCCGCGATCAAAGGGGGAGCCAGAGAAGACTAAAGCTAATTGTAAACATTTCCTCGACAACAACACTGACTCGATGGAGTCCCAAGATAAGTTATGTCTCTCAGTTTAGGCTCAAAGCGCCGCCTCTTCCCTTCTTCCCCTCTTCCCACTACCCCTCTTCTCCTCTTGCCATTAACCACTTTCCCTTTCTTTCCTTTTCCCTTTCCACTTCAACCTTGGCTCCGACACATATAATAAAAATTGAATCTTATATGCCCTCGAAATATCTTAATTTGTATAATGTACTTATTAGACACTCATCTCAACAGAGCACTAGGTAGTAGTGTACTCTATTGAAAAAAAAACATGGTAATCCATAACTAAACCAACTAACTCTATTGGCTACTTGGCCACTTACTTTTAATTCAGTATTAAAAAACAATCAGCGAGTATGTAGATTACTAGACTTCGACTGTGGATGACTCTTCAGAACTCAACATTACGTTTTGATTCAAAGAGCGTACTACGCAGATGAGGATTGAGGAAGATTACGATTGCTTTCCTCACTGAGCTAACAGAGGATATAATATAATATATATATAAATATATATATAATATGCACCTAAAAATTATGTAACTTAATTTAAAAAATTGTGAAAGTAAATTAAACATCATCATCATCATCATCATAAATATTATTATAATAATTCTTTTTATTTTCTACTTCTTCATCATCATACTATTTATACAGACAAAACCAAGACAAATTGAAGACAAAATAAAAATATAACACAATAAATATTTGAATGTAACGAAATATATGTAGCCAATCACTTGAACATAATATAATATTATAGAGCCCAAGTTTATAAATGTGACATTTAGCCTACTCCATCTAATGCATCAATAGGTTGATTACGATGCAATGTATATCAAACCGGGAAGGGGTTTGATTGTTTAATGGAAGCCCATATTCACAATAAAAAAGATAGTTGCTCATGCTCAAATTTATTTATAGTTCTTGATAAAAAATTTGGGCGAAGAATCTGTATGATAACCAAGTTTCTTGTTGCTTCCAGTGATCTGTAGATGTGTGTAGTGAGCAGTACACATATAGGCAGTTCCACTTGCAAGCAGATATAGTGAATTTATTTATTCATTATTCATTATTTATTGTGACAAATTTACAACGAATGTGAAGGTGCAACAGACTCAAGTCCAAAACTGCTCCCTTCACAAATTTTGAATATGTTACATTGTCCAAAAACATTGAGGTTAGCACAGACTAAAAATTTAAGATTTGCTAAAAACCTTCTCTCCAAAAATAACAAAATGAATCTTCTCACTCAACGACTATTAATTTAAAAGTTCACTTGAAACGAAACACTAAAAACGGTTAAAAATAGTTCATAATATTAAATTTTCATAAAAATTTTTGAGCCGAAAAATGTTATCTTGTTGTTATTTTCTGCTTAACCAATTCCAGATATAGCCAATTCCCCCAACCCTGGTAGCTTATTATTGAGCAAACAAACTTGGGAAGTGTCAGCCGTGAGCCGTAGCAGGTATTTGTTCCATCAGATAGAGATAAGCTACGTTCTCCTGGGTACTCTTTGTAAGGGTGACCGATTAGATTGGCCAGCAAAAAGACACTGCTTTCTGCTGTAAAATCACTTCCTGGTGGTTCGGAACCCACCCACCTAAAACTGTAGGTCCAGGTCATCAATCACCATCATCCAACTCAAAGGTCTCAGACATACGTGGACTTCATCCTCCAAAAAAAACCCATCCAGAGAAACTCTTATTGGTCGTTGTAGATTGTAGAAGAAACCTATATTTGTGAGATTATAAGCACATTTGCCTTTCCTGAACGTGAAATCATTTATTGTGTGTGATACCTAATAAGATTTCTATCTTAAGCTGCCAGCTGACAGGTGCCATGACCTCAGACCAGAGGTTTTTATCATAATGTTATTTAGTTTGCATTTTACTACTATATTAACTTAATGTCTACATGCATGAATTGTAACTCTTCTGACGTTGGTTATCGCTTAGCCTCTTATTAAATTGTATCTACATAAATTTCAACGAGGAAGGAGATAATTTCATTGTAATATATGCAAGAATGTTAATGGGCATTGCAAGCGTACGTATTACAACAATAAGTGCTGATGATAGGACGTTCGATCATCACCGTGAACTCAATTCTGTCTTGAAAGGTACACCGAGCAAGTAGCCAGCCTATTTATTCTGTTTCTTATTTTTCTTCACCTGAATAACTCCTGGCTGTAACATGTCTTGCATCTTGTAGTTTGCAGAGAGGTGCGCGGAGGGACAAAGTTAATTGGTTGAAATGAATGCCCAGGAGACGAGTTAATTATAAGGATGTCTGTTATCGCATGACACATCCATTACGCGGGTCTGCAAGCTACAAGAAGTTCTCAACGTCCAGTATACGGCTTGGCCTCCCTGTCGTTATCTTATATGTGAAATCAAGCGAATAAATCAGATCTAACCCGCTTTGTAATTATCCCGCTGCGTTACCTTGAGGGACTCCTCCCTCTCACACCCCTCTCCGCCTCATCCTTTCCCCTGCCATCGGCGTGCAGATAAAACTTCTGATTGAATTATTTTCTATTAGCCTGAAAAAGTCGCTTTCAATTTTCAGCACGAAATATCTCCTTCATTCTCGGAAGACTGGATTACAGAATATAATTACGTGAACGCTAATCAGATTGCTTTAAATACCGTAAACTTCGTTATGAATTATGGTATGAAATGCTGTATGTTAATGGTTCAATAAAGCATTTAATTATTATTTCGTTTTGGAAGAAAGAAACACGTCTTGAACTGAGGTTTTCATACGTTCCTTAATTCTTTTCTCTTTCACGCATGACTGGAGCATTACCAACAATATGAAGACTGGTAAATATTTGAGTATAATCTTTCGAGACCTGACCTGAACTGTAACATAACTGAGCCAGCGATGTGACTTTCCAAGTTTTATAGTGTAACCTTTTCGTCTATAAATAATAATTTTGAAGAAATTTTGGAGACTGAGGTTATCTAAAATTTGACTATTTAAACAAACAGTAATAATGAAATATTATTACTGTTTGATAAGTAGGAACTCTCATATGACTAAAAATAATTTTGAAGAAATTTTGGGGACTGAGGTTATCTAAAATTTGACTATTTAAACAAACAGTAATAATGAAATATTATTACTGTTTGATAAGTAGGAATTCTCATATGACTAAAAAGAAGTAAGGAACAAGTCATAAAAGCTCATTATTTGTTGGAGTTCACTTATAATCTCTACCAGAAAACAATAAAAGTAAGACAACATACATTCCAAATAAATAATTTAACCTAAAATTCAAGTAATAAAAATAATATAGTCTTTCGTCGAGGGCCTCACACTTTTAATTTTCAATAATCTTTTTTATAATTTTGTATCGTCACTGAATCAACGCGCACTTGAAAATAGAAATTTAAATGAATTGTTACATGATGATATTTTATTCTGTAGAATCAATTCTGCCAAATTTTTCAAAAATAGACCTTATCGTTTGTACATGCCTTTGTACGTGTATTTATCCATGTATATTCTAGGACCGCTGTAATGTAACAGAAAGAATAATAATAAAATCTAGTTATAAAAATTATGGTTGTCCTTACAAGGATCACAATATAATATAAATGTTTTATAAACCAAAAGATAATCCTAACCTTATTACAAATAATATTCGAATTGAGTAAGAACTTTACCTGACAAGAATCACAATATAATATAAATGTTTTATAAACCAAAAGATAATCCTAACCTTATTACAAATAATATTCGAATTGAGTAAGAACTTTACCTCTGAAGTACTAATTTATAAATTCAATTTGATTGTTACCTTAAAGTACATAGTTACTTTGAAATAATTCTTATTCTCGTAATTAATCTAGTTATGTCTACATCTCAATGCTAGTTAGTTCATTTAGTCATTTACAACATACTACTTCATAAGAATTGAATTATTATTTAAACCTACTGGTTCTTAGTTAATTTTAGGTTCAAATTTGTATAAGACATCTACTTAACCGAATTGTCAAATAATCGTAACTTATTATTGACTGTAATTTACTAGAATTTTATGTTTGTTTCAGAAACTGAATTCCTTACAATTTAATTAAATTACTTTCGTTTACCTGATTAAACAATCACAGTGTCCAATAAACAATTAAAATATCCCTACAACCAATCAATAATAAATATAAACTATTTATTTACCTGTAATAGCGGCAAATTGTCGATTTATTAAAACATAACCTCCTTTAGTCTAGTAACATTTTGGTTAAAATCAACTTCCACTTAACAAACACAAATTCAATAACTCAAATTAAATATTGTGAACTCCAGCAAAACGATAAGAAACTATTTACATTTTATCACTAGTTTTTCACATTTTCTTTACATTTCAAATTACCATAGAGTATTAAACTAACTTGCTGAAGGCTAAGAGAGTAATGATGACTTGAATTACAAAGTACGAAAGTACACTGTGTAGTTGTTCAGAACACGTCACTTAATCAAGCGTTATGATTGGTCGATTCCTAGACTATATATTTCAACGTCTTTTCAATTAATTACTGTATATAGATATATATTTTTGTACTCTCCTCCTCTAGAGTCTGGAGTGGAGTCTGGGAAGTAGTAATTTTTTTTTATTTCGCTTTGAAGGAGAACATTGTACAAAAGTCTCTTGTCTAAACAAGAATACATAATATGAAAGAATACAGTCAATCAACATATCTCTTTATTTGTCTTACGATCAAAGTAAAGTTATCGCTTATTCTAGTCTAGACTTCTATATAGTAGCATACTGTATACAGGCTATTAATTAATTGTCTAATGCCAATGAACTTAACGTTACGCTCTTCTAATAAAGAGAATACTCAATATCTCATACTAAATTAGAGTTTAATAATTTTGTTACTTAGAAATAAACACATTTATTTGGGAATAATTCAAAAATTCATTACAATAGATGTAGAATAACTATTGATTTATAAAGTTTACATTGAGCCACGAGCGCTCAAGACTGCGTTTGGATGGGTGACCGTAATTGAAGGACTTAATCTTATACTCTTTATCAACCGGGGGTTCGAAACCCATCAATAATTTGTGGATGAACAATGTTCCCCTTAACATGGCTCAAACGGGACTACCGGGACTCAAGTTGGAACTACCGGAAAGGTTCTTTCCACCAGTAACAATCATACAATTAATATTTAGATGAAAGAAGAAATAACTGGAATTATTCATCCAATTATAAATTATTATGGTTGTGATTGAATAATTAAAAAAAAAGATAAGTAGCTATTTTTTATGAAATAGATTAGTTTATAAATAATATTGTGCACATCGACTCACTGATTTATTCTTAATTTTCTTTCCGTGTTCAGAATTGAAGGCTCTTAACACTCAGTAGTCTATAATTTTCCAATTTGGTTTGCTCTATATAGCAGTGAGCTTCCTGAGTAAATTAATTACAATATTTCTCAATCCATTCGAAAAACAGAGTTGATCTAAACATTCATTTCTATATTCAATGATTGAACAATGAATAATCTTTACGACTTATTTTTATGGCATTGAAAATCGGCTTGATTAGAAGCTAATAGCATAGACGAACCATCAAGACGAACCATCTTACAGATCCCTCATCCATGCTAATAGTTACCAAAGAGTACTTTTGTTCACCTAATAGCTCCCTTCAAACACAGCCAGACTTGATAGGCCTATAAACTCACTTGATGCTTGCAGACTTGTAGACCAAGCACAAACGGCTTGCAATTCATAATTGGACAGCATCGAAGTAGCTGGTGAGAAATTTATTGTCGCTCTTATCAAGTTCAACAATTCCACTTTTTCGAAGCTGTATTTTCTGATTAATACATTTATATCAACCAGATCACAGTGAGTTCTTCAGAAAACGTCACGAACAGAAATGGAATTGACAGGGTTCTTGTGGTGTGTATTCAGTTGTCGATCAAGGTGAAATAAAAAGTTTGATTTATAATCCGTTCAACATCATCTTGATACAGGATTCGAAAGACTTCTTGCAGCGATAATAAAACTTGAAATGTTCTGAGTTGTGAGGCTTTGCGAATTCATTTGTCTCGTCTAGTGGTGATGTAGAGCTGAGGATAATAAAATGTTTATGGGATTTAAGGCTCATTCGAATTCTGCGAACGAGCCGGCTCAAACTTCCGTCGCTTTGAAATCAAGATATAACCGCCTTCGACAATAACCGCCTACCAATAAGAGCGACGTGACCGACATAACGATCAATTTTCGCGCACAAAGCAGACGACACCGGTCTCACGCGATGGCGGCCTCTTTGTCACGCTGACCATCGATCTGTTAGGCCAGGCCATCGACAACTCACACAAATTCATAAAAGTTAAAGGCTATCTTGTGACTTGCCTTGTCAAGTACTTGGTCAGTTACCTGGAAAGTGCCTCGAAAGTGGCTTGGCTGACGAGGCAGCATGACCATTGGTCATGTCTTATACAGGATATTACAGGAATTATGAACAAATAATGGTAGAAATAGTTCTCGATTCTATAGGGTTTAATAATCAATTGTCATGATATTGGAAAGTACATTTTCAAACAAAAAACATGATGCATATGATATCGGGAAATATATTCTCCAACAAAACAAGTAATATAGAGTCCAGTGAAACAAAATAATTTTAATGATAAACTCCACAAAAAAAGTTGTGAGATTTGAAAAAAATTATTTTTTCAGCTTTCTATTATAAAAAAGTGGATTTGAGTCAAGTTCAAATCTCTCATATAAGAGAGTGGGGTTACCATTCATCAGAATTTTTTTTTTTTTTTTTTTTTTTTTTTGTAGATTACGTCTTGGAGACTCCAGTTAAGGAGTATAAGACAAGTCAGATCAACAATATTATACACTAGATACCACAATTACTTCAATTAGTTGAGGTGAGGCTTAATTTTGATGTGAAAGGACCTGACATGTCAGGATTTCGAGGCTCTCGTCAAGACTGCGGTCTTTTTAAATGAATTGTCAAGATTTTTTGATATTCAATGAAATACAAAAAATTCTCAAGTACGCAGGCACAGTGTACGCAGTACTCAGTGTACAAAGAGAGTGTCGCAGCATTGCCACCCAGAAATGAAGATAAATTTGGTAAATCAAAATATTACAACTCAAATTTGTGTTGCCAATAACTAGATTGGCCTAAGTCATTTAAAAGTAATGCTATTCCAAGAGTCTGGTGACATATAATGTCTAATTTTGTCATATTGTCCACAAAATCAAAGAATGTCGAGCTTGTTATTATTGGCCTGGCTCCTCTTCATTTTAATCTATACTGTCACTGTCCTCAACATAGTATCCAATAGTTCGAGTACAGTAGTTATTTGCTAATTGTATTGAAAATTCCCTTTTGAAGCTTGACCTATAAAATATTGCAAACGGTGAAACAACAAAAATTATTTTGCACGATGAAAAAATATATTTCTAACTTTTCATTACGGCTCATGAAAAAAAAATCATGAAGCCCCACTGAAAATTCCCAAGCATAGTTGAAGAGGTTCAGAGTATAGAAATTCACGTCGACTAATTACTGTATCAGAGTTTTTTACAACGTCAGACATAATGCTAATGATGTAAGTTGAGTATCTTCTAGCGTACAGGAAAACAGTTACAAAAAACACTTTTCAAAATTTTTTCGATAACATACAGTCGATGTTCTTATATCAGGTGCTTTCTCGGCTTCGACCTTGACCTTGACCTTCCAAATTTCGTCAAAACTAGTGATTTTATTTTCATATATACTTTAATAATTTTGATTGTACTACCTGTGCTCATGCTTTGTAGTTTCACAGCTTAATAATTGCCTGTATGATTTGAATAATTCTAAAAATCAAGATTTTCTGATTACAGAAAGCTTCCTTGAGTTCATCTGTCAATAATGACCGTATATTGTGTGGGTTAGCTAAATTGATAATAATCAGATAAACACATTCTATTGGTTGGTAATTCCAATTATTATTAATAAGAAACTGATCACGTCGATAACCTGAATAATAAATGTTATGTAAATTGTGAAATCGTATTCGATTTGTTTAAGATTTGAAATTAATCATTATTATTCAACATCAGAATGAAAAATGATCATATCAATATCTAGATAATATATTATGTAAATTATTAAAAACTTAGTAAGTACGAAAGAAGACGTGTAGACAATATTTCTAATTTGGAATGAGGAACAGTCGAATAAGTAATTTATAGGATTGAAATTTATCGTTTGTCGTGAGAAAGACACTCAAATTATTAGATTTATATTTTTGCGCTGCGAGAAAGTTGGGTGCTAATGCAGCCATATATCAAAGGGCGATAAACAAATGATGACCTCTATCTATTAAACGTCGAAATGCTCAAGGAACCGGCATGTGTTTGATTTTAAAGTATTTGGGATTGGCAATGCTGAATAACAGAGGGTGAAAGAGTTCTTTCCTCCACAAGGTAGAATGAGAAAAAAGACAGGACTGACTCTCTCATAGCGTAGCTCGAGAACAAGTTTTACGCCGGTTATAAACGATGGCACATAAATTGGTGTTAGTCGATGCTTGTTACGAGCAGCAACCAGCGGTAAAAACTCCCCGGCAAACATATGACACACCTCTTCTGAATAATTTATCACAAGCATGCTAAATAAATCTTCGGACACCATGTAATTAACATGTTCCTTAGAGCTATTCCCCTGTAAATTACATCATATCACACCTATCGGGCTGGGATTTATAGGCCTCTCCAGTCTTATCCCATATTTCTTACACACATGAGCGCTTCTCACTTTATTTCATCCCCACTAAACTCCTTTATGCTCAGAAATACACCCGTACACAAACACTAAAATACTCTCACATATCACACCCACCTATAGAGCTATAAGCCCAAGATCACACAAAAGTAGACTTTTGCAATCACTATTGACTATTCTTGTTGATTAAGCCCACATGAGCACAGATTTGTACGTTGGACTTGGAAATAAGAAGAATAATTGAACAAAGATGTTATGAAAGGTGAAACTACAATTTAAGGTGGGCTCCGAACCATCGGTGAGTGATAATGAAGCAAATAACGTCATCTTATAAGGTGGATAACGTCATATTATAGCAAGTGATCAGTGATCACTACATTTATTCTATGCGAATCACAATGATTCACATGCTCCTTTTTTTCTATTTCTATCTTTTCAGGATTCTCAAATTCTCATACATACATTTTTGATTATTATGTAGAACGTCTTAAATCATGCTGAATTTTTCATGGTGATCAATCTCTTTAACACCTGTAAATTTTGTTCAACTAAAAAGAATGTATTGAGTGTGTAGAAGAGGAAAGAATGATTAACACCTAATATTCAAGAACTATGGTACAATTACTACTTTATATATGAACAAAGAACAAAGAACTACTTTATATATGACAGCATGGCTGGAAGTTTCAAATCAAAACCACTGATTCTTCTGAATCATGTGGAACCCATTGAAGGAGCTGAATATAAAACATTGAATTACATTCAAGCTCGGAATAGTAAGATATTCGTGCTATATTTTACTACTCTGAAACTACCAAATGCCAGCTCTCTCCTCGCATTACAGTATTATACTTATTTAATGTTATAGTGTTATTAGTGTTATAAGGTTTACCAGTATTGCCGATAGCATCATTACTATCAGTGTTATCAGTAGTATCATTATTACACTGCTAAATGCCTCCATTTATAAATTGGGTTTTAGACAGACTGTGTGAAGTAAACGACAAGATAGAGAATAATCTCTGTATCAAAACCACTCTATTAACAGGAACAATTTTAGTTTGAAATATCTTCCTATACAGAATCCAGGCGGCTTGCTGTTTTCCTAATAAATAACTATATGGTTATGGTTCTACCTTCAAACCAGGTTCTTCAAGCAATCGATTGATAATAAACTATTCACTCATCACCTACTCTCAAAGGAATAGAAACAGCTTCTCATTATCAGATTCATGTGTCCAAGAGGAAACACTTCGCACTAAAAATTAACATAACATCCACGATAATCTTATTATCTGGCAACTGATTCAATGAGCGATCAGCCGTGCATGTACTTGGAAGAGCTCCTGAATTTGTTTGAATGTGACTTGAGACCAGATGTGCGTGCCGTGTTGAGGTTTATTAGCATGCAATAGCAAGCAAGTAGCCTATAGGCTGGGAGTGAGTTGTTGCAGATGCCGACGGAAGATGTCTGCAAAAGGTTGAGATCTGCGAGAGAGGTCGCGATGAGATAGGCGGCTGCAGTAGGCTTCGCGTCTTATTCTGTCCGTGGGCTTTTACTTCTTGACAAGCCGCAACCATGGCCAAGCTAACCAGCATAGATGCGTGTCTTCCTTAAAAAGGCAAACCTGAGGCTGCTGCAAGTTGCTGTCTAGTTGCCCGTCACAGCTACACGATTCGATACTCCCCTAGCCACTAACTGAATCTCATGTCGTACCCACCTAATTGCCTCCTTCTCAATGTAAATGTCAATTTACAAAGTCTGCAACGATATGGGACAACTAAGCATACATACTGAAGCTAATACATTGTATCTTCGACGTTTTTCCTGCCTACACGATATCGCATGGAGATTTATGTATCGTGTTCAACAGAATCTTGATCATGCATAATGAAGCCAGTACAGTGTAGCAACAATAGCCAGGTCATGCAGTGCTTTCCTTTACATAGTCAAGTTGTCAAATAAATCACTTTGTTAAATTCTAGTAAAACACACCTACGAATGCATTCAAAGTTATTAGAGCATAATCATCGATGTTGAGAATACATTGATGATATGATACATAGAATGTGTTTCCTTTCTTCATAAACAAGACTGACAGTATGAAGCAGCCAAGTATATTTTATAATTAAATTATGTATAACATTCATAAACAAAAAAAAAAATAATTTAAATACGAAAATATACTTTGAACAAGTACAACTTTAATAAGTAATGAATAATAAGACAAAATTGTCACAACCGAATTTATTAAAAATATTGAGAAACTAGTTTCGGTTTTATACCATTATCAATCTCAATCAAACTCAGAGTTTTAATTAATGTGGTTGTGACAATTACGTCTTATTATCCATTATGGATACCTTCCACAATATCACCTTTGCCACTACAGAGAAATTTTAATAAGTTGTCTCATGTAGCAAATGATTAAGCACTGTTCTTAATAATTTGTAATCTACCTCGAACTAAGGCTACTTTTTTGATAAGCATGGAATATTCTCAAGTTGGGATAACTTGAAAAGGGAGAAATCTTAAAACTAAAATTATAAATAAAATTTAATTCAAAAAAATTGAGCTGATTGATGTAAGAAGGTATTCTTTACATGGTCAAGTTGTCAAATAAATAACTTACCTAACAAGTAAATAACTAACAAACCTATGAATTCATGCAAAGCTATAAGATTTTGAAAGGCATAATCATGAAGTTGAGGATGATATTCAATATTAATGAAAGTAAAAGCAGATAATATAGATATTTCTTATTTTTTAGGACTCACAATGCAATCAAAATCATATTTCTATGAATGGATCAGCCAGCCATGAGCAATTGAATTATTATTACTGAGTAATGAAATGAGGAGAATTTGCATCTCATATGAAATTAATAAATGTCTTTCTTCAGCTCCATTGATTGTAGTTTGGACTATAGACTTTGAACTTTGGACATGGAATTGAACTATGAACTTTGATCTTTGAACTCCAAACTTTGGACTTTGATCTTTGGACTCTGGCCTTTGATCTTTGGACTATGGACTTTGGACTCTGGCCTTGAAACATTGGACTTAGATTTTAGAACTCCAAAGTCAGAAGTCCATAGTCGAATTCCATGTTCACAATCCATAGTGTAAAGTTCAAAGATTGAAGTCCTAAGTCCAAAGTGTGAAGTTCAAAGATTAAATCCAATGTCCAAAGTCCATAGTCCAAAGATCAAAGGCCAGAGTCCAAAGACCATAATCCAAGGAATATAGTCCAAAGTCTAAAGTCCATAGTCTAAAGATCAAAGGCCAGAGTCCATAGTTAATATTTCAAAGATCAAAGTCCACAGTCTAAAGTGAGGAGTTCTGAGATCAAAGTCCAATGTTGAAACTCAAAGTCCAATTCCATGTACAATGATGAAAGTTTGTAGTCCGAATATCAAAAGCCTAAGTCAAGAGATCAGAGGCAAAAGTCCATAGTCCAGAAATCATAGGTCAAAGTTTAGAGTCCAAAGTGTGAAGTTCAAAGATCAAATCCAATGTCCTTAGTCCAAATATCAAAAGACACCATCCAAAGATCAAAGGCCAGAGTCCAAAGACCATAATCCAAGGAATATAGTCCAAAGTCTAAAGTCCATAGTCTAAAGATCAAAGGCCAGAGTCCATAGTTAATATTTCAAAGATCAAAGTCCACAGTCTAAAGTGAGGAGTTCTGAGATCAAAGTCCAATGTTGAAACTCAAAGTCCAATTCCATGTACAATGATGAAAGTTTGTAGTCCGAATATCAAAAGCCTAAGTCAAGAGATCAGAGGCAAAAGTCCATAGTCCAGAAATCATAGGTCAAAGTTTAGAGTCCAAAGTGTGAAGTTCAAAGATCAAATCCAATGTCCTTAGTCCAAATATCAAAAGACACCATCCAAAGATCAAAGGCCAGAGTCCAAAGATCATATTTCAAGGATTATAGTCCAAAGTCCAAAGATCAAAGGCAAGAGTCCAAACTTCATTATTTCAAAGATGAAAATCCACAGTCTAAAGTGAGGAGTTCTGAGATCAAAGTCCAATGTTGAATTTCCAAAGTTTTATTCCATGTACAATGTTCAAAATTAATAGTCCAAATATCAAAGGCCAAAGTCCAATATCCAAAGTCCATAGTCTAATTCCATTTCTAAAGTCCAAAGATCAAAGTCCATGCCTTTAGTCCAAAGATCAAAATCCAAAGTAAATTGTCCAAAGGCCAAAGTCCGAAATCTGAAGATCAAGGCCATAGTCCATAGTTCAATTCATATCCAAAGTCCATAGTTCAATACTAAGTCCAAAGTTCAAAGTACAAAGATCAAAGGCCAAAGTCCAAAGATCAGAGGCCAAAGGCCATAGTCCAAAGATCTATGTCCAAAGTGTGAAGTTGAAAGATCAGAGTGTGAAGTTCAAAGAATGATGGTCAAAATCCAAAGTCTATAGTCCAAAGATCAAAGGTCAAAGTCCATAGTCCAGAGATCATAAGCCAAAGTTCATAGTCCAAAGATCAAAGTCCAAAGTGTGAAGTTTAAAGGTCAAAGTACCTTTTTTTAATGAAAGTCCATTGTCCAAAGATCAAAAACCAACATTCATAGTCTAAAGATAAAAGTCCAAAGTTCAAAGTGTGGTATTCAAAGATCAAATTTTAATGTCCAAAGTCAATAGTCAAATTACATGTTCAAGGTCCAAAGTGTAAAGTTCAAATATTGAAGTCTCAAGTCCTAAGTTCATAGTCGAATTCCATGTCCAAAGTGTAAAGTTGAAAGGTCAAAATATATAGTCCATTGTCCAAAAATCAAAGGCCCAAGTCTTAAGTCCAAAGGCCACAGATCAAAATCCAAAGGGTTGATTTCAAAGAGATCAAAGGCTAAAGAACAAAGTCCATGATCCAAAGATCAAACTTCAATGTCCATAGTCCAAGGATCAAAGGCCAAGTCTGAAGTCCATAGTCCAAAAATCAAAAGTCAAAGTACAGAATCCATAGGCCAAAGACCTATCAAGGGCCAAATACCAAAGTTCATAGCCCAAAGATCAAAGTCCGAAGTGTGGAGTTAGATGATCAAAGCCCAAAGTCCATAGTTCAATTCTATGTCCGAAGTCCATAGTTCAATTCTATGTTCAAAGTTCAAAGTACAAAGATCAGAGGCTGAAGTCCATAGTCCAAAGATCAAAGGCCAAAGTCTAAAGATCAGAGGTCAAAGTCCATAGACCAAAGAATGATCTCCAAAGTGTGAAGTTCAAAGATCAAAGTGTGAAGTTCAAAGATTGATGGTCAAAGTCCAAAGTCCATAGTCTGAAGATCAAAGGTCAAATACCATAGTATAAAGATCAAAGGCCAAAGTCCATAGTCCAAAGATCAAAGTTCAAAGATCAAATCCAATGTCCAAAGTCTGTAGTCCAAAGATCAAAAGACAAGGTCCAAAGATCAAAGGCCATATTCCAAGGATCATAGTCCAAATTCTGAAGTCCATAGTCCAAATATCAAAGGCCAGAAACAAGAGATCAGAGGCCAAAGTCCATAGTCCAGAGATCAAACGTCAAAGTTCAGCATCCAAAGTGTGAAATTCAAAGATCAAAGACCAATGTCTGGAGTCCAATGTCCAAAGTCCATAGTCTAATTCCATGTTCGAAGTCCAAAGAACAGAGTCCATGCCTATAGTCCAAAGATCAAAGTCCAGAGTAATAGGTCCAAAGGCCAAAGTCCAAAATCCAAAGATCAAAGGCCAGAGTCTGAAGTCCATAGTTCAAAGATCAAAGATCAATGTTCATAGTCCAAAGTCCAAAGTGTGGAGATTGAGGATTGAAGTCAAAAGTCCATAGTTCAATTCAATGTCCAAAGTCCATGTGTCAATTCTAAGTACAAAGTTCAAAGTACAAAGATTGAAGGCCAAAGTCCAAAGTACAGAGGCCAAAGGCCATAGTCCAAAGGGTTGATTTCAAAGATCAAAGTCCAATGTTTTCAAGTACATAGTCCAATTCCATGTCCAAAGTCTGTAGGCCAAACATCAGAGTCCAAAGTGCGAATTTCAAAGATCAAAGGTCAAAGTCCAGAATCCATAGGCTAAAGAACAAAGTACATGATCCAAAAATCAAAGTCAAAGTCTGATGTCCATAATCCAAAAATCAAAGGTCAAAGTCCAGAATCCATAGGCCAAAGATCAAAGTTGAAGACTAAAGTTTATAGCCCAAAGGTTAAGATCCATAGTTTGGAGTTTAAAGATCAAAGTTCAAAGTCCATAGTTCAATTCCAAGTCCAAAGTCTATAGTTCAATTCTATGTCCAAAGTTCAAAGTACAAAGATCAAGGGCCAAAGTCCATAGTCCAAACATCAAAGGCCAAAGTCTAAAGATCAGAGGCCAAAGTCCATAGTCCAAAGATCGGTGTCTGAAGTATAGAGTTCAAAGTTTGATGGTCAAAGTGCAAAATCTCTAGTCCAAAGATCAAAGGTCAAAGACCATAGTCTAAAGATCATGGGCCAAAGTCCATAGTCCAAAGATCAAAGTTCAAAGATTGAAGTACAATGTCCAAAGTGTTAAGTTCAAAGGTCAAAATCAATGTCCAAAGTCCATAGTCCAAAGATAAAAGTTCAAAGATTGAAGTCCAAAGTTCGAAGGGTGGAGTTGAAAGATCAAAGTCCAATTGGGAGTCCAGAGTTCAATTCCATGTCAAAAGTCTGTAGGCCAATGATCAGAGTCCAAAGTGTAAAGTTCAAAGATTGAAGGTCAAAGTCATGAGTCCATAGGCCAAAGATCAGAGGCCAAAGACCAAAGTCCATAGTCCAAAGATCAATGGTCAAAGTCCAAAGTCCATAGTCCTAAGATCAGAGTCCAAAGTCTCAAGTTCAAAGTCCAAAGTGTCAAATTCAAAGGTCAAAGGCCAGAGCTTGAAGTTTGTAGTCCAAAGATCAAAAACCAATGTTCACAGTCTAAAGATCAAAGTCCAAAGTTCAAAGTGCAGAGTTCAAAGATCAAATTCCATTGTCCAAAGTCAATAGTCAAATTCCATGTTCAAGTTCCAAAGTGTAAAGTTCTTAGATTGAGGTCAAAAGGCCAATGATCTTTGGATTATGGACTTTGGACTCTGACTCTGATCTTTGGACTATGGACTTTGGTCTTTGGCCTTTGATCTTTGGCCTATGGACTCAGGATATTGACCTTTGATTTTTGAACTTCACACTTTGGACTATGGACTTCAGACTTAGGCCTTTGATCTTTGGACTATATACTTTTGCCTTTGGGCTTTGGATGTTAGATTGGACTTTGGACTTTGATCTTCATCTCCACACTTTGGACTTTGGACTATTGACTTCATACTTTTGACTTTTATCATTGGACTATGGACTTTGGACTCTGGCCTTTGATCTTTGGACTATGTATTTTGTACTCTGGCCTTTGATCAATGGACTGTAGACTTTGGAATCTAGCCTTTGATCTTTGGACATTGGACTATGTCCAAATAGCTATGGCTTTTGGTCTATAGAATTTGGACTTTTACCTTTGATTTTTGGACTTTGGCTTTTGATCTTTGAACTATGAACTTTGGACTCTGGCCTTTGATCTTGAACTATGCACTTTGGACATTGGAATTTAATCTTTGGACTATAGACTTTGGACTTTCATCTTTGTTCTATGAACTTTGGTCTTTGGAATTTGATCTTTGGTTTATGGATTCTGGACTTTCACCTTTGAACTTAGAACTTCACACTTTGGACTCTGATCTTTGGCCTTCAGTCTTTGGACATGGAATTGGACTATGGACTTCAGACTTGGGTCTTTGATCTCTGGACAATGATCTTTGTACTTTGACCTCTGAACTTCACACTTTGGACTTTGAACTTTACACTTCAGCTTTGAACATGGAATTTCACTATAGATTTGGGACATTGGAATGTGATCTTTGAACTCCACACTTTGAACTTTGGACTTTGACCATTAGACTATGAACATTGATTTCTGATCTTTGGACTATGAACTTCAAACTCTGGCTGTTGATCTTTGGACTTTGGAATTTGATCTTTGAACTCCGCACTTTGAACTTTGAACTTTGATCTTTGGACTATGGACTTCAAATTCTGGCCTTTGATCTTTGGACTATGGACTCCAAACTCTGGCCTTTGATTTTTGGACTATGGACCTTGGACTTTGGACTATGGGCTCAAAAAGAATCAGTGGTGAATGAGTAAAAAAGAGAATATACTTTGAACATTATGGTATTCGATTTGGGGGGGTGTGTACCTTATATGCGCTCAAGATAAATTTGATGGCCGGAAGCTGCAGTCGGGCAAATTCCCGAAGAATTGTGAGAACACACCACTCCAGCTCAAACCCATACGAGAAAATGTCTGTCCTTGCGGAATGCAGTTGCGGGGTGATACACAGAATAGCTGTTATTTACGCCCACGCAACTACAATCCAACAAAGAAAGATATATTAAAAAATCAGGAATAATTCAGCTAAGTCCCTCTCGCGAGCAAAGATTGAGTGCGGAACATGCAACTCTTGCTTGTTGCACTCTCCTCGCAATTCACGCTAGCGAGGGAGAAAAAGCTATGAGAAATAATCCTGATGCAAATATCCTTCCAATAAATAATTGAAAGATTTAATGCTAAGTGTCCTTCAACAAGGACAAACCAGAATGTTGCTGAGTTAATATATCCCTCTCGGCTATACCGCTTGATGATCCGCTGAAATAATATATAACTACAATCTGCAGCCAGGGTCGAGCAAGGATTATAAATCAGAACTAAGTTTTAAAACTACAATGGATTTTTAATAAGTGTAAACTGAAATTATTGAGTTTAAAAATATGATGAAAGGTAGCAATTCGTATGCGGAGATGCAACTCTCGCCTTCAATTCCTACCACTAATATTCAGAAGTTAAAAATGATATATTTAATAAAATTGTTCATATGAGCATTTAGGTCTTTAGCCTAAGGATTTCTCAGTTCCAAGAGAGTAGCTTGATTGCAATTTACAATTGGATATGCCGATTATTTGTATAAACCTTGTATGAATAATATATTTCGCACATACCAGATATTTGGGCCCAATTTACGCGCACTAGTTGAAGTATTATATTTCTTCTTTGGCTCGTCACTAGTTGGCGTCACCCTCAGACATCTTGGATTGATCCTCGTGGTCGTTCGCGAATATTTTTGATACTTTTACTGATACACTATTTAAATTTGGCAATCCTGGGGTTGCACTCAAACAGTGGGATTTTAAAACAGATATAAAAACATTTAAATTTGACTAGATCGGATTTCTTTAAAATTAAATTATTGAGTAGGGGAGGTTTTAAACGAGACCTCTCCCTCAGCCAGCCTAGATTTTCGTGAAGTCTCCTTCTTCAAGCTCTGGTCTCAGTACTTGAAGAAGAGGCTGCGTCATGCGGTAAATCCGCCAATCGCAGTACAAGAAATTATTTTCCTCCAATGAGGAGCTTACACCCGATTTTTAAGTACGGTGTACCATACGTAAGAAAATTAAACAGATTGAAAATTGGAGAAAATAATAATTAAATTAGAGAAATTAATAATTAGCAGGGCAAGCATAAGCAGATTTCCCAAGTCGATCAAATAACATAAATACAGGAAATAAACAACAATACGAATATTTTTTTGTGAAAAGGAAAGTGACATTACTAACCGGTAACAGCTGTTTGATAAGCCGGTTTTATCAGGACAGTCTACAAGCTAACCTTTCACTTAAAGTAAACAACTTTTGTATTCCAGCCCATTGTAGGACGCTGTTTTAGCAAATTAGGCAAATGATTGTGCATCTAAGTTTACGTAAAAATTAAATAATACAATTGATAATTCTGAGTGAGTATTTAATGTTAAACCTTGTTTTCTCAGATTAATTGTGATATTACTGTTAATTTGGGGTTGGTGAATTTGCACCATGACATAAAGCCCCCAAATTAGAAATATTTGAAACGCAAGTGTTTCTAATTTTCACCGTCTAAGGTGCACTAACCTAACATGAACCTTACAACTACTACGACTTAAGATCTACAACACACAAATATCACAGCCAATAACATCAGTCTGCATTAGAATGCATAGTGCTTATTGCAACTATTCTCGACTTATCGCCGCAGCGGTGGTGTCGGGACCATAACTAAGAGTCGTGAGATTTTTACTCAGACTATATAAAAAAAAGAGGATATATTAGTGCAGAGGTGGATCTCTGCCACATGCACTAGACAGCCATGGGGTTACTGTAAATCCTAAGTTCCCTACGATGACGGGATGGGTTAGGATACAAGCCCCCAGAGCCTCGTCACAGACCTAATAGCAGAGGTGTTTGGGTGATTGTGCGTGATCGACGTTTCTGCAGTGCGGTGTCAGTTGGTGGCATCTATTGGTGTAATTGGCATTGCCATTGGTAATAGCTTATTTAGCTTAGGATAATAAATTTTTCTTTTGTTGCAGGTTTGCCAGTTGTGCATGAAGGTGCTTGCTTGTTGTATATATTTCCTTTGTTTGCTTTGCCTTTCCTTTTCTCAATAAATTCTATGCTTTCAACTTTATTCTGCTTTGTCCACTTCAATTCTTCATTTATTCTTGCTTGCTTTTCGTTTTGCTTTTGTTTCTATTTGATTTGTTTGTTCTTAAAATTTTCTTCTAAATGTTATTTTCAATGTAGCTAGTAATTAATTTCTATAAATTTTCCATATAATATAAATAGTATAAAATCTCAAATAAAAACAGTAATAGAGATTTATCCTTAGAAATTAGAAAATAACAATATAAAAAATATAAAACATGACACCTAATATAATATAATAACAATAAATAACGAATATAATATATAATTTACTATCACCTTTGGAATATTTTTTGGAAATTATCACAGACTGTTTTTTTTATTCAATTTTGTATATAATATATTTTTTTTTTTTTTAGAGATTACATTTCTCAGTTTCTTTGACTATAATGATTAATGATTTTTTTTTTTTTTTTTTTTTAGTCTGGTAATTTTCTAAATTATATAATAATAAAAGTTAATAAAAAAATATTTTACAAAAATTCATCCTTTAAGGATGTAAAGGTAGATTGAGCCTTTAGCTCTATGCTCATGCGTAATAGTGCATGATGTAAATCTTATTACAACACATAATTTCACAATAAAACATTAAACATAATTGTAACCGTGTTCGTGTTGTGGGGTGGCGAGGCTGAAGATGATGATGATCATCGTGAAGCTCCAGGGTTCGATGGCGCGCAGAGGAACATCTCGATGCAGCAGGATCCATAACGATACGCCGGGATGACTTCGAATGCCGGGCTCACTGACAAGGACGAATACATATGGTGAGGAATGTGGTGGCTCGCTCCGCAACCAGCAATTAGTTTCTTGGGTACATCTTAAGTTTGTTGATCTACTTCTTAGATCTCAATGAAGTGTTGATGCCCCAACTCAAAGTTCTGGAGTTGGTTGCATCCAAGCACTTTTCTAAAATTTTACTTTGGCAGCATATGTGCGGCATTATGTTGCGGCAACATCATGTCTGTCCCAGTACTAAAGGATTTGTGAAGCAAATCAGATCGTTGCAGGTAGCATGGTCTACGGAATCCCATGGCAGTCATCAATGATGCTGACCTGACTGGTTTTTCACATCAATTTGTGATTCGCAGACATTTGACAAGTTGTGTCTTATGCTGATTTGTTGTGTCGCAGACAGTACGGTCTAAAATAATTGAGTTACCGTAGCAGTGAAGCTGGTCTGACTGGATTTTTCTCAAGTTGATTGTTGGTCATCTTTGCCGTTTTCAAGAAAATTAATGCCCGATGGTCGGTGTTGACATATGTCTTGTGACCGAGGAGGAGAGTCCTGTACTTCAAGCAGACTTGGACGATGCTCAGGAACTCTTTCTCGGTGACAGAGTATTTATGCTGGTTTGTAGGTTGGATTGGTATGTCGGTTTGTAGGTCGCAGACTGTACGGTCTAAAAGAATTGTGTTACCGTAGCAGTGAAGCTGGTCTGACTCGGATTTTTGTCAATCCGGTGTGTTGTATCGCAGACAGTACGGTCTAAAATATTAGTTACCGTAGCGGTGAAGCCGGTCTGACTCGGTTTTCTATGCTCCATGAGCTGGAGGATGGAGTGGGTTGCCTGCAGACTGTGCTTCGAGTGAGGCAGCGCTGGTGTCGTAGCTAGGAGTCCGGTAATGTCGGTGTGGCAGTATGAGTACACTTTTTCTCCACCAGGTGGCAGCATCTTCCCAGCAGCCAGGCCTAGCGCGACCAACACTCCAACAGCTGTTTGCCTTTTTCCGTACTGCCCTGGAAGAATATTTTCGTTCCTTCTTACCGAAGACAGCTGTTGACGTTTTCCACTTTCCTTTCTTTCTCCGTAGGCCATCTCCGATCCAAGGATTGTGAGGAGATTTCTGTCTGCCGCATTGGTGTGAACCGGTCTGCCAGTTGTTCGATGCTGGGAACAGCGGTGATGATGATTTAAGAGGCAGCGTCAACGATGATAGAGATGGTCTTGAATAGCTAGTGCTGTAGTTGTTGCTGTTTACGTTTTTTCCTAGCCTAGTTTTCGAAAACCCAAGTTGAATTGGAGCAAATAAATTATTATCTCTATTTATTTGTCGAAATTTATTTCCAACTAATCTATTTTGGTGTCGGTGTTGGTTTCTGTGACAACTCAGTTTATTATTGTTCTCGGGCCTAGTGTTTGGTGGGTTGTTGGACTTATTTGCAATAAATGAATTATCATATCTGTTTCCACTTTGAGAATTATTTTCAATTTCTGTGTCTCTATGTGGGTTTTGGTTTGTGTGATAATTCGATTTATTATACTGATTGTGGTTATCTGTGTTACTAATTCCTTCTAACTTATCAACTAACCTATCAGTCGTTTGAACTATCACCGTTTTCAACTCCGATTTTGTTTGCTCAGCCCGACTAATTATGATAGCTTTTAATTCTTTGTTACCGGCTTTCAGTTCTGCATGTCTTTTCTCCCCTTGTTCAGCTTGGTGGTTGATGCTAGCTTTTAATTCCATCTTGAATTTTTCCTGTTGTTCAGCCCGATGGTCAATACTAGCCTTTAATTCTTCATAACTAGCTTCTAATCCTCTAGCATTTTTTTCAAGCTGTTGAGTGTGTTTATTTATGGCCTCCATGATAATGTTCATGTCGGCGGTTGATAAACCTCCATTATTATTCCGCACACACCTCTGGCCTAGTTCCCCACTATCTTTGTCCATTATATCTTCAAGTGCGCTACGTGGAGATGTTCCTACCTCAACCTCAGTGGTATTTTGCCTCATCTCTTTAGGCTGAAGTTCTGGTGAGGTTGACACATCATCAGCAGGTATGTTGATGGTGGATCCATTGTCAGCCATGGCAGATCGCAGGATGAGTCAGTGGACAGCTGAGTATAGAAGAAAAATAGTGAGGTGTTAAGTGAAGTGCAGGAACAAGAGATTTGGATATTGAAACCAGGTCAGTTCGTAGCTGTAGTCTTGTAGTTAAGCCCCCACAACACGAAAAACGGCGAGACAAGTACCGCGGTTACAACGTACATAAAATTTACTACACGAAATTTCGGCTAGGCTGTGCGCATTAGGCGCTGATATTAAGATGACAATATAATAAAATAATATCAAATGAAATTGTATAAAGACTCTAATCAAACTTAATGCTAATAACAGTGCAGGATAAATATCACAATTTTTGCGAAAAAAGCACATATAACGGTCAACCTGAGAAATCTGCTTAATTCGGAAATTCTTAAATTAATACTGGATATCCCTCGGCTTTTAAGTCCTAAACGCTCATACACTACTCGACTCTGGCTGTGACTATAAACTAAATCAGACAGGCACATAAGTTCGACGGTAGGCTGGACGTTCACCGGAGATGCAGTATAATTCTGAAATAATAGAAAAGCTAATTATCTCCTTCCAGGTTGCCGCATATTTTCCTGTAAAGAAAATACATGTCCTATAATATCCCCTCTCTCTACTGAGTCCCTGTTCGGGCGCCACTTATATGGTATTCGATTTGGGGGGGTGTGTACCTTATATGCGCTCAAGATAAATTTGATGGCCAGAAGCTGCAGTCGGGCAAATTCCCGAAGAATTGTGAGAACACACCACTCCAGCTCAAACCCATACGAGAAAATGTCTGTCCTTGCGGAATGCAGTTGCGGGGTGATACACAGAATAGCTGTTATTTACGCCCACGCAACTACAATCCAACAAAGAAAGATATATTAAAAAATCAGGAATAATTCAGCTAAGTCCCTCTCGCGAGCAAAGATTGAGTGCGGAACATGCAACTCTTGCTTGTTGCACTCTCCTCGCAATTCACGCTAGCGAGGGAGAAAAAGCTATGAGAAATAATCCTGATGCAAATATCCTTCCAATAAATAATTGAAAGATTTAATGCTAAGTGTCCTTCAACAAGGACAAACCAGAATGTTGCTGAGGTAATATATCCCTCTCGGCTATACCGCTTGATGATCCGCTGAAATAATATATAACTACAATCTGCAGCCAGGGTCGAGCAAGGATTATAAATCAGAACTAAGGTTTAAAACTACAATGGATTTTTAATAAGTGTAAACTGAAATTATTGAGTTTAAAAATATGATGAAAGGTAGCAATTCGTATGCGGAGATGCAACTCTCGCCTTCAATTCCTACCACTAATATTCAGAAGTTAAAAATGATATATTTAATAAAATTGTTCATATGAGCATTTAGGTCTTTAGCCTAAGGATTTCTCAGTTCCAAGAGAGTAGCTTGATTGCAATTTACAATTGGATATGCCGATTATTTGTATAAACCTTGTATGAATAATATATTTCGCACATACCAGATATTTGGGCCCAATTTACGCGCACTAGTTGAAGTATTATATTTCTTCTTTGGCTCGTCACTAGTTGGCGTCACCCTCAGACATCTTGGATTGATCCTCGTGGTCGTTCGCGAATATTTTTGATACTTTTACTGATACACTATTTAAATTCGGCAATCCTGGGGTTGCACTCAAACAGCGGGATTTTAAAACAGATATAAAAACATTTAAATTTGACTAGATCGGATTTCTTTAAAATTAAATTATTGAGTAGGGTAGGTTTAAAACGAGACCTCTCCCTCAGCCAGCCTAGATTTTCGTGGAGTCTCCTTCTTCAAGCTCTGGTCTCAGTACTTGAAGAAGAGGCTGCGTCATGCGGTAAATCCGCCAATCGCAGTACAAGAAATTATTTTCCTCCAATGAGGAGCTTACACTCGATTTTTAAGTACGGTGTACCATACGTAAGAAAATTAAACAGATTGAAAATTGGAGAAAATAATAATTAAATTAGAGAAATTAATAATTAGCAGGGCAAGCATAAGCAGATTTCCCAAGTCGATCAAATAACATAAATACAGGAAATAAACAACAATACGAATATTTTTTTGTGAAAAGGAAAGTGACATTACTAACCGGTAACAGCTGTTTGATAAGCCGGTTTTATCAGGACAGTCTACAAGCTAACCTTTCAATTAAAGTAAACAACTTCTGTATTCCAGCCCATTGTAGGACGCTGTTTTAGCAAATTAGGCAAATGATTGTGCATCTAAGTTTACGTAAAAATTAAATAATACAATTGATAATTCTGAGTGAGTATTTAATGTTAAACCTTGTTTTCTCAGATTAATTGTGATATTACTGTTAATTTGGGGTTGGTGAATTTGCACCGTGACAACATGTACAACTTTATCAAGTAATGAATAATAAGACAAAATTTTCACAACCACATTTATTAAAAATATTAAGAAACTAGTTTTGGTTCCATATAATTCTTTTTGATCTATTTCAATGTAACTCAGAGTTTTAATTAATGTGGTTGTAACAATTTTGTCTTATTATTCATTATGGATACCTTCCACAATATCACCTTCGCCACTACAGAGAAAGTTTAATAAGTTGTCTCATGTAGTAAATGATTAAGTGCTGTTCTTAATAATTTGTAATCTACCTCGAAGGTTACTTTTTTGGTGAGCATGGAATATCCTGAAGTTTGGCTAACTTGAAAAAAGCTCAATCTTGAAACTAAAATTACAAATGAAATGGGATTTGAAAAAAATTGAGCTGATTGATGTAAGAAGCTATTCCTTGCATGGTCAAGTTGTCAAATAAATAAACTTGTGAAATCACAGAGGAACAAACCTATGAATTCATGAGAAGCTATAAGATTTTAAAAGGCATAATCATGAGGTTGAGGATGACATTCAATATTAATTAAAATAACAACAGATAATATAGATATTTCTTATTTTTTAGGAACCCCAATGCAATCAAAATCATATTTCTATGAATGGATCAGCCAGCAATGAGCAATTGAATGATTTTTAGTGAGTAATGAAATGAGGAGAATTTTGCATCTCATATGAAATTTATAAATGTCTTTCTTTGGCTCCATTGATTGCAGTTGTACTACAAAGCTGGTTTTAATTCTCCTACATTTTCTACATAAAATAACTTATTTTTGTCATCTCAGGCCTTTAGTCAACTTTTGTTTCAAGAATTGCCTGTTCAGAAGAATTTTCTAGCACGGAAAGTGTTTGTACTTTGCGGCTGAAAAAGTACTGTTAGCAGACAAAACTAGTTTCTTCACATTACGTACCTGAATAGATAAATAAGTGTAAATCCATTTTATCAGAAATGTTTTCGGAAGATATAAACGCATCAGATTGCGAACTATCGCCCCAAAAATGCCTGCCATTGTACTGTGATTCACGTGTACTTTTTCATTTCAAAGAGGGTCGCTCACAATGGTCGTCCTTTATACTTCTGTGAAGACTTGACTAACCAAGAGAAACACCAGGCTTTGTGCGTTGGCAGCTGTCACTTGAAAGACAGTTCATTGTGCTTCTAGTAGGCTAATCCCCTTTTATGATGGTTTCCTCGGAGGAGTTCCTCACACGTCGATGTGACTATGAATAGTGTAGGTAATAACGTTCATCAATCAATCAAATCCTTGGAACGCAGAGCAGATACAATGCCGAAAATGAATGAAATAGACGAAGCACAATGGTAATATATTAACCAATAAACGGCATAATGATAGTGGATTCCCATAATCAGTGAGAATTTAGGAAATTGATATGGAAAAGAAATTATCTCTACAAATTTATATACAAGGATGGTAAACCCTAGCAGGATCTGAGAAGCAGAAAAATATCCTGCTAGTCATTTTTCACAATCAATAGAATCGCATAATGTAATTCTCTAAATGCAGATTTTCAAAGTAGATATTGTATTTGAAGAAACCACCTAACTTGAAAAATGAGCTTATTTTTTGTTGCTTTTGTTGCAGATCTCAACACTTTTAAGTAAGATCTGATCATATTCTATCTACAATATAAATATCAGATTATATAAGTGGATACTGTTCTACTGTACTGAAGAAAGATTCAGTTCCGAAATTTTCACAATTTATTCACAATGTATTCATTTACTCATACATCATGGATGAACTCTAAACTGTAAAATAACTCTAATGAATAAACTATAATGAAAAGTAATTTCATCAAAGAAATCTGTGCTTTCCTTTCTTATATAGGCCTATAGAAAGGCTGCTGAACCATATTCATGAAGTCATTAAGAGTTAAAAAAAGTTAAAACTTGTGGTTTGCAAGGAATTTCACAAGATAACAAAATCCAAGTCTTTTCGCCTATGCTACAATTCTATAGGCTAACAGCTATATAATACTTTGATCATTCCCTAATTTTAAAGGCGAATGGGGTGGCCTCACCGATTAATCACTCCTAGCTTTATAATTGGCTGGTTGAGGTTGAATGAGCATGACTTCAACACAATCATAAAACCTATGTTATTGGGGCGAATGAAATCGGTGTTGAAGGCGTTCAACAGGGCGGAACACGTCAGAGCTGAACGGAGAAGAAGGCATCCAGTGCACTGCAAGATGCAGATGGCGAGGAAAGCGCGATCGGATGATAAGCGAACGATGTTGGGAGGATGAAGCGGTCAGCGGCCGGCGGCAAGTCAGGTCTGAGTCAGGCTGATGTAAAGGAGCCTTATTTAGTTGGCAGTGAGGTACCACTACACCACCTGCCGCGAGAAACATAGGCGAGAATTACCGCGGACAAAGGGGCTCTGATTTACGGCCCTCTCTGGTCACGAATACCTACTCGGGATACTTTACTTCTGCCGAAACCTATACAAATCATTTTCTACAGCGCCGTTACCGTCCCAACCTGGCACTAAATTACAAGAGAACCTCTTCTTGTTATTTTTTCATTTCGTTCTCCACTTCCCCTCACGGACCCGTCACGATATTTATAGCGCTCGGCTCCTTACAACACGACGTTCTGTCTCATCGAGCCTGGAAATAAATTGATTAACATTTCAATAAAAGGCTCCCGTCCTCCCGGCTGCCAGCAATTTATCACATTGCGTGGCCGCGCCGCTGATAAATTGTGATAATTAATCTATCATACCCGGCCGACACGTTCCAGCGAGAAACCAACAACAAATCTCATCATTTTACTGAATCGAACACTTAAAATGTCAAATAATATTTTATACCTGTCAATAAGTGACTATTACAATGGAACAAAATAAAAAAATATAAGGTAGAATTTGTATGCTTTTAGCCTTTTATGAAAAGAGTGAGATGAGTTATTAGCAAAAAAATTACAAATTTCCATAAAATAAATGAAGGTGCTCAAGGTTATTACTCTACTACCTTTGAAAATGTATTGGTAGAAAATTATGATTATAAAAATATGGGCAACAAATTGACTAGAAACGAAATCACCTCTAAATGATATACGCCAACATAACGAATAAAAATAGGGAAGTGATAGCCGCGAGCCGTAGCAGGTATCTGTTCAATCAGATAGATAAGCTGCGTTCTTGTAGGTCCTGTTTGTAACGGTGACCGATTAGATTGGCCAGCAAAAAAGACACTGTTCTCTGCTGAAAATCACTTCCCGGTGGTTCGGAACCCACCTAAAACTGTAGGTCCAACTCATAAATCACCATCATCCAACTCATTACCCTCGCACAGGTCTCAGACCTATGTGGGCGAAAAAAAAAAAAATTTCTTGTAGCCAAATATAATTATGTAATAATCTACCTTTTCATCATTTTTAAGCTTGGTATTTGTCCCTTCAAAATTGCATTTTTTTAAATTACAGTACTAATAATAACAATAATAATTTATTTATTCTTTACAGCACAGTACACAGGAACACTCACAAATGAAGCGAGCTTTACCCAATGCTAAAAATAATAAAAAAGAGCTTAGTACACAAATACTTTTCTTAAAAAATCGCCGTATATCAAATATCAAAGTAAAATTATATGAGTAAAATTCATTAGAGACAATCATACACTACAATAAATTATTTCAGTCACAATCCATCCAAAAAGAATTCGTCTACGAAATAATACGCCTTTCTAATCAAGCATGTTTTTAATTTTAATTTAAATAATTTCACTAAAAAAATGCAATACTTTTCAATTCGGTTGGAAGCCTAGAGGAAAGTTTTTGTGCTTTATTAATTAATTGAGATCTGAATTAAGCCCCTTATCTATTGAAAGAATTGAGTAATGAAATTATAAAGCACACAGCACATTTTTAGCTCTCTCACATCCTACAATGTTACAGCCTGGAGTGGCCATAGCCGAGTGGTGGTTTGCTAGCCCAAGGGTCCCGGGTTCGATCCCAGTTCTGACCGAAAGATTTTACCTCGGTCCACTCCCGTGTTTCGGAGGACACGTTAATCTGCCGGTCCCGGCCGTCGTTTTTAGGTCATGCCAGAGGCCTTGAACTTATTTAGGTGCGACATGATAACTCTGACACCAGACCTAAGCCAGCCAGGTCACACGACATTATTATTATTATTATTATTATTACATGATTAAAATTGTTATAAAGACTGTAGTTTGTTGATGGTAGTATAGGCCTGTATTATATTTCTTAGCAAAACTCTTATAGTGATATCATCGTACACTAAGTGATGCTTTTGGATATTAGAACAGAAAAATTCAATTTTCAATATTGTAGCTCAACTCTAGATAATAATAATAATAATAATAATAATAATAAATGATTTATTTTTCAAAAAAAACTAATACTACTACAAATTTATAAACATCTACAGTTATTAATACAAAAATGTGTTAGTAAAAGATCAAAATTTATGCTATAATACAAAAGTTTTTGTGTGGAAAATTGACCTACTCCACTATGGCAAGCCATGTTCCAGAGTAGGTTTGAATTTTTGTGAGCGAATAAGTAAGATTAGTAAGTGTTAAGTAAATCAGTAAATGTCTTGTGGGTATGTGTTCTATGTTAGATGATACTATGAATTGTTTGAAATTACTGTTTCTATCCTCTGTCTTCCTTTGCTTGTTAACCAATTTTGTACTGTTGCTTTGAACTTTTTGAAGTGAGTTGTGTTTAATGTTTTCAGGAAGTAGATTATATAATTTTGGTGCTAGATTATTGAAATGTCTTTGGTATAGTGCCTTCTTAGCAACATTAGTGATAAGAAGGTTCCTGTATCTGGTGTTGTGGCTATGGTTTCTGGTTTGGAAGCTGGCTGGATTTCTGTGTATTCTGCATAGTATTTCCTTGGAGTACAGCTGTCTTGGATCCATCACAACGAATTCGCTGAATAGCTGGTCCGATGGATAGCGTGGTGGTTTCCGGCTGATGACCCTCATAATCAGCTTCTGAACCTTGAGGAGCGGCTCAATATGCAGGAAGCTGGTTCCTCCCCATCCTACAATCCCATACATAAGCAAGGACTGGGTCAGAGAATAGTAGATTGTTTTCAGACACCTCTCATCGACTAGTGTCCTCAGGATTCTGAACTTGTAGATGGTTTTTCTTAACCTCCCGCATAAGTCGTTGATATGATGGTCCCAGTGCAGAAACGAATCCATTGTAACTACAAGATATTTGTGAAACTGTTTTCTGTGAACTGTGTACGATGTGTTATTCATATGATTAGTGACTATTAGATTATCCTCTGTTGGCTGTCCATGCTGAGTTGCTGAGAAGGACAGGAAATATGTCTTCTCAAAGTTCAAGGTTAGGAGATTCCCATTCAACCAGTGAGACACCCTCTGCAGCCCAATCTCAGCCTTTCTCCAGGTCATCCCCCAGGATGGCTCAGAAAACAGTAGTACCGTGTCATCTGCAAATGTGGTGATGGATCCATCAATCTCCATATCGCATAATGGATTTATGTAAAGCAAAAAGAGAATTGGTCCTAGTACTGTTCCTTGTGGCACTCCATATTCCACTATCAGCTTGCTGCTCACACATCCATTGACTCTGACACATTGAGTTCGGTTTGTCAGGTAGCTGTTGAACAGGTTCCATGCAACTCCTCTTATGCCATAGTTGTTGAGTCTGGATAGTAGGATATAATGTGATACAGTATCAAATGCCTTCTTCAAATCTAAGAATACTGCTAATGGTTTATCTTCTGCATTTATTTTGTCTACAATCCGAGTGGTAACATAGTGGATAGCATCATTAGTACTGCAACTAGATCTAAAACCATATTGGTTTGGTGATAGTATATTGTTTTTCTCAAGAAAGCTGACTAGTCTAGTTTTAATGCATTTTTCAAACAGTTTTGATAGTATACTAAGCAGTGATATAGGTCTGTAGCAATTCATATCTTTTTTATCTCCTGATTTGAAAATTGGACAGATGACAGCTTCTTTTAGACATTGAGGGAAAACACCTTCTTCAAAAATTCTATTTACAATGTATGTTAATGGCTTGGAAAGGCTAGCACTGTTTTGTTTGAAAAGTTTTGGTTTGAGGTTATCCAATCCTGGTGCACTATTCACTTTGAGACTGTTTATCATTTTTATCATTTCATCTTCATTCAAAGAACAATGATTGGCAGACTCTTTGGTCAGTTGCTGCTGATTCATCTGTGTGGTTACGGTTGTTGTTGTTTAGAATTTCCTGGGCCAGTTTTGAAAAACTTGTTGAAAGAATCTGCTATCTCCTCATCATCATCTCCCAGTTTCAATTCTCTTCCTTCCAAGTTAATTTGATGGATCTGTGTTCGCGGTCGTTGAACTTCAGTTATATCTCTTATTACCTTCCATGTTTGCTTAGAGTTACTAGCATTCCCAAATCGCTCTGAAAAGTACTGTTTTTTGCATTCTCTATGACCTTTGTTAGTAGATTTCTATACCTTCTATAGTATTCTCTAAGTTGTAGATTCGCTGTATTATTGTTGCTTTGTCTGTGCAATTTATCTCTCTTCCTTATTGATGTAACTAATCCATTTGTAATCCAAGGCTTGATCTTGCGTTTTTTGTGATAGTCTATTAATAACTTTATATTCTTCTGTGTATTTTTCAACTATTTCCATCATTTTGTTCAAAGCACTCTCAGCACAGTCCTGCAGATACACGGAGCTCCAGGTCTCTTTCATTAGAGCTAATGAAAGTTTATTATAATCAATGTTCTCATATTAGAACTTCTTTCTGTTGTAATTTTGTTCGGTAGCATCATACTTAATTCCCAAAATAGTCATGAAATGATCGGTTATAGAGATTGGAAAAATGATTGGTATTACATCTTTTTTGAAGTTTATCAGAATATGATCCAGACATGAAGCGGAATGGTTTCCAATACGCGTAGCCTGTTTTATACAATGTCGGAATCCATATTCACTGAGTAGGTTATCATAATCTTCTAGTTGTCTGTGATGATTTGGTTCCATTGTGTTGATGTTCAAATCTCCTAGAATAATGTGAGAATATTTTCCATTCTCTTCCAATATTTGCCTCAGATCAATCAGAAATTCTGTCAAATCCAAGATATAGTTGTTCTTGGATAATCATGTAAAAGAGAGTCTTGCTAGGAAAACAAATAAATCATTTTTTCCGTTACAATCACATTCTTAGAGCTGATTAGAATTAATGCAAAGATACACTTCAGCTATTCTGGAATAGTTCCAAACTATGTTCCGTGTAAAATACGATCGTTAATCATAATTCAAAGAACAAAAACAATTACAGCAAGAAAGCTGTCACAAAGAATAATTGTATAGCTAAGAGCTATATTTCATTCCAATGACGACAACACTTCATATATTTAGAAAAAAACTTTAAATGCTTCAGTGTTCAAAGAAAACAATAATTATTGTAAGTGCTTGGGAGAAAACTATTTTTCAATGTGGAAAGTTGAACATTATTCATAATTTGATGCAAAGAATTTGTGAAGAATATTGGGTAAATATTTCATTCCACTTATTAATTATAGCAAGCAAGAATAGATTTTATGTGTCGCGTTTAGCGTCAGAAAACTAAATAACGTAAAACAATAGAGTTCAAAAAGATTTATGGCTCTGAGGAAGTAAGTTCCAACTGTAGTTTATGACTCTCAAATGACACTTAAATAGAAAATAATTGCTTACGGTTTTTTTAACAAAACTCAGTAGTCACTTTTTTCGGAGGATGAAGCCCACATAGGTTTGAGACCTGTGCGTGGGTAATGAATTGGATGATGGTGATCGATGAGTTGGACCTACAGTTTTAAGTGGGTTCCGAACTACCGGGAAGTGATTTTACAGCAGAGAACAGAGTCTTTTTTTCTGGCCAATCCAATCGGTCACCCTTACAAAGAGCGCCTAGGAGTTTCGTAGCTTATCTCCGATTGAACATACCTGCTACGGCACTCGGCAATCACTTCCCGGTCAGTAATTGATTTCAATCAATTGATTCAATTGAAATTGAATCAATTACTGACTGAGAAGTGACTACTTATTAGTAATTATAATGATTAATTAAAAATTGCTACTTGAATAAAACGATTAATCAATTTATAGAATATTTTTGAAGTTTTAAAGCTATAAAATGATTAATGGAGTTATTTTGTTTGTAAAAATATAAAGTTCTCATTTACAATCGAGAATTATTCTTTTTATTTACTTTTGTTACAAACTGTGAGTGATACACTATGGATGCAACACTGGCTTATAACATTTTAGAACAAAATAGGTTTAATGGTTTAACAGTGGCTCGGATCCCAACTAAAACTATTGGCCCAACTCATCCAAAGCATAACCCACGCACATGTCACAACCCTATGTGGGCTTCATCCTCAGAAAAAAAACTAGTAGTTCCCCAGAAGAAAAACAAGCAATTTTTTGTCGGAAGATGAAGCCCACATAAGTCTGAGATCTGTGCATGGGTAATGAATTGGATGATGGTGATTGATGAGTTAGTTTTAGGTGGGTTACGAACCACCGGGAAGTAATTTTACAGTAGAGAACGAGTCTTTTTGCTGGCCAATCCAATAGGTCACCCTTACAAAGAGCGCCCAGGAGTTTTGTAGCTTATCTCTGATTGAACAGATACCTGCTACGGCACTCTGCTATCACTTCCCTAAAGTAGTAGGTGCAATCATTGCGATTCAATTAAAAAATGAAATCTTTGTTCACCTGTCTTTTATCATTAGAAACCTGTGTCCCTCTATTTGGAAAGTAGACTTCCAAATAATGTTGTGGGAGAGATTTTAATTGACAGTTGTGTTGAAACGTGTCTGACAGTGTTTGAGATCAACAGAAGCTGCAGCAATAATATTTACATTGAGGAGACATTGGGGTTACACGTTTCTATTGTAAACAGTAGCATTGCTTCCGATAGTCGTGTTGTGCGTAGAGTTGTTGAATGCGAGTCGATTGTGAACAGTAAATGTTTGGTCTCTCCGGAAGCCGCCGGAAAAATAAACAGGGCGGACGCGATGGTTGCGGCTGTTTTGGCCATCGGTCTCGGGCGGGGCTCTGCTTCGGAGTCCTCAGTTAATTCCGAGTGATCTCTGTAGAACACAACATAGCAGTAACACAGCATACAGTAACAGTGGCGTACATTTCGCTTCACCGATCATTGCCAGGACCATGTAATGTTACAATCGGACAGCACGCGACCTCGCCCTCTGCGCTTTGCGGCCTGTGTTCTGCGTTCTGTCTGCCCTTTGCCATCTGCCTGTGGCCAAACTCGTGTACTTGTTTAAGTAATTGATCGCATCCCTATCACTCAACCACTGCCATCAGCCGTTCATCACCGAATCAATCTCATCCAATAGAAAAAAGTGGCTGAAATTAGGGCCTATGGTTGTGCGTGTGCTAATGTAACCTACTCAATTTTATAATACGATAATGATTTTAAAATTTTATATAAGTGAATAATGAGAATGAGATAAATATGTGCATTTATTGCACCGCAGCTGATTTCGACTGTAGGTGACTGTTCAGACATCAACATTATGTTTTGATCCAAATAGCGTACTACGCAAACGAGGATTCAGATTCAGATGGCTTTATTTGTGTAAATTTACAATGTACATGAATGATAAAAGTATTATTAATATTAACAACTCTCAGATCCCATAGTTCAAGTGAAAGTAGGGAAGTGATAGCCGCGAGCCGTAGCAGGTATCTGTTCAATCAGATAGATAAGCTGCGTTCTCGTAGGACCTGTTTGTAACGGTGACCGATTAGATTGGCCAGCAAAAAATACACTGTTCTCTGCTGTAAAATCACTTCCCGGTGGTTCGGAACCCACCTAAAACTGTAGGTCCAACTCATCAATCACCATCATCCAATTCATTACCCACGCACAGGTCTCAGACCTATGTGGGCTTCACCCTCAAAAAAAAAAAAAAATGAACGGTTGAATAATTTGAATAGAAAAGATTATAAATACAACAAGTAAATATTTCAAGGCACTGTACAGCAGAAATTATTGAAGTGTTTGTTACAAAAAAAGATGAAAAATAGAGCTTTGATCTGAGAGATGAATTACTCAAAGAGACGAAGTCTTGGCCATTGAGGCCATTCTTTCACTTAACCTTATACCTAAACATGTCCTACTAGTTTACATTGAGGGAGAAATTGTCTAATACGGATTCAGTGACGTAGCCATGATTTTGAAATAGGGGGTCCGGATTTTTGATTGACCGGTGGTCCGGGGGTACTTCCCCGGAACATTTTTGATAGCTCTCCTGGCATTTAAAATTAACACCAACGTAAGTGCTTTGTCTTAGTATGTCCAGGCGTCTTTCTAATATGTTTAGTTAATTGAATGAAAAATTTAAAGCTCTTGGTGGATGTGGATATTTTGTCTCTTATTACTAATGGCTATGTGCTTATAGTTAATTACTGTAAAAAGATGGTAATGTTATAAATAATTATTAATCTAAATACCGTAGTGTAGAACTCATATTGTTGCTAACTCATCAATGCTGTAAGTTTCAATGACGTCTGAGGACGTAATTTTCATAATACTAGTATAAGTTCACAATGAGATTGGAGGTTATAGTTGGAACAAAAGATGTGCAACTCTCAAGGTGAAAATTTTGTATTTTAGCACAATACAAATATTTACAGTTTAAAGAATTAATTTTCTTTTTCCTTTATTTAATGGAAAGTTATATAAAATTTAGAACCGGAAGGCTACGTCACTGACGGATTATATAAGTAAGATACATAAATTCAAATGAGATAAGCTGAAATTTAAGAATTGTAAATGTATAAATTTCACCAAAAAATGAAAGCAAATTAAAAATAATTTGTAGATTGAAAAAAAGAATTATTATAAAAATAAATAGATAAATTAACTTAAAGTTTTATAGCATAATTGATCATACAGTGGCCTCAAGGCCGGACAGACGCTGCCATTTTCTCCAATAGATGTTTCCTCAGGTCCGTGAAGTTAGCCCCCCCCCATGAAAGCACTAACGTTGAAAATAGTATGAATGGTTAGTGCTTCGTTAGTGCTGGTTAGTGCTTCAAGTCCCACCGTTAGTGCTCTTTTGGTTCCAGAGATATATGCAAAAAACACTGGGGGGGGGCTAACTTCATGGAAGTTAGCCCCCCCCAGTGGAAATACTAAAGCTATGAAGTTGAAAATAATGTCAATCGTTAGTGCTTCGTTAGTGCTCATCATTGGATCAAGTCTTATCGTGATAGCTCTTCTGGTTCCAGAGATATATGCAAAAAACCTTGGGGGGGGCTAACTTCATGGAAGTTAGCCCCCCCCACAGTAGAAATACATGACATATGAAGGTGGAAATGGTGTCAATCGTTAGTGCTTCGTTAGTGCTGGTTGGTGAATGAAGCCCCATCGTTAGTGCTCTTTTGGTTCATGAGATATAAGCAAAAAGCCTTGGGGGGGGCTAACTTCCATGAAGTTAGCCCCCCCCATGATAGAAATACTGGAGCTATGGAGTTAAAAATAGTGTCAATCGTTAGTGCTTCGTTAGTGCTCGAAAATTATCCAAGTCCCATCGATAGTGCTCGTTTAGTTCGGGAGATATAATTGAAAAACCTCAGGGGGTCACCACACCCGTTTTGAAAAAATTGAGCTATGAAGTCGAAAATGGTGTCAATCGTTAGTGCTTCGTTAGTGCTCAAAAAAACATACAGGTCCCATCGTTAGTGCTCTACTGGTTCATGAGATATAAGCAAAAAACCTTGGGGGGGGCTAACTTCCATGAAGTTAGCCCCCCCCATGATAGAAATACTGGAGCTATCGAGTTGAAAATAGTGTCAATCGTTAGTGCTTCGTTAGTGCTCGAAAATTATCCAAGTCCCATCGATAGTGCTCGTTTAGTTCGGGAGATATAATTGAAAAACCTCAGGGGGTCACCACACCCTTTTTGAAAAAATTGAGCTATGAAGTCGAAAATGGTGTCAATCGTTAGTGCTTCGTTAGTGCTCAAAAAAACATACAGGTCCCATCGTTAGTGCTCTACTGGTTCATGAGATATAAGCAAAAAACCTTGGGGGGGGCTAACTTCCATGAAGTTAGCCCCCCCCCCCCATGATAGAAATACTGGAGCTATCGAGTTGAAAATAGTGTCAATCGTTAGTGCTTCGTTAGTGCTCGAAAATTATCCAAGTCCCATCGATAGTGCTCGTTCAGTTCGGGAGATATAATTGAAAAACCTCAGGGGGTCACCACGCCCTTTTTGAAAAAATTGAGCTATGAAGTCGAAAATGGTGTCAATCGTTAGTGCTTCGTTAGTGCTCAAAAAAACATACAGGTCCCATCGTTAGTGCTCTTCTGGTTCATGAGATATAAGCAAAAAACCTTGGGGGGGGGCTAACTTCCATGAAGTTAGCCCCCCCCCCATGATAGAAATACTGGAGCTATCGAGTTGAAAATAGTGTCAATCGTTAGTGCTTCGTTAGTGCTCGAAAATTATCCAAGTCCCATCGATAGTGCTATTTTAGTTCGGGAGATATAATCAAAAAACCTCAGGGGGTCACCACGCCCTTTTTTTTTTTTAATTGAGCTATGAGGTCGAAAATGGTATCAATCGCTAGTGCTTCGTTAGTGCTCGAAAAAACATACAGGTCCCATCGTTAGTGCTCTTCTGGTTCAGGAGATATAAGCTAAAAACCTTGTTATAGATACAATACTTGAAAACTTGAAAAATATGTGTAAACAGCCTAAGGAGGTCGTCACCACCCATTTGATAAACTTGAGCTATGAAGTAAGAAACGGTGTCATTCTTTAGTAGTGCTTTGTTAGTGCTCAAAAAAGATACAGGTCCCATCGTTAGTGCTCTTAAAAAAAATTGCTTTTAGAAAAAATAATTAATAAACATATAAGTGAAAGTTGGTGCTTGTAATTACTACAAGTTTGTCCCATCGTTAGTGGTCAACATGCGAGTTTTCCGGAATATTTGGAAAAAGTCACTACAATCCAACTGTTTTATTAGTAGACAAAATAGTTTCACAGTTCCTGGTAGTATATGACAATAGTTCTATGAAAATAATAAAGATAATTTCGTTTGAAATAATTCGCTGCTAACTTCCACTTTGAAAACATATTTGTGTCAGCAGAACATGTGCTATCGCTGTGATTAACAAAAATAGGAGATTTCTAGGTAGGGATATAAGATTAATAAGAATTATCAGAAGAATTTGACGCAGATTTCTAAATGATTGGAACACTAGAAAAATATTTATGACCTTTTGTAAGTTGATGACAATAGAAAAGTTAGTTTTGACAACAGTTCATATAATTTGATAAGCAAAGATAAAAGAAATTAAAATTTTGTTCAAGCTGACAAATAAGGTTACAGAACCTTTAGAGTTCCATCAAGGGCGTATTCAAGGGGGGGGGGGGTCCCCGGGTCCGTACCCCCCCCCCCCCCATTTGAGATGACTAAGCACTAGATAGAATGCTTTTTTGTGTAGGAAAGGTTCTTGAGAATAATTCTATACCAGTGATAATAATTCTTGTAAACAAAATTTAATCTAGACGGAATTAATATTACAATATTGGTGTGTTGAGAACTGAGCATGGCGGCTGTTATTGTAGCATGTTTAGTCTATCTTTATATGACAGTGGAAAGAACTTTAATGTATGGTAAATTATCGAGAAAGAGTGGGTTAGAATTTCATAACAAAACTGGGAGATGTCATTAGTCTAGAAGAAACCTATTATAGTAGCATAACTCGCAAATGTTGATATTGTGAATTATTTTCCCATGATAAAATAACAAAATGATTTTATAGACTTCCGTTTGAGCTTTTCAACAGTCCATAAGCTCAGTTTCTGGGTGGATCACGGTCGGTGTTGAAGTAAAATTAATAATTTTGTTCTTGGTCCTGGTACAATGCCATACAATCGTGCATTTATACAAGTTTTAATAGTGAATAAAATAATTACTGCCGTTTAATATTAGTTTTTTATTTGGATTTTTGATTTCTGATTTTAAGTTTGTTTTGGCTGAAAAAAGAAAATATTCGCGTAAAATCCATTACTTTTACCCAAAAACAGCTAAAACATTAATAATTAAAGAGACATCGACTTCATCCTCAAATAGTAGTTGTGATTGTTCAGACATCAATCAGGCGTGGGATTTCATCATTATGTTGTAACAAATTGAATCCAATCTCAGGGACTTGGCTCATAATTTCTTTGAGAAGTTCATACTAGTCTTGCTGGTGAGATTTGGTAAGTACATATAAATGTAAAAATTTACCACCATTTTCTGCAAATAATAAATTAAAAACGGTATTGGTTTTTCCAACATTGGATGGTCCACACACAATACAAAAGTACACTATGTCTCATTTGTTGCTTTCTGTTCTTCTCATTTAAATACTTATCAAAGTTGATCAGTGGTAGTTTTGATCAGTGCTGTTTCATCTTCATTTTTTAATACAGAGACAATATAATTATTTTTTCAGACAATAACACTATTATTATCAATCCATGAATTGTATTTCGAATCAAAGCCCAACCATTTCACATACAATTTAATTTGTTACCTTTCTTCTCTATTACCCTCTCAATAAGATACACATCAGGGTACTTTGTTTCTTCATTTCAAACTCATACAATGCACCCTTTTAATGTATTTGTCTTCACCTATTCCCTTCACCTTTCATCTCACACAAGATGGGTGTCGAAAAATATGTTTTCGTTTTAAAAACATGGAGTTTGGAAATTGCAAAATGGGTATTGCAACTTTTTAACATCTTAAAAAAAAACATTAGTATATGTATTGTGTCTGTAATAAGTAGTACAGTATAATACTTAATTAATAAATTGAAATAGGTTAAAATTAGGTCGTAGCCAGCCAGAGCCCCTCAATTCATAGACAAGCGTTCAAAGCAGGTGAATAATTTCAATAAAATTTATTGTTTAGAGTTTTTTTGTAGTGTTGTGATTCTATTTCAAGAATTTATAAATATGGAAAATAATGCAGGATTTTTCTTACCACTTTCGTTGAGATTTGCAGATATTTCCTCCCATACGACCTCCTTCATCGTAATATTATAATAGTCTTTGTGTGACAGGTCTTATAACATTGGATGTGCCTGTACCGCTGATATCAGGCGTTCATCAAAACGCATCTTGATAATTATAATAATAATCTCTCTCTCAGCGTATGATCTAATCCCAGCACTGCCAAAAAATATGTTAGACCTCCGGAGTTCAGTTGCACAACACGTGTCTGTAGGCCTACTCTGCGCATGCGCGGCGACTCAGCTTCAGGCAAAAATCACTCGCTTACAAAAAAGTGGCTGAGACTGACGGGGCGGTTTGAGTTGAGCTGACGGAACGGATCCGGTCTGCTAAAAAGAGCGTATCTTTGTTTTTGGGCCTAACTTGAAGGATGGGATGCAACCTCTGATAAAATCTGCTTTAGGGATCCCCAAGTGACTGAAATTCTTATCATAAATGATCTCTGATCGAATACATGGTTTCCGAATTTTGATGGAAGCGACTGAGCTGAGTGTGCTGAACTGAGCGGATCCAGTGTGGGACAAGCTTATGGTTCCAATTGATAAGTCATATAGAAAAAATTATGTCTATTAAAAGAAAAAAAAAATAGTTCACTTAGCAGGCAATTACATCAACATTAAAATTTGAAATGCATGAAAGTTTGGGGTGTTTCCCAAACCATATTTTGATTTGACATTGAGTTCTAGTTGATTGGACTCCCCAATGAATAGTTATGGCCATTTTAATATAAACAACCTGAGAAAAACTAGTTACTGTAGCAGACAACATAAAGTGAGACCCATTGAAAAAATCACTGTTTTGGGTAGTTTTGAACCTAAATATTGATTTGACCTTCATTTCTAGTCAATCAGAAAGCATGAACGCCTTTTGAAATAGAATATTTTCATTGTTAAGAATGTAAACCCAGTACTTTTTACGTATAATTAATAAGTAAATTATCACTAACATTTTTTTTAAATAAAAGAACACAGTATTATTCTAGGATTTTCGAGTATTTTATTAACTCTATTCTCCCTTCTGATCTTACATAATCATCATAATGTATTCTCAACACACCTCGATCTGCTCTCTAAACAGTGTCCAGGGTAGGCTCTCAACATTTATGGTAGGTGTACCTATTGTGTGTAAGCTTAACCTATAATATATGAATCTGAACAACTAAAGAAAAATCTATGGTATATGTAAGGTATTTTACTCATCATCCCAATTTCGTAATTCTGTGACCACACCAATAAGTAATCAACCAGAAAAAATCAACTCCAAACTGGATTCCCAGGCAAAACTAGGAGGAACGCCGGTAATGATTAAAACTATAGTTCTTTTATATATTTGTAATTTGTAATATCACTCAATTAAATTTTGCTTGGGCTAAAACAGGAGTTTGAGGAAATTCCTCTATTGATATAAAGATTTAAAAAAAGTACTATATAATTATGATATTTGAATTACATAATGAAACATATTCATGCACCAACGATTGATACCATTCTCGACTTCATATCTCAAGTACCACAACTAGAAGGAGACCAACCCTCAAGGGTTCCATTTCAAGCTTCTCTGTGGAGTTAGCACCCTTCCGAAGATTTTTTGCTTATATCGCCCAATTCATATGAGCACTAACAATAAGATTAGATTCAAGAACATGCACTAGAAGAATAACTATCAAATTCATAGATAAATTTTTTCAAACAGGGGTTGATGACCACCTGACGTTATCACCTATATCTCCCAAAACCGAAAGAGCACTAACAATGGGACCTGTATCTTTTTTTTAGCACTAACGAAGCACTACTAAAGATTGACAACGTTTCTTACTTCATAGCTCAAGTTTATCAAATGGGTGGAGACGACCCCCTTAGGCTGTTTACACATATTTGTCAAGTTTTCAAGTATTGTATCTATAACAAGTTTTTTAGCTTATATCTCCTGAACCAGAAGAGCACTAACGATGGGACCTGTATGTTTTTTCGAGCACTAACGAAGCACTAACGATTGACACCATTTTCGACCTGATAGCTCAATTTTAAAAAAGAGGGCGTGGTGACCCCCCGAGGTTTTTTGATTATATCTCACGAACTAAAAGAGCACTATCGATGGGACTTGGATAATTTTCGAGCACTAACGAAGCACTAACGATTGACACTATTTTCAACTCGATAGCTCCAGTATTTCTATCATGGGGGGGGGCTAACTTCATGGAAGTTAGCCCCCCCCCAAGGTTTTTTGCTTATATCTCATGAACCAGAAGAGCACTAACGATGGGACCTGTATGTTTTTTTGAGCACTAACGAAGCACTAACGATTGACACCATTTTCGACTTCATAGCTCAATTTTTTCAAAAAGGGCGTGGTGACCCCCTGAGGTTTTTCAATTATATCTCCCGAACTGAACGAGCACTATCGATGGGACTTGGATAATTTTCGAGCACTAACGAAGCACTAACGATTGACACTATTTTTAACTCCATAGCTCCAGTATTTCTATCATGGGGGGGCTAACTTCATGGAAGTTAGCCCCCCCCAAGGTTTTTTGCTTATATCTCCTGAACCAGAAGAGCACTAACGATGGGACCTGTATGTTTTTTCGAGCACTAACGAAGCACTAACGATTAACACCATTTTCGACCTGATAGCTAAATTTTAAAAAAGAGGGCGTGGTGACCCCCTGAGGTTTTTTGATTATATCTCCCGAACTAAAAGAGCACTATCGATGGGACTTAGATAATTTTCGAGCACTAACGAAGCACTAACGATTGACACTATTTTCAACTCGATAGCTCCAGTATTTCTATCATGGGGGGGGCTAACTTCATGGAAGTTAGCCCCCCCCAAGGTTTTTTGCTTATATCTCATGAACCAGTAGAGCACTAACGATGGGACCTGTATGTTTTTTTGAGCACTAACGAAGCACTAACGATTGACACCATTTTCGACTTCATAGCTCAATTTTTTCAAAAAGGGCGTGGTGACCCCTTGAGGTTTTTCAATTATATCTCCCGAACTAAACGAGCACTATCGATGGGACTTGGATAATTTTCGAGCACTAACGAAGCACTAACGATTGACACTATTTTTAATTCCATAGCTCCAGTATTTCTATCATGGGGGGGGCTAACTTCATGGAAGTTAGCCCCCCCCAAGGTTTTTTGCTTATATCTCATGAACCAAAAGAGCACTAACGATGGGGCTTCATTCAACAACCAGCACTAACGAAGCACTAACGATTGACACCATTTCCAACTTCATATGTCATGTATTTCTACTGTGGGGGGGGCTAACTTCCATGAAGTTGACCCCCCCCCATGGTTTTTTGCATATATCTCTGGAACCAGAAGAGCTATCACGATAAGACTTGATCCAATGATGAGCACTAACGAAGCACTAACGATTGACATTATTTTCAACTTCATAGCTTTAGTATTTTCACTGGGGGGGGGCTAACTTCCATGAAGTTAGCCCCCCCCAGTGTTTTTTGCATATATCTCTGGAACCAAAAGAGCACTAACGGTGGGACTTGAAGCACTAACCAGCACTAACGAAGCACTAACCATTCATACTATTTTCAACGTTAGTGCTTTCATGGGGGGGGGCTAACTTCACGGACCTTGTTTCCTCAGAGACAGGGAGAAGCCCGCTGAGGAGTGAGGTTGGTTGCGATCACTTTCCTCACTTAGCTAACAGAATTGTATCTTTGACAAGCCCACCAAAACAAGTTCTGAAACTTTATAGTTCTAGTTCTGAAGCTCAACAGTCCACTCTCAAATTTACACAAGATCTTCCTGCACAGATGAGTGTGTATACTGTCTAATAGCAGTATCCAAGTGTCCAAGTCATCATTCGAGAGAGACGTTTGGAAAGCAATACAGTTGATGTAGCCTCATTTATTATATCTGAGATGAATAAAAATTAGCTCACCTCAATCCAGAAAGGCCTAAGTCTATGCATATCGCCTTCAATTTTTTTGCATACCTCAGTAATATCCCCATAGAAATGACATCATTAGTTAAAAAAAGCCACTAACGATCAATGGTGAGTTACGTTATTGAAGTAGCCTCTGTTTTAAAAATAATATTGTGATGGCATGCTACACCTATTTAGCCAACTACGTAACAGCTCGTTTTTAACACAGTAGAAGCTCTTGGGAGTAATCAATTCAATGTGACCCAGAATATTAAAGAAGGTATTTTATAATGCATTTACACGCTATAATAATAATTTATTTATTCATCAGACAGAACATGTGAAATGCATTTGTGTCATACTGTGTTCTGAGATCAATTATTTCTAGAAATTAATCTTATTGAAGTACTGTACTTAAAAAAAGCAATCCTAAAGCTGTACGTCCACCATAAAACGATAGGAAGTGGTGAATGGCGAAATGAAACACCCATAAGATTTTTAATCACCAGTAAATGACAAACATTTATGTCATATTCATGTTCTATTGAACAATGTTAATTAATTCTCTCTTTGAATAAATTAGCCTATGAAATTATTTGATATTTGAAATATCTGTTACCGGTATGCAAATAGTTAATACATATTGTAACGGCGAGCCGGAAATGGTTTCTGGCAAGGCAGCGCCTTATCTGCAGAGAGATCATAAATCTCTAATGTCCCTCTTAATTTCATACGTTAAAGGCGTTTCTAGTATGTTCCAGCAAACGCTAATCTGTTTAAATAGAAATATCGGGAAGCCTCATATATCTGGAGATTTCTAGAACAAACATCTTATACAAGCGGGTTTGAATATCAGCAGAAAGTCAGTTGTTATTCAGTCGTACATATTTGATGAATAGACATTCTTTGTAGACATACACATACACAGTGCTGTAATTTGTTATTGATAAAAGACGTGAGATACCTTGAGCTTCGTAAGTGTTCAGTTTATTCTTGAGTGTATTAACCGTTTATTAAGCATTTCTTTTAAGTCACTGTACATTTTATTGGACACCTATTATTATTAAACTATTGATCGGCCTATTGACAGTTAGTAATTCGTTTTTGTACAGTGATAATTAAACTATTGATCGGTCTATTGACAGTTAGTAATTCGTTTTTGTACAATGATAATCTTGTCATAGTGAATTTATTACTATTTAATCCTTATCAAACTCTTTGTATCTTTATTTATTTTTTGTGTGATAAAAAATAGTGTGTGTTTTGAGCTATTCGAGTAAATAAAGCTCTAGTGTTACTTTCAAGTGTTGCCAGCATTATTTTAGTGATAGAACCCATAACAATATTCTTAATTTTGGAATGTTTAGTTGAGCTATCTATCATTTTTATTTGAACAATTTCACAACCCTTGTCCTTAACATGCCTTGTTTGATCATCTGCCCAAGAAAATTAGTTTATCAACATTTTCTTGATTTACCTTCAACTATTGAGATTTACATGCATGAATGGTATCTGGTAATTTTCTGACTTGTATTGACAAATGATCGAGATTCTGCTAATGATGTGATGGACAAAGACTATTCATCACAAAGGATGATTATTCTTAATCAGACTGAATGCAATGCACAGTTGCCAGAAATTTAGCTGGATGTAGTAGAATAGCTGTTATTGAGTGGGCTGCTTCGGTTATTCGTATTGTTTGTGATGAGAGATGCTTTGCGGGGTGTAGTGAATCGGCTAGTAAGCGTTCCCCTTTGTAGTACGCCTGTCGTTTGTTTCAATCAGGTTAATTGTATTGACGTTTACTCTGACGATCCCGGGTGAGCCAACTCTTCTCCCCCGCTCCAATATTCCCCTTCTCACTCTTCCGTCGCAACCCATCACACCAAATAGCTCTCAACCCAACCAACGCCACCACGCTAAATTATGCCGGCGGGCAACTCTCTCTCCCTGTAATCAGCCGACAACCTTTGATTCACAGCGCCATAATTTCTGTCAAATTGAAATTACTGTCGTATCATCCTATTTTATATGGCAGCTAATGGTGTACTACACTCTGTTCCAGTGTACTTGTTAGGCTCGTCATCACAAAAAATTTGATTGGCAGCATGATGAAACTAAAGTTGTGTCTGTGTGTGTGAGTACGTATGTGTGCTGTCTCTATGAAGTACATATCCCTATTAATAAAAAAAGAGAAGCACTAAGAGCAGGTAGGTGAAGATGAAAAAAGGGTTGGATACCAGAAAGAGTAGAATTTTCAAATATGGGCCTCAAAAATCTACAATAGATGGAAGTTTCAAAGGTTTTTCCTTAAGTTCAATTGAGCGAAAAAAGAAAACCGGGTGTCTAATGTCAAAAGCTCAATGAGTAAAAGAAAAAAAACATAGATGAGAAAGAAAAGAAAACATAGCTCAATGAGTGAAAGAACAAAAAAAGTATGAAATCAATTTTATCTATTATACTATTACATGTACTAATCAATACCAATCACAACATACCACAATAAATGAGTTCATATTCAATTCAATTTGGCGGCTCTGGTAGCGCAGTTGGTTGGACCGTTTGTCTGTGATAAGATAAGGGGCTAGCTTCGTTTCCTGCAGCCTTGGTTTCTCATCATTCATCCATTCACGTCATTACTCACGCACAAGTCGCCGGACTCATGTGGGCATCATCTGCAATAAAAAAAATGAATCAAACATCATTAAAAATATTCTCTTACTAGACTATGAAAGTCTGATGGGCTTCAAAACAATCGTAAGTGGCTGTAGAATTTATCCATATATTCACTTAAGTCGTTTTGGTTGTAGAATTTTTAGTTTACAGATAAGAATAGCTCCAGCCTAATTGTATTGGCCTTTGATTTTTATTATACTCTAAAGATACTATCTGGTGAGATATAGAGGAAGAACAATATTGCTTACTATTGAAAAAAAAAATAGAATAAACACTTTGGTTCCCTTTATGAATCAATATTGAATTCTTCAATTTCTGAATATTTAAAGGATGTTTAAGATTGTAATCATTTATTAATTTTATATAATGGTAATCATTTATTGTTCCGTTTTAACAATTTTTGTGTGTTATCACTACAATAACATTTTATTTTATATTTTTGAACGAATGGAAATATTCTTGTCGAATCAATCATCAATAAATTGAATGTAGCCTAATTGCTCATCGATCAATAATTTGTTTGACGAGATGAATATGACACGGGGCTATTGGGCCATGCATCATTCGTAATCATTTCTAATCAATCTCCTGCGGTGTCAAACGTGAATCCCCCCGATTGGTTTCTATTTAGGAGAGCTTTAGTGATCGGCAAAGCGGATGTTTACGCCTATGTTGGAAAAATGTATTGTAGAAGTTCACAGTGAGAAAGGCTATCCGTTCACAAAAGAGATAGCTTTTGGAGTAGTTCAACAGTTGTTCTCTGAGATTATCCAGAGTAAAGCCTGGCTGTGTGAATAGGTGAAGTGGAGCCGTGTCGCTCGAAGACAAAGGCAAAGCAGCCATAGGGGTGGATACGCGCACACCAAGAATGACTGAAGACATAAAAGAAAGACACTTGACTGAGTTCAGAGCATATTGGTCCGGGAAGCCTATTAGATAGGGAGAGCAACGGTGGGGCGTTTTGAAAAACTAATTTCCTTTTCAAGTAGCAAGTCCTCCCCTCGAGGAGTAGAGCGTAATTGGCAGTGACCATTTTTATTTTTTACGCCGTAGTGAATCTGAAACGTTCCCACCTGATCCTCTTTATAAATCCATAATCAGAGGCTGTCAGAGGGCGGCCTGTCAGATTACGGAGGTCTCTTTGCGGGTAATGGATGGTGGCAGCGGGGTGGAAATCCCTCTTGACGATCGACAAAGGCCAACATCACTCGCGCAAGCACGCTCCCGCTTCCCAACAGAGAGCGCAAGCACACTGCCGCTATCCAACAGACAAAGACAGACACAAACACCAGCGATCCCTTTCCCTTTCAATTCGTCAGTTTGCGGGCCTTCATTTTCAACTCGACGTTTTATACAGATTACCTGTCGTCTCCAATTGTTTGACAATAATGCGAAACAGAAATAATGCGAGCTCTAACTCAATATTTTTCAAAATACAATTTGCCCAGCCCTCCCCTTACACTGTTTCATACTATTGACGCCGTCACCGTCAAATGACATGTAACGTCGTGATAGACTTTGCAATCGATCAGTTCGATTAGACTTGATTTGTCGATATTCAATCCCTCAAATAAAGCAATAATATTGGAATCACTCTACAATTTTTTTGACCATTTACAATCTAGCCTGTCAATTGTTTCTGACATTCTTCTTTACAATTGACAGTTGACTAATTCACTATAATTCACTATAATCGTGATAAAACTTAAAAATAGTTTTCAATGATATATCTAATATTTTAGTGTATTGCAATAATGTACATTGTAGATTGTACAAGAAATAATGCAAACATGAATATTAGAACCTTGGGCCTGTGAGATTTAATTTACAAGCTAGTCTCTATTATATTATTATATTTTTTATTTGTACTTGAATCGTGGTTTCTGCAAAATTTCATGGTAGTAATTTTTTGAAGATTCTAACTATTACTAGAAAAATGTTATGCGACAGACCCAAATATTGGAGATCTTGGAGCTTTCAAAGAACTAAATTATTTTTCCAATGTGAATGAACAGATCTTAATCTGTTTCACAAGTATGAATGCTCAAAGCTTCATGAAGATCCTTATCGACACTTCAGTTATCCACATCAACAGTTTAGAAAAAAGAGGATATACAGTAATACAAATATTCTCTTTTATTGGCTCTATTGGTGGGTTGACCCTTATGGTAATTTCAACTTGTCTCTTAAGCCATGCCATGTTACGGGAAACAAGCTGGAAATAGTTTCCTTTCTCTTTAGCTCGTATAGACCAGAAGAGATAATAATAATAATAATAATAATAATACATTATGATATATACAGGATATATATACAGGATGATTGATACGTTTAAAATCCACGCAGAGTATCAAATTTTCTATTTATTCATACGGGATGTGGAATTTATTATGGCTTTCCTAAAAATAAACAGTTATATTTGAATATCTCAGCCTAAATCCTCATTTTATTTAGTGTAGTAAAACTTGGATAGAAATACCAAAGAAAATTGTTCATCAAAGAATAAGCCAAATATTATGAGAGTAGGACTTCTCTAGGTTTTACTGTATTAGAACTAGATGGAATTTCAGAAAATCTATTTCTTGTATATTTTCGAATTAAATTACACCGTAAGCACAAGCTCTATGCGAGGAACAGTAAGCACAATGAAGTGTTTTTTTTTTCGGAGGATGAAGCCCACATAGGTCTCAGACATGTGCGTGGGTGATGAATTGGATGATGGTGATTGATGAGTTGGATGATGGTGATTGATGAGTTGGACCTACAGTTTTATGTGGGTTCTGAACCACCGGGAAGTGATTTTACAGCAGAGAACAGTCTATTTTGCTGTCCAATGCAATCGGTCACCCTTACAAAGAGCGCCCAGGAGTTTCGTAGCTTATCTCTGATTGAACAGATACCTACTACGGCACTCAACTATCACTTCCCGACCTGGATCCTGTTACATAACAAACTACAAATCACAAGTACAATATTTCATTATATTTGGAAAAAACTAGGAGTACCAAACTACTATTAGTTTGTACTTTTCCATGAAACAGACACCTGATATTTTCTGTGCTGAATCTTTTACCCATAGAAACCCATATCCTTCACCTGATGTACGATTTTGTAAAGCTGTGGCCGTTACCCCGCAAAATTCGAAGGGATCGAGTTAATCCGAAATAAGTTGAAGCTTTTAAGTGCATGTCAAGAATATCACCGTGAAAGTTCAGACAATGGGCATTCGAAAAGCAACCACCCAGATGGTATTTGGAGCACTTCAACCGGAATAGAAACGACGTCGGCTTCTTCAGTGGCTTCCTCTTGACAAAGAGCCAAGCTGGTGCGGCTGACTGCTCCTTGCTTAGCTCAGTCCATCAGCCGAATAACCTAACATAGCAGCCAGCGATTATTGCCCCACACAATGAGTGACGCTACTATACACCTTTAGGCTACTGCGGCCTTCTCACCTCAAACCGAAATGACACGGCACAGTTCTGTTGTTGTTTGGTCCTAATCACAGCCCCTGCCCTGCGCTGTCAGCCATTCTGATGGCTGTGGCAGCCGAAAAACAGTTCGCTATGTATTTTCAACTGCTGTCTGGTTCATTGACATCACACAAGCGTGTGTGTGTGTGTGTGTGTGTGTTAATTATGTTGGCGCATGTACCTTGTTAACCGTTGCGTGAAGCAAGATGCACACGACAACCAGTTATTAATAACAAGTGATTCCCTCGTGTTGTAGTACACGATTTATGATAAACTCACGTACTAAGTTCATATTCCATCTAACAGTGATTATGAGTAACAAATTGCAATGACTGTTTTATCAACCTGTTTTATCTGTTTCCATCTTAATTTCCTGAAGTCGAAAATTACATTATCAAATATCAGGAGAAGTATGCATATCACAATACATGTCCATGACACTCACCATTCACTCACCTAAACCCCCCGCAATAAAATCTCCCGGAACTTGTGTTCCAGAAAATTTAAATACATGGGATTTGAGTGATAAATGATCTCTCTTACAAAAGAAGGACCAAGACTGGGAAATTAGCCACTTAAAATATTTTTCAAGTCATTATCACATACATGAACTTAATCAATCACTCCGAAGCTAGAAATAATCCATGGATATTACAACTATTAGGCCTAACTATAGTTGAATCAATGTATTTAGAAATACATTTCAGATTCTCAACTCAAATTCATTCTATCAAATGATAGCCACACAAGAGATAATTCAAAATTCATTTTCATCCACATTGATACAACAATAATTGTTAATAACCGTAATATCGTTGAATTATTTCCACCATTTTATATTATTAGCTAGCTCTGACATCAAATGAGTGGTTTGATTCATAATATTCATTGCAGCTTAGTTGGTAAAAACATGCTCCGCGACACAAGCGCCCAGGTTCAATTCTCAGCAATGGTAAGATTTTTTGGATTACAACATTCATTAAATATTTGCATTTCTATTTTATATTTTACAATTATATTTGTTACAGTTGTCAATATTCGTATACCGGAAGTCTTCGGTGCATTTGATAGAATTAAATTAAGAATTCGAAGTTCATTTCAATCTTTTATTCAATATTTTCATATGAAAGGTTGACGTAATCACTTTTTAAAAACTTCAAAACCGTCTAGAATTATCTCATTGTGCTGGCGCCATTGAGAGCTAATAGTGTAACTCAAAGTGGACAATATGACTATAATGAAAATAAAGTGCAGAGATTGAATTGATGAATTCCTATGTAAATTTATCCCAATTATGATTGCCTGTCCATTGACATTTTATACAACAGTTTATCTTTAAAACTAGATTCATTCATAATTTAAAGAGAGAATAAATAATAGAGCATAGCACATTGAACTTGATGACTTCACGGCAACCAGAAGTGAGTACATACTGTAAGAAAAATGTTGGTCAAGTAGGAAGGGGTAGTGGAATGTTGTTAAATGCATTGCACTTCAATTATTTGAAAATTATATTAGAGTTGTGTTTTTTCCAACATGATAAAGTTTTCCAAAAGAGTCTTTCGACGGTAGCAGCAGAGGGCGCCTAATCGGTTTGTTTTCGAATAGGTCTATCAAAGTGACAGCAGCTAAGCCAAGCTGAGTAGAGCGACCATAACGTCATTGTGTGTGGGAACACAAATAATGATGCAGTTGGCTACCGACCTGTCATAAGCGGCGTAGAAGGATTGTGTTTGAACAGTGAAGAGAAGCAGAAGCTGATTTGTATTGAGTCCGAGTTCGTTTGAGTTTCTTCGACTGTCGATCCTCTTGTCCTTTGTGTGGGCTCCATTCAATGCAAATAGGACTCCTTGTAAGGACTAAATGTAGGCTAGTTATTGTGGCTGCCTGGCCCTCCCTGCCTTCGTGTGTGGTCGCCTACACTCGGCGAACCTTTGTCAAGGGCCCTTAGCCCCACTAAGTCCTTTGTGAAGAAGCTGAGAAGCTTCACTCTGTCTTCCACTTGCATACTTATGTATTATAATTCCATTCACTTCATGTTTGAGGGCATCTTGCCTTGATCTCTGTTACACATGGATCATCACTTATCGACCAAATGTGAAGACGTTTCAAGCCCAAGCAAGTCACGAAAATTATTGTAAACCACCATTTATGCGGCGAATATAATGTTACTTTAAGTTGAAGACGGAAACTGCATTGGAATTTTTACAAGCTCTACCATTATCTGAACTATGAGTTCCTGGAAGTGATAGAACATAGAACTATAACCTAAGTTTATAGTTCTATGCTGGTGTTGACTGATATCAAGCAGTTGAGAGAGAATGCAGTTTATTATCGGATATATAGGCTTCACCTATATTTGCAGCTTCAGTTCTCCCAAACCTCACTTATTATTATTATTATTTTTGCTTTTCCATCACATTTCATGTGAGTTTTCTAATCAAAATCGGCCTATGGCAAGATTTTGATTAATTTATATGGGAATGTTCAGGAATGCCCTAATCATTGATACAGTGCTAAGTACTACTGCCTTCTGCATTGTGCATTTTGTGCTTTTTGGCACTCCCAACTGACTCAAATTTGCTGTCACCTTTGTTGTAATTAGCTCATTATTATTATTATTATTATTATTACTAATATCAATATGAGTTCGTAACGCTGCTGAAGCTCTCTCTTAATACATGTTTTGCTCTAATTTAGGCCCGTGTTTATGGATACACCTGAAAATACTCCTCTATCGTAAAGAAAAATTGAAACGCCCTTCCTTAATTTTACGTTTTTTAAAGGAATACAAATCTTTCTAATACTCAAGGAAGACTCAAAGCTTCAAATCAATAAAGACTTGAAAATCCCATAGAGAGAGGGGTTTTAAACTTCCCTTGAGCGAAGGGAACCTTAAGGTAAATTTATAAATTTATGGGCGTTTCAATCTCTGCTTATAAAAACATTATGAATTTTTTTGAAACATTTATGTACAGTCAAAATGCATTTTATTATTGTTAAGAAACAACAGGCTTTCAGTTCAAAACTGTCGCTATTAGCCTACTAAATTTTTAAGAGTCCAAATATTTGTATGCATAGGTTATGATCATGTTTCGATTAAACTGTAACTTAAATCTTCTAGAAAAGACAATTACCAAGTTCAATTTAAATAATGAAGCACTTTGATAAACTCTATTTAACACTTTCCACGATATTTCTGAATTTTTAAATTGAATCACTGAAATTTAGACTACTTTATCAGAAAAGGTTGATTCAATTTTGTTATCAAAGGAAATATTGCTATTTTTCAATAAAGCTCAAGCCCTTTGAGGGGTTTTAGATATTTTTCTATTCAATTTTTTCTATGGGAGTATATTTTATTTCAATTGTATCAACGTATACTGACTGCTTCCTATTTGAACAGGAGTCAGTAACTTCATCACGTATGCGAAACTTGACTTGGGGTTTTGATAGCTTTCATGTACGTTCCATCTCACAATTGAGACGTGAAACATTGCATTTGGTGGCGAGATAGGCTCGGCAATGTGATGCTCGCATATTAAATGCGGTTGCTGGTGAATGCGCGTTTGGGCGTCGGCCGCCGCGGGCGTTGTGTGGACAATGACGGATGGACAGGAGCGGTTGACTGACAACCTGGCTGTCAGCCTGTCAATTAATACAGTTTTAATTGCGTCACTTTTTCATCATGCCAGCGCTGTCCGCCTGAGCTGACATGTGTCCAGTCATGTCAAACTGTGTGCGAGCTATGATTGTTTTTGGACTTGCACTCGGACCTTGTCGACGGCGACCAACTCTCTATCTATCTCTAGCACACAACAGGCTCGCTTTATTATCGCTCCGAATTGTTTTCACGTGACAATAACAGTCGGCCCAACCGACGGCTGGATAAAAAGAGACCCAAGTGTAAGCTCCGCACATTATGTACGAAACAGCCAACGTAATTTGAAACCTGTCAAGCTGAAAAGTAATGTCTTCTAACGAAATCAACATTTGAATGCGAACGGCTTGGCTTTGTCAGTAACTTAATAACTTCTCAAGCGTAGGTCGTGGCCCGTGCTGAAAATATATGTGTGCCCTGTAATAGAAATATTCAGGTTTGATTTAGTAGTCGGGTTCAGTCGCACCAGAACTTAGCTGTAAATTCAGTATAATATAACTAAACCTCCTTTTTTCCTCTACTAATACCTACTCTAGAACATGACATGCCGTAGTGGGGTAGGATGATTTTCTAAATATGTTATATATATTTTTATTTTATTTTTTTTGGAGGATGATGCCCACATAGGTCTGAAACCTGTGCGGAGGTAATGAATTCGATGATGGTGATTGATGAGTTGGACCTACAGTTTTAGGTGGACCTACAATATATATCTTATTATTACCGGTAATATAAATATTGAAACACTTGGTTAAAATGCTTTGTAATGTATATTTGAAGAGGCAAATAAAATTACTATTTATTTAATATTTATTAGAAGTGAGGCGTGAGGTTGTCTGATGAGATAAGACGTAAAATCAAATTTTTGTAATTAATTGCAGTAATTAATGGATTTTTAACATTATCCAAATATATTCTACGCAATATTCAGCTATATTGAATGCTGTATTGAACGCTCTGAATCATAGCCTCCTAAAGACATGTCTTTAGGAAGCTATGTCTGAATGCTGTCTGAATCAATTGGAATGTTATCATTTTTCATACAAAATACAGACCATAGGAACTTATTTAACTCGTTAAAACATGTAGGCTATTGGAAATACGATTGTACAGAGTGGAGCAAAGAAATATTTTTACTTTGCTGAATATCTTGGGCTGTCTAATGCCAGTAAAAGTTGTCTCCAAGTAATAAAAATTTCATTCCATTTTTGAAATCTACATACCCAAATATTTTTGGAAAATATTGTTCTTAGAGTCTTAGATATGGTCTTCTGTTTAGATTCAAATTCAGATCCTTTTCTGAAAGTTGCTCACGGTTCTCTCCATTTCATTATACAGGTTGAAACATCCTATAATTTTTCTTAGAGCTACTTGAGATTGAGAGTGTACGTGAACAAGACCACCATAATCTTTCTTTCATTTAACATTTATTGAGAGAAGGCATTGAAATATTGAAGAAAGTTGTACGTTCATTCAGGGAGGAAAGCCATCATCATTATTATCATTATGTCAAGAATGTTATTTTTCTAAAATTATTTGGGTGGATAGATCCCAAAATGGAATAAAATTGTAATTTTTCAAGTCAATATTATTCCTCCATCATTAAAACAACCCGAATTAATTAACAGCTCAATGAGTTCATCAACGCCAAAATGTTCATCAGAATTCTCCCTCAATAATGAACTTGAGAGCATATAAAGCAAATGCTATTGCCTTTATGACGACCCTATAAAACGTTAGATAAGGAAATTAAGAATTGATTGGTTTATACTTATAGTGACAATAAAATATGGATGCTAACTGTCTCGCAGCGTTGACGTCTCTTAATTCATAATCGTAGACTCAAGACTGCGCTTAGATGGATGACTGTGCTTCAATGGCTTGATGTTATAAGCTTTACTATAACTTACCCGGTGGTTCGGAGCCCACCTAAAATATTAGGTCCACCATTTTCCCCGTAGCATTGCTCAAACGACGATGTGGAACTACTAATGGTGGGTCTGCCCACCATTAAAAACCATAAGCTTAATATTATTATCGTAGATGCACGAAAGTTTATAATAAATGTCATAGCTTTACTGATAAGAGGATTTTCTCTATTGTAGGGTATCAATCACTTCTGCTAGGATCAAATAAATAAGTTGACTGGCTGAAGTATTTCAACGAGGATGAAACTAAAGAAGATTACCGAGACTTATCATGTCACAGTGCCGGATGATTGAACGGTGCCGTCAATCAATTTTCCAACTACGAGTGCTTGTTTAATGTTTTTATCGCAGTCTGTTAATTTCAGAACCACCTTATTGTTTGTTATTCAACTCGATTGCAGCCCACACTCGTCTTTTTCAAGTCCATCAAGTTATAATCGCTTCACAATGACTGCGGAAAATGCCAGTCATTGTTCTTGAATGATTTATGATAATAACAATGGCTTTTTTATTACTTTGAAGTATAAGCTCACACAAATGAAGCTTCATGCATATTAAAAGTCACATATTATGGGCTATAAAACTCAATTGCTGATTGCAGATTCTTACTCAGTCTCATTACAGATGATTTATTGCATTTTTATTAAAATACGGATATTGAAATGCCGATATTTCAGAAATTACTGGAATAGAGTTGAAGATGGTATTGAATAGCTAATACATCATCATATCCTCAATCTGTAGCCTACGTTTACTCTTCAAGTAGAGAGCCTTTTATTGGAAAACGGCTCAAATAGGTTTCACTGCAGTCTGAAATTTTACATTTTTTTTCAACTTTCTTAGTAATGGCGAAGGTGATATTGTGGAAGGTATCCATAATGAAAAATAAGACGAAATTGTCACAACCACATTTATTAAAACTTCGAGATAGTTTTAATAAATGTGATTGTGACAATTTCGTCTTATTTTTGAAATTTTACAATAAATATTCAAAAGCAAATAAATATTTTTAATGAACAGAACATACCAACAAAAACGTTGTTCTATGTATCTTTCGATTTTTCAAATTAATTAGGAAATAATGCTACAAAATTGTAATAAAGTAGGGCCCCGATAATTCGAGTCTCAAAAGTTCAGTAAATCCAAACTTCCTAGTGGAAATCAATATAAAAACCATATAAGTAAAAATGAGATCTTTTGATTCCTGAAGTTCCATTTTTCTCAGGGTGTTACTCATGTTTTTCGTAATCCAAGTTACTTCTTGTCCCATTTTACTCAAATTGCCGGGACTACTGTAAATCCGTGAAATCGAAGATTCTTCGTTTTTGTGTTGAGTGTCAATAATAATAATATTTTCCAAATCTCCTAGAATTGGATTTTTTAATTTAGGTCAAATTGAATGTAACAGTATATGATTGATGAGACTGATAATAGACTAAGAATAAGTTGAGAGAAAGATAAATAGATGTTTGAATATGTTCAACTGAGGATATGATTGAGTAGTCTGTTATTTGAAAGATGACTAGTCTGGCATCTTTCATTTTCAGAATATTTAAAATTATTTTCTTTGGAGATTGGATGGAAAAATGAGTTCCATAATGGATTGCGTTATATTTTATGTAACCTAGTGTCTGAATGTTTCTAACCTCAATATTATTTGTCTCTCAGATTTCTATTTTCAGTTTCTAACCAATTCCTCTTCAACATTATTATGTTTTCCACACAGAAGATAAATGGTAAAAGTGGTCAGTGGAATGTAACTGAATGCAATCCTGAGTAAAGTAATGTAGAGGATGTTGTTGGTAGCCGCAAGGGAATAAACATATCGTCATAAAATAACATAGCGTACGGTGTGAACTACCTGCAGTCTGCGCGACGTATTTCTTCGACCCAGTAGTTCAGAAGCTGTATAGCAGGCGTTTCATCTGCGGATGATTTGTTCGTGAATATGATTTGTGAATTGCTATCTTTCATGGCAGAGCGTACTTTATTTCTGAACAAAACTCCTTTCAGGGCACAATATCCTCGCAGAATGGAAGTGTGTAAAATAGCGCTGGATATTACCTTCTGCACATTTTCCCCTCTGACATAAATCTCTTTTATTTCGCCGGCCATTTCAGTGAATCATGTTCTGCACGTCCGCCCCACCCCCTCCAGCCCTGCTCCCCACCCACCGACAGCACCTGCCCAGCAATTCTGCTGCCACTCGTAAAAACTCTTCTTGAAATGCAATAGGGTCGTAAACATTATCTTATTCCTGCCACTTATAAAACTGTAAATACTGTTTCGCTATAAATTGATCCAAGAAAAGGTTTATGGAACTTATTCAAAGGAAATGTAGAATCCTCACTACTAACCACTCGATAGCAAACTCTTCAAGATTATTTCAAGAGCAGAAATATCATATTATACTTAGTTCAAATTTCATTAAATTCAGTATGGGTAGATAACTGATGTTATGCGTATTGTGATGGCCGATAGAAGTGATAGCCGCGAGGCGTAGCAGGTATCTGTTCAATCAGATAGAGATAAGCTGCGTTCTCGTAGGTCCTGTTTGTAACTGTGACCGATTAGATTGGCCAGCAAAAAAGACACTGTTCTCCGCTGTAAAATCACTTCCCGGTGGTTCGGAACTCACCTAAAACTGTAGGTCAAACTCATCAATCACCATTATCCAACTCATTACCCACGCACAGGTCTCAGACCTATGTGGGCTCCATCCTCAAAAAAAATCGTGCTATATTTATTATGGAAGTACAAAATTTGGGCTCTATTATGCTATTTAATTGATTATCCACTCTAGTTGGTTTCCAATCCCACTACTATAGGACATGACACATACCATCGTTGGGTAACGTAATTTCCAACAATAAAATGGTATTTGACAATTGATAATTTCAATTATTTGTAGTTGTAGATAGTCTCACATCATGTACATATAGTTCCAGATTACTTTAGTTCTTGGAAATAAAATATTTATCTAGTTATTCAGTTATTTGCTTATTAGTTTTTGAATTTTTAAATTGTTTTTCTATCTTTTTTCTGCTTTCATGTTTTTTGCGGGTTTCCATTTGTGTCAAGGAATATTTAATTTATTCCTTCATTCGTACAGTGACGTGTACTCAAATTGAATATTGCCAGCTCTATCCTGTGTGTCAATTAATTCGTACTCTCATTTTAATCTACGTAAAATGAATAGCATTAAGTTATATATTATTTATCAAGTATAAAACTAACCTACAGAGAGTTGGAATCAAGTAAAATGTTGTAATAGAAGCAGTTTTGGTTTGGTACTCAAAGTCTGTTGTTTCTTATTGTTCTTTTGTGTTTTGCGTATTTAATTGATATGAATAAAAAAGTGAAAAAATAATCAATTAATGTTGGTTTTACTTACTTATTTCAAGTTGAGCATGCATCACCTTGTAACTTGTATTCCTAAATGTACAGTGCTGTAACGGCTGTTTAATTGATAGTGTCACTGTGACAAAACCATAGGCCTAGTACAATATCATGTTAGCATCTTATCTTCGCATGCAATGCTCCATTTAGACTGTTTCTGCAATGATTAACCCATGTCAAAGCATGTTATCAAGTTATTATTGTCAAGTTTAAAATGTCAAAGCTATGATACCTGTTGACGTAACGTTGTTGAGACAGAAACAAGCAAACACCTGACAACCTATCATTCACAGATTCGCAAGCTAATTAAGGCAATGAAGTTCATTTATAGTTGAACTTGTGTTGAATGGCAGATAGCTAGGCTGATGTCAGTAAACCAAACAGTTTGATTAGTTAATTAGGTCACTTCAATGACCGTAACCATATCCTACGGATAACTCGAACGATTGGTGAAGATTGCTATTATTGAATAGTCAATACAGAGCACTGACCGAATACATACTCTATTCATTCATCCATTTAATTGGTAAATACATCACAAACAGCAAAGCGTGACTTCCCAATTCCCCAATCATTAAACTTCAGCAGTTGACTCTTTTTAATGACGTAAGAAATTATTGAAGTATTTATAAAGTTAAAAACCCACTTTCAACCTTCTCTTTCCAGGACAGTTACTGTTCAAGCAAGTCCAAGTGAACAAAGGGTTTTCTTAATTCAGAAAATACTAGTTATTCCAGATTTCTGGACTAGTTATCAATTATTAACATTAGGCCCACATTGAAGTATGAATAAGTAAAAACAATAATTTATTGACAAGTAACAATTATTAACATTTTATTGCGCATGTACTGTTCAAGTAACTTAAATAGTAATTATATTATTCACATTCTAATAGATGCTTCTAAAGCAATGTGATAACAAAGCCTACAGTAAAGTTCTTGATTAAAACCTTTGACTAACTTCGACTGCGCATGCGCGGGTGTTGGAGGATTGCAGTACAATAAATTGACTCGTGACTTTTTGTGATTTAAAGTATTCTAGTGAATAATATATGGTTTTCAAGTGTTATGATAGTAACCGTGTAGTGTCGGTTCGTCTGAGTACCAAGTGAATGCGTTTGTGAACTGTGAGTGGACGCTGGTACTTTCAATTTTGTCCTACGAGTGTACACCTAACCTATAGGTTTATGCCGGTGAATTTGTTCCGTTAACGTTAAATCGACAATCGAAATTATCTCCTTATCATTGTGCTGAGAGGGAGAGAAATGGTTTGACGAGTGAGAGAGCCGATTCGCCTTCTAGCAGGTGAGAGGGTGAAGTGCCTTACGATCTATCTCTTGTTCAGCTAGGCCACTAGCGATTGTTGTTGTGAGTTTTTGAATTCAACAGATATAGGCGCCAATTCTTGCTTACCAACCTAACTATTGTTGCTGGCTGGTTTATTGAGCTCCATCTATCAGAGATCCGACCCTGACGTCACTCACTTTGCGGGAATTTCGAATTTGTACATTACAGCGCCAAAATAGTAGAACATTTAAAAATTTTAATCGGATGCCTACATTGTAAACTAGTAACTAGTCCTTTCTCTTTAAAACCCCTTTGAATGTAAACCTATGTCTTCAGGAGCTTCCTTTTCTCATCCAATCGCCTTGATAGCTCTCTAGGCATTTTCCATTGCTTTCCCCATCTTTCCATCTCCTGATTGAATTCACTGAGAATTCATCTAAAATAATTTCAAGTTCAAATTTAATTTTGAAATGGCTTTATTTGTAATAAGTACAACGAATAGAGGAAATCCGAAGTTGACTCACGACAAATATGATTATAGAAAGAGTGCTATAAGAGCAACAGGTGATATAACGTGGCGCTGTTTAAACAGGACATGTAAAGCACAACTTGTAACTAATAATTCAATTAATGTTATCATTGATTTGTCATGTGCTAATCATAGTCACCCGGTTCCAACTGAAGAGCTACCTTCCAGGAATGATTCTATCTCAGGTGCTTCCTGTTCAACACCGAATATTGTAAAAAAGGATGAGAGTGAATTGTCGCTGAACGAAGCTGACAAAAGCTTAGAGGTTTTCAAGTATAATGAAGAGAAATGTAAATGCACTGCAATGATAGAAAAATTAAGGCTAGAAAGGGAGGGACTGTTTCTTGAAAATGAACGCTTAACGACTCAATGGGAGGCGGCAATAGAGAGATCAATCTTGAACGACGTTCGAATTTTGGAGCTTACTACTGAGCGGCAAACCAGAGAAGTTTCTGTGCAAACGGATGATTCTGAGAATGAGCGTGGTGTGGCTGAGGAGGTGGAGCTGGATTCGCCGCAGCGTCGTGACGCTGCTGATCGAGAGGTGGCTGCGCAGAACTGCTCGCATGTTGTAGTCAGTCAAGATACAACATTGCTTGAAAGACTGAGTTTGTTTGTCAGTAATGAGCTTCTATCTGATAATGATATTAACGCCTATTGTAGCAAAATGTTCTCACATATCACTGATCTTGTGGTGATTGATCCGGTCGTTACATCGCTCTTAATTAACGACAGTCACTTTGATTCTTCTTTTTTAATTTCCGAAACATATTCAAATAAAAATATAGCTTTTATTCTCAATGATAATGGTAAGAGTAATTCGAGCTTGGGTTGGAATGGCTCACACTGGAGCCTTGTTATTTATGATTTTATTGATTCATCAATCTACCATTTTGATTCTTTAAGAAACTACAATGAAAAGCCTATGCGTATGTTAGTGGATAGATTGAAATTAGCTTTTAATATAGAAAGGGTAACAAGTGTAAACTGTTTGCAACAGGAGAATTCTCTTGATTGTGGAATATTTGTTCTATATCATCTTGAAAGCTATGTAAGAAAAAGGGTGGAAAATAGATATAAATGTGCTGTTCAGAGTCTTATATTCAAGAAGTTTAATACCAAAAAGTTTAGATGGAAAGTTCTGTGTACGATTTGTCAATACTTGAAACGAAAAACATTTAAGAGTGAGGAGTACATCAGTCAATCAGAGGGAAATATTGAATCATTTGGTTTAATAAATGAATCTGATTCTCAAATTACAAACAGTATTCTTTCAAGCAATCTAATGAAGCGTAAAAGAGCTAATAAAATACAAATGATTGATGAATACAAGGAAATTTATAAAATGAACCCTACAAACAAAATTAATAAAACTCCCTCTTCCAAGCCTACTTCTGCCCTTAGGAAGAAAATAAGACTTTTCGTAGATAGCCAAGGTAGAACGGTGGGTAACATATTAGCTAATAAGAGTGTTAATGAAATCAGAACGATAATTAAGCCGGGAGCTAAATTTGAAGATGTGACGAAAGAATGCATAAAAGAATGTTCGGAATTGGTATCACAAGATGCGGCAGTTTTTATATCGGGGACTAATGATTTAGCCTGTAATGAGCTGGAAAAATATATGTCAACATTGCGTCAAAGACTTTATCGCATGAGACATACGAGAGTTTTTGTAACTGATGTTCCTCACAGGTATGATTTACCAAATTGGTCCTGTGTTAACAAGGCCATAATAAAAGCAAACCTAGAGATTCGTAAGATTTGTAAATATTTTAAAAATGTTACTGTGATTGAAATTGGTAAACTTGGAAAGCGTTTTCACACACAACATGGTTTTCATTTAAATAGGCTAGGGAAATATTATATAGCTGATAAAATTCTAGAAATTATTAATGAGACTGATTCTATAAATAAGCCAGGAAACTGTAAAACAGTACAAGCGATTCCTCTTCATGATAGCAGTTTTTTTAGGAATAACAGTGAATGGAGGAACCCCCCTGCAAAGGCGGTAGGAACTGAAAAATTGTTTAATGTTTTATCATGGAACTGTCAAGGTCTGAGTACTAAAATCGACTATCTTGAAGTAATAGCGTATGAAAATGATTCGGATATAATAGCTGTTAGTGAGCACTGGATGAAAACAGCTGAAATGAGTAGTGTTATCTTAGGAAATTACAAAATAGGATCACACTTCTGTAGATCAAATCGGATTCATGGAGGTGCTGCTATACTTGTCAAGGATACATTTGATTACACTGAAATAAAAAAAGTCAGAGATATGTCAGAAGAAATGGTGTGTGAAGCTTGTGCCATTAAATTGCCAAAGATTAATGTGATTCTTCTGTGTTTGTATAGGCCTTACAGCAATGATAATACTTGCTTTGATAAATTTCTAGTCATTCTTAGTGATATATTAAGCTATATTTTTACGCTTAAAAGTTTCAATGTTATTCTGTGTGCTGATTTTAATGTGAATTTCAGTGTTCAATCTAGTCATAGAGATGATTTAGTCAATTTATTGATTAGTTTTAATCTGAGTGCAACTATTAATGAGATGACAAGACCTAATGGAGCTACAGGTGGCTCATGTATTGACAATATTGCTACTGATATTCATTTTAGCAGATGGAAAAGTAAAATAATATATACTGTTCTTTCTGATCATTTTGCTGTGGGTCTAAGCATAAGGCTGGAGGATTCCAAGAAGATAAAGAAAAAAGGGAATATAATAATGTACAGAGAAGTTAATGATATTAATATATGTGTTTTTCTGAAATGCCTGCTGAATGTGAACTGGGTACCTATTTATGCATTTGAAGATGTAGTATGTCAAATTAGGGAGTTTCAAAAGCTATTTATGTCAGTGGTTAATTTGGCTTTTCCATTAATTAAGAGAAAAAAAGTGTATATAGATAAACCTAAAATTGAATGGTATGATTCAAAGTTATGTGCCTTGAAAAATAAATGTGAACAAATGTATTTTATGTATAAGAATTGTGCAACTGAGGAGATAAGAGAAAAGTACTGCAAGATAAGAAGTCAATATCGGTCTGAAATAAAAAAAGCTAAAATGAATTATAATAGTAAAACTATAGAGAACAGTAGAAATAAGACAAAAGCAGCATGGAAAATCATAAATAAGCATATTAGTACAAACTGTAAGTCCTTGGAAAGTGCATGCCAAATGTCAAGAGAAGACATTAACATGTTCTTCTTAAATAAAGTGGATCAACTAAGCAAAGAGATTCCCGTGAGTAACTTTGATTCGGATTATTATGTTACTAAAATCTCTAAGCCAAATTCAAATTTCAAATTTATACATTTTAAGGTAAATGAGGTTTTTAAGGCAATAATGAGTTTGAACAATAGTAGCTGTCTGGATATTTATGGATTAAATTCTTTAATAATGAAATTAGCTGCTCCATATGTATCAGAAGCTTTGACAGTCGTTTTTAATAATTGCTTGGATTTAGGGATCTTTCCAGATGAATTGAAAAAAATGAAGGTAATACCTGTTCACAAAAAAGGTGATAAATCAAATATTGAGAATTACAGGCCAATCTGCATAATATACATAATAGCTAAAATATTTGAAAAACTACTTTATTCACAGTTGGCTGCATATTTTGAAAATAACAATTTGTTCTCTAATAGCCAGTACGGGTTTAGAAAGAATCGATCTACAAGTGATAATGTCTCAAGGCTTGTGAATGAAGTTATTGAAGATCTAGAGAGTCAAAAATGTGTTCATTTTAGGAGTTTTGATATGTCCAAAGCTTTTGACACTGTCAAGCATACTACATTGTGTCAGAAACTTACTTTTTATGGCTTGGATAGATCAGCGGTTGATCTTCTTCTTTCTTATCTCACAAATAGGGAACAATTTGTTTTTAAGGATGGTGATTACTCTAGCGGTGCAATAGTCAAATTTGGTGTACCTCAAGGCTCAATTCTTGGACCACTGCTCTTTATAATATATATTAATGACCTACCAAATTTAATCAACAAATCCAATAGAGATAGTGCTTCATATTTGTATGCAGATGATTTAGGTCTTAAAGCTGGCAGTAAAGATAAGGAGCAACTTGACTCAAACATAGCATATAATACCTCAATTATTAGGGATTGGTGTGCTGCAAACAATCTTAGCCTTAATTCTAATAAAACCACTGATTTAAAATTCAGTTATAATAGAAGAATGACTGAAACATCATTGATTAAGTTTTTAGGTATCACTGTTGACACTAATTTATCCTGGAAATGGCATATATTGGACATTTCAAAAAAGCTTAATAAGGGCATTTATCTTTTGAGAAGACTAAGCAATACTGTAGACAGATCAGTAATGATGAGTGTGTATTATGCACATATTCATAGCCACCTTGTATATGGTATTCAGTTGTGGGGGAATTGTTCATTGTTGATCAATCTATTCAGGCTACAAAAAAAATCAATTAGAATAATAAGTCATAAAATGCCGCGCACATAATGTAAACCATTATTCATCAGTATGGGCGTACTGACTCTGCCATCTTTATATGTGTTAGCATGCTTGACATCGATTAAGAAAAATTTGGAAGAATATGATACAAACAGCACTGTGCATCATCATGACACTAGGAATAAGAGTAATCTAAGGGTCAAGCACTGCCAATACACAGGTTCGCAGCATAATTGGCAGTACATGTCTGTAAAACTTTTCAACACGCTTCCAAATCATGTGAGGGAAATGGAAGTAAAATATTATAGAAAATATTTAAAAGATTTACTGATAAGTAAATGTCTATATAAGGTTGATGAATTTTTCAATATAGATTTTAAATGTTGATGTTAATTTTAGTCTTTAAAAAACCTTGACGTTGTTACAACATATTTGTATGTTTTATTGGCAATAAATGATTTGATTTGATTTGATGAGAAATTCTTACATGATTGATTTTTTTTTGAGGATGAAGCCCACATAGGTCTGAAACCTGTGCGTGGGTAATGAGTTCGATGATGGTGATTGATGAGTTGAACATACAGTTTTAGATGGGTTCCGAACCACCGGGAAGTGATTTTACAGCAGAGACCAGTGTCCTTTTTGCTGGCCAATCTAATCGGTCACCGTTACAAGCAGGACCTACGAGAACGCAGCTTATCTATATCTGAATTTAATTTGCTATTTCCTCAATCTGCATTATTACTGGATTCCGCACTGATTGTGTATACAGCATTATGGAACTGAAAGTTCGGTCTCTGGATGAATACTGAAATTCATAAGTTTGAGTGATGAGTATCAAAATAATATAATTCTACAGTTTGAGACCATCATCAGGTTAATTTCAGATCTATAAAACCAACATTCAATACATTACAAGGCATTATAAGGTAGTGCAGTTGGCTGGAGCACTCTGGCTGGCGTCGTTTCCTGCAGCCTTTGGTTCGAATCTCATTCGCCCGTGAGCCTTGGATATTTCTCGTCATTTCACCATTCACCTCATTACCCACGCACAAGTCTCCAGACATCATTCGCAATAAAAAATAAGACAGCCTATTCACACAAGTTCAAAAACCATAAAATCATGAATAGTATATTCCAAAAATAACCAAGGAAAATAGGATATCATTCAAGTATTTGGATTCGGAGTAACTACTTCCCTGTTCTGTTTTTTAAGTCTCGTTTTCATTGCTTGCTTCCTTGCTGAGATTTGCATCTGGAACTTTTCTGATTCTCCTCTCATTCAATCTTGAATTAATTTCTTTATTTTTTTCTTTCTCCTTCTCCCCCTTCCTTACCTGATGGATATGAATTAACTTTCCTAGTAGCTTACTTGGTTAGTTAGGTAAGTAGGAAAGGTGACTACTTGTCTACGGAGAATAAAAAGGGTTTCATCTTTACTACCTACCCCAACGTTCCTTTGCAAATTCCCATTTTTCATTGGTTTTTCACCAGTTGTTTGCATATTAGTTATTGTTTGAACATTCACGTAACTCAGGCTTGTTTCAATTGATGTATAAATGGATTGGCTATAGAATAAATCAATACATATGATTATAATACCAATATAATTGAAAGAATCAATTCAATTTATTTATTGGCAACAATACATAATAAAACATTCATATATTCAAACAAAATTACATCACTTCTTATCATAATAATGAATATCTACATAAAACATCATAAATGAAATAATTTATTGTTACATCCTTCTGAAGCAAAGCTTGTGCTGAGGGATGGTGCATCTCTAAAATGCCAATACCATATAAGACATTGAATTAAAAAATAACATGTATACAACAAGAAACCTGAAAACACATCGCTATATAGATGATAAAAATTTATTAACTTCTCAGTCAAAATTAGTAATTATTTCCTTGAATGGGTAACTCTATATTTCTACTTTGAGAGTACCAGAGAACCTGCTTGCTGCACCTATCAGTTGATGCGAACTCGGCTGCACACCTGGACTATGATTTAGGATTGTCTCGTGGTCGATCGACGCAGTTTTCTTTTGTGTTGTGAAAAACGCGCATAAAAAGCGACGTCTGGCAGTAGCGGATCGGCGAGGTGGCAGGAAGCGGCGCGGATAGTTAAATGTGATTTATTGTTGCGCCGATAAGGATAAAGGCGCGCGCGTGAAGGCAGCGGAGACGCGCGATAAGCGCGACAATGTGCTTGCGCTTGGTTTATTGCCCAAAAAGCAGTTAAAACGCGGCGGGCGCCCCTGACACGCCCCACCTTCGCCCCCCTGGACGCTAATCTCCATCCTATGAAATAATTAAGCTTTCTCACCCCCAACTCCAAACCTTCCATCTAGGAGCAAGAGGAGAATCTTGCCAGAGTAGGAGAGAACAGCTACGGCCAACCACCATGCAAATCTCTTTCCTCTAAGGCACAAAATCGTTTTCGGCACCAGTGCCCCCTTCCCCCACCAACATTTCACCACCATCCCCGCAAACCGCCGACCCACATTTCAACTTGTAATACGCACCAGCTCCACCTAATTAAACTCACAACCTGTGCGCTAGTATCCGTTACGGTTTGCTCTATTTAATCTCGAAAAAATAACGCTCCCGTTATGTTCGTTGCTATCACAAAACTCCATTTGTTCAATCTACTCACAGTTCAACAACTTATCTCCCTTCAACCCTCCACTCACTTTTTCCCCCGACTAACATTTTCCGCTGATAAAATGTTTATTCCGTTTTCATGGAAGTTTTACGATCCATTTCAGATTATCGCTACTGTATTATGCTCTGTCTTTATTACACCGTGACACTTTCCATTCCTACTGGCCCTCAACAGCATCCGTCACATTTAATGGCCCCATACATTTTTGGATCAGAGAATATTATTTCGAATCGTACTATGACATCAATTTTAAGCTCTCTCAAGCTTAGTGGATCCTGGCGATATTTATTTATTTTTTAAAATCGGCGCTGTCCTAGCCCAAGTGAGTCTAGTCTGGTTGGAAGAGAGCCCTTCCTTTTCCTTACGTTAACTGATGGTGAGTATATACTTATTCAAGTAATTATAACAACTCTCAAATAAATCAACAAATTATTACATTAAGTCATGAATAGCAAACAATTCGGTTTTTAAAACAAAAAGAGTAGTAAAAAAAACACTTGCTGTATTCTTAGATATCCGGAAAGCTTTTGACACAATCCCTTATGCTTTCCTTTTCAAAAAAACTTGGAGCATATGGTTTTAGAGTAGCTGCTTTAGAGGCATATGGTTTTCTTCCTTGCCCTTATAAAGAACTCCAGGATAGAACTCAATACTCAACAATCAATGGTAACACAAACACATCCAGGGACTGTTCTTTCTCCGATCCTTCTCACTTTACAAGTAAATGACACTTCAAGTTGGAACTGACTAATTCTGCAATAATATCCTTTGCAGATGACAAAGCGGTAATTTTCTCAGGTGAATCTTGGAACGAGGTACATTTATGTGAATTTAAGATCTATAAAACCAATACTGTATCAATCAGTAGTCAGCTTATTTACATAAATACTAAAATCATAAACAAAATTCCAAATCAGCAATAGTAAAATAAACCAGAATATTAAAAGTTATATCAGCAATTGGATCAAGAGCAACTACTTTTGTGATCTTTGATTTTGGAAAAATAACAGTTTTCTTTTCTGTTTGCTTACTGTATTTGCATTTGGTCATTTACAGCTCACCATTCCTTTTCGCTCATTAACTCCTCCAACCTTTACTTTTTTCGCCTTCTTCCTCCTACCTAATATTATGAGAACTCCTCCTTAGTACGTGGAAAGCCATAGTTGGAAGGACATTTCCGCATACTGTACAATACTAATATTTTAAAATAGTTTATGGATTTCATTATTGTATAATATTTTATTCTTGTGAATAGTAGCGTAACATAAAATTGAGTCGCAACAGTTTTAACTGTCGTTAAATTGAAACGCATTTATGAGAAACTACAACGTTAGCATATAGGCCAATTTATTTATCAACCTAAGTGCAACATTCTATTACAGAGTCGGCAAACCAGCGATCGTTGTATATTGAGAACAAATTCCTGATACAATCCTTGCATTGACTTCCAGATACAAGAAATAATACAATTAATAAACGCATTCAAGACTTCGAACTCATTTTTTGTCAATTTTTTGCTTTGTAAATATCTTTACTGATGATAAAATATGAGAGCAGTTAGAACCATTTCTCTATATTGAGTGGTGTACATACAGTTTATCTATTGAAACTAAAACATCAGTTTATTTGAATATGAATGATTTATTAAAGCACTCACGTTGACTTTTATCCTTTAAAATGGAATGATATAAACGACGAGGTTTCTCCTTGAGAAACTGCTGAACACACCAGATACAGTCCTAATTCAATCAACTTTTCCACTTTACTTTAAATTAGGATTTGTTATCATCGCTACGATCCAAAGCAGGAAAGATAATTTTTATTCAGTGGTATAATTCGGGAATGATCATGAAAGAATAAAATTTCAGTTTGGCAGGTAAGCTTTCAGGATTCTTGGAATTCAGCACAGTACTCCCTACTAGCCCTCCCCCCCCCCCCCTCCTCCATCTTCAGTAGCTAATAGTAAAATCACTCAATTTTTTAAACATTTAGATCCGCCACTGCAAATGAGTTTGAGACTCTCGCGTGGATGTCAATGGTGCTATACAATAGAATGCAACTTCACCATATAGAGATACAAAAATAAATTTATAAATATAATCACACCCAACATGAATCAAAAGTGAATTACTTGAAAAAGTCTTGAAACTATCTTGGATGCTTACTGATCGTTACTATTCTATGTGCATGAGCTAAGCCAAGAACAATGATTTTTTTGGGAGGAAGTGTCCGGAAAAACACGATTCAAACAGCCATTACACGCCTAAAAGTTGTCTCACTTCATCATTATTTGAGGCTTAAGCAGAGAATATATATCAAGAGATTCAAGATATATATCATCGTGATAGTGTTCCTCGCATGCAAATAAGCACTTCCAGTCTTTGTTTATACGCAACGACGTTGCTTGGCTGATGGCTGCTGCTAGTGAGCGTGCGTGAGTGTGTCGTGTGAATGAGTGTTGGTGCGTATGTTCCTGCGACAGACTCAAGTTGTCACATCTGTCATTCGGATAAATCGTTTTTTCTTGGAGGGAATACAAAACAGCTCGTTCTAAATCATGCTTTCCTCCATCATTCACTCTGAATTGACGAGGACACCATCCACTGGTCTATGAATAGACTGCAATTTGTGAGACTACTCCTTCTACTCGAACTGCCACTCAGAATTTAGTTCGTCAGTTTACATCTTTGATGTGCAACAAGTATCTTATAAAATTCAAGATGTACTTGATATGGGATATTTCCCTTGAGCTTGGGAAATTTCCAAAGAGTTGAATATAAAAAAGTTTCAGATACTAATCAAAAGCTTCTTGAACTACTATATGTGCCAAAGTGTAGAATGTGATGAGTATTTAGAATAATATTTTTATTTCATTCCTTTTTGTTATTTTATGTTACTGTTTCTGTGGTCTTTCGGTTGGGCTCAACTCATTATTCCACTCAATGTTGTTCCGTTTTTGATGTTGCGGTATTTTGAAAGTATAATGTTTCATCCCATATTCCTCAAAAGCCTGTTTTATTTTTGTATTTTTTGCTTCTCAAACTGTAACTTTCCATTGATTTATCTATTGAAATCAATCCATTTCTGAAAGTATAATTTTCATCCTATGCCCACCCAAAAGAGTTTGTTTTATCTTTTTTGTTTCTCAAAATCAAACTTACTATCGATTTATGCGTTAAAATCTATCCATTTCCTCAAATGATTATTTCACGTTTATGTAATGTTTCTCATCTCAAGTAGTTAGGTCTATTTAATTACAATAAGAGTTCAGTAAGATAATTTTATCAACTTAATCAAAAAGTAGGAATATTTGGAGATCATCAAACTACCGTTATTTCAATAAAGCGTTGGACTTCCATGATTGGTTTATTGTAGAATAATTATTATAAAATTAGCTATTTTCAATATTGCTGTTCATTTATTGTTTGGCAATTGTAAAATTGGTTAAAGCTTATATCTCTGACTGCCTGTTACAGTTGCGTTCGACTTTCATTGAGCCTTGAGTACATTGTACCGTATCATGATTCATCTCATCACCCACACAAGACTCATGTTGCTAAATAAAAAATTGTCATCCTCCTCAGTCAGTCTCATATTTCAGATTATCGGGCATTTTATCTCAGTAATTTAGTGAACAGTCTAGTCTTGATGCAGGATTTGAATAATTCTTGTAACTTTACCAATAAGAGTAAGTAGCAACACAAAAAAGAAGGATACTACGTCTATGACAATAAATATAATAATAATAATAATAATTGGAAATTAGAGAAGTGAACTTTCCACTACCATAGACAAACTATATTCTACACTAATTCGCTTATTATAAATACAACAAAATTTCAATTCAGAAACTACAAACCAAATCATATTCCACATTCACAAACACGAACTACATTACCTATGCATTCACAAACTACAAACACGGACGACTACCATAAATTCTACATTTCTACATTCACAATAATAACCACAATCTATAATCACATTCTACATTCTGCAATATACACTTACAAACTATTGTATATTCTACATTCACAATCTACAAACACATTCTATATTCTACAAACGCCATCTGCCTCCACTATACTAGAAACTTAATTTTCTTCGTTCCTGAGCGAGTACCAAAAGTGAAAAGATTGCTCACAGTTTTAATAAATCTCAGATGTTACAAATAAAAGAAATAAAAAGAAACTGTACATCAATGCTAAGCTTTTCAGTGTTTCTCACTAACAGTGATGATACAAAGGGAAATTGATTACGGCTGCTGCGGCACAGACAGCGAGCTGTGCTCTGCTTGTCATCTTTGCAAGAAGCTATTTTCGTTGGAAGAAGTTGCCTGTTCTGTTCAAATGCGAATTATTCAGAAACGGAGCGCCGTCTGTTATTTCACTCGGGACGACAAATTAGAGATGACGCCGATGATAATTTTTCTCTGGCTGAGGAAGTTGTTGGTTGGAGGGGACCAGAGAAGAGGGGCTGGTCGAGTGGAGGCAGAGTTTATTAATTTGAAAGAGATATAAATCGGGCAGACAGGCGAACAGACAGCTGTCCTGGCCGTGCAAAGCCTTCACTGCCTGCCCGGAATTGGGAGGGACGAGGGCGAAGGAAGCCTTGTCACTTGGCACGACTAATTACACGCATCTCGCCGCCCCCATCTCTTTTCGGCCTTTTTCAAGGCTCAGATGAAATCCGCAGCGTCAGACTCCAGTTCAGTTGACTTGCAGTGCTCGAGCAGACAACCCGCATGACATCTCAGTCGACCCGTGCGACCCCCGCTGTCAATCCTAACAGCCCAACACCAACATTCAATTTGCATTGATTTAGCTTTTTGTTTGTCCATACTATGTTGAAACATGCATCCTCTCTATGATATCAATTTCATCAGTTCAAAGATTTTTCATTAGGAGCTGATTAAATATAGTACGGTAATAAGAATAAGATTAATTTCCTTAATTTATGGAAAAACTTGGAAAAAATACATGAAAAACTATCATAAACTAGATGAAATATGGAATAAGATGATTTTCATGATGGAAGTACATTATAAGCTTACGAATGGTATTATGAAACAATAAGTTATTGATGGATTTTGTATGTCAAATTGAATGTTGAGACCCCAATATTTTAGAATAGAGATTTGAGTGAAAAATTTGAGATAGGGAATAAAATATAAAATGAGAACAAAATAAGAAAAAATAAAAAAAATTAAAAATTGAATTTTTGTCAATTATTGATGAATCACAATAAAATGAGCCAAGGCTTTTGAATGTTCTCATGTTTTATTCTCATTGAGATAAGAATAAGATTAATTTCCTTAATTTATTGAAAAACTTGGAAAAAATACATGAAAAACTATCATAAACTTGATGAAATATGGAATAAGATGATTTTCATGATGGAAGTACTTTATAAGCTTACGATTTGTATTATGAAACAATAAACTATTGATGGATTTTGTACGTCAAATTGAATGTTGAAAGTCCAATATATTAGAATAGAGACTTGAGTAAAAAATTTGAGATTGGGAATAAAAAATAAAATGAGAACAAAATAAGAAAAAATAAAAAAAAATAAAAAAAGTCATCATTAACCCTGACCTTGACCTTTGACCTTTAAGCTTGACCTTGAATTAAAAAAATTAAATGGAAAAAATAAAATGAGAACAAAAAAGAAAATAAGAAAAAATTAAAAGAAAGAAAAATATAAAAAACTATAAAAATACTTGACAATATCCAACAAATAGGATGAACATTGATAAATTTGGAACTCTTATTTCAATTCTATTAATTGCAGTAGGGACTTCCGAATTAGGAATATTTATAACATTAAATCATAATATGGATTCGAGGAGGAAATCATTACTGAAAAGAACTAAACTTATTTAATTTGAGATCGTTTAATTATCATAATGATTGAATCATTGAATCCCTCCAAAGTTTAAAACATTCAGAAGCCTTGGTTCATTATATTGTGATTCATCAATTGACAAAAATTCAATAATAAAAATATTAACTTCTGTATAATGGAATCGATTATCCAGACAAAAAAATAATAATTCTAGAAAGGTTTTTGTAGATGAGTAGTCGTCTTGCCAAAGCTTACAATGTTAATGGACGCCATAAAAGTCCTTAATGTAGCGGATTTCTTTATTTGGCAGATCGTTTCATGAAAGTTTGGCAGCATTTGTATATCCTGGTGAATCAATTAATAATTATGGATACTCTCAATTATAAGAAATTTTCTATATAATCTTTTCTATCTTTATGAACATCAATTTTTGCAAATTATGTACTATTATATTGTAATATTATAAATAAAGTTAATCATATGGAAGAAGTTTGCCTAGTAACCTGAAAAAATAACGAATACAAGTTCAGTCGAAAAATGGGACTCAATCAATGAATATGTAAAAAGTATTTTATAGTTAATTATTGTAAATGTATAAATAAAATATTATTGACCCGGAGACCAAGACTAAAGTAATTTGTAACATTACAATATAATATATATTAATAGAAAATACCGTATAATATAATTAATATTTGAAGATACCGTATATATCATCATCTTTATTCGTTAAAGTAGATGAATTTCTAAAATTTTCAACTTTATAAACCACTTTTTCAGTGTTTGACGGGAGTTTGATCTTTCACTTATTTCTAGGCGATAAATCACACAGTGTCAGGTGAGGCGAAGTTCATGTTGAAGAAAGGAGACTGAGGCACAAAAGAGGTGAGTTGTAAGCGGGTAAAGAATGACCCATAAGGTTAAGAACAAAACATCAGTTGGTGGGTGGTGTGGTGAGATGGGGATGAAGTCGAAAGGAAACTAGGGCGTTGGAAGGGTTGTGGGCATGAGATCAGTGTTATCTGAGGGTAGGTGATAAGAGCGGACGGTGCTGGGTGGTGGGTGATCCATCTCGAGGCCGGAAGCGCCTCTGGTCGCCCTAAGTAATTAACATGTCGCCATGAGTAATGTGCTGCCATCTTGTGTGGCCGGGGACACCACCTGTTGTCAGAATCGGGCCATTTACAACTCACTAACTCAACTTTCAAGCGCTGCCAGATTAATTTATTGCGATTATAAATAGTCGTCTCCAAGCTCGACTTATCCCCGCGCTAGTCACGCACTATTCGGACTGCACACGTTGAAGCGTACCGCTCACGGCTCACGGCTCATGGATCATGGCCCATACCATGGGTCACACACACCTCGCTCGTTCATCATTGCTCCAGCTAGCCAAATTGTGTCAGCGCCTCTCAACAAGTAGAACATTCATTATGCCCTGGACCCACTATTGAATTATGAAAATTGATTCAGATAAGGAATCCAGATTTTTATGTCATGCTGTGCACACCAAATAAAACGAGATTTATATACTAACGATGTGCCAAAATCAGTATAATTATGAATTTTATTTTGTATTGGATTTTCAATGTTATAAATATTCATCTATTTTTTATGAATATTAGAAAGATGACTTTGATGAAGACAATTGAATTTTTTTCAATTTCCCCTTATTATTTCATCATTCCCTTGAAGTTTCTTTTCAGTTCAAGATACATTTCTGAATTTTAATAACTCTATTTTCATAAAATATTATTATGCTCATCCTTTGATTTTTTAAATATTTTTTTTTTTTATTCTATAGCCTACACCTCAATTCATTCAACCGTTTTAGTAGATTGGTAACCAAACGTTTCCAACTACCACCCTGAGTGAATTTTTTTCTGAGAATGAAAATTGTGTGTGTGAACCTTCCTGGTTCTATATATTTTATGCTTATATATTTGTATGTGAGATTAGATACATTAGGAATATTTGATAGGCACATTTCGTCCTACCTAATGACTTTAAGATGCATTAAAATAAACTCGCAAGCTTTCATATTTTTTGAAAATTTCCTTTTTAGCCTGGTTGTAAAGCTGAATTATTCTATAAATAATGACTGAACATATTAAATTGTACACCAAAATCTTCAAATCAGGCTTCAACATCTCACATCCAGTTTCAATGGAACGATTATTCTTAATCACTGATCGTCCGATCGAGAAATTCTCCTTTTGTAGAGAATCTCTATAATATAGCCTATATTTATTTCTATAATATAGCCTACATTATAAACAACGAAGACCTGAAAATTCTTCAAAGAATATTTTTTAAGCTTAATAAACAGGCTAATAGAAAAAACTGAAAATTTACGAGTAGTGGAATCTAATAATTTTATTTTTCTATAGTTCTATTAGAGAATATTATTTTATCTTAGCCTAGTAATATTTGATGACAATCACCGGTAAATTCCTCACTCAGTGAGATTGATTTCAGAATTTTAGAGCGTGTTGACAATTTTAAATATTCCCATCGGGCGCAAGTTTCTTCTGTAGGAATAAATCTGTGGACGCAATAATAAGAAAGAATTGTAGCTCTATCATCAGCTTAATTGTCACGTATTCGAATGCTAACATTTCATATTGTCATTCAAATGAGAACAACTCAGTTGGAGATGATTTAGGCAGCAGTTGTCTGCAGTAATAAATAAATCAACGTCAGTTAAAAAAAGGTTCACACAAGGGAAGCATTTACGTATGTTTCTTTCAGCAGACTTTTACGAGGTCGAAATGAAGACGATGAAAGGCAAAGAGATGCGAACAGAAGACATTTCTGTGTACTTTGAACTTGGCAGAACACTGACATGTCTTGGCACGGGTCACCTCTTAGCTGGCAGCGATTTCAGACGAAGTCTGTCACTACTGGCACTTGTTAATTTTTTCCTCCTCTACCACTTCGAGTCAAGTCGTTCCAAGTTGAAATTTTATACATTTACTTCAATGCAGGCCTGTCAGACACTTTTGCTTCAGTGTTTTCAGAGAACTCTATTTCAATTTTCAACGCAACTCGGAAAACAAGAGCTGATCTGTTGACAAGCTACAAAGAGTGCTTTACTACTCAATTATATTCCAACTCATGACTAAGTTTTTCACTCATTAATTTATTACTATGTGGCAGTAATTTATTACTCGCCTGAACCTTTTACCCATGGCCTATTCATTTCTCAATATTCAGTGAATAATGATCTCAACTTTATTTCTGTAATAAAACAGATTATACTTTACATGAAAAATAATAAGAACTTAAGTTTTGAGATAAGGAATAACAATAAGCTCAGTAACAGCTAAATAGAAACTGTCTTAGTAATGGCAAAGGTATATTGTGGAAGGTATCCATAGTGAATAATAAGACGAAATTGTCACAACCACATTTATTAAAACTTCGAGAAACTATGCATTTCAGTGAGCTTCTAAAATTTTAAAATTTTAATTTGATTAAATTCTAGCCTTATTACGAATTTTTTCTTCTCTGTTGCTTTCTTGTTGTTCAGTTATTGATTTGACTCGTATTTTTGCATGTTACTCCTCCCACCACGGGGCGTGACTTGACAGCCAATCACAACGTCCGATTAAGGTCAACCTCTTTCCCTCTTAGCCAATAGTATCATTCCATGTACAGTATATATAAGGCTTCTCTTTACTTTAGTTTTCAGTTTGATTGAGATTGATAATGGTGTAACAACCGAAACTAGTTTCTCGAAGTTTTAATAAATGTGGTTGTGACAATTTCGTCTTATTATTCACTTCAAAATAGAAACTAGTTTTACAATTTTACTTAAGGAACATGCAAAACAAAAGATAATCATTTAATGCATAAAAAACAAAAACATGTCAATAAAAGCTGGAAATCTGATCTAAAATTGAAAGAAAAATCAAATAACTAGTCCAGTCAAATTAGAGAACTCCAAATAAATATTTATTAGGGCAAAAATAACTGATAATTTCATTTCACTAGGTAGGCCTAACTAGATGAACCTGTCATTATGGACTTCAGATTCAATGCACTGGAATTATTCTATTGGAGTTCAAATTGTACTTTGGATCTCACTCTACTATAAGGAACGGTGAGATACCATAGCAAACCCATGAGTGGATTTAAAAAAATCTCAAGAAAAGGAAAACTCGGTTAAACGGAGTATAATTGTGAAGGGAAAAAATAAAAACAAAGATAAACAGTGAACAAACATGAATACGAGTGTGTCATATGGCAGCACGAGCCCAGGGGGCTCAAAGTGTAGTGGTACCTTGTCGAAAGGCGGGAATAGGACGGTCGCGAACAAGATCAGATACATTACTTCCTGGAAAAATAGGGCTTTCGTGTTTGCTCCGAAACGTATTATGTTACACAGACCAGGAGAAAAATAACCCATCAGGCTCATGAAAAATAATCTGCCAGTGTCTCTGAGGCTGAGTCTCCTTTGCTTCTGCATGGTCCCCTCTTGCGTTGAGCTTTGTCTGAGGATGAGAAATGTGCGGCGTAAATCATGGGCGAGTCATTAGATAGGCGGTCGAGGGGTGACAGGCTGGATGTTATTAGGAAGCAGCACACGAGAAGAAATATGGCTGACAGGGAAATATTAAAAGAGCGCCGCCCCCTCTACACCCCATGCCGGTGCGCCGCGGGGCTCGCATCGGCCAATTTATTGCCCGGGGCGCGAAAATTTATATTCTTACTCTGTTGCCCCCGGAGAAGGGTATGCGTATGCCTCCCAGCCCAGCTGAGAAGTCGCAGGCATTCGTCTTCCCTTCATGGACCGCCTTCACCTTAGCCGCAACCCCCTCACCACAACCAGACAACCCCCCCCCCCCCATTACTCTGCCTTCACATTATTTGACTCACTTTATCTTCTCGAGTGCATATCTTTGCCTTGCTGCTCTCGGCTCCGGGCGACGAGTATTTATTGTCCAAGTGATGGAAAAACAGCAGCGACCTCTCTTTATTAACACAAAACTCATTCTTGACTCTAGACGACACTCCCTTTCTAATCCCTCGCCGTCATCACCTTCCCAGAACAGGCACTTAAAGATATTCAGCTTTTTTCTGTTTGTTTTTCGGCTTGTTCAAGGATGAAGTCAAGCATCTTTCCTGGTTATTCTTGCTCTTCTTATCACATTTATCTAGAGAATGAGGGAATAAGTTATAATGTTAAAGTAGGCTACTTTGGCAAAATTTGTGTAATGATAGAAACTATAGGTATATATTATTTCTAGTTATTTTTCTTTCGAATTTGCTTTCAATTTTGCATATTTTCTAAGCATGTCAATTTATCTAGCTCTAAAAGTATTGTTCAAATACAATTACAGTACAGGATTCAAATACAATTATTATAGTATTGTTCAAGATATTACAGTTGGCGATGTTCTTGGAGAAAATTTAAATTAATTAATTGAACAAAAACAACGCATTCATTGTCTCAGTTTTTGCTCTTGACTGGCTTGTCTGCCTTTCAGTATCATCTGCCTCCGTATTTTTTCTGATTTTTCTACTAAGCGTACTGGAACAGTGTTTTAGTGGAAAGTGATAGCCGTGAGCCATAGCAGGTATCTGTTCAATCAGGAAGCTACGAACTACTGGGCCCCTTTTGTGAGGGTGACCGATAGCCTTGGCCAGCAAAAAGGCTCTATTCTCTGCTGTAGAATCACTTCAAGGTGGTATGGAACCCACCTAAAACTGTTGGTCCAACTCATTAATCTTAATCATCCAGCTTATTACCCACGCGCAAGTATCAGACCTATATGGGCTTTATCCTCTAAAAAAAAAAGAAATCTCAGCTTACCTAACCTAACCTGACCATCAATGCTTTGTCTAGGAAGCTTAAGCTATTCAACAGGCTTTTCCTTGAACTATTCTTGCAATAGAGGCCATGGTTTGGTTTTCTATGAAGTGGATTTGATGAGCATTGACTGCCCTCCAGGAGGAGAATATATCGAAAAGAAGCATCCCGACATACATTCGTGTTGCTGTAGGAATTTGATACAGCGCAGCCAATTTGCTATCATTTCTGCAAAGACAAAGGTGGCAGCCAGCGCTTCAGCGCTTAGAAAGCGGGGCTCGCCAACACAGCGACGCAATTACGCGGCTACAGTCAGCAACCCTGTAAAAACAAAATTAAAAGCCAGCGCTTTCCTGCGAGCAGACTTAATTGCCGTACTTAATGAATATTTATCTCGCATCTAGCACTGATACAACGCCTTCGGGGCTCGTAAATAATACAGTTTCTGCTCCTTTATGACACATTAAAAAGTGTTATTAGCTTCTAGTTTATTACAGCCATTACTTTTATTAAATACATAAATTATCGCGTGACGCCGAGCAAGGAATGCCAGCGCCCTCCCGGCCGACGGCTAATGGTTCGCCGTAAATCGAGATTGATAGTGCCCGATGAGGAGGAGGAGGAGGAGGAGGAGGAGGAGGAGGAGGAGGAGGAGGAGGAGAAGGAGGAGAAGGAGGAGGAGGAGAAGGAGGAGGAGAAGGACCAGTCTCCAGCAAGTCCCCGAGTCGGTCGACGATATTCATTAGGCGTTTGCAAACAGCCGCCTGCATCGCTAAGTCTCAATTAACCTTCGCTTTTCATTTCTGCAATATTTATTACAGTGATTTATTTCTCAACCGAACAGTTGTCGCTTTCAAACCGTGATTATCAATCGTGCGATCGTTTTATAATCACGATAATGTTATCCCCGTGCACACGTCTGTTTATAAGGATATCTAGCGTCATTTTATTTATTTAACGACCTGAACAAACCTATCAGGCATTACAAACCAGTTCTTATACGAGCCTGCTTGTACACAGTTGTTGATCATAGTTTTTTTTAAATTATTAATAATTCAACATTGTAGTATGAATGTGTTAAGTGATTCTATCTCGGGACTGGAGAATTTTACAATATATTTATGTTCCTTGGACCATGACAAACGTTCTTTAATACTGGTTCGTACTATATGATGCTGGGGTTGTTCATAGACCGTCGAATAATCAAGCAGTGACTTGACATACCCATTATGATTGGTTTATGTGAATAAAGTTTAGTATGCACTCTGTACTCAATTATTGAGTCAATGCTAGGGATTCTTGTTATTTGATGTGAATAAAAATTAAATCGATCCCACAGCTCTTCTCACACCTTCAGTTTTATTCACACCAATATTTCAAGACATTAGCTTTTAGAATTTAATTTGAATAAGGAGTAATTAGGTTTTTCAAAATAGATAACCTTTAATAAATAGAATATCAATGTAAAGTAGTGACTGGTTCATTGTGTGACAATGATTTTTTTTTTGTTATGAATATTATTTTTTCTACTTCAGCTGTATGCTCCAATCAGCGAACAAGGCTTTATGCTGCGTTGGTGCCAACTGGAATTATTTGCCGAAACTTATAATAATATTTCACGATTTATGATCAATACCTCTCTGATTTATTGTATTTTTGTGAAATGTTATTTTGACATTAAATAAGTTATAATTCATGTCATTAATTCAATAAACATTAGATAGTTTCAATTCCTTCAGCTTGCAAATTTTTTACAATAGTAAATTTTGAATATGTACGTTCAAGTAAAGATGTACATTCAAAGAAAAGATGCCCTTGAAATATACACGAGCATCTATGTCATGAGTTTTCTTGTGGCACCGCTGTAAAAACTCAGTCAACAGTGATGATGTGGATGGACAGCTTCTCTAGCTTGTAATCCAAACCTGAACAGTGAGCTTATTTGCTTGCAGCTGCACTTAGCTGATATCAACCGACCGGCTACATTAATAACCTTATTATGCGAGTATCAGACATCAGGCCCAATGAGTATCAGGTCTGATCGGATTTATAGCCGTCAATAAACGTTTAGCGATTCGTGCTTTAAATCACTGATATAATCGCGCGAATAAATCTCCAGCTCTGCACCGTTTCACTCCTCCTTTTGCACGGGAAGTAATGCAGTTTATCTTATTTAATGGCCGCCATAAACAGTGCTGGCTGCGCTGCACGATAGTTTTCTATCCAGACAACTATACGATCACAACCGGAATAATAAAATACTTCGGTGTAATCGCATTAAAAAGCTGCCTGCTCAGAAATTGAACATTCTGACAGCCTACTCAACACTGTAATTTGATAGCTTCTAGGCGGCTAAGTACCAGCTTCAATGCATATGATGCCTCGCTATCTTATTGGATTTATTCTGTCATCCTGACCACATTTCCCTTCAGATAGACTTACACAATACATGGAAGAGAAGGAACACCCATGGAAGAATTATTGAACTTTTATGAAGTCTCTGATCGAATACTCTCTCTACGATAAGAAGAAGTGAAAGATTTGTGAGTTTTGTAGTCTCAGAGCAAGATGAACGCACCTAGTTGTTAGCTGAGTTCCTTTTATCAACGAATATTTCAGTAGAAATAAGTTTGAAGTACATTTCGTACTTCATGTTAAAACTTATGCATGCACGTTACTTGATCAAGCAATGAAAATTAGAAAACAAATTCGAAAATTGAAATGTTTTCAGTGGTTGTGACCTACTTGTTCTTTTTTACAGTTGAATCCAACGTGCTAGAACCAAAGATCAATGGAGTCAGGATGCCAAGAATTTGTACCAGTACAATTACACATTGTTAATTTCTGGTCGTTAAGCTTATTTTTTGATTAGTTAATGATAGTTTATTGCTGTGGGTTCAATAAAGTGAACTCTGTAAATAACCCTGAAGTCTCTTTGTTCCAGTCATAAAGTAGTTGATATTCCTTTATTTCTCATGTCAGCCTAGGGACAACTACATTTTTTTTATAATCTTGTCGCCTGCCCGACGGCATGATTTTTTTTTTCTAGTACTGCCATAAGAATGACTTCTCTAGTGACGTTCCACGATCCGGATTGGAGGAATATTTATAAAAATTTCATACCTAAGAGCTTTTGCAAAACCAGCTATCATTGGCTGAGCGCCTACCGTTTGGCGTGATTTTTATATTCTATTCCAATGAAAGATGGACTTGTTACAGATGCGACAGGAGCGCCCCTAGTGTGAAGTATGCTCATGCCGTGACCAACGCTTCATTACCTAAGCCGGTCACTCTTTAAGATGACTTCTCTTTGTACCGGTTGTTGATTGAGTCAAGCAACACCGAATAATGCTTTAAAAAAAAAAAGCTGAAACAACCCTTAAAGGTAATATAAAGAATAAAGTTGATTTTAGGAAAACTAATTTTGATTGGGTTGAGTACTTAGGAAAGTACTACATTACTAAAAGCCAGACACTTGAGAGTATGATAATAAAAGAGATGCACTCTTCCCTCAGTGAACATTTATTTGACTGAATGGTATCATTCACTCTGAGACAAAAAACAACACATTTAGGTTGTCAATAACTTGTGGAGTGATAGATGGGAAGACAAAATAAAATCTGATCATATGAGAAATTGAAATTCTACATCACAGTGTCAGTATTGATGCAATATGGAAGATGAGCATGAGAAGGAAAATATTCGTTGAGCAGGAGAAGGGAAACGTAGATGCAAAAGAAAGAGAAGAGTAATTTGAAAGTTGAATTGTGAATTCTCGGTTCAAATCTACGAGTTTAAAAACGATAAATAGTTTGGGTAGGCCCAGTAAAGAGTCCAAGGAATTGAGACCACATTATGCATTTACTTGAGAAAAGTTATGAAAAAATCAACAGGAAAGGTAGTCATGAAAAAGGTAGTCAGAATTAGCCACGTGGTTGAAATTCACAAAATATAAGTAGACTGAAGCAGGCAGTCACGACTTGATGAATAAGCTATTATTATTGAATATTTTTGAGCAGAGACGAAAACAGAAAGCATGAAGCTCATGCAATACCACTGAATATGGGAAAAAGAAACGTGGAATAATGTTGAGATTGGAATGCAAGGTAGATGAGACTTATGGTGCCTTCTTGGTGGTCGTAAGTAATAACTCTTGTTTTAATGATATCAAATTTTCACGCCCACGCTTGCTGGTCATTGTCAGGTGTATTATTATTAGTGAGGCAGTGTAGCCCGGAGGAGAGCAACTACAGCAGTCGGTACGCGTCCCGAATCGCGTTTCTGGGAATGTGAAGAGCGTACAACCGCTTTCTCTCTAGGTGTGAACAGAGCTACGTGAAGCCAGAAGGCGCAGCGCGTTTCGTGCGCACCTTATGAATACTAACCGCGATCAGACACAGAACCTAAACAAAGGCGCATAAATTTGTGAACATAACGATCAACTTCAAAGAAAGGCGACAGCATAAATACATATGGCTTGTTATTATGAGGCTGGCAAAACGCCTGTTCTGTCTGCGAGCAGACAGCGGCAGTATGCGACCACACCACGCCACGCCTGTATGCCTTCCTAAGCGGCCACACACGACCCAGGACACCGTTTGCATTCGCCACTCGCCACTCGCCACTTGCCATGCCAACTAAACTGTCAACTACCTTTTCCAGTTAACTATACACTATACAGGCCAAAAAGTCAATAGATGTGGCAATAGATTCGAAGAAGTGGCAACTACCGCGCTAATCTGCGTAGCATCTGTTTATATTAGCTGAGTTCTTTATCTTGATAAAATTCATTAAATATACCAGAATTCTAGCAAGCTACACAGAATACAGCCGGAAAGTTAATAGCTATACAATGGGTCGATACAAATGGAGGAGATTTTACTGGAGTACTGCACTTATCTGTGTGATATCTATTCATATTATGCACTCTTATCTTAGTAGAAGTCATTCTGACGTACTGAATATAAAAGAGTTCTGGTTTACAGCATATATAGGCAAAAATTAAATAGCTGTACCAATGGTTTCATAGCAAATGGAGTAAATAGAAGCGCTCTTGTGATATTTATTTATTTGATGCATTCTTTATTTTAATAGAATACACCGAGAAGAATGCTAATGTATTGTAATGTTATGTCGAACATACCATCACTTATTGAATACAACCAATTACTCACTGTTTTCATTCACTCATTCCAAACTATTGATATAATTTGATCGTTTCAAATACATTTCAATTTTTAATAGACTTTGTTTTTTCTAGATGGAGTCTTGAAATCTCACATAAATCATAGTCTATATCAGTTTTAAAGTTTTACAAATCTTTGCATTTCATGTTCATTATAGAAAATATTGTTTCAGATTTCGTTAGCGATAGAAAATGTTATCAAGTTTGATATGGATGTGAAATCTCTATCAAGTTACTCTGCAATAACTGTGCAATTCCAATAATATTGGTTTAGCTGTTTTACTTGCAAGCAATAATATAATAGAAATAACACTAAAATCGAATATTACTTTGTGAATATTCACTATCTTATCAATTATTTCCCCATCAAACTTGAGTATATGAAACATGCCATCCTCATTAAAATGAATAACACTGATGTTGTTACAACCTCTTTTAGAAACACCACAATGTCGCCTATACAAAGAATTTTTTAATTCAATCTATTTATTCCAAACACACATACAATAATAACAAAATCTTCCCTAATAAAATGAAAATAAACAGAGAATAAACAATTGCCCTATGGTGGGGTGTGCTGGAGAGATGGAAGGCAAGAGAATACCTAAGCCAACTACCTAAACAACTATGGTTTTCCATGTCATAGGCAAGTCGTGAAGAAGGAGAAGATGAGTAGGGTGAGACCCTGAAGAATGATATTATCCTTTTCTATTAAATGATATTTCACCATTTTAATATTTATATCATTATTATTTTTCAATAAATATTTTTTCATCAACACTTAATAGATCCTACTTATCACTGTAATACAGAACGCAATATTTATCAGAACACCAGTACTAACTATCTCAACTGAATCTTATGAGTTCACTTATGAATCTTTTGAATTATCACTGCGATACAGTATTGCATTACTTATCAATGTAAAAGATTACTATCTCAAATAAATCTCATGAATCCAGTATGGTAAGCTTCTCATGTTTATTGCTTCTTTCTTCTCCTTTTTCTTGAAACAAAAATCTCACCTGAACACACATACTGTCAGCACTACCCTTTGAGAAACGCCTTCCACTAGGCCGAGTGTAAAACGATCTCCAGATGCTTATCATCCACACTGTCTCTTAGCGCAGTTGATGTCTCTCACCTGCTTCTCCATTCTTTGCTTTCGACGCATTCGCTGAGATGTTATCGGCCACAGGAAGTGGGAACAGTATTCAACACCGAAAAACCTAACATCTTATCAAGTCGATCGTGTTACTAGATATGTCTCTTTTAATAATACATAAGGACTGCGATGATGATGATGATAATAACATGTTCCAAAACAGCATGTGAGGGAAGGCTCGCACATCCATGTCAAAGCTCAGATATTCTTTCTATAAGCTGTGCTTCAAATCGATGAAGCTTGAGTCAGTCTCATTTTTCATGAGAAGCTGTCAAGATTCACTAATACCGGTTGTGGTCGAAATTGAAGCCGCCAGAATTTCTTAGTGGGAAAATATTCGTTCCTCAAACTGGAGATCCGGGTCCGGTCCTACCGTTTTCATTTATTTTTTCATTGTAAAAACACTGTCAGCTACTGATTTTAACTTCGGACTGAAACGGGAAAGAGAAGTAGCTGCGATGTTTATGTGGCTTCTCAAGTTCCACTCATCTAGTTTTACCAACTTTTAATGGAATGCATTTTTATTGTACTAATGTATTATCTTACTTTCTGATTCTATTATTATCTAGATCTGATTTTTCTTAAGACGTCCAGAACTAGTCCTACTCCTCTACATTTTTTTAAATGAGATGCCAAAAATCAATCTGATTCTCCGACATTTTTAACGCTTCTTGATAAAGAATTTATTGTTCTTGTAATAATACCTATCACCCATTTTTCGAGGTACAGCTGCAGGTTCAGGAATTCCTGAAAAAAAATGACAATAATTTATAAATGAATTCACTCGAAGAATCTGTCAACATGGAAATACTTAAAGTCTTATAAAGTCATGAAATAATAATTCAAATTCTCAAATACTTCAAGTTGTGAAAAAATTATCTTTGATTGTTCAATATCTTTCTCATCTTTTAAAATGAAGGGATTGTTATCATATACTTCTTCAATTGAATTCAATTATTTATTTGCCTTTAAAAATATATAAATACATACCATAGCATGAATTATTACCTTAAAATAAGTTGAAAAACAAAATTTACTTTCAAATAATAAAAAGAAAGAGAAATTTGGCACCACCAGCAAAAAGAGAAGAACTTTGACCGCTGGTGGGGGTTGCCTATTAATATTTTATATAATATTATCTATAGTATTTGTATTCCAACATAAAAATAGAAATGGGTTTCTGTACAAATAAACAATAAAAACAAAGTATATACCATTTCATTAACAATAAAAAGTAAATATATGCTGTCTGTAATCTAAGTAATTGTAATTGTGATTGAAAAGTAATCTATAATTGAGCATATTATAGTGTTTCATCTAATCTACTCCGTTATGTCTTTCTTCGAAAATGTGTAGCTTTATAAAAAGGAATAATATTAACTAATTTACTACTCGTGTAAATCAGTTGTCTTTTGGTAGAAGGTATTTTAGTTTGATAAATTATTGTAGATATATAAAATAGATATCAAATAAAAGTAGATAAAATATGTGTGAGGAGATGGAATGTATTACAATGGCAGAAAAATTTTGAAAATATAGGTATTAATTTGATTTTTTTTAAATCATTTGAATCATGGGTAGAAGTTATTGGAAGTTGTACTTCAATATTGAATTTTTCAGATTGCTAGTTCGCGGTTTTAGTATTCTGGTTCATAAGTATTCTTGTTGCAAAAGTTGTAAAAAAATGTACTCTCTTAATTAATGGATCAATCTCATGGACACAATAAGAAAGATCAAATTTCTGGCCAAGAGTAAAACAATAAGAAGCAGAAGTAATAGGATAGTTATTCTGAAGTGAATCTACAAGTAATCCATATCATGTCCTCAAACCATCAAAATCCTTTCCTCACAAAATCAGGCTCACAAAGCATTACACAATCAGGCATTTCTTCAACAGACTCACTCTTTGACAGTTATTAGACACCGTTAAAAAAGTTAAACGGACCGAATCATTTGATACGCTCTCCAACATCCATTAGAGCTGTATTAGTTATTCCACTTTGCTGTTTTTATACACAGCAGAAGGGGGTGGACAAGGCTGATGGGGCGTAGTAGTAATTTGTCGGAGATAAATGGAATGTGGTGGACGATGGTCGGTGGACGATGGATGCGAAGGGTGGACGGAGCGTCGTTGTCACCGCCAGAATAGTGAGCGTCGTCGGTAGTTTGGGCTTCAAAGGCGTCTTGACACTTGTCCCAGACAAGTGACGTTCGCAGTAGTGTGACGTCACGCGGCAAATTAGAACAGCAGCTGGTACTGTCACCCTTTGATGTTCCCGTCACTACTAATTCCGCGTAAACAGAAATAACAGCGTCCGAGATAAACTGGGAAGCCTCGGCTTGTCTTTGCTGTTGCCCCTTCCCCATGCAATTGCCTCATCTTCTGCTTCTTGCTGTGACACATAGTCGACGATCGACAACTTCTGAACACGAGCTGTTGATTAACACTTTTCTGCCATCGTTAGGCCTTTTCACGCCTCTCAAAACAAACCGCACCATTTTAAATTCCGTTTCATCTTCTAATTCTGAACAGTTCCACATGCCGGAGTTAACATCAATTTGAGTCTGTTCTGTAACGATTTACCTAAAACATAGAGTTCTAAAAACTCATCGAGTCTTCTCAGTTTCACTTTAGCTTTCACTAAATTCTTTACTGTTTTGGTATGGACTTCACAAATTTATTCAGCATAACTTGTGCCCTTAAACTCATCGAATGTAAAGGTGTGTGAATGGTAGCATAAGAAATTTTCTTCATACTTGCGAGCAAATTGTTTCAGTGTAGCAGTAAAACCCTATTTTGGCTTAATTCTTGTAATTGTGACATTAACATCTTCATTCTGTTATGATAGAAATGTAATTAAATATAATAAATAATTTATTTTAAAATTAAAGAGAAGGCTACTTTGGTTCGATTCGATTCTCTTTCAATCTTTTAACCTCCAATTGGAATAAATCTGACTTTGGGGTAGATAAATTGACACTTGAAGTTTAAGTATTTTGCCAAAATTATTATACGGATATTATGTAATATGCCTACTGATAAAATTATTATCATCAGGTGCCCCTACTGTGACAAACAACAGACTTCCATAATATTTTGCGGAAACAAGTAGGTCATAATATTTTGGTATTACAAATTACAAGTACAAGTATTACTTTATACTTTGCTATGAAACTGGCCCCTGATAGTAGAGGTGCACTTATGGAAACTCTCTGCAAACCCCAGCTAAACCCATGGACATATGGACAAGTCAAAATAAAAATCAGAATAAATACATGCTTGAGAATGACATGTACGACGTTTGACCCTAATAAAATTGAACAAGCGACTTATCCCACCTTTCGGCAGGCTTTTGCTTGTTAGACGAATAGGGTAAACAATAAACAAAAAGGGATATGCAAGTTGAATAGGGAGAAAGAGCAAAAAAGCAGAAGAATTCAATACCACAGAGAGAGAGAGAGAGAGAGAGAGAGAGAGAGAGAGAGAAAGAGAGAGAGAGAAAGAGAGAGAGAGAAAGAGGGGAGAGAGAGAGTGGGAGAGAGAGAGAGAATGAGAAGGAAGTAGTCAAGGTAGAGAAATGTGTGGAGATGCAAGAAGTGGAGTAAGAATTCTTGTGAGTCTTTTGAAAGAAGACAAAGAGTGAGGGAAAACTGTACAAGTGTAAGCGTGGAAAAATATTAGGTGCTCTAGGTACAAATAACAAATACATCATACTTTATTCTCAATAAAACGTCCAATTATTGGAAATTTCAAGAAAAAAATAATATTATTCTCTATCACTTAATAAACAACGAGTATGAATTTTGAGAAAAATGTAGCCTATCACCGATAACGATCCATACTGAATGCTTAAGTTTAGAAATAAAATAGGTATTAACTCACTTTGAATAATCTACATGATGAGAGAAGATAATTGAGGATCAATGATGAGATCACTCTATCATGAAGGTAAGAGTGATTACTACAAGAACGGGTTATCACAACAAAAATAATCAAATTGAATGGAGGATGTTAATTGAATAATTAAATTGAAAGAAAATCTATGGAGATTGAAAATCTAAGTCATGACAGGTAGGGTTGCAAAGAGAATTTTCTTGATAAATTTAATAGGCATTTTATCTGCTCCCATCGCATTGCTGGGAATAAGCTGGATAGCTTTGAGAGCCTCATTCTCAGAAATTGGATGAAATTGAAATTGGGAGGCCCACTAGGAGAGTTGGAAACTTGATCAATTAGGCATTCAATATAATTTTCAATGACTCTCTGATGAGATCATGTAGAGAAGATAAGGATACAAAATGTTCATTAGTATCATCAAGTGAAAGGTCGATTTGATTATGTGATTTTCATTTCCCCTGTTTGATACCACGCCATAATGTTGATGAATTAAGACGGTTTTCAGTAATAAAAGAGTACATATATCTGATCTTAGAGTTACAAAGTTCTTGTTTTACTTAGTACCGTAGACGTCGGTGAGTGGTTCAGTTTTCTATGTCACCTGTTCTTTTAGCTTTTCTATGAGCTGAGTCCCTTTGTGCCATATTTGACCAGTTATCCATTTAACAGGTCGTTTGCCATTAATTCGTTTAGTCAACACAGTCGATGCATGTTTGTCATATAGATTCAATATCCTGTTTTCTAGTGTAGTTGCCATTGCATCAACTAGAGACAGAGCTAATATTTCGTTCCATGGTGTTTGAGCTACGTCAGTCATAAAATAATGCTTCTTCATTCATATGTTTGAAATCACCAAAAGTTATAAATTTTTGAAGCTCAGGAGCTTTGTAGCAGAGTACACATTAAATCAGATCGTGGTCAGAAATAGCTGGAACTGATATTTGATTCTTGTGCACCACCTCATCACACCTTATCAGGGTCGCTTACAATTTATAAGGCAATAAAATTTGCAGATACGCCAATATGAATAGGATTGAGTTGCAGTATGGTCAGATTGAGACATTAAAAAATAGTTGTGAGTTGGGTGTAGTCAAAGCTATGATTGGTCATGTTGAGGTCAGTATTCATGTTTCCCATTAGTAGGACGCTACTGTAATTAGGCATGAAAGATAGTAGAGCATTTTCAAAGTTGGAAGACTAATGAATACTGTCCTTTTAATTTCTGAGCAGGAAATTAATCGTTTGCATGTGGAGAGGCCTCAATGAGAAACAGTTACTTTGAACTTGTTTTCCTGTTCGAATTATTCCAATTAGTAAGAATATTCCATAATACTTTAACGATCCAAATATCAAACCTAATTAGGTCATTTTTGGATGCTTAATAGCATCCTACGGTTTTTATCACAGGGATTGATGAAGAAGATAACACCACTTTGGCGGAAGTAATCATTCTTCATCCAGAGTTTTGGTTTCAATGGCCAATGCAATGCGCTAATGACAGGAAGGTACGACCAAACTCGAATTGATAAAGCTATCAACTTAGTGAGAAATGGCTTTTTGTAATCTTCATTACTGAAAAATGCATATTTGTAATGACTTGTTCAAAAGCAATAAAACATTATACATTTTTGTAAACAATCTACAGTGTTAACATTTCTATCTCTATTTTCCCCTTTTATCATCGATAAGATAAGATGAGATAAGATTTATGTAAATTTACAAAATTTCTAGTATGAGTGATTAAGAACAATATTACTAAAAACAAATAGATTGTAGACAGTGGTTTCAAAAATAGTATAGAAAGTACGGATATTCAACCATGAGAATCTGAGTCAAGTATTCACATTATAAAGCGAAGCTTGCACAAAAATCGTCCATTCTTGGAAAACTTGACATTAGAATCAACCAGGAACTTTCATTTCATTTCATTTATTTACACACAGTTTCCAAAATACAATAATACAACATATAGATACAATACAAAATAGGAAAAAGTGGTTAGGTAACCTTATTGAAAAATCGTGTTAAGGCACCATAAAAGTTAAAAGTATTATTGTTTTTTTTTTCTTTTGTCCACGAATTTGGCTAAAGTTGATCATGAAGTTTACAATGCACATTTCCTGCCTCAATTTCCTTCCATGTTCAATTTACTTTTCTGAGTATGCTCATATTTCCAGCAAACTTGAACAACTGCGATAATTCATTTTTGAAACCTATTATTAAAATTTAGAATACAACTTCCTCTAAGAGCCTGTTCACACGGGGCGTTTTTTTGTGGAGCGTCTGTCGCGCAGCTGGTGTCGAAGCATTGTCTTATATGGGATTTTCGTGTTCTGTTCACACGGCACTTCGCGACGAATTTAGCTGCTCATCTGCTGCTGGCTTCGCCGCAGAAACTTGCCACAAAAAGTGGAGCGTCTGATGCCGAAAGGCTCAGTGCCATTAGAACTAAATGGCAGCTGCCGGTTGCTGTTCACACGCTTGCTACTTTTTCAGCTGCAAAACAGACGCGCGTAGCCGCGTGTCAGCTGCGCGTAGACGCGCGGCTACGCGCCACTCATGCTTATCTCAACCAAAATTTAAACCAGAAAACCACACTGGAGCCACTGTACGTGGTTCAGAAACTAATAATTAAAGCTGGATTAAAACTGAATAGACGATTTCCAACAGAACACCTCTTTCACACCGTCGGTTTGCTATCCGTCAGGCAGCTGTATATAAAAAATATACTCATTTTTACATATAAAAATACAAATATAGTTGCCTCAGGCGTATTGCATGACCACTACACAAGGAGCGCTGTGAGTGTCGGCATTCAGGTCCCTAGAATTATTAAATCAATTAATTGCACTAATCCATACTATGTGGCAAATATCCTGTTGAGGAAAGCTCCTGAAGAGTTCAGAAGACCGAATACGAGCATGTTGGTGTACAAGAAGCTGGTGAGTGGCTGGCTGTTTGCGACTGGTCCCGGTGAAGCTGAACGTTTGCTTGACCCTGTTTACAGACCTAGAACTTGACTATTGACTTCACTCTTTCCTTATGTACATTCTATTCAGTTTTGCTTACCAACCGATTCTTCTTCTATCTATTTATTATATATTACTTTTTTCCCCTCACATTTTCTTTGATTCTCATTGGTGACTGTTCTCTCTATCAAACTGTGTATTGTCTCTTTCTCTTGCATTTAACATTCTTTCAAAAACAAAACAAAAAAAAAAAAAACGGGCTGATGTTTGTTGGGGAACCAGGATACGCAGTTATTTGGGGGGAACTCGTCCCACACACAAGTCGCTGACTCATGTGGGACTACCCCTTTATTGTTGCTATCAATTTGTATTTTTTATAATGTACTGCAATATTATATAATAATGTGTGTGTATTTTTTATAATGTACTGCAATATATATAATAATGTGTGTGTGTATATTCTGTATTTCACATTTCTGTATTTTCCTTTATGTATTGAGGCAATAATAAAGAGAATTTGATTTGATTTGATTTGATTTAAATTTGGTGAAATTTCGGAAATTTGAATTTTTCAAATTGCCATCGTGTTCTATATGTTCAACACTGTTCATATCTTTTTGAATTTTTTTTCTATCAGCAAAATTACCCTTTTTATCAAGTATAAAAATGTCCTTCTTTAAAGACATTCAGAAAACAACAATTCAGTTAAGAAATTATAGTTTTGGGTGGGTTCACAATGTGAACAACTTCAAAAATTGTGAATGATATGGATAATGAATGAATAAACAAATATTTATTAGTATTAACATACTTCAAATGTTATTACTATCTAAAAAGAAGAGATGTATGAGAACGTTTATTTTTTTCAGTCCCCACAGAATTATTTTTGTAAGTCTGGTACCTTTCAACTTTAATGAGCCCTACTAACTTATATTAATGGAGTCAAAGTAGCAGACAATGAACAAATTTCACAAATTAATAATACAGTAGCTTCCATTCTCGAGTGACCTTCATTCTATTCTAGACTATCCTAGTTCTAGTTATTTTATTGTTTCTTGAGAGAGTAAGTTATGTATGTGTGTGGACTATATTGACACTTGTTCTCTAGAATTCCTGGAGTTGAATCAGGTGATAATGGCATGTTTGCGTCGTATAAAATTACAACATCAACAAACTAGTCAATTATAATCATATAAATCGTTATGATTCAAGAAGAAATATATAATAAACTGATAAAATATCAGTCTTGCCGACTGCCGAGTATTTTTTTTTTTAAATATAACTTACGGATATTATCACTCCCCCATCTTTTTGACCTGATCTTAGTCATAGCCAAGAAAAATTCTCTTTATCGAGATACAAAACTTCTTTAACAAACAATTGAACAAAATAAAAACAGAAAAAAAGCAGAAATGAAAAAATAGTTATTAAATAATAGCTATTAATCAGTAGAAGAGTGCAATGAAAGCAAAATTGTCTCTTAATTTTGAGGGTAACCCAAGATTTATCACATTTTTAAACCACTATAGTGTTTTTTATTCATTTGCGTTACGATAGGCCTATTTGTTTTTTTTTCTTAATGAAGTAATACTACTCATGTCAATACAATTTATTTTGTGACAATGTACTTCTGATGTATTGTATTTTATTTTTAATTTGATGTTTGTGATGTATTTTTAATTTCAATTTGAGTTTGCTACGTTTGTAATTTACAATTATTCCTGCTGTAGAACAGACGTTAGTCGCGCGTAGTGGATCAACAGACGTGCGGCTGCTGCGCTACCGTCGCGCCACAGCTGCTCCACTAACGCGCGTTAGTGTGTCAAACTGAGTAGGAATATTTGAACAATTTTTCCCAGAGGCAATTCAATGCCAGTGTTTTCTAGAGGTGAGAATGTTTCCAAGAGGAAATTCACTTTCATTATAACAAGAGAGGCTCGACGTGTTTTGATGATCGCGGCATGGCATAGCATAGCAGAGGTGCTAGCGGGTCGTGCCAGCGCTCAAAGCGAATAGAAGAGAAAGAGTCGGAGAGGTGTGAACGAGTTGGTGGGCGTTAACTTACACTTCTACATACAAGAAAGGCGAGTTCAAATTATTGTCTGCACCTTTCCTTTTCGAGAAACGACAATAATTTATTCCGACTTGTATATGATTATTGCTCGGGATAAATGATATTATCAGCGAATGTATCGTGTAAGACTGGGCTATTTACGGTTCGGTTCGTTAGAGATATAATATAATGACAGAGGCATCGGCGGCAGAAATAACTAGCTCTGTCTTTCTCGCTTTATTCCCTATCTTTGTCTGAGCCCGATTCTGTGTGCCTGTCTTGGCTGGTTCTCTAGAGGCGGAAAGGTGTGTTTTATATATGGATAAATTAATTACAGGCCGTAAACAATGTGTCAGCCGGCGTGAGAGGTGTGTGCATGTGTGCTCGCCCGTAGTTCTACTCTGACAGGGTGTAAATTAATTCGACCCGTAAAATATACAACTGAAAGGCCCGGCAATAAAATATTGCCATTATAAGTAATTAAACGTGCCAAGTCCTCGAGTAATACAATATCCGTATTATCTGGACGTGTATAACGTTCATAAATAAATACAGCCGCCCTGTAAAGTAGACAAGCCTCCGACTGCGCGGTCTGTTGGCTCTTTACAGCCTCGTTCATCTCAGCACAAGCACAAGCACAACGCACAGCAGAACGAATGGCCCTTATTAATTTTGTTACAGCACAAGCTCAGCGCCGCCAACATCGCCAACATAAATCCTCTACAACCACAACGACTGTCTTATTTATTGGCAGCATTGCGTCCGATTCGATCGAACTATGAAGACGATATAATTGTGAGCGCTTGAAAAAACAGTGTATTGCCCACTATAAAACTTGAAAGAGGTTTGTACCGTGTGGCGCGGGTTGAGCTGAGTACGTTGTCAGAGGTGATAGACGTCAACTAATTTGTCTTTTAGTGTAAGTTTTCTGGGAGCTTCAGAATTCATCAATTCTGATGTCAGTTATAGGTAGGCTGTCCTTATAATACCAGACTGTCTCATGGAATCCATAATCATACCAGCGATATAAAATTTGCAACAAAATAACTCTTCGAAATTTTCTTTATCTTAGTACAACTCTTAGCAATACAACTCCAAGTACTCAAAATAAAACTGACATTAAATATTTGAAAAGCCTGTTTGAACAGAAATGTCACTTTTGCATTGATTCTTATTAAAAAAAAATATATATTTAATTCAATCCACCCTCTGATCAGTCATCTGATTCAGTCGTCTGTTCAGATGAGCCATGACAACCATCCAGATTGACGAAATGGGACATTACAACAATGAGACACCGGGAGCTTTTCTATTTAGACTAATGAATTAAGGAGTCGAGCCGATTCGACAGCAAGAACACAATAACCTAAAACATCAGGCACAAAGAGTTGAGGAGATTTCATACCTAATATTTGGTCGGAGCAACTGCGCCAAGGTCTAAAACCTCCCTGGTATTCTTCTGATTCTAGATCTAGTTGATATTTAATTTTGTTCTAAATTATTCGCGAAAGAATTTTGTACACACAATCTAAAAGCGAAATTCCTTCGTAATTGTCAGGATTGCTTCTGTCGCCTTTTTTTTTTTTTTGTAATGGATGAAATTGAAGCTGTCCAGTTTTCTCCTTATCTTAAGTTTCCCAAATTTCGATTAAATATTGATGCAATTCGCTGATTTTCTCTGCTGATACGTTCTTCCATATTTCTGCAGTTAATGTGAATTCGACGCTTGCTTTGACAACTTTTTTCAAAGCCGCCTACTTTGAAATTTTTCATTTCTGAGATTGCTCTGATGAGTTCTGTTTGTATTGGTTGATCTATGTGTTATTGTGTGGACTTTATTGGAGTATTCGTTTGAATTTCCATGATTGAGACCGGATCATCACAGTCCAAAAGATATTTGAAGGCAGATGCAAGAATCACCACATTCTCCCTGTTATTGTGCACAAATTTTCTCTCAGAATTCTTCAGTAAAAAGGTGTTTGGTTTGAATTTAAGAGATCGAATGTTTGATATTCTTGAAATATTCCTGGCTGTTTTTTGACTATTTTCTTCTACTTGCTTTATTCTGTTTCTTTCAAATTGTCGCTTGGTTCTTCGGAAAATGTTTATTGTTTTTTGCGAATATTCATGAAATTTTGATGTGAGTTATTATTACAAGTAAACGCTAAAAAACGTCTTTGATGTAACATAATTTTAATTTTATGTTACAGGCTATGAAAATCATTAATCTAAGTTGATGGCTGAAATTAATAAAAATCCAGACTTCTATTAGGATAGTTGGATGTAATTTGTTTTAAGGAGCAGTCTGTGATTGAAACAACGTTCCCATTGAAACTGTGACCTAATACTAGGTTCTATGATCGTTTCACCAGAATAGTATATTACTGCGCTCTATAATTATTAATAATAAGTCTAAACTTTAGAATGGGGTTATTAGTATTCAAAAAGTTTGAGTCCGTATAATATTATGCAGCCAGCGTCCTCAGCAATAATTGCTGCTAATTATTATAATAGTCAGAGCAATGATGTTTTGACATTATTTACGACGTGATATAATTATGGGAAATAGTAAGCAAACGATGATACCGATTATCATCATCAAACCATCCACTAAAGAAAAACTTTCAATCCAACTTTTTATATTCAACTTACATAATAGCATTCACTAGCTTTTTCAAGCTCATGGAACGTCGAAGTAGTTGTTATGAGTCATTATTCTTCATGGCGTGTAATTTGTTTGATTCACCTCATTCGACTCACGCATCCGCCATTAGCATAGAAAAGAAGCCAGTAGACTGCTATATAAGTCTCTCAGACCAAAATTAAGTCATAAAATTTAGTTTCGAAGCGAGTATTTATAACTAAACTGCTGCCGGCAACTGCCTGTTTAAGGACGAGAAATTATCGGGCCGCGGGACGCTACCCCCATGTCCATGAAAGGGTTCCGTGAGATTTCGATTATTAGCTGTGTACACGGAGCAAACAGACCTTGTTCTCCTAGTTTATGTCTTTCTGCTTCATGTGCCACCAGACTGTAACGGCATAATTCGTATAATGCTTCGTAATTATACCGAGACCATTAAGGAATGATTTACATCGTACAAGTGGGCTCTTTTCTGATGCTTCCACATACTTAGTGGTCAACGAATATAATAAAACTCAGAAGCTACATGCAAATGGGAGGAGTAAATTGAGTTTTATTACATAGTCGTAAAGAATATCTCGGTGCTTGGATCTTTAACTACGGGACTGATAAGGTGCAGCATTCAAAAATAATCGGCTGCTTATTATCAGTTACACCACAAAACTTTCTGTATAATAACCGACAATAACCTTCGCGCACGAAAAAGTGCAATTAAAATTAACAGCCATATTTTACAAGTGGCTCTAAATTCTAGAAAGATTAAAAATGATAATTCTTCAAAGGTTCAAGAAACGGACACTCAGGAGGATGATGTGATAAAGCATACAAAACATCACATTAACAGTAATGAGTAAATCACATCAAAATGTTTGTGATAAATGATTGAGTTATGCTCGAAAGCGTTTTATTGGGTTAGCTTTTGCAATTGTTCAAGAGATTTTGAAATACTTGCGAATCACTCCATTTTACAGTAATATTTTAAAGTGTCTGTAAATTATGAATAGGTTCTAAATTATTTTTTGCTTCTTCTGGAAACATTCAATAAATCAGTATTTAAAACGGAACATTCAATAAAGCAAAGCAAGTCGTTCTAGAGAGTTTCAAATGTTTTCGATTAAAAAACTCAGGAAATAAATGAATGGAGGCTCTATGAAAAGCGGGACTAGCAGAAGGAAGAATTCATAGCAAAATTTATTCCTAGAATAGGAATACAACACAATACGCGAAATCAAGAGAATTAAAAAAAGAGATAAGAACTAATCCAAACAAAATTAGCATATGGTTCTGTACCATAATTTTTCATAAGATAAGGACGAGGGATTTCTGACTGACCTCTTACAATATTGATCTATCAAGACTGACATAATTGCAAATAGTCACACGGAGGTCGCTAAATGAGAATCAGTAAGCAGCAGTCAAGTGGGTTCAGGCTCTGTTTTAATAGTCAGAAAAGTGGGAAGGAGCACTACAACAGTGAAGAACAGAGGAACAGTGTTCTACTGGGTGGTCTTCTGCCTGTTTTAACGAATATACCTGTTTCCAATCTGCATTCAGTATTATTACCAGCCTACCTTTGATTGTTATTGAGTAGGCAAATCGAAGCCGTTAGGAGCGGCAAAACTTATTTCCTCAATAAAATTCATTTGTACATTTTTCTCGAAGACCAGAGCAATAAAATTATTTTGTTTATTTCTATCTTATTCCTCGTCCCAGCCATTTGTAGCGTGTAAGATTCAAATGAACAAATTTATTCAATTCTTATAGCTCATCGAATGTAAACTCTTCTTTTAATTGAGCAACCATAAATTTATTATTCTTTGATTTATGTATTCAAGATTAAGATGAAGAAATTATGATTATGATAAACAACGATGAAGATGTAGGCCTATACTTCAGTGATAGGTAGAGGCTATCAGCATTATAACATTCTAGATTTTTTCAATTGTATAATTGTCAATATAATTTCTAGTGCGTGTTCCTTCTGATTCACATCAAAATGAAATTGACAAACATTCGGCATAAAAGCACAATGTGGCATAAATCTAACAAATCATGTGTATTCTAGTTTTCAAAGAATATTGCTGAAAATATAATATATGTAAAATACATTTTCCATAACTAGATTGTTGTCAGTCACACCAAAATTCAGTTTAATGCTACCATTTCAACGAAAAGTTGAAGAAAATTTTGTGGAAATTTCAAAGGAGGATGCAGAATTTTAGGTGGATATCAATGATGAATTAAACAGGCCAGTCATAACAACTTTTTTCCATTGAGACTAAAATTTTATTCTCATGATAAATCAGCACTCCTCAATGTTATAAATGATTTAATGTTTTTTAAATTATTTTTTATTTGAGTGAATAAAGTATGTAATTTTATTATTTTTATTTTAATTCAATTCGGTTTTGACAAAGTCCTCTGGCATTCTATGGGAAAATGAGATTTTCTTATTATAAGTCACATAAAGGTCTTTGTAAACCCAATTAATGCCAGACTCCACTAAAGTTAAGTTTTCTAATTTTGAACTTTTATTTGAAGAAAAACTGATTCCATCTATCCTTTTTCACAAATTGAGACTGACATTTTAATTTTTTTATCTGTATCGTATTTTTTATCTGTACAAGTCACATTCAGTATTAATTTAATAGTGTCTTGTGGGTTGTGGGGTCAGAAAAGCCATTGGCCAACATATTGTCCAGATCATTTAGTGACAAATTAAGCGAGATGCACCCAATGCAGGAGTCAAACCATGATGATTTTTACTTGAAAAACAAACATTCTGATTAATTAACTGATTACAGTTTGTGAACTGGTTACATTTCTGTAAATGAGTAGCATATTTGTGAGCTGACCGTGAAGTATTCCTTGGAAATATGTTCTAAAATGTCTAAAATTTAAGATCAGTAACTTTAATTATACCTTTATTTACATTTGATATTGATGCTATAATCGATACCATAAATATCGATTTGAGTGACTATCGACTTTTGAAGATTAGTTAACATTATTTTAAAAACAATGTATTAGTACTGTTGAAAATGTGACTGGTGAAGCCACGAAACCGCGGTCCAGTGCTGTAATAATAAAGAAGTCGAGTTGACAACATTTAACAGTGTTTTATTCTTTTGGTCTAAAATGTGTTCTAAATATATTCTATGGGCTTACAGCAATTATTATCTCATCCTTATTTATATAGAACTGATCGTAGTATGAATCCGTAGTAATAAATTCAGCTTGTATTATTTATCGCAACCAATTGAAAAATTACATGCCATGAAAGAGTAGATATGAGGAGACACATCGCAAGCAATTCAATCCACGATGACGTTTGAAAAGGTCTAGCGATTGATAGCTGACATTTATTTACAATGAGTTAATGCAACATTTCCAGATGACTGGTTGTTATTGAGGTTGGCACAAAGTGAAGGAAGTTACTTCTCCAGTTGGTGGCAGATAGTGGATGGAGCAAGCACCGGCGTAGACAGTTGGTTCTCATTCATACTTCATTTTGATTTATCCGGTAGTTAAGGGATCTTGCCTGACAATCTTAATAAGTGTTGTACTGGAAAGACTCAATAAGCCATTAGGAATGATTTATGGAGATGGTTGAGGCAGTGTCTGTCTGCCTGTCTGTCAGGATACGATGAATGATGGCGCGAGTGGGTCCAGGAATTACGTTACAGTGAGCCACACTACAGTAACAGTACTATACCGTCGGTCGACCGACCTCTGTCACTGCCACTGGTTAATACGAATGATAACTCTCTTGCACAATCGACCGAGAAAACCCAGCAGTGACGTTGTCAAACTATTCCAAATAAAGAATTATCTTACCTCAGTGATATCTTGAAACGAATGACCTTGCCAACCTAGATACTGAAGTATTTTTTCTTTTTAATATGACAGGTTTTGATTGATCTTCAACATAAAGCTTGAGGAACTATTTGAACCGTGAAATATTGACGAATCAATTATCGTTTTTCATATTTCTTTTTTCAAAGGTATTGAATAAATAATAAATATGACAGAATAAGATAAATGTAATGTATGTACGTAAATAAGTGTGAAATATATCGATTAAATGAGTGCATAGGAGTGATGAGACCAGATATTGAGACAAGGTTTGTGATAACATAGATACGATCGGCGTACTATGCCGTACTTTTTTCAGAGTTCTACGCTGTACTTTATTTCTTTCGAAAACGCTTTCAATCCAGCATTGATCTTGATTGTTAACATAACATAGACACGGAAAGACAAACTCCAATGATTAAAAATATTACTCCTACTTTTTTTATTCATATTTTAAACTTTTTTCAGAGTTCATTCTGCTTTTTATTGACAAATTAACTTCAACATTTTTATGATTGCTATTTGAAATATTTCTTATATTTTTTATACATGTTTCAAACTTTTCTTAGAGTCTAATCTGATTTTATTGATAAATTTAATTAGTTTCAATATTTCTATATTATATTTCCATGATTATTTTAATGTGAGACTTGGACGATCTTCCACCTTCACGTTATTGCTTGACAGACTTACCCGGATGAGAAATGCAATTATTATTCTATCAAATCTATCAATAGCATTATGGAAGCATAATCTATAAGCTATCCCATTCAATAGAATCTATATGTAGATATCTTAATCAAGTAATATTCAGATTACAGATTGATTTGAGAGTAAGAATAATCACTGTTAATTTATTACACATCTATCAATTTATGTATTACATTTTTCTTGCATATTCTACCCTGACAACTTGATCCATCATTATTCATAAAATTTTACTGTCCTTAACTTGATTGTTAATATCAGTGGATATGTATGATGACTGATTTTCCCAAAGGAAATATAAGTGAACACAATTTCGAATAAATGAAGAGAGTAGACACGGAATCAAATATCTGATTTATTTTCTGTAGAATATTTATCCTTGGATCAGCTTGTCAGATTTATCTTTTCCTAATGACTGATATGAGGTAGATGCTGATACAGTAGTTGTATCTTGTGATTCTTTTAAGTTTTCAGGTTCACCATATCCATTTAAAACGCTGTATGTTTCCAGAAGTAAAAACTGAACAGCACTGTACTCGATTTCTTTCAATACGTTTTCAATCCAGCTTCAATCTTTATTGACAAAAAACTCTAATGTTTCTATATATACTGGAGTCGACTGAATGTGAACTTTTTTGCAGACAACTCCGACAGCCGCCAAGTCTAGTCTTACCTGGAGCTAGATGACCAAGAGTGTAGACAGAAAAAACCAGCCTTTTTATTCGCAAGATAAAGTCATTATTATGACGACAGCAAGGGCTATAAAGCTGACATTTGTTGCTAATAACTATTAATAAGAATCGAGCAGTAAATGTCAGTACTTCTTACTGGGGACGACAGACTGTATCTAAGTGCTCTTTCATGGCGGAAAACCCGCGCTCAGACAATAATAATCGCTTTTAAATTCAATGCGGCTGCGATTTCTAGAGCAGAATGAGTGTGGAAAATTTATTAATAGCCTTGCTAGTTGTTGACCGTATACGTTGCTATATCCGTTTGAGTTTCGTACGCGCAATCGCATACGCCGCCATTAATCCTCGCTTTATTTGCCGTTTGTTGGCGAGCGCGTTCACTCAACAGTATGATTCTGTCGTTTACCAGAAAAGAGCATGTCGTTGAAAAACGCCTCGTCAAGGCAATTTAAAGGATGTTGTCAGTCGCGAGAATAATTCAGCAGCGATTTTTTATTTGGCCTCCAATTTAGATCAGACTGACCTTTGCAAGAGCGTCGTCGCCTTGTTGGGCCTGAGTGCAACTGCGATTCTCGATTATTTACGGGCGGTTTCCGAGAGCCCGGGACAGGATGGCGAGACGACGTATCCTAATTGAGACCTGACGCGCTTCTGTCGGCGTACTTCTGTTATTGCGAGCACGTACCCAACTGCCGCGCCGGCCACCGCAATTCCCTTTACAGTAGACGCGATAAAAACTCTACGCTTCCATTACGCTTGTTTCTTCAGTCTCCTAATGCACTGAAATCCTCTCTAGACCACTCTATGAGCAAAGTGCACTGCTTTTTGGTCAGATATCGAGTGTTGCATTCAAGAGCACTGGTTGAATGCCTCCAACAATGGACTTACTAATCAGTGCAGCTCACACTTGAACAGTTAAGTAATTAAATACAGAGCTTTCAATGAGATTGTTCAGTGATCACGTAATGCAATTATTGGAAAAGAGTCTTTTAGATTGGAAACTTCAATTGTTCCTTTCTCTTCTCAAGCTATGTAATGAAATGCATAGCTATATTCAGCAAATACCTTAGTTCTCTCGTAAATTTTAGTGCTCATTTATCCTTTTGAGTCTAATTATTTCTTCTATGGTGTGATTTTTTCAAGTGTACTGAATCCGTTGTTTGTTTATGATACTGTATAGATTAATGAATTTGAATTTAAATAATTTTTTAAAATATATATATATATTACAATGAAAAATTTAAAAAAACTAGAGAAATTAATAACAGTCATTGAACTGTAGTAATAACTAGTAGTTCTGTGAACAGTAGACCTCACGTCCAAGAATAAGGGTGCTTGTAAAGTAATTTACTCTACAATGAAAATCAATTTCGCAATTTATTTGTTTATTCAATGTTTCCAGGGATTTATTCAAATGTTGTATGCTCTTATTCATGCTGTACTTTTTTTGTATCGGTAGTAAACCGGCCGCCATATTGAATTTGAGAAAAATATATATACATCGCTGGGCCTAGGAATAAGGATCATCCATATGAAAAATCATAGCAATTGGTCTAGGTAGCCTATATGCAAAGTGCTAAGTCTTTTGCTGTTCAAAGACAGCGTAAATAACGCCGCTAAGGCGTTACATATGATTAAAAACTGTTGACTTCTATCAGCTGTTCCTCTAAGCTGTTTGGCCGGCAAGTTCAGTAGGTTAGGTCTATAAAATGGATTAATTAATAATAATTATTAGCTCCCCTATTAAAACTAGAAAAAAAATATATATACATCGCTGGGCCTAGGAATAAGAAACATCCATTTGAAAAATCATAGCAATTTCAACTTCAATTTCAATTTTCAATTTATTTTATTTGCCAAAGAAAATATAAGCATTACAATAAATATTTCTTTGCTATAATAATAATTATTACAAATATAAGAATTTACAAGAAAATAAAAATCTCTTGGCATCACCCAGCATAGGAAAAATCCTGACCGCTAGGCGAGAGTAGCAGTTCCAAATTTTATTACAATAAATAATCAAATCACAACTCACAATAAACTCTTCAAACTCAAAAAACACAAAGGGAAAAAAAGAAAAATCATAATAAATCGCTAATTTCGAAGAAGAAATTTTCCGAAATCCAATTATTTAATTGCTGCCCTATCCTCAATCTACCCTCAAAGAGAAAACCATTTAATGTGCTGGGTATAAGGTTTATTAATTTAGAACTGAGGTAGCCTAATTGTCTGCGTACTATTGTTAGATTAGAATGGTTAATGTTGTAAGTATTATGAGCATCGGATCTAAAGTTATATAAATTACTATTATTTCTCACAGTAAACCTATCTCTGTTGTACCAGATGTAGCGGAGTATTTTCTTTATATATAATTGGCGTACAGTCATAACCCTGAATTGATCAGAAGTTTCCCTACTGGGATGGGTTCTTGGCTTGTTTAAAATAGTTTTAATGATCATTTTTTGAACAACAAAAATCCTATCCATGAAGAAATCATACGTCCCACCCCATACCACCAACCCATATTGAAGTACAGACTGAACATAAGCGTAGTACAGGATTTTTATTTCTTCCATATTCAATATTTTACGTACTTTATAAATTGGTCTAGGCGTTCGTCTGTCATCGTGAGACAGACAGAGAGACAGAGGAAATGCCGATCGTCTTAAAGGGTAGACCTCACTATCGTTCGGTCAATAATAATAATAATAAGCGTATGGCTTTTAATGGTGGGGAGACCCTTACGGGTAGTTCCACCTCGCAGTTTGTTTCATGTTACGGTGAACATGGTGGACCTATTATTTTAGGTGGGTTCCGAACCACTGTAGTTAATGTTCCCTACTATTGCATAAATTTTTCAATTTATCGCATGAATAATTTTCTTAATGAATAACTAGACGAAATTTTCACAACCACATTTATTCTGAAATATATTATTCTAAATGTATTGTGAAATTTATTCAGAATAAATGTGGTTGTGACAATTTCGTCTAATTATTCATTATGGATACCTTCCACAATATCACCTTCGCCACTACAAAGAAAATAATTTTCTTGATTACATATTGTAGAATTGAAATGTTATTGACAAGTTTTGTAAGAAGGAAGCAAAAAATGTACGGTTACTCATTACTGATTTACTTAATAAGTTTCTTACTGATTTCCCATTTTATAACTGTATTTTCCAACTAGATACAGCGTATATTCCCAGGAATTGGTTCAGCATAGAGCTTCAGCAACTGGACACAATCATGTATGATCTTCCTGTGGACTCATTCCCACACAAGGCAGTAATGCCTATGTAGGAATTAATTATTTCGTATTTCTTTTAATCCTTTAGTGGCAGTAGTTTGTATTATTATGTTAGTGATCCTTTTTTAATTTTACACTAAAAGTTTGTTGTACACATTATTTTTTTGTTTGAAATAAACCTGAATTTGATTTGATTTGACAACATAAATATATCTCCAGGAATTGCTTCAGGGAAGTTGAAAATGTTGTTGTCTAAATCAAGGTTCTTGCTTGTGCTAGCATCAAACTCCGGATACATCATCATTTACTTTGATAACTAGCTGCGGGTGAAGTGGAACGTGGAAAGAGGTATCGAATGCTTTCTGGAATGTTTTGAAAATTAGTTACCGGGGCTTTACGATCTGCTAACGTCGTTTTACGACGCGTACAGGAGAGAGTTGTCGTGTTAATATGCAATTATTAAAGAAGCGGAGCAGTGAGCTAGGAACGCTGACACGCCGCATTAGAACGTATCGGATGGTGAGGTTCGAGCGCGTTAATTCAAAGTTACGGCAAAGGGATATTAAATTGTCTTTGCTGCGGTGTTACACGGGTGTGTGTGTGAGTGAGTGTGTAGCTTCTTTCCATGGTTAAGATATGTGTGACAAGCGGCCATAACCCTCAGTAGACGAGCGTCTAAAAAACTCGACCAGCAGCAAAACGTTCTAACGAATGGAGGGCCGTTACTGTAAATAAGCGACTACCCCTTAACCCGCACTACACGTCCCCGCACCATCGACTAACATGAAACAGTCGGACGGCGCAATTTATGCAACTCCATGTAGATATCGGGCCGTTGCTCAGCGCAGCGCCCTGAAATATCTCTGTAACCAGCCAATAACACGGCAAATAAATAGCCTACGCGCTGTCCGGGCGTAAAGTGCACGCTTTGCGAGCTCCTTCGACTTGATGCCTGCCAACCGATTATTATTGTTTCTGCTGAAATCTCTCTTCAATTTAACTTTGTGTCATTCTCGAAATATAAATAACATAATTATAAAATTAATCACTCAGAAAATAAAATTAATCTTCTGTATCATTCTTACTAGATTTCAATACCTTTTCATCTAATTTTTTCTTTTCTTTTGACTTCTTACGTTTCTCTCAAAAATTGATAATAAAAAGTATTCTGAAGAAACCTAGATTATATCCCACAAACTTGATTTTCAGCGAATTTGATGTGATAACAATAAGACAATTATATGTAATTAGCTTTATAATAAAAAATAGACTTCACATCCCAAATGTTCCAAATACTTTATTGAATCGCTACAGTTTAAGACCTACAGCCAATATGTACACAATACTAATATTGAAAGTATTAGGAGGCAGCTGAAATATGTAAGTACCAAACCATGGCCGACTCTAGTTAACACTAGAGTCGGCCATGACCAGACTAATAAACCAAATACCCGAGCACTTGGTTTTGAATCCGAAAATTACTAGGAAAGTTAAACTGGAAATAAAAAATTGGGTCTTGTGTAATTACTTCTTCAATCTTTGATCTGTGACCTAATGGTTTTAGTTTTCTTAATTGTTGTTTGCCTGTTATCTTCCGGAGCGTGTTCAGTGTTGTTTGATATTGGTTCTTTTGAACAGCTTTTGTTACAAGCTTTATTATCACTTACCCGGTGGTTCGGAACCCACCTAAAATAGTAGGTCCACCATATTCCCAGTAACATGGCACAAACGGCGAGGTGGAACTACCCGTAAGGGTCTCCCCACCATTAAAAGCCATACGCTTATTATTATTATTTTTGAACAGTGGACTCGCTTGCTTTTTCATTCTTTCTTTTCTTTATTTACCTTTTTCTTTTTTAATTGACTTTCTCTCTTACTCATACCAATTTTTCCTCCTTTTTCAAACTCCCCTTCCTTTTTCATCTCCTATTTCACTTATCCTAATATATGGCTTTGCTATAGTTGGATAAGTTTCGTTTTCCTGCACATACCACAATGGAGCCACCTATTTGTAACTGTCAGTATTTTATTTTTATTTTTGCTTTGTTTTTTTTAAATATTTTGTATTTTTTAGTGTGCTAAATAAATTGAATTGAATTGAATTATTTTCATATATTACTGATTACTCGTTGCCAGCGCTTATTTCGCTGGCAACGCCAATATTACGATTAATTGCCTAGCTGTGAAAGCTTTTTCATTTTGTATAATTTTGTTTTTTTTCTATATTTCAGTTCTGTATTAGTCTCAAGTATTTGTTCTATTTATGATTGTTTAATTTCTATGATTGGCAAATTTGATTTAAATTGCGGACAACAATAGTACGATTCTAATAATAGTGAGGAAAGTGATCGCAACCTATCTCACACCTTGTTTGCGAAGTACGCTCTATGGACCAAAACATAATGTTGAGGTCTGAAGAGAAGAGTCACCTACAGTCGAAATCGGTTATGGTACTATGCATGTAATGTATGTAATTAGTAAAAATAATACTTGCTTCTGAATGCAGACTAAATGCAGATGAAAGAACATAACCCCCGATCAGTAGACCAGAATTCAGTGAAAGTTGATTGAGTCAGGTTATAGTTATCATTTAGAAATTAATTGTATGATAAACATGATGAGATCTTAGCAATACTTTCCAAATAGTTGAGAAAATTTTGATGTACTGGATAAGAAAAAACAGAGAAGGAGAAAGTTTTGATAATAGGAAAGAAGTGTGAAAAGAAAACTAGAAGAAGAAATTAAGAAATAAATAGAAGTAAATAGAAATAGGATATAATAGCAGACACTATGAACTATGGAAATTTAAAAAGTCAAACAGAATAGAAGAATAAAATAGAAAATATTATAAAATAATTACAACGTAATTCATAGCATAAGAGTGCAATGCACATGAGCGTTCATCTACCTTTTTTATTATTATCTTTTTTTTCTTATGCAGGTTATTCTTCCTGAATTTGTTATATTCTCAAAAGAGCTTTAAAATTATTTATTACAGTAGAATCATGTATGATCAATACAAAATAAATAAGTAAATCCCGTAAAAACTGTAGAGGAACTCTACTGCATGGATAACATCCATAAAAAACATAATCCAATAATTTTAACATAATTTATTGCATGAGAATACATGAACATGATTGCCATCAAATAATTTTTATCACTATCCACGCACTCGTTTTTCTTGTTTGTGCATTCCTGTAATTGTTGTTTATTTTATTTATTTATTTTTTGAAAAGCAGTAACAATAATATACATTATGATGGTGAATCATCATTGTAAAATGAATAGGTTGCAGTGAGACTTTATTACCACAGGTTATATCCTTGAATACATAATTATATACATAATCATAATAGTTGAAACCATACAATATGGATAAGAAAAAAAGATTATTTATCTATAAGATAGTAATGCAAGAAAATGTGTTTATCTAGGATCTTTTAACAGTAAAATGTTTTGGGGTAATGGTAAGACTTATTTGAACTCTGTATTTAAGAAACAAAAAAAACCCTTCGTATTATTGACAACCTCAGGCCGTGGGAATCTTGTAGGAGCGCATTCAGGAAGTACAGATTACTCACGGTGCCTGCTCTGTATTTTCTGGAACTGTCCATATTCATTAGGAAGAGTGCAGGGATTATTGAGGACTACAGTCAAGCACATCATCAATATGGTACAAGGCAAAGACCGCAGCCAGCTTCAGTACCCCCAGCACAGAACAACTGCGTTCAAGAGGGGAAACCATTCTAAAGCTGTTAGTGGATAACGTTCTGCCATCCGAAATAAGGAATATACTTGATATTAGACGGTTTAATTGAGAATTGAAAAAACTTGAAGTGCTGCCTCCTACAGCATAGAGGAGTGCATAGAATCTTTTTCCTTTAAATTATGTGTTTTAGACTAACTGAAAATAAAAATTTTATCAATAAAAACAGTTAAACGAAGGGCACAGGTTTGTTCAGATGAATTAAGAAAGGCAAGATCTGACAGAATGAAAAAGTATTGGGAAAAAAATAAAAGCGAAGTGAACAACCAAAGAAGGAGAACTAACCAGAGAGACTAGAGTGATCCTATGTAGTCATAAAATTAAAAAAAAAGAAAGAAGACTAACTGAATTTTATTATATTCAGATCAAACAGCTTGAAAATCTTGACTTGTCAAATACTACCAAGCTATGCTTGTATATGTGGTTTATACTTTATGTAAATAAATTAAATGTGATAATGTGTAAGCACTATTCTTCCTATATCTGTTATATTCTTGAAGCAGCAGTTACAATAATGTACAGTATGATGTAAAGTGTGTAAGTAAATCTATCATAAACTGTAGACAAAGTATGTAAAATGGATAATATCTGTAGAAAAATAATAATTTAAACACTGTCCGTAGGATAGGATAAATAGGAGTGTTTATCTAAAATTGTATATCAGTATCTTTGCAGTATCTTCCTATATTTGTTGTATTCTTGTGAGACCGGTAACATATTATAATGTAGCACATAACAGTAATATAATATATGATGATGTACCATCAATATGAAGTGGATGAGTAAAATATAGGTTTGCAGTATTTTCCAAGCATTATAGGTTACAGGGGGGCTGTGTAACATGGATAATGAGAGAATGGTGGAAGACAGTAGCTTCATGTAGCATCCATTGCAGCACTCGTGCAAATAAATGTGAAGCAGGGCTCCCTTGACGGCGGCGGCAGAATGCCTCATGGAATGGCATAAACATATCGGCGCACATTCAGAGTAACGGCAGCGAAAAAGTGTGCCCATTGCTGTGGCAGGCCAAGTGCCTCTTGCGCGATAAATGTCTCATCTCGGCAGTAGCTGGTGGAGACGGGAGGTGGCTGAACACTCTCAATGTGATAACGACAAGGGGCGAAGGGGAAATATGGTTCAATATCTCTGAAAATAAAAGAGGGGAGGCCTCAGGATAGGTGGACGAAAACGGAAGAGGCGAAAATGAAAGAGATATCTACCGATTCATGAATACAGTTGCAGCACCGTTTAGACCGTCATGATCTCTGGAGAATCGAGAACGTCCCAACAAATGATCCTCTCCCGATGAGAAACGGAACATGGTAGAGATAATGCAGCAACAAAAAAGCAAAGGTGAAATTGACAAATCATATTCAGCAATATACTGTAGGGGATCTGCTGATATGAGAAAACTACAGTCACTCCACAAATTACAGTTTTCGTTAAAAAATGGTTGTATTGTTTGTTGATAGGCTAACATATCCTAGCATCAATAATAGCATTATAATAATGTCATCTGTGCTACTTCCTGAACAAGGTCGAATTGCTTGATGCTCTAAACACTGACTGAACACTCTTAACTCTAACACTATCGTAACATATCATCTACGCTCTATTGTCTATACCAAGGTAATTTTCTAATGTTTCAATTCAAATTTTCAAGGTAACAATTCTCTAACGTTTTCTAATATTTCTTGGATCTCTACAGTAAAATTAGATACTGAATATAGGAAACTGTCCCTGTCCATCAGTTCCATAAACTCAAGGGCCGTTGAGAGGATTGTTATGAGATATGAATTATATTAATAGCCTTCAACTAGAACAAACAAGTTTTTTAAGTGAAATTTGCCAGTTACTAAATTTTCTTTATGAACTCACATTTCATTGTAATTTAGTCAGAATAAACAAATATGGTAGAAAGATCCAACATGCTCAATATAATAGATAATACATTTAATGAACAGTATTTGTTGAGATTTAAAAAAAATTAAATTCGTTGTTCATGGTAAGATATTTACAAGGTTTTTCCATGCTGAGGATACATTCAAACTAAGAAAATCAATCAGAAACTGATATCACTATGAACTAGCAAAATAATATTGAGTTGGATTCAAATCTAGGAAATCTTCGGAATTGAAAAAAAAACTAGAAAATGAAAAAAATTTAGAAAACCTTTACACAACCAATCTTCTTAGGTCCCTAGATTTGAATCAAGATTTACAATTCAATTCAATTGTTCTTCCTTTCTGCAATGACTGATAGTTTCACTTTATCATTTTCACATTTTTTTTTTAAATTTCAATTTCAGGAAAATGGTCTTTACACTACTAATCTACTGTGGTTTCTCTACTAGATTTGAATCCAGCTTTAGATTCTCCACTATTTTACTATTTCAAAGTGATCTTCATTTCCGCGTGGTCCGATAGTAGTGTTTTGTCATTTTCACAGGAAAATTTAACAATATTGATGAATGCATAAGAGAGGCAGTGTATGGTATGAGAGCGTGGGGTGCCAAGCTGCCAAGCCTTCTCAAATGTCATCGCTCACGGATGCTCTGATGAGCGATACAACCATTAGGCGTGACGTCACATCAATCATGGAGCCTCACTTATGACGTCATCATCTATCTCCATCCATCGCCAGCCTCATCAATCTTGGCCCGATCGACACACACCTCTGCAAACAACCGACTAAAGCCCTACATCCACCATCAACCTTTCAATAGTCGGGCCGCTTTTGCGCTTCAGACAAGCGAGCTTCATCATTTATGTTGTGTCGTTCTCTTCTTACCTCCGTGCAACAATCCAATGCAACCTCTGTCAATATCATCCCTTCCTCCCTCCCACCACACCACCTCATTCGAGCACCAACCTGTCAATCCGAATTCATCTCTGGTGATCCCTTCTAGGGTAACTCCTCCTCACAGTAGTGATTCAGTTGAGCAACTGAATTTCCGTTCACTGATTCAATGACAACTTCTGGAGTATTGATACTCATGACAAGTTTGTTTGGAGGAGATTTGCTCAGGGGAGGATTTCTATTGAAAAAAAAATATTTTTATATGTTTAACTATGAGTTGTACAATCCCATAAATACAGTCTCCCATATAATATAGTTAACGCATTTTCGAAGGTCATTCCCTCAATTTTTTAGGGTTATCCACAGTTGAATATGAATTCGATATGAATTATATAATTCATATCGAATTCATATTCAACTGTGGATAACCCTCAATATTGAACTCCATGCATTCTGAAGTTTGAATAGTTTCAACTTCCTGATGATATTTCTTAATATCTAAGATAAGCGAGTTAAACATTTTAAGATCTGAATTCAAATTCTGATTTAAGGAATCCACCTCATTATTCTACTATTGAATTCTGTTTATAGTAATGGCTTACTTTGAAGAAAAAAGAAATATAAATATTTTGCTCATACTTTCTTTAGTTTCCAAGCATCACCATTATATTATTACAAACTGCATTATTTAGGGGTTAATCCATTTGCTTAACAATTTTTTTAGACTACACTGGGTCAGAGCCTAAGCCCAATTGACCCCCCTCATTCAACATGATTTAGTTATGCCACTCGTCAATGACTATGAATGTTAATACTGTCTAGAAAACATAGTTTATAAGCAATTTCCTTCATGGAAATGGTGTCGTTTTACCCAGATTGGCCAAATCTTATTCATTTCTCATTGAAAAGTTGTACATGATATTCATTCTGAAGCAATACTTATTAAACAATTATTATGTTTACTATAAGAAGCCTATTGCCTATAATTTATTAAGAATACCAAACCAACCAATAATTCACCTAATATTTTTTCAAACTTCGTGCAACAACAATCCAATGCAACGATTAGAGCTATTCACTTATCAATCGTTTGCGAATATTGAATAGATTTCGAGTTCGAAAAATATCAACGATAGGTTCTCAGAATTAATGAAAATAGTGAATCCTTTTGGTGACAATGAAAAGGATTCTATCTTGGGGAGTTGTTGATAAGTATTCAAATATCTATCCATTCGGATTGCTCTTATTGAATCGATTCTGATAGTTTCCTATCTATAGTTATAGAGTTATGATATATCGAGGGAGTTTAAATCATTACATAGAATTACAGTCACTTTAGTTGCTATGAATTATGAGCGTGCTATGACAATAACGATAGCTATGAATTGGCCGATTAGCAGAAGTGAATGACAGACAGGTTTGGCGTTGTCGAAGGGAGTCGTTGTCGTACGATAAGAGCAGTGTGCCCTCTGATTGTGGCCTGAGGGCGTGCCCTCCGAGCTCCCCGACAGATTAAGAAGAAGCTGCATCCTATCATCCACTTGAAAAGGGTAGCGAAAATACGATTATAAATTACTCTTTATGACTCCGAGCGGCGCGATAAAGCCTAAGCAAGAGTCGAGCCGTTAAGACGAAGGAGGACTGAGCGACGACTGATAAGCAACGCGACCGCCGCCACCTCGTTTCTTCCAGCGACAAAAAGTCGTCGACAGATAGCGACACTGTCGGGGGCCGGAAGGCGGCCTCTTATCGCCGCCGCCTCCGCTTTCGCCCCCGACTTCCAAGACGCTCTTCTTGCTCGCATTACCGTCGCTCCCAACAACCGAGTCATCTCTTGTAATGTCACACCCAGGAGTGCTTTTGCAGTTTTGATGCATACAAGGTTTAAGGTTTCATGTCGAATTTGAAAGGCTCTCTCAAGAATCTGTTCTATAATACACTATAGCTAATTGTTTTAGGGTACTCGCTACTTAATGTCAGCTATCCTCTACTCACTTCTGGGTAGTATCTGGAAATTTTTAGTAGGCTATTAGCTCGTTGGAGCAGAAGGAGGAGAAAGAGCAGAAGTAGGAGAAGACAGTGAAGGAGGAGAAGATAGAGCTTTCCATATTCTCCTTTTTTGTTATGAAAGCTGAAATTCCATACAGAAGTCCTGATATAATGCACTATTTTGAAAGCTTTTTACATTAAATATAATTATTACTAGTAACTAGATTGACGATCAGCTTTTCCCTATCCCAATTGATAATTAGAGATTTCCCCATAATCAGGAGAACTTCTCGTTCTTTATTGTGTGATACGTGATGAATAAGTACTGTTAGTATTGTGGTTCTCACCTTTGCAAGGAGTTCAAACAAACTCTATTAAAAAGCAAGGAGGTAGAAAGTTTAGTTCAGTACAGCAATAGAACATTTCTATAAAAACTAGAATTCTGTTAAATAGAAATGAATGCTGAAGTTGTAAGTTTATTATTATTGATCTTACAGGAAACTCTCCCAAAAACCAAATAATTCGCTTAAATAATCAAAGCAGTTTAAATATTAGAACTAAATCTATCAACGTATTAGATATCAATAAATAATTAGCTAAAAGGATATAAAGTATAGTTCATTTCATTTTCTTTTCAAACGTATTATTCTATTTGTGAACTTGTAAGACTACTTCCTAACGATTAAAATGAGTTGAGCTTTTCTAGTGTCAATAATTTATTTTTAAATCGTCTGAAATCATCATTAATGACCCAACATATCTTCCAAATTAGCAACGAGATCAGTATTTTTCGGATCAAAAATTTTTATCAAAACCTAATATAAACTCTTTTTATTTATTTTTAGTGTTCCATTTGGAGTGAACTTTTAAATTAGTAAATACAAATTTTTAGTGTAAATTAGCCATAATGTTTTGGACAATATAGAACAGTCACAATTTGTTTTTAGACTTTGTCTGTTGCATCTTTACTTCATTATTATTATGTCTATGAATAAATAAATAAATTCAATATAAGCTCTTTTTAACTATTTTAGTGTTTCATTTGGATTGAACTTTTAAATTAGTGAATACAAATTTTTAGTGTAAATAAGCCTCAATGTTTCGGACAATATAGAACAGTCACAATTTCTTTTTAGACTTTGTCTGTTGCATCTTTACTTCATTACTTCATTATTATTATGTCTATGAATAAATAAATTCAATATAAAATCTTTTTTATTTTTTTTAGTGTCCCATTTGGAGTGGAATTTTAAATTAGTGAATACAAATTTTAGTTTAAATTAGCCTCAATGTTTTGGGAAATATAGAATAGTCAAAATTTGTTTTTAGACTTTGTTGCATCTTCACTTCATCATTATTCGGTCTATAAATAAATAAATTTGAGAGGAGATTTGCGGTCTTATTGAATGTGGACCATATGCAGATGAGAATGCCCGTATAATGTAATATCTTGTTACTGTGATATATAATGTCTCATCAATCACAGTGTTACTTGAGAAAATATATGTGGTGTAACGGTAATACGAAATGATATAAAGTACAACATGTACTTTTGAAAAAGTGTCAAGAATATGTTTCTTTGTTTCTTGAAGTGCTCCAGCACTGTCTTGAAGGGGGAGATAATAGAAGTCTCTACCGGCAGACCTCACTTTGAAAAGAAGGAAGGTAAGAGAAGAAATGAGAAGCTAGATGTGATTGATTGCGCCGCCATGATCTGCTGATGGATGACTGGCTTCTCCACAGTCATTAATAAAAGTCCAACTCTCCGATTTGTTGCAAGCGTTTCAGTCGTTACCGCACAATGCGACAGCGAGGGCTGAGGCTGACTAGAGACTAGAGGGTCGCTGCTTCACTCTGACTCGGCAGATCACTCTCAATTCCTCACTCCCAATCACTTCCTCAACACTCCCGCTCATTCATTCCCTTTCGCACTCAAGTCAGATATATTTTTTCTTTGTTTTCTTCCCTGTCTTTTCTAACAATTTCCCATCCCACCCTCTCATACTTTCTGTTACCCAGCACTTCCACTCATCCATTTCCCTTCGCTCTTTAATCGACCTCTGTTCTCTCTGTTTTCTACTTTTCCTCCACAATTTTCTCTCCACCCTCATTCGCTGTTTCTCTTACTCACTTTCAGATGTCAGTGACTCACAATACCTCTTTCACTGTCTTCCTCTTGTTGAATCTCGCATTCTATCACACTACACTACACAAAACTTGACTTTCAACCACTAATTTCATCCGATGTTATTGACATGTTATGTACAGCATTGTTATCCTTATGGGTTTTTAATGCTCAGACACTTTGTTAAGAGCAGGGAACTTGACTAAAAACATAGGTAGGCTATAGTAGGTGTCCAAGAATACAAATCAAGTGTGATCAACTTTGATCACACGTAATCAATCATTTTGAAGGGAGTGGAGTGTAAATTTCCAGTTCAGACTTATTATGATTTATCGATAGGGGTCAGTAGGTATTTTTCAAATCCAATTTTTTCATGTTTATGCATTCCCACAACCCTTCTTGTGCATTTCAACAGATGATGCACTATGCACTAGATTGATGCACTAGAAGAACCCTGTATAAAGTTAATTTTCACGATTTTTTTTTTCATATCAATGAAAACTGAAATTTGAATACGATCAACTAAATAATAATTGCAGAGAATAAATAAAATAAAGAAAGTACAACAATCTGTTAATATAATTTTGAAAAAGTACGAATAAAAAACCCCAATTTCTGTGCTTATAGAGTAGAATCAATAGTATAAACATGAGAATTTTCATATCAGTTGCATTGGCAGAAATAATTCTAGACTCTCACCTAGGCTACAATTTCTATTTCCAGTGAAATATGTTTAATTTATATTTTCATTTCATGATTAGAGGCTCTTCGAGTGTACAATTCTTAAGTAAATTATTTTTAGAGGAAGAAGAAGCTTGGCTTTGACAGTAGTACCCTATCACTTATTCATTGAAGATGAAAAATAATTGTTACTTGTCTTCATTACTAACGGCAGTAAAGATTCGACAGTGATGCTCTACATAACATGACAATAACATTCAGTTGAAATTGAAATGGTTGCGAGTCAAGTGTTGAGAAGTGTAGTATGATAGAAGACAAAAAAATGCAGAATCATGAAAATTGATTGCCAATAGTTATTTCCAGTTATTTAATCGGTCCGAGCGGAATCTTATAAAATGTTTCAAGTAACCCAGTCATGCATGACCTGACTGGTGGAAAAGAGAGTCAAAAAAGATTCTCTCAATGATACTCTTATGTTCTTCAGTAGAATTTCACCTCAGAAGGCAAATATTTGCTGGGGTGTTGGACGGCCACTGAGCTGTGAGCTCTGAACGAGGAAAGTCCGGACTAAGTGAGGGACAAGACAGGACAGGACTTGAGAAATGAGACGGCTGAGCCGAGAAATAGATTAGCGCTGCTCGTGTAAACAGCTCGACGCGTCACACCCGGTGATTAATGGCCGCTAACCCCCTTTTTCCCTACCCCGTTTTCATCCTGTAAGCCCCCCACCACCCACCATGACACCTGGCCACGACAAATTGTCGCCTCTTTTGATCTGTTACTGTCATACGGCTCCAGCTTGCACCCTCTTACTCAAATAATGAACTCTGCATCCACGCTCATTTTAATTGGGCGCACGTCAACTAGCAAAATTCAAATTGATTACGACCTGTCCAGTTTTCTTTGTGCACTGAGCACTATGATAAATGGCCCGTTGCCCAATTGTTATTGGAATAATAAATTGAAGTATTTTTCCCAATTGTAAAAGGTCGGATAACAAAACAAGCAGATTTCCCACAGAAAGTGAAGTAAACATTTCTGTTGAATTGTGCCCAAACAAGGTTGTCTGTTACAACCTTGAGCATGAGCCTTATTGGAGACACGAACTTATTAAACGCATGCATTTATTGGAGGTATGAATATATTCGTGAATTTATTGACGCCTTTAAAAATCTGACAGAACAATGATGATTCGTGTTACAAAAAGTTGCTGTATGAAAGCAGTGTGAGGCTAATCTACACCCAAATACTTGCGAAAGTCTTTCCAACAATTGGTTAAAATTCAATTCCACAGCGCAATACTATCCTAAATTCATATTATTTAACTATACGTTACATGATGCCTCAATATATCAAGTATGTTGATGTCAGAGAGTCAGTGCAGTCAATAAATTATGCCAAATATCATGTTGAAGGATTAAGATGATAATAGAATGAATGCCAAAATGACTTCCTGGATTTCTTGTTCCATGACGAACTGCACTGTTAATATTAACTTTCTATGTTAATGTCAAATTGACTGCAAGTCGTTGAATTCACTTAAGAAGTTAATATTAACAACGCAGTTCGTCATGGAACAAGAAATCCAGGAAGTCATTTTGGCATTCTATTATCATCTTATTCAAATTGACAGTCATCATCTTGCAGTCAAATTGACTGCAAGTCGTTGAATTCACTTAAAAAGTTAATGTCAGAATGACATTCCCATTTTAAAATTTATTAATTAATATGAAATTTATATTTTTCAAGTGATATTATTTGCTTATTCTTTATTTCTCTGTTACAAAAAATCTCACCCTGGTGGGTGGTAGAGTGGTATATTATAGCGATGAAATCTAACAGAAATTGTAATGTAAAGAGTGGATTTGAACCATAGTGTACCTGCTATCAATCCGTAACCGTACTAATACCTAGCTATTTTAAATTGCAGCAGTCATGAGATGCACATGGACAATCTATTTCGAACTTGGGCCAACTCCAGACGGTTCCAGCGATCTGTCTCCATCTGTCTGCCACCGCTGTTCTCTGTCGAGGTCACATCCCGACTCACGCATTCTCTATGAGCGACAAAGTTTATTTATCGGTTGTGTGAGAGCAAAGCAAACAACTGAAAACGTTCAATAAACTTGGACCTGTATCAAAAACGCACTCACTAGATTCCTCTTTAAATAATCATTCTTGACAAATGCTAAGATGTTTTCTTCAGCTTCATTGCAAAATAGGACAACATTCCGGATTGAAACTATTATTCACCCAGCTGAATTTCAAAGAGAATTGTTTTTACAATTTGTGTTGCGCATTTCGTTTAACGACACCCTGATAATTTTTATTTTATTTCGGATTAGATGATAAATCTTTTCCTGTTATAAACCTAATCCCTGAGTCTACTAAGCTTTAGCAATAAATTAATATCATTCAATGAAAAACGTGTTTAGGCTATCCAAAGTATTATGACTAGATATATCACTATTTTATGAATGATGGTTCTCTTGAATATTAGGGAAGCGGGTGAAAGTATTGAACGGGCAAGGTACAGAAACGCTACCGACTATTTCCATGGCATAATTTTTGTCTTAAAATATGTAATTCAAATACATGAAAAAATCGTGACGGACTAGAACTTGAATGAAAGTTCGAAAGTAAGAAACTCGATATAAGATTAACCGTGCAAATGGAGTGGTTGAATTCCGCAAAAAAATAAAATAAATCATATTGGAGAGGGAATTGCCCGTGTTACACTGGTATCGACTGACTCATGAATAGCAGAAGCACGATTGAAGAGAACCGAACCTGAAGAGATCTGTTATTTATCATTTAATACCAGAAATATGTTTCTAGATATAGTCATTGGGAAGTAATTAATTGTTTCAGCAACGTAAGTGTATAAAGTGAAACTTTCAAAACGCCTGATTAAAAAGAGGGAAAAATAAATATGCCTACATTGGAATCCATTTATTTCATAATAGCAATTTAATGATTGAAGGGGCAGTATTGATTATGTTACACTAGAATATAGAATCGTCTGACTCATAAATAGCATTGTTAATCCAGAACATTAAACGATGGAATATATTATTATTGGTAGAGATGCGGCAACTCTAGCAGAAAGTGGCAAGTTGTGTGGTAAGTTGGGCGGCGTCAGAGCTAGTGTATTGTCTTGTCGGAGCACAAAAGCCGAGGAATCGGTTTTATTTCATTTGGGACGAGCGAGCCGAAGCCCCAGTGCTCTCCAGTTAACAAACGGAGTAATGCCGCAATTAACATAATGTCGCGGCCGCAACGGCCAGCAATATGCTGTTATTATCCGGCAATAAACCAGCCATGAAAACAGCCTGCTCCGCATTAAGCTATCTCGGACGACACAATAAAAAGCTGCGCCAGGCTCCACATCCATGCCAAGTCTCTGCTGCCCTGGCGTCTTATCTTCGCCGAGCCCTTTGTTCGACCCATCCGCCCATCGCCCAACGGCCGCCAACGCCGCCGCCGCGTCTTGTTACTGATATGATCTATTACGACTTCAGCACAGCTTCACTGCTGAAAAAGTTCTAACCGAGAAATACCACCAACTCGCTTCAACAGAAAAAGCTGGGAAAACGTCATATCATGAACTGGGGTTTTCCATTCGTATTCCTGAACATTTAAATTGTGGCTGTTGTTACTCCCTGGAATCCTTTTGATTAGAGCTCGTAGTTTTTAAACTAAAGCAAATTTCATAATTTAACTTTTAATGTGAATTTAACGACTTGCAGTCAAATATTCATTAAAGATAAATAAGATTTACTTACTCTGTAGGCCGAGCGTTCGAATCTTTGAGATCCGTTTTCAGAGACGTCCTTCTTGATCATCATGTCAGTTTTTTTTTGCCGAATCGAATTTTGCCGACCATATCATGCCGACCATATCATCTGGACACACTTTTACTGATATTACTACCAACCTACACATTCTACATATAAAATCTAAAGGACACAAACTCAACACCTTGGAACAATTTGAAATATACAAACACACCACACACATAAACAAATAAACACACACATCCTCAACGAACAACTAAATTTTAAATCAGACAAACTTTTCGATCACATTTTACAAAAACCACAACTTTTCTAACCAAAAAACTGACATGATGATCAAGAAGGACGCCTCGGAAAACGGATCTCAAAGATTCGAAAGCGCTCGGCCTACAGAGTAAGTAAATCTTATTTATTCTTAATGAATATTTGACTGCAAGTCGTTAAATTCACATAAAAAGTTAATATTAACAACGCAGTTCGTCATGGAACAAGAAATACAGGAATTTCATAATTTAGTTGAAATTCCGATAATTTCTGGAGAATATTTGAGTTTTAAACTATAAAAAATCAAGGGTATGCTTGCTTGGAAAAGCTTCCTTCGTAGCCCCATAAGTGGAATAAATACCGCTGTTCTAGGAAATCTTCGTTGAAGAATATACGTAGAGGGATATACTTTTTTCTTTCCTCTTTCTTTTTTTATACTTAAAACTAGTCACCTGGACTAACCATATATATTCTCAATACTTTTATCTACCAATGATGACTCTAGCTCTCTACTCACTAATTTTTACTTTTTTCAGTTTATTATTTATTCATTTATTTTTTTCTTAGTTTTTCACTTCACTTCCACTACACCAACACGAAGGGCTTCGATCTTTTTAATCCCCTTTTCAGTTGGGTGTTTTTAAGTAGCTGAATGACTTCAGTGTTGTCGTGCTGATGAAGACTCATGATGGGCTGCCAATCATTCGCTGGCCACGTAAGGGATGTGCAGATCTCTGTGCAAATCACCGTTCCTTATGTACCAGGGCGCATTCGTCATGTTCCTGGAAGATTTGAATTATATTGATATTACTGATCCTAGAGCTAAATTCCATAGGTCCAGATGGGTTTTAGTATTTGTTTGTATATTAACATTTTGTTGTCCATTGATAGCTGTGATTGAAGACTCAAGTGCCAATACATTTTACTGTAGTTCAGTCCCAGTTTACTTCTTCTAATCTTGATATGCTCTTTGATTTGATAATATTCCTCCAGGAGACACATCCAATGCATATAGGATTCGTCCAAAAACGAATTTATTTTCCATTTCAACTTGGCATCAAGAGTCATTCCAAGGTACTTAGCAGTGTTACTGTGAGGTATCACATTTCCATTAAAATTGATGTGGATTGGATTATTGATGTTCTTGTTCGTAAAGTTGACATAAATTCATTTCATTTTATTTCATATATCTTGGTCTAGTCAGAGGATTTCATTTCTAGCATTTTGAAGTTTAGTGGCCGCTTCTTCAACTTCTTTTTGTCAGTATTGCCGTATCCTGGCAGTAACTGGCAGTAACCCTGCCAGTATTGCAGTTTCATCGGCAAAAGTAGAAACTGTCACCTCATCTTTTTTGTGATGAAGTCCACATTAATCTGAAAGACTTGTGCATGAGTTATGAGGTGAGTGATGATACAATGATATTGAAAATGAAACTATAATTTTAGCTGGGTTCCGAACCACCTTGGAACAAGTCTTGCGTGTAGAAAGAAAATTACTCCCTGCAAGAGTGGCCCCGTTTGTTATTGTCCCCTTCTTCTACATACTCCTCGGTAACCTCAAAACGGCTTACAGATACAATATTGGGTAAGCCAAAAATTGTTCACTCACCCTGGCAGCACTACAGGCCACAAAAAAGAGATATTTTAAATAATGATTTTCTATGTTATAATCACAGAAGTAAATACAAACTGTGTTTGTCTCTCGATTATTCTTCAAACTGAAATTGATTAAGAATTTGGGGCACTGCTCTCTTGATTATTACCCAAGATCAATCCTATTCCATCACGTGTTTGTGAAAAGAATCGCGTTGAACTACAATTTCAGTTGCCCAGTCATCAACGTGATAAGTGATCAATAACATCATAATTCTTTTGCAGCCTACGTTTTGGATTGATTAAACAGATATTTCTTATGATGGGGACAATGTAGCGACGTAAATTAATGAAATTTCACGAATACAATAGTTCGTTGGTGTACGCTTTTCATCGTACACAATAAGCCATAGCTAACAGGAACGATATCATACGTGTTCGAATGAGATATACGCATAGACCGTGACATTCGGTCGTCATAAATATTTAACGTTCAATTGACGACTTTGACGTAATGACAACGCATTTATCAGCGCTTCGAGCAACACATGACATTCTGTTTGCTGAAGCTGATAAGAGTGAAAGAGAGAAAGTGAAAGAATGGGATGAACAGATAGAGCGTGCACGAGATTAATGGAGAGGGTTGTCAGAGAGGGATGGCTTTGAAGTTGTGTGAGATGTTGGGTAGGGGGAGAGAACAAGAATGAGAGAGAATTATAGTGACAGGGTGTTGGAGTAGACGAGATGGAGAATGAGCGGATCGTATAGAGCAGAGCAGAGCAGCTGTGGGGTCTCTTTTCGTTTCTGAATAGAACAAAACAGACAGACAGGAGGATAGACAGACCGCAGCGCCCTTCCGCAACCCTTGTTCCCATTGAATTCAGTGTCATTTATTATCGGAATGCCACAAAGCGGAGAAAAACTAGATGTTATCTTCTTGACAGGGCTAGAGCCCCCGACACGACGTAAAAACTAATTTTGCTGTCAAGAGCTGTCAATGGCAGAAGCTCGGCCATGATTAGAGAAGCGACTTTGAGTAAGAGGGATCGAGGAGAAAGTGTAAGAGAGAGAAAGGGTGTGATGGAAAGTAGTGAGAGTGTTGGAGACAGGGAGAAAGAAGAAGTGTGACATGTGATGTCGACATAGACCGGATGATTTCGTTCTTGGAGCTTCTCCTGTCCTGATGTCATTTCCAATTCGATTCGTGGCAAACTACATCTTCACCAACTCTTGCGATTTCAAATCCAGCAATTTGAATACAGCTGCAGATGTGAGAATTTTCCTAGTAGATCAGAAAACTTGAAAGGTTGCACCGGCAGAAGGATGAAAATGTGGGAGGAATATGATTGAATCAGATATTTTGATGGAACTAGGTTTTCTGACGAATAGATCCAAGTACTTGGTGATTGTTAAGAAAGTTTCTTTCTCATGTTATTGGATTCTCAGATATTTGAAATCTTATGATGAAAAAGCATGAGAATCCTCACTTTTCCCCTAACAAAAGAATTCAAATTCAAATTCAAATTTATTTATCAAAAACATTTTACAATACAATGAATGGATAATATAATATTATATATAATACAACGATAACAATTAAAGAATATAAAGAAGCTTCACTTTTCTACAAGAAAAATCAGTAAAACATTAAATATTCTTATTTTTCATAGTATGATGCTTTGTCATTAAGGTAAATATTAATTTTTGTGTGTTACAATATTAATTTGTGCAGTAGGACCAACCAAAGAAACCGAGTTTGGTAGAATCCAGTTCACGAACTGAAATAAAATATGCTCTAGTTTCAATACATAATCGATTTCTATTGAGAAAAACTAATTTATATTATGAGAGACGCTTTTAATGTGTAAATATAAACTCAGAGTCTTTGTTGCAACGTTGTAACTGTCATAATTAGCAAAAATTCAATAAATTGTTCAATCATATTCAATTTTATTCAATTGTGATTCATTCATATTTGGAAAACATTGTATTCGATACGCAGTGGCGCACCGGGGGGGGGGGGGGGGGGCTTTGGAAGCTTCAGCCCCCCATGTACCTGTGATCTTCATCAAAATATTAATATTGATGTTTTTCAAGCAAATAGTGTTGGTCCATTTCATGATTTCACACTTGTTCAAACAGAATAATGTTCATAGCAATATCGTCACAACACTTACAATACCAATGATGGAAATATGATGAGTGATCTAGCAGCATTGAACATTTAACAAACAATTTAAGTCACTAGCGAAGAGATAAAGATAGGGTAGGTATCTTTAGTTATTTTGAATCTTTAGGGCTTTCATTTATGTGGTGAATTGAGCGGGTTCGATGTTAAAAGAGTTGGAAATTCCCAAAGAAACTGTTAATGCAACTGTAAACCATAGTTTAATGCAATTCAATTCAATTTATTCTTTGCTCGAAAATCTCAATAAATACACGGATAGACATAACTCATAACATTTCAACTTTAAACGTAACTATTTAACATTAATTTGCAATTAATTTGAACATGCATCAGCAAGCAAGCTTGTGCACTGAAACAACTTTCTATGAAATTGCTTTTTAGTGTATTTTATAACAATAAAGTGGTACAACATATATATTGACACGTAGTGATGGAGTTTTACAACAAAGTACGCAGAAATGACGAAAAATTGTCGGTTTTTCAACTTGCTACGTTCGCTTTTCAACAGTCTTGCCAGGGGCAAAATTCCCCGCCTTGACCACCAGGGGCAGAACACCCCCTTGCCCATCAGTGCAAAATTCAAACAAATGAAACGATTGAATTGAATGTCTCCACTGGCAGCTGTCCGACTGCTGTGATGAAAAGGGAGTTTGTATAAAAATTTTTAATGATTATTCTTGCTCTTTTTGGGGGAAAATTTTTAATGCTATACTTGGTCTTGAACGATCCTGGAAACTGAACTTCCTAGGCCACTAAGCTCTTGAGAAACTTTAATCAACTAAATTTGTTTAGATAGTTTATTCGGGACGATGTCAAAGTTGCACGCCGTCACCATGGGCTGAATTCCTAAGTGTTCCAGGTTGGCGGTGCATGCAACGTCAAACTGGCACTCATTCCACTTTGTCACCCGGCGCCAAAGTTGCACGCCGTTACAGTGGGCTGAATTCCTCAGTGTGCCAGGTTGGCGGTGCATGCAACGTCACCGTGGGCTGGAAAACCAGCCCAGCTTGTCGCCAGTACACTTAGTCGCCAGCCCAGTTTGGCGGGGTCTCGTTTATTCTGGGCCCAAACATTAACAAAACATTAGATTCACAAGAATTGTCAGTTTTCGGCATATCTTGAGGAATATTTTGGAACCCTTTTTCACCACCCGGACCGAACTACCACCATGAAACCCGAACATGTGTGGCCAAGTTATTTGAGAGATAAGCTGAAAAATCGCTTAATTATGAAAGAAAGTTAACTTTGGGTGTAAAAAAATAAATAAATAAATGAAACTATATATTTAAAATATCAATCAAAAACAAAAATGTAAGTTCTATTTAATATTCAAAAAATTAATAAATTAAATATTTTATTATATTAATATTTAAGGGTATATTAATATTAATTAAAAAACGTAAACTGTAGGGGGGGTAGGGGTAAGAAAGGTTGTTTGAGCTAATCTCGCAAAAAAATCTCAGATTTCCCTTTGGAAATCCCCCCGCGCCAAAAAAAGGCTTGGTGCACCCCTGTCGATACACACTGCATAATTTTTGAAGATCCAATTGGAGTATCTGCTGTGGATTTTCATTTATTTTATGATGATAATAATGTTGAGCTGTTCATGTGTTCAAAACGGTAAGTCCGTCAATAAGACGTTCATTTTGAGTTTTTTCTAACATGTAAATCTTTGATCGAGCGTATCCCATTCTTCAGTCTCATGCCACGTCGCCTATTGTTATGTAGTAATTTTCTTGTGGAATCTAGAATTACCATACATATTGGTCTGAGCGCTGTTGTTGACAAGGCAAATTAGGGGTCCTGCCATCCACCTAACTGACAGGCCTAATCAGCTAGGCGAGCCTACTGGCCTACTCTATGCTGAGCCGGCCGTTAGCTCGTTCCTTATTCCTCCCGGGATTGATCTCTGTTTCCTGCCCACCCCTCATCAACACCTCTCCGACACCCCACGTCAGAGGCCTGTGAGAAAGCTGTCTACCCATCACCTTAACTCAACAACCTGACAAGCGACCCTTAACACTTCAACTAATATATTTCAGACATGAGTGATTCAACAACTGATAGTATGTATAATTAGGATGTATAACAATTCAGGATACTGTTTCGACTAGACTAGTCGATTAATTTGGAAATTAAGTCTTGAATAACTAGTCTGAGTAACTATTGTGCTTTATCACGCAAATTTTCATCTATGAAATGTACAACGATATGAAGTGTGCATTTAGTCAAAATACCTGCATAAATAAAATATAACCAAGATTGTATTCAAGTTATTTATTTATTTCATTATAGACATGGAAGCATACGAGAGTTACTCCCATTATTTGCTTCCTTAAATTATCGTAGTGATTATGAAAAAAATACTATGATAAGAATTAATTTGACTGATTCATTAATTGATGATATTTGAATGCTTGTTTGTAGCATAATAGAATGCTATGTCATTAATAGGAAATTATCATTAATTTATTACATTACATTGTTAATATTGTTTTTCAAATGAAATTTTGACTTTTTTAAATAGGTAATTTTCATCAGTAAATTTTTGATAATTTAACATTTTTTCTTAACTGGATTTAACACTAACTTTAACATGTTTCTCTTCACATTTCATTTATTCATTTCTTATCAGACAATTTAAAATTAGTTTTAGTAATATCTTATTTCCTCTCATTATTACATTCTTGACAAAGTGGTTATCAGTCGCTATGTCGACAATGAAAAGTCTCTCAAAACGTGCTTTTCTTTGCATTTTATTTATTTTTTCATTAAAAAATGAATAATACCTCCATGCAGAACAGTTTTTATAATATCAGTAGAACAAAAAGGGAAAGAAACTGTGAAAACCCATCAGAAAACTTTTTTAAATACTAGAAATAGTTTTTATAATTAAGTAGAATTACTCTCATCAAACATCTCAAAGAAAACTCTTATTTTCATGGTCTACTGCAGCTTTTCCGAACCTGTGGTACGCGTACCACTCTAATGGTACGCAGAGGTCACTGTGGTGATTTGTGTTGACAATCCAAGTGAAAGTATCAGGGTCGTAAACAAGGGTCCCTCGTCCCTGGGTATGGATCTCCTCCTAATGGCGGTGACTCAAGCGCTAGATAGAATTGAATTCACGTTGATCATGTGGGTTGAAATAAATAGATTTGTCTAGAACCTATCAAAATGCGGTTTGAGAGAAGTATTTTTTTATTCTTTCGGTGAAGGTTACTCCGACCCCTCTTTTGACAATAGTTCGTCAAAATTTTAAGAGGGTACCTGAATACTTTGAGATATGGACCTACTAAAAAGGTAGACTTTAGACTTAGTGGTTCGCCTACCACAATTATTAAGGGTACCTTTCACTAAGTTACAGTCAGGGGCGCACTTTTGGTTTTGTGTTGGTGGGAGGGGGGCATAGTCTGAGATTTTGCTGACTTTTTGTGCAAGATTAGCCTTACTATCATCCCTTCCCCCCCACCCACCACACAAAGTTGACACAAAAATTTGTTTCCTTTCATAATTTAAAGATTCTTCAGCTATATCTGGAACAACTAGGCTGAAAAAGTTGAAATTTGGTACACAAGTATGAGTCAAGGCCCAAGACGCCTGATGAGAAAGGGTTTCAAAATGTTCCCTAAAGCTAAGCCGGAAACTACAGCGAAAAGCGAACTCAACCAAATGAGATTTTTCAAATGAATTTCAGTGGTAGGCCTTGAAGGTGTAGGAGGGTAGAGGAGAAATGTGGAATTGATTTAAGGATATTATCTGAGGTAATATCAGGTAATAACTACATGATCGATGGCGGGATGGGTTTGACTGTTGGAGCCCCCCTATTAGTTGTATGCAAAATATTCGTTTATATAAATTGTGAAGTGGTACGCTAGAAAAAAAGGTTGGAAACACTGGCCTACTCTACTGTCAATTTAAAGCATATTTTGTCTTAAAACTTGTAAATGGAACCTCAGTCTATATTCATGTATATGATTAAGATACTTTTTATGAATAAAAATATCATATCGATTAGATCATGGAAGGAATGCAGTTTTGCAAAGTTAAATATGAAACAAATGTTTTCTCAGACTAGATTCATATCTAGACACTTGGATTCAAAGCGATGGCGCAAATAGAATGAGATGCAACTGTGAGCATTAGCTGATGTGAGACAAGCGTCTGAACAACATCCTGAGCAATAACTCTGATTAATTTATGTTTCCGGTCTAAGCATGATGCCGAGCATCTTAATTACGACACAAATTGCCAGTAACTATGCACTATGTCTATGAATTTGTGTTGTTTCTTTCCTCGCAGCGTTTAACCCTAATATATTTTGATATAAAATATAGATAAGTTTAAAAAAAATCACAATGACATACATTAATTCACAATTAAACAGACCAGCCAAAATCTTCAAAAAAGCCGGCCACACCATCGCATTCAGAACAAAAAATAAAATTAAAAATGCACTTGCGCCCAAAACCACACTGAACACTAACAAATACGATCTTTCTTTTCAAACAAATACGATCTTTCAGGGATATACAAACTGAACTGCTCTGATTGTAACAAATTTTACATAGGACAAAAAGGCTACGCATTCAAACAACTTTACAAAGAACGAATCGACTTTTGCAGACCATATCATTCAAACTGGACACACTTTTACTGACATCACTACCAACCTAGACATTCTACCTATAAAATCTAAAGGACACGAACTGAACACCTTGGAACAATAAAATTTGAAATTTACAAACACACCACACACAATAAACAAAACATTCTCAATGAACAATTAAACTTTAAATCACACAAACATTTTGACCACATTAAACAAAAACCACAATTCTTCTAACCAACAAACCAGCATCGCCGATCTAGGATGCCTTGAAAATGAGATTCAATAACTCGAAAACATTTGGCCAAATGTGATTATATATTCACAATTCAAAACTGCAAAGTCGTTAAATTTACAACAAAAAGTTAATATTAACAACGTTATCGTTGATGGAACAAGAAATCAAAGAATAAATTATAGTGTGAATTCTCCTTCTGAATTCAAGTGCTATAATATAGGCTACGTATTGAGATTCTTCATGAATCATAATGCTTCGAAGACAAATTTCCAACCAAACTAAACGATCATTTTTGGGGGATTTTCGGCACAGCACAAAGTGCATGTTTTAGGTTATGTTGAGCCAAATTGAACTGTTGTGATAGGAAGAAGGCTAGAAGTTGGTTTAGAGCGGGCGGGCGGGCGGCATTCCTGTGAGCCGCCCGTGCAGCTTTGATCAGGATGGTAACGCCGCCTTGCTGGAAGTGACAGCTCCACCGACCGACACAGAAGGAAATGATTCGGATTGTAATCGGGTGCCAGGAGGTGAATGGACAAGGTTAGCATCGAGCTTACGAGACTGAGGAGAAAAATAAGGAGAAGAAAAAGGAGATGTAGATGCGTTGTTGCGTGCTAGTGGGGCGTCACTAGTGACAATCTATGTTTGTGTCAAACACTGCGGAAAAGTGTCGGGTGTCAGCAGTTATCGGGTGCCTCTCTTGATCTTCCCTGAGCCGCTATTATTTTTCCGGAGATTTCGTTTCAACGACCCACGTCCGCCTTCTGCTACAAAGCGTGCGGCAGCGCATCCAGCCTAAAACGTTCTGAAAGGTGAAATAATCCCACCTTTCTTAGCCGCCCATATAAAATTACAACCTCCTCTAATTTTCGGGACCGCTAAACCTCTTCTTGCCCGGTTCCGTTGCAATCAAGTGGACGGCCGGTGAATGTGCAGCTGTTCTGCAGATTCAAGATGGCTTCCAACTCCACTCCACAACAACCGTTACAAATCCGTCAGCTATGCTCGATCATAATACGAGGGATTATCCTTTTCCTTGTTGACAGTGCATTATCAATTCCTCTAGATGGCATCCTGCAGCTAAGTATTACATTGTTTCGCCTAGAAGGATAATGCTGATTTGTGTGTTATTTTAAGTTCCACATCCAATCCTATTCATCATAATAGTGATTTGAAATTTATTTTTCACTTTCTGTTACTATAGTTCTATTATTCTTGTGACAAAATTGTATGTTCATATTGATGGAATAAATTTTAAAACTTAATAATGTGATAGAATCGTTTTATTGGCTTTCCCGACGTAATGCGCTAAAACATACTGTTACAAATACTTCATTCAGAACATTTAAAAAAATTGGTAAATGTCTGAAAGAAAAGGGCATTAGAAGGACCAGTATATTATTATATTTTAATATTTATAATTATGTTTATATTATTAAAATATAATATGTATATTATAGAACCTACTGGAACGGGAACCGGATATGTATGTATGTATGTATATAATCCAAAACCCAAATTAAAATTCTGTTCAAACTCATTATTCGACTTAAAATTAAAGTGAAAAGAATGAAATAGAGTGAATCAAATAAATCAATTTCATTTTGAATCTCAGGTATTTACCTATCTTCCTATATATTTGTCCATTCAAACTCCTAGTCTCAAGTCTTTATCCTGGATTTTTGTTCTTCATTATTATATCGACAATCAAACCAAACCAACCAAAAAAGTAAACGTTATATTATATTTCTATCTGAATCCCTTTTTATATCCCAAATCCCAAATCTTGGGATTGTACAAGCCCTGTGATCGGCTATTTTCAATCATTTGAGATCGTAAGAGCCCTCAATTGACCATTCAAATTTTTACTATTATACTATAATTTATAATTACTATAATATGAAAATTACCACTATTATTCTATTAAAATCACTTCAAATCCTGAATTTTTGAATATTTTTTCGTAGCAAGTCATTAAACATATTTTTTAGCATGTAGTACTCATTATTGCAAAATAGAATTCAACATTTAATATAGCTAGATCACTCCCAAGCGAATAACTGGTTAGCACTAGCAAAACAATTATCCTTTTAAAATTACTGGAAACATTTTAACTCCTCAGCTTCTTCAAATAATGACTTCCAAATGACTCAAGAACAACTTGGCAATAATTAATCATCTAGCAGCCTCAACGCTCCATTATTTGTTGTGGACTTTTTAAAGTGTGGATGAAAGTAATAGATATGAAAGAAGAGTGGTCATATGCACTCAATTTATAAGACTGAGCTCAATGCTCCATTATTTGTTGTGGACTTTTTAAAGTCTGGATGAAAATAATAAATAAGTAGGAATTAATGAGAGTTCTGATGCGACCAATCAGAAGACAGGGGGGCGTGGCCACCCCCCTTCCCCCTCCCCCAGGTCAGACATTTTGTAAACACCCACCCCTTCCCCCTGTCACAGTCAGCCATTTTGTTTTTAAGGTCACATACCTCCCTTCCCTATGTGCCCCCACTTTATTCCCAATAGATTAAAGGGGGACCCCCCGCAAGCACCAATGAGAGAGGACCTTTCCCCCGCCGGAAGGTAGCCCAATAAATATAGAACATACAGCTTTATATCTATATATACATGCTTGCAATTAGTATATCTATGTTTGGGCATATCTGTAACCTATATCTGTATATACAACATACGCATCTATATACCTATATATACTTGCTTGCAATTACTATATCTATATTTGCTCATATCCGTAACCCCCCGCCCCCCTACTCTCGCTTTACTCTCACTCTCCAAGTCCAAGTTATTTACAGAATAATCCCCCTAATTTGGCGATTGCCCAAGTTATTGGCCCTCTACTGTAAATATAGCGTTTACCACCTACATAGTTTTTGTATGGAAGGCCTCATACAAAATGAATATTCCTCTAAGTAAATATTTGCGAATTTTTAGAGAGTGAGAGAGAGAGAGAGACAACAATTCAATTAAAATAATAATTCTATCTTTGGTTCACTGCACATTGCATCAACACAAGACTCGAACTTTGTTAACGGCCTTTTTCTTTTCCACTTGTCCGTATTCTACCCAACTCCCCCCACGCCGCAACCCACTCCGCGTTATCACCCTTTTTCGTTTCCACTTCTTCCTGCTAGGCTAGGCCGACAGATAGCTTCACCTCGCTGTTCTCTTCGTTCTCTATTTCTGTAACTGTTTACACCTTTGCGGGAGAGACACCTTGAAAGTGCTGGCAACTCTATTTAAAACTTTTCCCCATCTCCCAATGCACATGCCACGTTCTGTTGGTTTCCCCCTCATGATTAAAATTTTTTACATTTTTTATCTGCTAAATCATATAGAGCATCCCAAAGTTCGTTTGTATCTGAAATAATTTGTATGGGGGAATCGTTAGAACACCCATAGTGCAAATGTCCCTCCTCACTTATAACTATATCTAGGAGATCATATATTTCAGATAAAATAGGATAGCAAAAATTCTCAGTTTTTGTTGCAGACAAAGTTCCATCATCTGCCTCGGTTGAAAATTTAATATGCTTTGCAATAATATCAAACTCGCTTACTGAAATAGCCATCAGTAAACGGGATAGTTTTTTAAATTTTGTATAGCTGTAGCATCGCATCCTTCCTCTATGATAGTTAAACACATACTGAATGACCGGCGGTTTGTTAGTTAGAAAAAGCCTCCAAAGGAACGTCAACCTCACCGCCTTATTGGAGGTCACTCTTTTTTTATTTGGGTAAAAAGAGGTTCACACAGGGCTAGGTCACATAAACCTGTGCTATGGAGAAAAACCCATTGTAAAAATTTACATTTCTTTCAACTCTACTTGTCCGTTCTCATGTTCGCATATTAATACAAAATTTCTCTTGTTAAAATCTGTCAAGTTCTCATTATTTAATACACTTTTAAATTTATCACATAGTAATAAATCGAAATAAGAGTCTCCCTCACTGTCGGGATCGTAGAGATTTAGTAACACTCTGCCTGTACCATAAATTATTGCGCTTTCAACGGTCAGATATGAACCGAGAGGTACTGATTCTAGAGGCAACACCTCACGTGCCAAAGCGTTGAATGCACCCATGTTGAAACGTCTCATCTTTCCTAATGATTCAAGCTTCTCAATTTCACTCCTTTTATGCATTCTCCCCACCGCTGTTTGCGCAAGCGCAGTTTGTAGCTTCTTCCTCAATTTGTAATAATTTTTTCACGCAAAGCCTATGCGGTCTGTACCAGGATAAATAATGGTTAATATCGCTCAAATTTACAGTGTTTAAAAAAATTTGTTTCAACTGTCTCGCAAGTCCAATGTTTTCACGAGTAGAATTTCTAATGGCATCCTCACACAAATCAAACCATTGCAGATATTCTCGTAATTTGTTCTCTAATTCTTTATCCGCACACATCCACTTCTGAGGATCCATTATCTACAACTAATTATTTATACAGCGGGATTAATACCGAAAAATTGATAGGTTTCCTACCAACGCCCACGCTACAAATTCTCACTTTGTGTGATTCCAACTCATAACCACAGTAAACGCATACGACCTTTTTTCCATCATAGTAAAATCCTTGTCTCGCATAATTTCTTTTGCTTGTTCTACTATAAAAAGCACAATTCCTCATACTTTTCATTCGATTATTTTCACAAGTATAATCCCCCTCCTCTCCTATCTTTGGAAGCGTGTTAGATGTTAATAGTTGCAAATAATGTTGTGCACTTATTAGAGCGCATCTCCCACCTTCTACATTTTTGTGTATGTTACAAACCTCAAAACACCACGTATCTTTAAACTTTGTGAAATTTGGTTTCGCAAAATATTCCGGTATGGTACGTACATCATTATGATACTTTTTCAAAAATGCCGCTTTTTCTGTTCCCTTTGTAAAAATGCAATCATACGCGCCGAGATATCCTCTTATCAATGAATCTGTAAACTCCGTCTCCCCCTCATCCCATAATATTTTATGATAATGTTGTTCTAACCAGGTAGCCTCGCGAAACATTTTCCAGCTCAAAGTAGATTTCGGAAAAGGCGGTTTAAAGTGTAGTACTACATAATTACCAGCCTGATCAACCAGCGCGAATTCTTTTAAAATTATTTGATTATTATCTCCCTTAAACCAGTGTAGATCCGCAACGGCAAAATTCTTCTTCTTTTCTTCCATGTCACACTGTATTCCCACTGTACGTGTTTTTCCGTCTTCACTAGCCTCAAAATCTCCAATCGCCTCTTGAAACAGCGAAGAAGCCGACATGTTGCTCTCTCACACACGCCCACACGAATGATAAATAAGCCTCTTACATTTCACCTTTATATTTTAAACATCCCCCTACCGGCAATTTATTGTACTTCTCTAACTAATGAGGTTAAAGGCGTGTATTCCATTATTGAATCGCTTATGAGAATACAATATGCCGAAGTCGAGTTTGGTAGTTCTTTACTAAATTCCATATCTAATCTTATATCTGTGGATGTTTTCAAATGATCAGATTGGTGTGAACAGTCAATCACAATTATTGGTGATTTTTCGCAAAACGCTTTAAAATCAATAGCGTTCCCATGCTCTGCATTTATAGTGCGATTATAGTAACTCGGCGCGAAATCTAGATACATTCGGTACATTATCTGCTTATTCCCCAACAAATTATCATAGGGATAATATTGACTGTTTAGAAATAATTTAACGTTATACAACTCGCACGAATCAAAATCAGACATTGATTTATTAATAGCATTTTTCCGAGCCGTTTGAAAGGCTAAAATTACATAGCGTGGAACATCTAAATGCGATGATGTTTTTATTGCCCACGAATGAATTCTCGATGTCGCCATGTTTGGAAATTCGTGAATCTCCCATCTTCTAAACGCAAGTTTTAAAGGACGATCAGAATCGAGTAATTTCAAAAATTTCAACCTTACGTGATCTTCCAAATGGATGTATGGAATTTTCCACTGTAGTTTATCAATTGTTAAAGAAACATTTGTTCCTGTAGCCGATTCAACGCAGTTTAGATCCGACGCACTTCTCAATAATACAAGCTCTTGTTTCAAGTTTAAAATTATTCGTTGAAAATCTTCGAAAAATGGTAACAAAAGTTTCAGCGGTACGCAAAAAATGAATTTATTATCCGTCAACTTATATCCATCTCTATCAAATCCTGCCAATTGGTATGTATTTGTATCGAAAACATTTTTCAAAAGCAATCCTTTAATTGTAGACGTAATTCCGACAAGTCTCGATTTCGCTACTTGCTGTCCCGCCAATTCATAACGAATCTCATCAAACAGATGGCCTACCACGTTGCTGACAAGTTTATATTCGGCATGCACTGGTGGATCCTTGGGTTTCGCACCCGGCTTTGTACATTTAACACTCCCCTCAATAAATAGAAAGGATTTACAAGGCAGTGTGTATATATCCTGTTGATTTACAGGAAGCCTTACTTCATCCGAATTACCTAGTTTCTGTCCAGAATATGTTGTGTGCGTGTGAAATTCGTACTTAGTAATATCAGAGTAAAATTGAATTTGACTATCGACATCTAGAATTTCACTTATTGCGGCTCCCGACATTTTTCCAATTAACTATAAATCCCAATTTTTCTAGTATTCTCGCGTTTTTAGCTGTTAATCTGTTTTTCGGCGTTAACATAGGTGTTAACGCTACTGAGCTTAAACTCCTACTGACGCTTTCTCTGTTCTCATCTCGACGCTTAGGTACGGCATTGAATACAATAAAACCCATCTTCTAACTTTTCTCACGAATATGTAACCTCACAGTTATACTATCCCCTCGAAAATCGATAAGTGATCCGTCTTGATCGGTTACCGTCACATTAATAAACTGAATTCTGCGCGTATTGAGAGGTACATATATAATTTCTGCGGGCGTTTCATTAATCAAATAACCGGGCGGTACCCTCGGCAGAAATTCGTAAATAATATGCTTTTCATCTCCGTTAGCGAAGCTTCCACATGCTAAATTACATGACACCACGATTGTATTAATATGACTGATCGAGACTAAATGATTTGAATAATGCCATGTATTTGCTTCGAGTAGAAGTTTATCAAACCCAAGTGTCTTACCAATTGAATCGTCAAAAGTTAAATCTACTGGTTTATCGGAATAAATTCCAACTTTCATAGTGTTATTATTCGGTTGTATAACAAGACTCTCATCGCTCAAGTTCAATTTCAACTTTATAGCGCTTATTATATTATCAATTTCGTACGATCCTGTATCAAGATTCACCAGTTTATCTCCATATTTAAAACTAGAATTTTTCCCCCTTATTATATTCGGTATACTATTAAACGTCCACAAGTTAACCAATCCAATTTCCCATTCGCGATTTTTATCCAATTCCAGAGCATGGTTTAAATTCTCATATAGATTACTTGTTTTTGAGGTTAGTGTAATGACAGCCATCACTCACTCAGCTAATGCTTTCAACACAAGCGTAAAATTACAACTGGTTAGCAAGAAACAAAATCACTAGGTGCCCACAAATGTCTGTGTTTACCCGCTGCAATTGGTTGGTATTATAGAATATTTTTACATTATTTTCTTTTTCCCAATATTTTGCCAATTCGCGTGGCGGTTGCAAGTCACCGATCGGATCAAAATAATACACATTTTTCCCTCGTTTAATATATGCAGTCCAATGTGTTCCCATTCCAATCTGTTTGTCTAAATTAACAATTGCGAGCTCATTATTTCGAATTTTACTTGGAAGTGTATCAATCATATATATGCCCCTTAGTGGTATATCTAATATTTTGCACCATTTTATCAGGTCATAGTTTGACAGCGGGCCGTTCATCTTTGCGTTTTTCTCTGTCTTTTCCTCTGCTTTTTTCCTCCTTGCTTCTTTTTAACCTTTGGAAATAGTGTTACACCGTATTGGGTGGGGGGCACTAGTATTCTTCCGCCTGTTGGATATGGTTTCAGATAAAAACCGCGACCAGCAATATGATTTTTTAACCTATTGATCGCCTTTTGCCTAATACTATCACTATGCGTTTTTCTAACTCCCCTCGTTTTTCGTTTTCTCAAACCGCCACCAAATGCGGATTTCGCTTTCATAATGTTTGTAACGAGATAAGAATATGCCCTCTCAGATAACCCCGTTTTTGGGTCCTTGAAAATTTCCCAAGCTCCATCTGCCAAGTGCCTGTCAGCCTCCGCCCGCATCTTGTTATCAGACGCTCGGGAGTAAACTATGTCGTGCGTCTTACATAAATCATCAAGACGGTTTATAGGTTTGTCTCCACGTGCTAACCTTGACCTTAACCTTGTACCAGGTCCGCAATACGAATAATTAGGTAAATGAGCCTCGAAATTGAGGTTATCCACCCCTTTATTTATCACTGTACCCAATACATTGCCAATTTTTGATAAAATACCTCTACCACGCTTACGAACAGAGCAGCGCTTTTTCTTAACAGTGTTCATCCTTTAAAGGTTAAACATAAACTGAACTGTAATTACTACTACTACATAATTGATTAGTTTTCTTCAAAAGAAAATTCGATTTTTCATTAAAAGTCTCGGCACAATTTGTAAGAACGCTATAGTATTTGTAGAAATTACAAACTGTTTCTCGCTCATCAACCATAAATTTATACCAATGTATCAACCCAATTTCAAAGGAAATTGGTGTTTTATAATACGAATTAACGCAAGATTTAATATTGAATAAAGTATGATTTCTCAGTGAAGTTGACGATCCAAAGGAATTGAAAAGAAATTGCGTATCATTTCGTTTCTCATGCAGATTGCATGATTTATCTTTATTTAAAAGTAGTACGGTGTTTAGACAGCATAATAGAAATATAAATAGTACTATCGTTTTCCAGACGTTGCGCATCGCCAAAGCACATTCCATGTTGACAGATGCAAACATACTGATAAAAATAACACACCGTGTTGAGGGGGAGAAGCGAGCGCGTGCCAGTGAGAGCTTCCTTCTTTTAGGTGCTCACCTACTCCAAAGAGGAATGCTCATCGCATCCCGCAATCCTTTTTTAGATTGTCGCGCACACCGATAAAAGATCATTCGCGTTTGAACGTCATAGTTATCGGATCAAAAAAGTGCGATCATCTTTATCAGTTTGGAAGCGTCACAACAGTTTGAACTTAGCTATCCGCGCACAGCGATAAAAGAGCATTTGCGTTTTGAACGGCACAACAAGAAGAGTGATCATTTTGAAAGCATCACATCAGTTTGAAACAAAGGTGAGCAATAATAATTCAAATCTTTATTTACATTAATCAATTATAACAAACTCAAAATAAAGCCACAAAATAATCAAACTCATAAAAATTATCTTCAACCCAATCACACATTTTTACAAGTTTTTGGGTAAATACTGTTAGTGCAAAAAATCTTGCATATTAAATTGGAGCAATTGTAATAGTAATAGTAATTGTTCAATGATATTTACAATAAATCTTCTCACACCTTAATGCAGACGACACCTCCATAATCTGATAATAAGTGTGCATAATCCAAATTTTTAAACATCAATCTGATCCATTTTTCCCTATTTTGTATGTTTCAGTTCCAACTAGAGGCGTTTCAAGTCTACAACAGAGCGCAAGTGATTCCTCGGCTTCCTTCTCGTGCAGGTTTGTTTACTTTTTTAATTAATTCTCCTCCTTCTCCTTCTCCTCCTTCTCCTCCTCCTTCTCCTTCTCCTCCTTCTCCTTCTCCTCCTTCTCCTTCTCCTTCTCCTTCTCCTTCTCCTTCTCCTTCTCCTTCTCCTTCTCCTTCTCCTCCTTCTCCTTCTCCTTTAAGACTGTTCTTATTATATATACAAAACGATGCATGACACAGTTTTTTCGAATCTGCAATAATTACTTTACAATATACACATTGCAAATAACCCGTTTTATGTAGAAAAAATCCATTACTCGCGAAATATTCAGCATTTCTTTTAAAAACCAATATCCTCTTATTAAATGAGTTTGACCAGTGGGGCTTTGATCTTTGATAAAATGTCTTTATTTGCTGGTCGTAATCCCGAAGATTATTAAAATTTTCATTCTTGATAGAAATATTATGCATTCTCCTCCACCCACAATTCGGACTATGTTTTTCATGTTCTTTTTCGGGATCGTCTGTTATTAGCCATTTTTCCAAACCAACTAAACAAAACACGCACTGCACTGAGTCTGGTGGCGTCTTGAATACAAATCCCAGTTTAGCTAAATGTTTAGGTGATAAAAGGGGAGATTCGAATTTTTTCCATCTCTCATCAAAACTTAATAACCTCAATCTTTCGTACATTAAAACGTGTGATTGATCCATAGTGTGCTGATCAACTTCTAATCCACTACTAACTTGTTTGTTTTAGATCAGTTGTACCAGTGGAGTGTAAGAGAGCACACATCTGAGAGAGAGCACACATCTGAGAGAGAGCACACATCTGAGAGAGTGCACACGTCTGAGAGAGAGAGAGCACACATCTGAGAGAGAGAGAGTTCATCATTTGCCATCACCCTTTTACAATGTAAGTAGTGATTATTGACTGCGCATTATTTCGAATTATTTTTCTCGGTAGAAACTATTATTCTGCAGAAAACACATTGCATGCGAGTATCTCCATTCAACTAATTCTGCTGCCGATTGTTGTACATTGGAGGAGTAAACTTACGTTCAGTATTCCTACTTAGTTTTACCAGCACACTTGAGTGTTTGAAATAATTTACAATTTTTCCCACACCGAAATTTTTTGGATGAATTACACAAAAATTTATCAATTTTGTTGTTACACATATTAAATGTATGATAGACGCCATTACACGATTCGTGATGGTTATCTGCAATATGTAATTGCATTATTCGATAAAAACATGTATCTGAATTACATTCTCCAATAAATTGGTGTAATGGTTCATTGAGTGCAGGATTTATACACATGCAATAGTGTCCATATTGTCTTCCATAGCACTCATAGCGGTGGTAGCGTAATTTATGTATTAATTGTTTTTCGAACGAGGATTTATTTTTAATAAACTTTTCTTCTTCCTCGTCTACCGCTACGTCCATATCCATCGATATAATCTGTTTCACGCTCATAATCTTTTTTAACCTTTCAGTTGGAGAACGCAGTGGAATCGCTTCCTTTGAAAGTCAATCATTCTTAATTTAGAATAGTCCGTGGTGATCAACTTCTAATCCGCTACTAACTTGTTTTGTTTTAGAGAGAGAGAGAGAGAGAGCACTAATTCGTCAAAATGCGGTATACAATCGAGGATCTGCGTGGATTGAACAATAATGCAATACGTCACCGTATAACCTATCTAGACGAGGAGCTGGATGTGGAATCGACTTTGGAATCTACAAAACCCATAGTATTGAACCAGATCGTCGAGGAGTCAGACCGTTTCCACGGAAATGTGAAATGGTTTTTAGTGTTAAATATTATATTACAAAAATTGATTGTTTTGCCCGAGGAAAGTGAACAAATTTCGAGTACTGTAAACTTTCACAGCTACTCGGCAATATGTGTGAATGTTCGTGAAAATTTAGATGAATTGAACAAGTACTATGAATTAGCTATTAAGAAAATTTTAAATTCTTTCCAGAATTTTACAAAATTTGGTAGTGGGTGGGTTTTGAGTAGAATACATTCTTTAGATTTAAACATAATTCGGTATAATCCTATGTACACATCCTCATCTTCCTTTGTAGAGACTCCCGATTTTATTGTAAGGAAAAAGTGTGTGATTAACATAAAAAATTTCAATGACGAGAAATGCCTTTTGTGGTCAATTCTCGCTCATTTCCATCATCGTCGAGGTACACATATGAGTGTTGAATATTTGAGCAAGTTTGCTCATACACTCAACACAAACGGTGTTAACTTCCCAGCCACCATGAGAGATGTTAGGAAAATTGAAATTTTGAATCCCAACATATCGATTAATGTAATTGCGTACGACGATGATGGAAAGAAATTCTATCCCTACAGATGTAGCATATATAGACAACGCAGACATCAGGTGAATCTTTTGCTTTTAACAACTAAAACCGCACCGCATAAATCACATTTTTGCTTGATCAATACCGCGAACGGAAAGAATGGTTTATCGCGTCTTTTGAGTCATTTATCAAAACATAATGGGGAGCTGCACATATGTGAATTTTGTTTTCATCGTTTCACAACTGACAAAATGGTAAATAGAGATGGAAAACAAAATTTGGAAAGGCATCAAGAGCTTTGTTCAAAGTTCGCAGTGCAAAGAACGGTGCTACCCAAAGAGGGTGATGTAATCAAATTTACTAACTATACTTATACGCTTAAACCGAAATATGTAATTTACGCCGATTTTGAATCGTTTATTTTACCAATTAAAAGCGGAGAAGAGGGGGAAGAAGAAGCTGATGCTTCAGACCCTGTTACTAGTAGCTTCACAAAAAAGACGCGTGAGCATGTTGCGTGCGGGTATTGCTTCGTAGTGTTAAATATACATGGTGAAATTTGTCACGGCCCCATTCTTTATCGCGCGCGAAATGAAAGTGAAAAAATTATTAAAAAATTCGTTGATGATGTAACAGATTTGGGTGAAATGCTTTATAATGATATGAAACGCGAAATACCGATGATTCCATTAAATGAGCGTGAACAACAAGTATTTGATGATGCAAAACAATGTGGTTTATGTGGGAAGGATTTCTTGATTGGTGAGGTGAGATGCAAACACCACTCGCACGAATCAGGCGAATTTATTTGTGCAGCTCACCAAGCCTGTAATTTAAATGCTAAATCACCCGATTTTATTCCATGTTATATACATAATTTCGCGGGGTACGATTCCCATTTTATTGTGCAAGCTTTGGGGAAATGCAAAAGAAAAATACATTGCATCGCCAATTCCTCTGAAAAATTTATGACAATTAGTGTTGGTAAAATTAGATTTTTAGATAGTTTTAAGTTCATGAATGCTTCATTAGATTCACTTGTAAAAAATTTGTCAGAAAGTACTGAATTGGAAACGAAATTTAAAAGGATGTACACTGTATTCAGAACACCTGAACAGCACCAGCTTTTAATCAAAAAGGGTGTGTATCCATACACTTATTTTGATTGTGCTGAAAAGTTCAATGAAACGTGTCTTCCTCCCATAGAAGCATTCCACAATGATTTGAACGATTCACCATTGGATCCTGCTGAATATGAACATGCACAGAAGGTGTGGAAAGCATGTAATATTACCTCTCTTGGTGAATATCACGATCTATACCTTCTAACAGATGTTCTGCTTTTGGCCGATGTTTTTGAGGATATGCGCTCATCATTATTCGACAAATATGGATTGGATGCTAGCCACTTTCTCTCATTGGCACATTTCTCATGGAATTGTATGTTAAAATACACACAGGTGGAGCTTGGTTTGATTCGGGACATTGATATTCATCTTATGATTGAGGGTGCAGTGAGAGGAGAATTATCGGTCATTCCGCATAGGTTCGCTGAAGCGAACAACCCATATATGTCGAATTATGATGAGAGTAAACCTACTAATTACCTTGTTTACCTGGATGCTAACAATTTATATGGATACGCAATGTGTGAACCTCTCCCGAGCGGAAATTTTAAATTTTTGAATGAGAATGAAATCGCACAAGTAGATTTTTTAAACTTGAGTGCCGATTCAGAAATTGGCTACATTCTGGAGGTTGATATGCAGTATCCACAATACTTACACGATTCTCACAATCAGTTTCCTCTTGCCCCCACAAAAGAAGCAGCCCCCCTTCACCTGATGTCTGAATATCAAAAACACGATTCACAAAAATCATCAACAAAACTCCTTGCAACACTTTATGATAGAACAAAATATGTAATTCATTATCGCAATCTCCAGCTTTACACTCAGTTGGGTATGCGTTTAACGAAGATTCATAGGGTAATTAGTTTTACACAGTCCCGTTGGCTACAACCTTACATTCAATTCAATACGGAATGTAGGCGAAATGCAAGGAATAAATTTGAAGTTCAGAACTTTAAAAATTTATCGAATATAATATACGGAAAATCTCTCCAGGGTAATCGACACCATTGTACCGTAAATCTCATAACAGATGAGAGAAAATTGGATAAATATGTTTCCAGGCCATTGTGTAAACGCTGGGTGATTTTTGATGAAAATGTAATTGGGGTGTTTTCAAGAAAATCTGAAATATGCTTGAACAAACCAATTTATGCAGGTTTCACCATTTTGGAATTGAGTAAACACCTAATGTTTGATTTCCACTACAACAAAATTTTGAACATATATCGTCCTGAAAATGTGAATCTATTAATGTCGGATACGGATAGTCTTTTCTATGAAATAAAAACTGAGGATGTGTACCAGGATATTAGGAATAATTTGACGTGGTTTGACACATCTGATTATCCAACCACTCACAAATGTTATAGTCTTGTAAATAAAAAAGTGGTTGGGAAATTTAAAGATGAGACAAATTCAAAAATTATCACACATTTTGCTGGCTTACGGCCCAAAATGTATAGTTTTAAATATGTAGATGATGAGAATGAATTGTATAAAAACGTAGCTAAGGGTGTAAAGAAATCTGTTAAAGATCGCTGTCTAACATATGATTTGTACAAAAAATGTTTATTCGAAAGAACTTCGCATTATGAGCGATTTAATATGATAAGGAGCTATTGTCATAAAGTATATCAGATTGCATGTGCTAAAACTGCTCTCTCGTGTTTTGATACGAAAAGGTATATTGCCCCGGATGGGATTCATACCTTGGCGTGGGGTCATTATAGAATCCCCCAAGTTGAAGAAGGAGAAGAAAAAGGAGAAGAAGAAGAAGAAGAAGTAGTAGAAGAAGAACCTTCCTCTCAAAGTGTGAGGCGGTGAGTGAGGAGAGGAGAAGTGAGGCGTGCTGCTTCACAAAAAGAGGGTGGCTAAAAATAGATTACCCACGCGACGCGTGCCAAACCAGTTGAGATATATCACACGTGTGTGATGTCAACAAAAATGAATGAACTTAGACAGAGATTAGCACAAGAATTGCATTCTGTGCCAAGAGTCCATTTTAATAGGAGAAAATATGAGATTAAAAGTGAGGTGGATCTTATTCAGGCAGATTTGATTGACATGTCATCATTAGCAAAACATAATTCAAATTTTAAATTTATTTTAGCTGTAATTAACTGTTTTTCAAAATTTGCATATTGTGCGGCAATAAAATCCAAAACTGCGACCTCTGTGTATGCTGCACTTGAACCAATTATTCGTAAAAATAAAAATGTTAAACTTTTTCAGACGGACCAAGGTACCGAATTTTTTAACACAAAAGTAAGATCATTATTAGACAGGTATAATATTAAACATTACCATGTTTTTAGTGAGAAAAAGGCTGCAATAGTCGAACGTTTTATTAGAACTATTAAATTGAAAATCTATAAATATTTAACGCAGCATGGAACAAAACGATGGGTAGGAGCATTACCAACATTGGTTAAAGAGTATAATAATGCTTTCCACAGAACAATTCAAATGCGGCCATCTGATGTTCGCAAAAAACATCGAAATCATATAATAACATCGCTTAATAAGGCGGCCAATGAGAACTTACGTTTGAAATCTAAACGAATAAAACCGAAATTTAAATTGGGCGATGTTGTACGCATTAGTAAGTACAGACAGGTTTTCGACAAATCGTATAATATTAATTGGAGTGGGGAATTATTTATAATTCATTCAGTCTATCCGACTAAGCCTCCTACTTACATCTTGCGTGATTTGAAAGGGGAAATAATTTCTGGCCGTTTCTACGAAGAAGAAATGAAAAAAACAAAGCTGGATGAGGAGGAGCAGAAAGTTTATTTAGTAGAGAAAATTATAAGGAAAAATAAAGATAAAATATTGGTTAAATGGTTAGGTTTCAGCGAACCTACATGGATCGAGAGAAAGAATTTACTAGGTTAAGAACTGTATTGTAAATACTATGTATTATATTGTAAATACTATGTATTATATTGTAAATATGTATTATATTGTAAATAAGCGAAATTTTGTATATTGGAAAAGAACTGAAAAATATTATCAATAAATTGATATAATATGTTGAACCATGTGTTTTATTCAGTTATCCATTGGCTATCATAGTGATACGATGGTAAAGGATACGACCATACCCATCATCAATTTTGATGAGGTTATTACAGGTAAACCGCACACCGAGAGTAAAAACGGCAGTTTATTACCACATAATGCACGCATTATCCTGATTGGAAGATCGTGTAGCGGAAAATCAAACACTGTTTTGAATTTGATTTTCAATAAAAACGGATTAAAGTTTAAACATTTATACTTATTTAGCAAGTCTCTGTACCAGGATAAATATGAGTTTTTGAAAAAGGTGTTTTCAAAGATAAAATGTGTTACTTTTCATTTATCAGACAATGTAGAATCGATACCTCATCCCAACAAAGTTGAGAGAAACTCTCTTGTCATTTTTGATGATTTACAATTAAGCAATGTACCTCAAATTCGTGAATTTTTCACGATGGGTAGACATCGCGAAATTGACACAGCCTACTTGGTACAAAGTTACGGATCTATTAAAAAACATCACATCCGAGATAACGCAAACATGCTAATTATTTTTAAACTTGATCAATTAAATTTGAAATTAATTTATAGGGATTTTGTAGGGGAAGATATGAGTTTCAGTGAGTTTAGAAAACTATGTTGGGAGGTGTGGTCAAAAGGTGCTCACAAATTTGTTTCTATTTTTACTGAATGTAAGGCTGAAAATGGAAGATACAGAGAGCAATTGGATAAATTCATAAAGATTCCTTTGCAATGAGGTAACTTCGGTGTTTGCACGTTTTTTGTTCATTCAACGTTTGATCATACTTGGGATATTACACAAAGAGTAAGCTAATGAAGAAAATTAATATGCATAAGAAACGCGGTCGTGCTGCTCCTACCGCTGCATCATCTGTTGGGGAGAGAAGCAGTTTAATAGATAGAATAAAAAAATTGAGAAAAACTATTATTGAAAAACACAGAAATTTATTGGGTTTTCAAACACAGAGTGAAGAATTTAATCGTAAAAGGTTGGAACCAATAATTACTCCATTAATTGAACTCAAAAAGAGCACAATCTCTGCCAATGAAACAGTAAAGCGCGAAAAAGAACACAAGGTTGAACCGTTGGTAACGGAGAAGGAGAAGGAGGAGGAGGAGGTGGTGGAGAAGGAGGAGGATGGGGAGGAAGATGTAAATATTTCTGCTAATGATAAATCTGCTTTCTTTGATTCGACTTTGAATATTACTAACCGTCGCACTCGAATAGAAGAAATTTTAGACAACTATTTAGGTGTGTTTCATAACGAGAAATTAGATAATTCTATTCCTTATGGTATACGATTTGATCATAAACAAAATTTATATTTTATCGGCGATGAGCCCGTAAGTTTTGATGATGTTTTTATAACTGTCGGCGAACAAAGGTTTAGAATGACTCATGGTTTGTTGGAGCTATTGTTTAACAGTAGGCCAAATTCAAATCTCTACAATAACAAAGATTTGGCGAAATATAAAAAAATATTATCACTGACATCTGTACATATTAATAACCAGGGTTACGTAATTCGTAATTCTGGTAAAAAATCTCAAATTATACAGAAACTTTTTCCACCCAAAAAACGTTCAAAGTATGGGAAGGGATTATTGAATTTTGTTAGAAATAAATCACACCGTAGACACTACATATTCTGGGATGATGTTAACGAACTAGTCGAGCGGTTATTTATTTTAATGGGTTCTAAAAATGCCGGTAATTCTGCTCACGATATTGAAATCGATTCGATATTGCAAGAACTGCGGGAAGCTAACTTCATACAGTAAAAAAGCGAGGACATTGGTGTGGTAGCCCGCGTTGGCAGGAAGCTGTTCGGTAGAGCGAAAGAGGAGAGAAAGAAATATGAGAGAGATGAGGCTGGGTGAAACCGGCTGTTGCGAAAGAGTATGTTAGAAGAAATGCGGAGTGGGCGCCCCCTCACCCCTCTGCGAAACATCGTGTAAAGTGAGAATAGCCGACTAAAGACATGAGCTGGGGTGGTGACGTCAGTGCTGTTCCTTCTAGAAAGGAGGCACAAATCGGAGCGTTGGAACCTGTCCGCTGGAGCGGGTGTACCGAGGTGTTGATAATTAATTTTGACATTCGAACAATGAACACCGATCGATTCGGACGAATGCATCGTCCGCATGCGAAGCAATTAGAGGAGTTAAAAAAATTAGTATCAAATTTTGACAAGTTGAAATTTGAATTGAGTGAGTTGAAGAAAGCTGTTTTAACTAGAACAGAATTTAACAATGAAAGAACCCAACTTGTGTCATTTGAAAATCTCAATAGTGGATTAAGTATAATTAACAATGTGTTGGAAAAACGCATGCATGATTTAGAACAGGTTGTTTTAACTAGGAGAGAATTTGAGCAGGAGAAGGCTAGTGTGCTGGTGAGTAGACATACCCTCAATAATGAGATGAAAATTATTAGCAAAGAGGCAAAGGCAGAAAGAGATAAACTACTCACTTGAGATGAATTCAATAGGGAAAATTTACTCACTAAAAAAGAGTTTATAATTGAAAAAGCAGGATTCATCTCATATGAACAACTTAACACAGCTGTAAAAATATCACAGGACCTATTAATGGATTATGTGCATAATAATCGAGATTTCAAGAGACATTTAAATGATCTGATGTATAGATATGCCTATTATTTGATAGAAAAATGTGTAATGGCTGCCAGAACGTTTGATTATAAAGAGTTGGAGGGACGAGGTCTATTGCCAGAACATACTGTTGGCGAATTTTTTCGACAAATTGAAATGAATGAGCCAATGATAAAATATGATAGTAGTTTGTTTCTACCTCCCCAACAAGAACGTCTATTACAACGCTATCAATCTAGGAATCGAGGAGTGTAGAAGCATTCTATTTCTGTGTACAGTCCCCCACCTGCTAGGCACGTGTTGCGACCGTTAAATTCTAAGGTTAATGACCTGAGAGCACGTCTCTCTCACACACACACACACACACACACATAAAACTTGTGCACGTGCTCTGCTTTTAAACGTTATGAAATAGTTTTTTCACAGCAGGGGGCGGAAGTGTTATTAATAGCTAAATCGGTGGGTGGTGGGTGGGGGGCAGGGGGGTATATTAACACTGCACGTGCGAAAGAGAGAGAGGGCTTTGAGAATTACAGCAGGAGGTAGCAAGTGTGCAGCCTCAATTAATACCTAAAGTGGTGGCGGGGTCGGGGGGTGATGCTATTGCAAATATAGATATAGTAATTGCAAGCAAGTATATATAGGTATATAGATGCGTATGTTGTATATACAGATATAGGTTACAGATATGCCCAAACATAGATATACTAATTGCAAGCATGTATATATAGATATAAAGCTGTATGTTCTATATTTATTGGGCTACCTTCCGGCGGGGGAAAGGTCCTCTCTCATTGGTGCTTGCGGGGGGTCCCCCTTTAATCTATTGGGAATAAAGTGGGGGCACATAGGGAAGGGGGGTATGTGACCTTAAAAACAAAATGGCTGACTGTGACAGGGGGAAGGGGTGGGTGTTTACAAAATGTCTGACCTGGGGGAGGGGGAAGGGGGGTGGCCACGCCCCCCTGTCTTCTGATTGGTCGCATCAGAACTCTCATTAATTCCTACTTAAATATGAAAGAAGAGTGGTCATATGCCATTTATAAGACATTAATATGACATTTATAAGATCACTTTATAAGACTGAGCTCAATGCTCCATTATTTGTTGCGGACTTTATGAAGTCTGGATGAAAGTAATAAATATGAAAGAAGAGTGGTCATATGCCATTTATAAGACATTAATATGACATTTATAAGATCACTTTATAAGACTGAGCTCAATGCTCCATTATTTGTTGCGAACTTTTTAAAGTCTGGATGAAAGTAATAGATATGAAAGAAGAGTGATCATATGCACTCAATTTATAAGACTGAGCTCGAATAAAAGATCTAGATAATATTTCGGTCTGACATCCGAAAATTATTATCAAACGAGGAAGCTTGAAATACTAATAGTCTGGCTGCACGATTCTGTTTACTCGGCAATGTATTCAGCTGTCACTCTCCGTCGAGCGTTTAACGATCAAGTTTTCATTTAGAAGAAAAAGATTTCCGTCTGTCGGCACAATACGGGTTTCATTGGAGACCGATGAAGGCAAGTGACAGGGCCGTGTCTTTTTCTGGCACGAAATGAAACAACTGTGATTTATCTTCACGCGATAGAACCGTCTGCTCTGCTCGGCTGTGGTGTTTCGTGAGGGAAGGGGACAGAAATGATAAACAACGTCCCTATGCATTACAATCGAGCACATGAGCTCACCTTATACATTTTTATTCCATTCATAGCTACAAGCTTCTATTGGAATACTCGAAGTCCTTAAAAATAGCAGCATTGTACCATGTAAAATTATTATCTTTGAACTACGTAGTCCAAAAAATGAAGATGATGCTTCATATAATAATAAATAAATAAATCTTTATTGCAGCAACTCCTGAGGTCGTCAGAAGCATTACAAATTGTCATATTTCACATCAAAATGATTTTTTCTCATACAACATTGCTTGAACGTTAAAACAGATAAAAACACAAAATCACATTCAAAATTAGCCTACCTATCTATTGCAGTGTGTCAATTGAAGCTGTCTATAAATTGACTACAAAGTCTTGGCCCTTTCATGAAAATCCTTGAACCTATATAATGGGTTATTCATCAAAAAAGGTTTCAGTCTATGCTTGAAAATTGGATATGGCAGATTTTCGAAGCTCTCTGGAATGGCATTAAACAGTTTTCCACTTATAAAAAGAAAAGTTTTTTGTGTGTTATATCTGTGGTGAAAAAATTTTGTATCGAGTATTTAGGAAGTAGGTCTGATTTGTGGATAAATCGAGCTCATCCTTTGGGATTGGCAAGGGATGACGGCCCACTAATAGCACACTTTCCTGATGATTCCGACGTGATTTACATTCTGAGAAACGCTAGAAAGCTCAAAGGTACTGGGTTTTTTGTACACAAAGACTTTTCCTCGGAGACGAGGAGAATCAGGGCTAGACTTTTCACAGTGAAAAAAGAAATAAAGCGCGTTCGACCACAGGAGAAAGTTATGATACATCACGATCGTCTTACCATGAGAGATGTGTCTTTTGGAACCGATGAAAATGGACGCTTAGAATTCGGAATCCAGGATGGAGAAGAAAAACTACGAGAGATCCTAGGAAGCGACGCAGAAACAGTATTCACGGCACTGAGGGAGGCGGAAGGAGGGCATAGCGACGCTGGAAGTGGGAGGGATGAGAGACATTGAGCCAGAGCCGGCAGCCAGGAAATAAGGGAGGAAAGCGAGTTAAAATTTTTAGTTTTTAATGTTGCGGGGCTGAAGGGTAAGTCATATTTTGAGTTATTTAATTTTTTAAGAGAATACGAATGTTTTGTTTTAATAGAGACTTTTGTAGAGAACGGTGATCAAGTTTTTTTTGAGAAGTATTTGACCGGATACAAATTTGTTTGGGAATTTGCAACAAGAGACTCGCAGTTTGGTAGGGCAAAAAAGGGACAATTAATTGCTGTTAGAGACAGGCTGGAAAATATAATTAAAATAGAAAATTTAAATGGTAGAAACGTGTTAGTATTGTTGGAAAAAAATATCTACATTGTCCCAGTATATCTAAGCGGCGGGTTAGAGGGGGAGTGGGAACTGGATTTTTGTGCGCTGTATGACTTTTTATCCACTCTAGATAGCACGAGTAATATAATTGTTGTGGGAGATTTGAATGGGCGAGTCGGGTCATCTCAAAACTTACCGCTAGAACTCACAATAAATCAGCCAAATATGTGCCATGTTCGTAATTCAAAGGATAGTGTTCTTAATAAGAAAGGAAAAAAAGTAACTAATCTTTGCGAGGAATTTAACTTGATTATTTTAAATGGTAGAACCACAGGTGATACTCTGGGGGAGTTTACGTTCATCGGGAGTAGAGGGGCTTCAGTTATTGATTTGTGTTGCGTGAATCTTGAGTGTCTGAATATTGTAAATTATTTTAAAGTGGTACCTGCGGGCTTTTCGGATCATTTGCCAATATGTGTGAGTTTGCTGTGTGAATGGCATGAGAGCGATGGAGAGAGTCTAATACCAGTGGCTCCGCGATTACCATTGAGTTGTCTCAATGATCGTTTTGCGGAAAAGCTGGCTAATAAGTGTGGAGATGTGAACCCTTTTCCTAATGACATCAATGAGGCTAGTGGTGTATTAAAAATGCTCATTTACAATGCAGCTAATTTCAAATACGAGCATAAAGCAGGCGAGAGAAAATTCAAGAAAAACGTTTGGTATGATAGAGAGTGTGAATGTGTGAGAGCACGAATGTTTGCGCTTTTGAAATTATTCCGAAGAACAAATTCAATGTATGTAAGAAACGACTATGTTATTATAATGAAAGAATATAAGGAACTTTGCAAGAAGAAAAAGAAAGAATATTGGGAAAATATAAAAAAGAAACTTAAAACTGTCAGGGACTCAAAAATGTTCTGGGAATTAGTACGCGAATTTAACGGAAATCAGTATATGCAAAAAGCCAATATTAGCTCAGAAGAGTGGATAGGTCATTTTAAGAAATTATACACACCTATCAGGGCATGTGGACCAACATTATATGCTGAACCTCATGTCAATAATGATCTACTAGACAAGATAATCAGTATGGATGAAATTGATGCGTCTATGAGAAGACTTAGAAATGGGAAAGCGCCAGGCGAAGATAGAATCCCTGCTGAGTTTTACAAGAGAGCTCCTACGCCATACAAAGAATTGCTGTGTAAATTTTTTAATAAAGTGTATGATGAGGGTAAGGCGCCGGAGTCATTTCAAAAATCTATTATATTTCCCCTGCATAAGAAAGGAGACTCTAATGATCCTAACAATTACAGGGCTATATCTTTTACAAATTCCATTTACAAAGCTTTCGTAGGCACTTTATTAAATAGATTGGAGGAATGGGTGAAAAACAAAAATATTATAGCAGAGAATCAGGCAGGCTTTAGGGTAGGATACTCGTCTATAGATAATATATTTGTTTTATATAATTTAATAAAATATGCTACAACTGTGCAACATAAAAAAGTTTATTGTTCCTTCATAGATTTTAAGGCCGCGTTTGACTCCATTGATAGGGAAGCTCTTTTTTATAAATTATTTGGAATTGGCATTTCAAATAAATTTGTCAGCATGATTAGAGCATTGTATAAAGATTCTTCGTCAGCTATATGGTGTGGAAACGGTCTAACAGAAGATATAAAGTTTGAAAGTGGCTTGAAACAGGGTTGCTTATTATCTCCTATTTTGTTCTCTTTATTTACTTCTGATATGTGTGAATATATAGAGGGAGGACTGATGGTGGGAGGCTCTAGAATCAATTCTCTCTTATATGCGGATGATTTAGTTATATTCACCGATAACATTAACGAAATGCAGATCATGATTAATAGGCTAAGGAGTTATTGTAACCGGTGGAACCTAGTTTTAAATAGGGACAAGTCAAAAATTATGGTTTTTAGAAGAGGGGGTAGACTACGTAGAAGCGAGAAATGGAACTATGGTGGGGAGCCAATTGAAGTAGTTAATGAATATAAATATTTGGGTGTTACTTTTACTTCCACATTGTCATTGACCACACATTTCGCGAGCAGACTAACAACAGCAAGGTATGGAATCAATAGCTTATGGCGAAAGCTTATAATTAATAATGAAGTCACAGTGTCAACTAAGTGGCAAGTCTTTAACGCGGTTAGTAGGGCGGCAATAACCTATGCAGGTCAAGTATGGGGTTATCAAGAGAGGGAGGAGGTAGAACGATTTTTAAGGTTTTTTATCAAACGATTGTACGGTTTGCCGCAAAATACTCCAAACTACATTTTATACTTAGAAAGTGGAAAGGACGTTATGTGGATACAGACTTTAAAGATGAACTACAGATATATATTGAAAACTCTTTCCCAACCTGTCTTTAGATTCCCCAGAAGGATAACGATTCTGCTTGCGCAGAGCAAATGTGGTTGGTGTAGCGATTGGAGGATATTATTCAGCCAATTTAATCAAGAGTGGATAGATCCTATAGCTCTACCAGACCTTTGGGGGAAAAAGTGCGAAGAAATTGTTGGTATGATACGTCATAAATTGCAGGGAATGTGGTGGGATAGGGCATCAAAGTCGCAGTTTCATCACATCTATTACAATTTAAGAGAAGACAATTTAAGAGTAAGACGAGATTATATCAACGATTCCAATAGGAGAAGATTGATTAGCACAATTTTTAAAGTGAGGGGATCATTATTACCATTAAACTTCAGAGTAGATCGTGGAGAAAATAGCTATATTTGTTCACTATGCAATAGTGGAGAAATTGAGGATACTTATCATTTTATGGGGAGTTGTAGGATTTTATCTGAGTTCCGAGTGAGGTGGTTTGGGTGCCCGTTAATGACAAACGATATGGTGCTTGACTATTTGAATGGAAAGAATTGGAAGCGTTTGGCGGGATACCTGAGCGCAGCATTGAGATATAGAGACTTCCTTGTAAAAGAATTTAATTTTTAAAGTTAATTTCTAAAATAATTTTTTTTAAGATAAATGTATTTGCGAAATGCCAGTTGATATTAATTTAGCGTCTATAACTGTTTAATGTTATTGCACTGGTAATAGTAATATTATTATTAGGTATCTATTGACAGTTTCAATAAGTTATGTGTGCTGATTTAATTTTCAAAGTTGTTTTTAATGATATAATGCTCTGAATGTCAGATAAAAATTGTAGCAGTTAATTATCGTCTCATTATAGTATGTGTGTTATTAGTATGCTTGATTGTTAGGTTTGAGTGGCAAATGATCCGAATAGTTTGTTCACAGTCTGAAAGAATAAAGGGGTAAGATATTCGTGCAACAATAAAATGATTAGATTTGGGCAGAGCTTTCCGTGAGTATCGAATTTATCTGGGTTATAAGCTTGCTTATCATAATCAACGAACCGAAATAAATTTATTGCGATTAGATGGTTATTAGATAGTTATTAGATTGCGAAAGAACTACCAACTCTGGCTGACGGCTTAGGCCATGCCTAAAGAATTTGGACTGTTATTGATATTCATAAAGTTTAATTGTGTATCAAATGAATGAAGTGTATTTATTTTGTTTTTATTGTATAAAGAAAATAATAAATTCTTTTATCTATCTATCTATCTATCTATCTACTAATAGTCTGGCTGCACGATTCTGTTTACTCGGCAATGTATTCAGCTGTCACTCTCCGTCGAGCGTTTAACGATCAAGTTTTCATTTAGAAGAAAAAGATTTCCGTCTGTCGGCACAATACGGGTTTCATTGGAGACCGATGAAGGCAAGTGACAGGGCCGTGTCTTTTTCTGGCACGAAATGAAACAACTGTGATTTATCTTCACGCGATAGAACCGTCTGCTCTGCTCGGCTGTGGTGTTTCGTGAGGGAAGGGGACAGAAATGATAAACAACGTCCCTATGCATTACAATCGAGCACATGAGCTCACCTTATACATTTTTATTCCATTCATAGCTACAAGCTTCTATTGGAATACTCGAAGTCCTTAAAAATAGCAGCATTGTACCATGTAAAATTATTATCTTTGAACTACGTAGTCCAAAAAATGAAGATGATGCTTCATATAATAATAAATAAATAAATCTTTATTGCAGCAACTCCTGAGGTCGTCAGAAGCATTACAAATTGTCATATTTCACATCAAAATGATTTTTTCTCATACAACATTGCTTGAACGTTAAAACAGATAAAAACACAAAATCACATTCAAAATTAGCCTACCTATCTATTGCAGTGTGTCAATTGAAGCTGTCTATAAATTGACTACAAAGTCTTGGCCCTTTCATGAAAATCCTTGAACCTATATAATGGGTTATTCATCAAAAAAGGTTTCAGTCTATGCTTGAAAATTGGATATGGCAGATTTTCGAAGCTCTCTGGAATGGCATTAAACAGTTTTCCACTTATAAAAAGAAAAGTTTTTTGTGTGTTTGAATAATTGTAACGGTGAGTAATCAAGTTATTTCTTGCGCGTGTGTTGCGAGTATGTATCATCCCATATATAGTGAAGTTTTCCAAATTATCTTTCACATAGTGCAACGTGAGCTTTTTTCTCGGGATATATAATACAAATAAAAATATAAAAAAATAGATTTTTTTTTATTAAGCAAAGGTGCTAATGGTTTGGGCGCCAGGCGGTTTTTTGTTGAAGTCAGAAAATATGCCAAAAACTGCTGAACAATTTGAATATTAATATGTCATCAGCACAGAGTTACTCGATCTCAGGGTCACACTTCATCAAATGGAATTCAGGATGCAAACATATTAATAAAATTTTAAGATTGAATAAAAAATAATGTTTTATTATTTTACTCACACATTTCACTTTTTCTGACGGAGCACTGTTCACATACCACATACATTATCTTCTTACAGCATGGAGAGCAACTTTCTTCTATGATTCTCAGCCTAATCTTCCGAAACTGCGTAACCTCCACCCCCACGGAATCTTGGAAGCCCCTTCCTGGATATACTTTCTCTCTAAATCCCTGAAGTTTTCGATGTGGAAATTCCTCATTCAATTAAATTGATAGTCATTACGAAATGTTTCATCTCATTAGAAAACTGGTTACTTTCAATGTCCTAATTAAAATCTATTTTTATGTCCAAGTTCGACACTTTTTCACGACTCATAGCACCGCACCGGTATTCTCTTAAAACGGATTTTAAGTCTTCTTAGTACGGTATTCTCTTAAAACGGATTTTAAGTCTTCTTAGTAATTTGAGCAACACGTCCATTCGTCAGGAAATCTGTTCTCCAACTGCCCCCTCTCTCGGGGAGCCTCCTTCTTTTTCCCCTTTGTGATTAATAATTTTTAGTTGCCGAGCAATAGTACTGTAAAACTATCAGTGTTTTATGATCGAATGTACTTCAACCAAATTCTTTGATGACCACGCTTCATAATCGATTGCATTCCATTAAAAGTAGCTTTTCTGTTTTCTCACGGGCTACCCTCGTAATCTAATAATTTCTCGTCACAGAGTACTAAAACTGTCTGTATTTCATCGGCAAATACATCCCCACAAAAGCTCCTAGTATACCCTTTTCAAATTGAATGTATCCCATTAAAGTTAGTACTTCTGTTTATTTTCCACAGTCTAGCTGCGATTACCCATGTGTAATAATTTCTGTCAAACTGTCAATGTTTTATGATCGTTGCGGTGCCTCAAAGCAGCTTTAGGCTATCAACATTCTTTTGCCCAAAAACTTTTAGGGACCACATTTCAATAGATCAAACATTGTAAAACAAAAAGGGTAGGTAGGGTCAAAATTTTAAGCAGTATAAAACTCTCCCTGCAGTCAGCACGTTTTGGGAGACCACATATCAGTCTTACAGCTTTTCTCTGTATGCCAAACAGTTTTGAAGAATATGCTCTTGACCCCCAAAGAATTTTACCATATGACAGGTGCGATTGAATATGGGCAAAATACACTACTCTCAAAATGCGAGTACTAACACAGGTTCTTAATTTTCTGATCATGAAGATTCCTTTACTAAGTTTTCTTGCAGTGACATCAATATGTTCTGACCAAATCAGACCACCATCAAAAGTAAACCGCAGAAACTTGGCCACTCTCTTGTCTATAGAAGTAATCAGTCTTCTATATTAAGTATAATAAGCAAATTAGACTCACACCAGCTCTCAATCCGCTCAGTTATACCATTGGTGGCTAGTCTCAGGGAATCATCAGACGGTAAGCTTAGGTATACACAAAGATCATCTACAAATAGATAGCATTTGGTTGAAGGATTGACTATCGTTGGCAAATCATTTATATAGATGGTAAATAAGGTATGACCCAGAATCGAACTCTGAGAAACACCATGAGACACTGGTAAGTACTTAGACTCTGTTCCATTGAATGCCACCTTTTGGAACACCACTAAGATAAGACTCAATTAATTTTATTGCTGTGCTCTGAAAACCATAGAATTCAAGCTTTTACAGTAGCAACTTGGGAGATACAGTATAAAATACCTTGGAAATGTCAAACAATCTGGCCCAAGAGGAATTTCTTCTCTCAAGATAATCTAAACTATCTATAAAAAGATTAAACGCACCTCTGACCGTACTCCTACCCACCCTGTATCCAAATTGAGAGTAACTTAATAAATTGTTGCTCTCAAAGTACCATTTGATCGTTCAAGCCACTCTCAATAACCTTGGAAACAGTAGTTGTGATAGAAATAGGCCTAAAGTTATTACAATTAGACCTACTTCCTTTTTTATGAACTGGAATGACCTTATTTAGTTTTAAATATATTCTGGAAAAATACACTCTATTATGCTGCTATTTACAAGATTTATAAGGCGTTCAATAACATACTCCAGATCCAACTTTAGAATTTTAGGGCTAAAGTTGTATATATCCATACTATTACTGCCTTTTATTCTCTTGAGTATCCTAGAAATATCATTAACATCCAATAGTTTGAATTCAAATTGAGAGGAGGGTCTAGGATAACCAGAGTTGAGAAAGTTCATAGGTCCTTTCCTGGAGTTCCTGCTTTCAACATCTGCTACAATTTTATCTATGAAAAATCCATTTAATTGGCCTGAATCTAATAAGCTTTTATTTAGCTTGAACCTCTTTGAATATGAGAAAATATGTTCCCACAACTGATTGTTTCTTAATTAAATTCCACATTGTCTTACCTTTATTTTTTGAGTCTGAGATTGGCTTGTCATTCTTATTCATCCAAGTTGTCTTCAATATATTTCTAAACTGTTTTTTGGCATTTTTATAAAGTATTCTAATATTTTCATTACCAGTGCTCATGTAGGCATCATAGAGCAAGACACATAAATTCTTAAGATTGAGTAGCTCCTGGCTGTATACCTTGTTGACTTTGGTTCTAGTTGACTTCATCTTGACTGTTTTTAATGGGAATGCTGTATCTACAACACTACTAGTGCTTGGGAAAAGAAAAGTTTTTGATTCCAATATAATATGTATTCTATAAAAAGGTAGATTTATTCATCCTACATGAAAAGTTTTCACACATCTTAAACGCTTTATTCTGCTGCATCACCCAAATAAATAAATAATCAAAATTCCACGAGATAAAGTACAAACATTTAATTAATAAATATATATGTAGTACTTTTCTTTAATGATGCCCACATAGGTCTAAGACCTATTTGAGTTGGATGAGTTTAATTAGTTTAATGAGTTGGATGATGGCGATTGATGAGTTGTACCTACAGTTTTAGGTGGGTTCCGAACCACCGGAAAGTGATTTCACCCGCTATGGCTCACGGCTATCACTTCCCCAGTATAAAAGTGCAGTCTAATAATAATGACTATCATGGAAGAATTGAAAAAATCAATAGTAAAATTTGATCAATAATAATTATGAAATAATACTTCATCAAAGGAGACGTTTTGAAAATATTTTATTGGAAGGAAAATTACGTAATCTAGGCTGAATTACCCAAACTAAGATTAATATTAATTTGGATAAGAACTATGAATAATAATTAAATAGTAGGAAAAAGCAGCGATAAATTCAATTAGATCCCCATCAAATCCAATGATAGAATAAACAAATAATAGATAGATTATGAAATAACTCTTCATCAAAAGAGATGTTATAAAACTATCTCATTGCAAGGAAAGCTATGTTACCACCCATACTGTGCTAAATAATACAAACAGAGAACAACAATAATTTGGATCAGAATTATGGTTCATGGATTTAAATATGGATCAGGGTCAAAGTTAGCTTTGGTGCAGATAACATTTAGAGTGCAAAGAAACATCCAGAATGAAGTGAGACTTCACTTACACAATTTGCTTACATCTTACAAAAAACCTTTTAATTTCCAGGCTTCCAGTCAAGACGAATCCAGATGATGTGGAGGATATTCTGTAAAATATTTAGCCTTCTTACATACAGCAACATGTCAAGAATTAGCAAACATTATTTGTAGGCCAAGCAAACATTTTTGGGAAAGTCCTGTCAAATCTTTGCCGTTGTTTGTTCGTTATCTCCATAACCACATTCATTTCAGTACAGGATATCATTATTATGGAGTGACTGGGTATTCAAATTAATACATTCTTAACTTCAAATGGCTCTGAGCCATACTTTACCAGAAAAGCGAAGTTCAGGGTTTGATTCCCGGTGCTGGCAAAATATTTTTGTACAATGGCATTAATCAGAGTGGAGCTATTCAATCATCCAATAGCTAACTGTTTTTCAATATCCGCAATGCAAAGGTATTTAGTGTGATTAAAGGCATATCATTATGGAGTGATTAATATAACATTTATTTCATTTTGATGTCAATATTCATTATTATGATGAGAAGTGATGTAATTTTTGTTTGGATATATGAATGTTTTATTATGTATTGTCAACAATAAATAAAATTGAATTGAATTAGGTATTGTCACGGTGCAAATTCACCAACCCCAATTCAATAATGATATCGTAACTAATCTGAGAAAACAAGGTATAATTTGTAACATTTATACTCACTCAGAATTATCTATCATATTATTTATTTTACATAAAAACTTAGTTGCACAATCATTTGCCAAATTTGTTAAAAAACAGCATCCTACAATGGGCTGAAATACGAAAAGTTGTTTACTTTATGTGAAAGGTTAGCTTGTCAATTGTCTTGATAAAACCGGCTTATCAAACAGCTGTTACCGGTTAATAATGTCACTTTCCTTTTCGCTAAAATATTCGTATTGTTATTTATTTCTTGTATTTATGTTATTTAATCAACTTGGGAAATCTGCTTATGTTTGTCCTGCTAATTATTAATTTCTTTAATTTAATTATTATTTCCTCCAATTTTTCATTCGTTTAATTTTCTTGCGTATGGTACACCGTACTTAAAATCGGGTGTAGGCTCCTCATTGGAGGAAATTAAATTCTTGCGCTGTGATTGGCGGATTTACCGCATGACGCAGCCCCTTCTTCAAGTACTGTAACCAGAGCTTGAAGAAGGAGACACTTCACGAAAATCTAGGCTGGCTAAGGAAGAGGTCCCGTTTTAAACCTCCCCTACTCGATAATTTTATTTAAATGTAAACTCACTCTAGTCAAATTTTAATGTTGTTGTAAATGTTTTAAAATCCCGCCGTTTGATCGCAACCTAAAGATTGCCGAATTTCAGTCAGCTAAACCTATTAAAAAATCAAAAATATTCGCGATCGACCACGAGGATCAATCCAAGATGTCTGAGGGTGACGCCAAGTTGTGACGAGCCTATGAAGAAAATAATACTTCGACAAGTGCGCGTATAATTGGGCCCAAATATCTGGCATGTGCGAAACTTAATTATTCATAAAGGTTTATGCAAATAATCGGCATATCTAGTTGTAAATTGCCATCAAACAACTCTCTTGAAACTGAGATATCGTTAGACTAAAGACCTAAACGCTCATATGAACAATTTATTTATTGTATCATTATTTAATTTCAATATATTGGTGATAGGACTTGAAAGCGAGAGTTGCGTCTTCGCCTATGAATTACTATCTTTCATTTTTAAATTTAATAATTTCAATTTTACGCTTATTAAAAATCCATATTAAAATCAAAACCTTAGTTCTGATTTATAATCCTTGCTCGACCCTGGCTGCAGATTATAGTTATACATTATTTCAGCGGACCATCAAGCGGTACAGCCGAGAGGAATATATTATCTCAGTAACATTCTGGTTTGTCCTTGTTGAAGGACACATGGTATTGATCTTCCAATTATTTATTGGAAGACGATCTGTATCAGGATTATTTCCTTATAGCTTTTCCACCTCGCCAGCGTGAATTGCGAGGAGGGTGCAACAAACAAGAATTGCATATTCCGCACCCAATCTTCGCTCGCGAGAGGGACTTAGCTGATTTATTCCTGATTCCAGATATATCTTTCTTTGTTGGATTATGGTTGCGTGGGCGTAAATACAGCTATTCTGTATATCACCCCGCAACTTTATTCCGCAAGGACAGATATTTTCTTTATGGGTTTGAGCTGGAGTGGTGTGTCCTAACGATTCTTCGGGAATTTACCCGACTGCAGCTTCCGGCCATCAAAAGTTACTTCAAGCACATATAAGGCACACACCCCCTCAAATCGAACACCATAGTATTAACATTAATAAATTCTTAACCACAAATGGCATTTTACGGCATTTCAAAAATCAATGTATAAATATCATTATACAATAGTATAGCAATATTAGCAATATATTTTTATTTATTTATATTATGACTGAGATACAATCAATGTGAAGATGCAACAGGTTATTGGCCCAAAACTATTAAGCATATCATGTTTTGGAAAGAATCAGTAATCATGTTATACTTCACAGTGAAATTCTAGTTAAACTTGTATGTAACCAAAATTTGGATTTTTAGTTAAACATTTGTAAAGAAAGCAGGAGTAGGCTGTGCCTGTTTTATTTTTACTTGATAGGGTTTTTGTGATAGATAAATGAATTACCTCAATTGTACCTCATAGATCTGGATTCAGCACCCCTTGCAATGTAGCATACATTAAGTTGTCACAAAATATAAAATGACTGGTAAAGAAAAATTGAGAGTTTCAGGCTTAGTAAGACTGATTTCAACGAGCGCTCATTACAGACATTTTCTAAATAGTTAATTATATTAATGTTGAAGAGCTAGCTTCTCTTGAAAGGTGGTTGATCGATGGAGCCAAGCCTCAAACCTATTGGGGGACGGATACAGTTGGTGGCTTAGCCGGTCGCTTGGAGGCCATGAGCAGAATAGAGGACTGTCGTAGAAAACGACGTGGTTATTGCCAGGTAAGACGTGATAAATTGAGGTTATATTTCGGGCCAGCCAGGATTGATTATAATGGTTTGCGGACTAGAAGGACGGACGGATGCGGGCACCGGATGATTGATGGAGGCTATCCATCACACTCCGCCACTAACCTCCCCCGCCCCTCTTCCATCCCCACTCCTCCTATACTCATGCTCTCTTGCTCTGTGGCCCTCATTAATATCCACTGCCAATCAATAACCTCTGACAGCAGCACTTCTTCAAGAAATCTCACCCTCCGGTCGGTCGTTCCACAGCCAATTCTATACTCTCTACACATTGTTTTCAGCTTTCGCACAGGTTACAAGAAATAAGTGATTTTGTAAGGAATTGATAAATTAACAACGTTATATATTTCTTCATGATTGTGCTTGGGTGGGTTATGAATGTTATGATGTAAATAATGAATGCCATGCCTTGATCGGAATTCGAAACCGTACATGTTGGGGTAGCGGGCAGGTTCTCTAACCGCTACATACATAATAATTTATTCACTGCAATATATATTTTTGAATAACTATTAGTGAACATTTTTGGGTTCGGATGTCCTCAAAGATGAAAAATATTCGAGTAACTCCCACCTTTCATCTGATTTAAACAGTTTATTCGTCTTTACAAATAGAATTAATTGAACTTTTTTATAATTGAATTGATTTTTAGTACAGCATAAATGGAAATCAAACACCTTCAACCCTCAAGTTTAATAATTGGGAGCTGAATGAACCAAGTAGAATGAATGAATTATTGGATAGGATCACGTTGCAGAAAGCTAAGCTAAATATGATTGACTACATAGCCTATGCTATGCAATGTATTGCTTAATTTTCTAAATGCTAGATAGCATTTCTACTAAAATTTGGGGAGAATCAAGTCTGTTTTCAGATATAACTCTCAGTCATTTAAAATTCAGATTCTTCTAAGTAATTAAATTTTGGAAACTCACAACGTTTATTGATGACATTATTTATTAAATCATAATGAAATGTTGAGATGAGTAGTAGGTAGACTCTTATATCAAGATATTGTCATAATAAATTATAATATATTGGTATATTGCACATCATATTCATATTACCAACTAGTATTTAGATTTTATTTAATATTTTCCAAGAAGACTAGTAGACTGGACCAGCTAGTCGTTAGGCTCCTTCGGTAAGTGATTTCACTTTTCACATAGATAAATACTGAGAGGTGATCCTAATAGTACTTACGCATGACTAGTAACTAGTCACAAATATAACTGCATTATCATCTCAACATTACAGTATTTTCCCATGAAATTCAAACCACAGCTGAATCCATTCCCAAATTGAGAAAGTATGACTTTTCAAAATAATAATAGCTGCTCTGAAGTTTGACTGGAAAGTGGAGAGGTTATCTATCTATGTGAGACTGTGAGCAGCCATAACCTTCATGAAAAATGTAATTAATAACACGTCGAAATATGATTTACGGCCTGTCAGCCGAGGCTACACTCACACACGAAGGATGCTAGTATATTTTGTAGCGTGCGCCTTGATGGAGCGGTTTGATAAATGGTCGCTGTATAAATAGTTCATTATACGGAACGATCAAATCGATGCAGACTGACTTTGCGGTCGTTTCAACGCACGCGTGTCCGTCCGTCCGTTAGCGTTAAGATTAATTGCGCGGTTAACATGCTGGTCGCTTGTAATTTGTTGTTAACTGTCGACCGATGGACATCGACATGGACTTGACGGTGATGACTTGATATGAGCTGCTCAACCAACATCATAGCCGCCTTCAAAGATGCAAAGCCATCGACTGGTTCCAATAGCTGTTTGACAGATGGATGGCCGTGTTTAACTTCTTCGAGGTTCCTTGAAACTAAACAGAGACTTGAAAATCTTAGGATTGTATTTATAAACCTACTTTGAGGCTCCCTTAGCTCGAGGAGAACTTGAAGAACATCTTCTCAAAAAACTTTTCATATTTCACTTAAGTTAAGCTTCTTAAATACGGACCTTAATCTGGTAAAATAATAAAAAGTATTCAAACCTTTCTCTTTGCATACAGTTTGACTAAAGTAGCATTTTTCATTTAGGTTAGATAGCACATAGAACTTAATAGAATATAGAATACCCTAAATGAAACAATACTTTTCAGGTTTTTTTTAAGATTGTTAACTTTGTAAAAGGCTTCTTAAATGTCCGCCAAGAGAAGTTGCAAGTTCGCAAATTGTTACTCTTGTTTTTAGAGAACTACTCTGTGGAAATATTTCATTTTTTCAGCTCAATTAATTCGCTTAAAATATAACTGTGATATGACCAGTGTTTAAAGTGTTTATTATTGTGATTTGTGAATGTCATGTGTGTCCTAAATTTATTGGTGATGTTGATTCTAAAGATTTAATATCGGTTTCGTAATTCTTCGACAAACGTATGCCTTGGGAAACTCTTACTCAAACTAATGTCTATGCCCAATTTCTAAGTAAAAGTGCAGTAACTGATGAGCCGAGCCCATGTCCTATTAATTGGCATGGAAGGCAATAAGAAATATAAAATCAGTCATATTGGGAAAGCATGCTCAAGAAAATAATTTTTTGATTGGAATTTTTTCTCATCAGTAGTACACACGAAAAAGTCTGTGAGTCTGCACTTATTAAAAAAAATATAACCTATTTCAAGAAGTAACTATGGTGAACTAAACTTGTAAAGTCTTTTTCATCAACCTAGTGGAAATCTCCAACCATTTATATTACTTAATTACTATAAACTAAAATTACATATTAATTCACTGCAATGATCAATACAATTATATTATATAAATTATATAAATTAATAATAATAATATGTCTATTTATTCATCACAGCACAGTACAGAAGAAAGCACAGGCAAATGAATATTGTCAAGAAAATGTTACCTAATATTGAAAATGACTCAATACTACACTACTTAATAGTACTTAATGGTACCTTCTCACAATCCAATGAAAATCACAGATTAAAAAATTATAAAATACGGTATCACATAAAAACATAATCATAATTATTTCAATCACATTCCATCCGAAATGAATTAAAAATAAACAGAAATCAAAGACTAATCAAGAATTTGGCTTTGTTATAATCTAAATTCAATTTATGAAACAATATTGACATTTCTAATGTTACAAAACTGTTTCTTGAAGCAGATTTTATTAAAGCTCTTCTATGTGCATGTCTCATAACAAATCAAACTCGGTTCTCCCCTTCCTATCGGCATTTGTTTGATGGAGTGTCTGTGAAAATTATGATTTCTTCTCCCCCACCACTGACAATGCCCACTTGTTCAATACCCTTTGTTATTCCGCATCACAATTCACACTTGAACACCGTGCTGTACTCCTGATTGCTGTTCAGCTTTGTGCAAATGTTTTCCCGAGTTGCGTCTCCGCCCTTTGCCATTACAAATAATGGCACCAACTTCGTTCTTTTGTCATGTTCACTCGTGAAGACATTCGGCCACTCGACGACTGGCATTTCTTCTTTATTCCTTGTCCAATTAAGTGAGAGTAATAAAGAGCTGTTTGAGTGATTTGAAGAACGTCTCGCCACTTCTGAAAACAACGGATTCGGCAACGCAGGTCCAAAATTAAGAAGAAGCGTTCGCGCGATTGGATCACGCTGGAAGTTAAGAAGGGTGATGAAGAGTCGTCAAGATCGTTGCACTTGGTTGGCGTCATTATTTCTTCGTCTTCTTCATCTCCCTCAACGTCAAGAACAATTGTCGTCAATGAGGGACTATTTGCAGGGGTGAGAACATTGTTATGAAGCAATGATTAATAGGGGCGCAACTTGGGCGTGGCTGTTCTTAATGAATCCGTAATGAAGCTTAATTATCGATATTCGGCAGCATTGTGTGCCGCGATGGCAGATTGCCATTATCGTTCCGTCGTCGTCATTATCAACTTGCTCCATTCAAATTAGTCATAATCATCTCTCACACCAGAATGAATCGTCTCATGGTTATCTGATAAATTGTCTGCCAAGACGGTGTCACGACCAAGAGATATGATAAAGAGAGATTATGGCATTTGAACCACAGCATTTGTGTCATGGAGACACTGCAAGGTTCTGTTCTATACTGTTTGAGAAATTAGTAACACGTGACACCTTTTGTCAATTAATTGAATGTATTCCACAAATAATGGAAATCAAAATCATTATCATTATGAATAAAATGTTATTAACTAGTGAGCCCAACGGGCTGGAGAACTCGCTTGCAAACAATTAATTTTTGAAAGGGAAACTCATTTGGAAAGCTTATCGTAGGGGTAAGGTAGTAACGAAAAACGGCTGTTTTGAAGATACTTATTTAGATAAAATTCACAAGACATATCACTTTAAGTTCATCGTTGCTCTGATACACAGATTTATTTTCCACAAAAAAGACCTACCGTAATCATATACCTATACATATACCTGTATACACCTAATCATATACCTCTATATCAGGGAAATGGAATATATTTAGTAGATATATTTACCACATAAAAAACAGCTGTTCATAATTATATCCAAATATCAGGGCAATGAAATTGGTATATCAGCTGATAGAGATTCTAACCTGATCACATTTATATTCACCTACAGCTGATAATAACTCAAAATATATTTTGAAATCTATTGCAAATGCCATCATATGGTAGAATCGTAGAAACAACAATTTTATATATATAGTAATATATAGATATATTAATGAAGGGCTTAGAACCTATCCTTTTGATTCGCCTCAAAAAGGTTGAAGAAGAGGGTCAATTTCATTGGCAAACGAACTTGACCTGTGTAAAGATACCAAAAATCTGTTTCAAATTTGAAGTTGATTGATAAAGGCGTTCGAAAGTTATCGTGGAACATACAAAAGCAAACACACAACGCCTCGAGCCTCAAGTCAAAAGGAAGAACTCGCTTCGCTCGTTCAAGAATATGTTTTATTTATTTAAGAAATTTCAGTGTTTATATCATCAAAGTGGTTTTTCATAATTTTATTTTATTTATTTGTGGGAAAAACATGGAACCACACCAACGAACATTTATTATTTTTATTACGATCATAAGTGTATTGAAACGTTATGGAATATGAACTATGGAATGTTTTTATTACTGCATAAAGTGTATGTTGTAAAGTAGCGTTGCAGTAATGCAACGCTGCTTTATAGCAGCTATTTTGCGGCGATAGTATTTTTAAGGACCCTCAAAGAATATTGCTGGAGATTGGTCTATTACTAAAAACTGCAAACTTAATACACAGCTGTAATAGTGCCGTATATATTTATTATTACGATCATGCCCCTATCATTATTCCCCAACACAATAGAACTGGAGTTCTACTTTTGTTTCAAACATTTTAATGTTCAACTTTAATTTCTTGAATATTGCGTATGGCTCATGGATATAAGATATGACAAGTTTTTATTGTTCTTCTTTAATACGAAGTAATTAATTAATTTTTAATCTGTTTATTTGTATTTTCCAGGGAGTAGTCTCTGAACGCATCTGTTGCAATGACTCTTGTTGAATTGGCAATGGATAATATGATTGTATATTTTGTCTAAAAAGTAATTGAATTGAGCTTTATTATATCGATTAGTTTGCAAGAACTTTATTACTATGATGTACACGAATGTTATGGAATCAAAAGTGTACTCTTCACAAAAGCTCTTGGCTCTACGTGAATAATAAGCTATATCTTTATTTAATTCTTGAATTTCTTGATCCATACCGATTTGCGTTGTTAATATTAACTTTTTATGATAAATAAATTTGACTTCAAGTCTTTCAAATTTATCATAAACATTTACTTAGATTTACTTTAAAATTACATAAATTACAACAGTTTTTGTTTCATTATTCCATCATGATACCAAAGAATCATATAAAATCATGTTTAATGAAGGTATGGGATAAAGGCATCATGCATACCATCCATAGACTATTCATACTATAGAGTATAGACCATCATCATTGAAGCATTCATACAGCATTATAGACCGGAAGCTCAGGGCAATGAGAAAGCGGAATGGAATAACACTGAAAAGGTTGGTTTTACGAGAATAAACCTATTAGAATAAGACCTAAACCTATTAGGATTAGAATTGAAATAAAAATCGTACAGGGTCCAGGAATTTTAAAAAATTGAAGTGAAAAGCTGATAGTTGTGGAAAAAAGTTAAATGTTCCGACAAAGAAAGATGTTTTATTACTTTCTACTTATTGTATTTTCCTGAAATATTGAATTGAATGTTATGTTACAGTTTTTATCACTATAATTAAGCTGGCAACACTTAAAAGTAACACTCGAACTTTAATTACACAAATTACTTACAACACCCACTGATCAATTATATCATACAAGTAAAACCAATAAGAGACAAACAGTTCAATAACGTTCAACTAATAATGAATTTACTATATCACTGTACAAAAACCAATCACTTATCGTCAATAATAGGCCGGTCAATATATTAATAAATAACTGTTCAATGACGCAAAAAGGAATGTCTAATAAATGTCTAGAACAGTAACTAACAGTAAACAGTACAACAGTTACTAACAGTAATTTCTATCACATTGATCAATGTAATAAAGAGTGTTATGATGAATCATCATTATACGTATTATACATCATTTTAGATATAATCATCATTACACGTATAATTATCATTTTACGTTTATCATTATACTCGTATGAGTAAATGATGTATTGACTGCTCTATGGTTATAAAATTAATATCGAAAAAAATTATTTAAAATTTGATCAATTATTATTCTAATTGTGATTGGAAGTTCATTTCGTTATGTTTGTTCCAGAGAAAGATAATTGCTCCTTATTTTTTATGATATACAACAGTGAAATGGAAAATGAATTCATATCATGCTCCATTATAGCCTAACACTGAAACACATTACTATTCCAGTAGTAAACAAACTGTAATTGCAGGCCCAAAAACACAGTAATGATAGAAGTTCCTAATTCGCACATAAATTAAGACACTTAATAACATGGTTATGCAAGGCTAGGCCATCAAGGATATCATTAAAAATGCTCATATTACGCTTTACTACCTCTCATTTACTGTATTAATGACACAAATATATTCTTTTAATTATACTTTGCAATTACACCGGCTAGTTCCTAGTTCAAGTCATTATGATTAATATCAAGCAAGGTCCACTTATATAGATAATCTCAAGAATTGTTATGCGGTCGCTGGTCTTAATGATGATTTATTATCTGAAATTACTAGTGTACAGCGTAATTCAGGTTATTCTTCCACTGGAACTCGCTATGCATATTTATTCTCACGCACATCACATTATGTTACCCTGGTTTAAGTGCTTTGAATTGAAGTGCACTTGGTAAATTGCTTTTTGAAATTATAGTGAAACATACACCTATCGGCCGCTTGTAGATTTGCCATTTTTAATGCCATACTTGAAATACGATCTGACCACTGTAATCAAGTTTTGTTCATGGATCTTATCAACAATGACACGGTTTGTGCTTAAAGTCGATAGATTTATGGAATAATGAATTAGAGCTAATCTTGATTATTCGTGTGTGTTTTGCAACGTTTTGAACTTTTTTAGAAATTCACAATAAATTCTCGCCTTTCAGTTTCTATAGAGGCCCGATAAATTCAAATTCTACAAGTTAAAAAGATTGTAGAAATCTGAAGTACATCCTGTTGAGGACAGACTGAATTCTACATCAGATGATATTTTTCAACGCATACTTCTCTAGCAAACACTTATTCCTATGCATTCGAACTCTCCTTATTTGTTTTACTGGTTATATCTATTGGTTCATACATGCATATTATTCCTGTTTAGAGAATGGATGCTAACTTATAGAAGAGCTACAAGACTTCTGTATAAATACGGATAACCAGCTATCTTAATGTCCATCTCCTACAGCAATGGTGATTATTAATCGTCAAAAACTATGGAGTGGAGGGCAACAGTAAGAAGAGTGAAAATTAAACAGAACCCTTTGACAAATGAATCGAGACAATTTATGTACTGTACCTCCATTCGTGTAGTATGCACAGCCCACGACAATTTGTAAGCTTTAAAATCACCGTCATTGGACCAGCAAAAAATTGTAAAATATGTATTATTTTAAGAAGATGAGGAAAATCGTAGAATTAAGTTACGTTTTATTTCTGGCTTCTTAATAAATTATTCACTTTATATCAGCTCACAGATATTTTATAAGTCGAGTCTCTCTTTATATAACGAGCTTTCAAATAACAAAATTGTCCAGGCAATGCATTTTCTTGATATTGCAAACTTGGCAAGACGACTTCTCATTAACGAATGAATACTTTTCTAGAACGAGATTTCGCCAGGATAACTGATTTTTTTAAGAGCTCGATTGTATTTTTTATCAACTGTTAAATGTTCACAGGATGATTTTTATATTATCTCATGAGCACTTGGCAGTTGAATAAAATATTTAAACAACTTAAGCTCTTTTTCTCTCTTTTTTGTCATTTTTCTCTCTATTTTTTGCAGTAATTTCTTCTCTTCTCTTCAATTTTTTGCTTTTTTCTTCTATACAACTTATAAAATTCTACCAATTCAGACTCTTCTTCGCGCACAGGCATTATAGACCATGTGAAGAATATTTTTTTTCTCTGACTCATTGTTGATATTTATGTACTTGCTTTTCAAAAAGGAAATAAATAAAACAATAAGTTGAATAACATATTGAAACATTTTCAAATTACTGGATGTTGTATTCAATCACTCCTGATAGTAGGAGCTATCTAAGGTTAATAAAATTGAGTTTGCCACACAACACTCTCAAATTAGCAAAATAGAAAAGTCAGGACGTTACTCTGTTCAGTATTAACCTTGACTTGCAAATGTCAGCTTTACTAATACATTTTTTTTTTACAAAAATGAAGACTTCGCAGATCAATTGGTCAGTTGTCAATGATATGGGTTATGAATGCTGTTTCGAAACATCATACCCCACATTTTTCCAGATCTCAAAAAACGGAACCTTGTTTTTAATAAACTTGAGAGCTATCTACGAAATTTTCACTTAGTGAATTTTCACTCACGTAGGTTTGTGAGTGAATAGACCTGTTTGAATGTGAAAATTCAGCCTTGAATTGAAAATGAAGGCGGCCAAAGCCCAAAGTAAATGTGGCAGAGTGGTGACGGACGTTGGGTATACGGACAGGTAGAGCTGTCAGCGTAGAGTGAGTAATGACGAGGTCATTGCATGACAGGGCAGTGCAGTGTTGGCAAGAGCTGTCAGTGCGCTGCCCTCGTCTGGAGGCGGCACAAGGTGAAGGTTAATTCGATTGTCGGGAGGCGGGAGACCGCTCTACAAATTCCCGGCAGATCCCGGTAGTTCGAGAGCGGATAAATCGGCGCTGACGTCTGCGATGGATGGCCGGTCGGCCGCCGTCACATCAACTGGCCGCACTGCAATTTACGCCCTGTGTGACCTAACCCCTGTACCAACTCTGCCGCTACAGGCCACAACTCAACTTCACAACCCGCTAAATCCACCCGCTGCTTAACTCACCTCCACCCTCACCACCGCCAACCACCGTACAAATCCAATAGCCACACTCCCATTGCCTTACTATCGGCGTTTACTGCTACCCACATAAATTGTGTACCATGGGAATCTACACAAGTCATTCTTGTGTTTATTTTTATGTTTTAATTCTAAGTTGCAGATATTTCTGCTTGCATGTACTATTCATTTTGGCAATAAATTTACTCTTTTCCATTCTGACTACGCAAATCATTTCTGATTGTCGCCTGCTATCAGGTAGTGGAATATTTTACATTGTTTTATAAAACTTTCACTGCATTACTGTGTATCGGCGCAGAAAAGGAACACTTTTACAGTACAATAGTAAGGAATACTGTAAGTCCTACTGTAATATTGTACTGGCCTCTGTTGAAAGTCGTAAGGAGTTACATCAAGAAATCTCTAGTGAGTCATCTTATTCAGGCAATAGAATCGGGAAGTAACCTATAGTGACACATCTGAACATTTCAACTATTTCATTTATTTCTATACATTTCATTTATTTCTGAAAAAATAATGATATGATTTTATATGACGGGTATGACCCCTTTTATTTTTATTATTTTTTTAAAAACAATAAAATAATTCGTTCTAAGAAAACTGTATTAATAATACATTGAACGCTTTGAGATAATCATTTGACTCTTCAATGTAAGATATTTAAATTCATCTTGGGAGTATCTTCAATTTTTTATCTTGCTGTTAGAAAAACAGATTCTTACAAGGATATTAAATTAATTCGTGTGACTGAGTATTATTCTTTTTACCTATGCGTGGGTAATGAATTGGATGAAGTTGATTGATGAGTTGGACTTACAGTTTATGTGGGTTCCGAACCACCGGGAAGTGATCTAACGGTGAATAATGATAATTGTCATACAATAATGATAAGCTACAGCTATAACAGCCATGATATGAGTTCGTGTACTGTAATATATAACGTTCTAATCTAGTGAGATGATGAAAAGAATTTGATTTACTTTCTTGTTTCCTGTGTTTTTCTCCAATAAAGTATACAATCACAATAGTATGCTTTATTCACTTCAATTGTAATGCATTGAAATTCATCAAATGTGTTTCTTTTCTAATTTTTTCTACTTCTAGGTTTTCTGCACTGTGCCAACTACATGCTTGTCTGTGTACTCCCCAGTACGAGTAGGAGCAAGCATACGATTGATGGTTCATGGATTCTAATTTCTAGCTAGTAATTGGAGCTTGCAAATTCGTGCAGTCAATTTGCAGAAATTAACATAACGATAGTGTATGATTTAGAAACGTAAAAAGCGGCGATAGTCAAGCATGGACGAGATCTTTTGCATTTGGAGGCAATAAAACTTATTTATCGTCTGGTACTCATAATATACATAACGCGGTAAGTAGAGTGGACATTTTAATGTGAGTATATTCAGAGGCCGCAGCTCGTCGGCGAAGCAGAAATAATTTATGTGCTCAATAATAATATATTTTGCGAGATAGTCATCTTTAGTGAAAGCATTAATCTCCAGGAGGGAGCGTCAGTTGGAAACGAATGGTGAGCAAGTGTAGTTCGTGGTTGAGGGGAGGAGCAGTGCATGGATCATGACGATGGAGAAGAGGTTTCTTTGCTGTATGAAACGGCGATTAATTGAGTTATATTTAAATTGTGTTGCAGATTGCTGGCGGGTCGGGGGTCGTTATTTAGATTGCATGTCAAGAATAGATGTTGCGGCATAGTGATGGTGAGGGGGGAAGGGTGAGTTGCGGGCCTTCGAGACAATAAAGTGGGCGATGCATTATTCGAGGGCAGAGCGTGTCCGGGCCATATCTTGCCGGGTGACCGTTTCATTGGTCTCGGCTGATGTATAGCCAACACACATTGCGCTCGATAGCATGCAATATGTCCGGCAATAACCGTTAGCTGGCCGCCGTCTTTGGTCTTTTCCCGGCGTTTTATTGTCCGCTTAATCTTCTGACTTGACGTACTGAACGGACTAGACGAAGATGGAGGCGGCTGCTGATGCTTGCTAATGATTTGTGCAGTGTTTGTTGCTCTCTCACACTGTCACAGATTTTGGCAACAGATAAAGCTTCTCCAACTTAATCAAGCCATTGATTGATTGTGGGAAAGCTACCCAACATCTACCAGGTCAACTTTCGCTGAATTATTCGTTATTTGAGCATTAGCCCCAAGACATAATAGATTAACTAAACAAAGTGATTAATACAGGGCGCTGTATCAAAACTACCTTTTATAATTCTTAATAAAACCCATTTTTATTAGTATTATTATTAGCATATGACTTGTGATGGTGGGGAGACCCTTACGAGTTGGCCACCTCGCCGTTAACCCTTGTTACCAAAAAAAAACCATTCGCCAATAAAACCCATTGTATGAATCATACAATCTATGTGCCATATTCAACTGAATCAAATCGAACCGAATTTATTGAATAGAATCGAAACGAATTTAATTGAATTATATCATGATTTTTTTTTTTTTTTTCAATGTAGTTTTCTCTCAACTTAGTTTTAAAGATCAAGTTCCCCATTCTTCAAAACACATAGTAAATTGTTTCGAGGGAACTCTTTTCGGAGCACCTCATTTCAATATGGGGCAATTTCTAGTGGCCAGTCCGCTCTCCTGATTCGATGCCATGTTATTCTCTATGTCTCTATATTATTTTAGCTTCAAGCTTTTTTCAAACTGTAAGATATTCATTTTTGAAATTCAGTTCAATTTGTAAAATGTGGCGAATAAAGAATTTTGATATGATTTGATTCTTCTCTGTTAAAATTTTTTTAAATCTCGTTTTCATGTGAATCATCCAAGGACCCTACAGCATATAAAAACCAAACCCAGGGAGAAATTTTCAACATAACGCCTGCCTTGCTGGTAGGAGTCATGACAAACGCAAAATATCGGTTTATTTGGCTCAACAGGAACCTATTTACAATGAAAACTTCTTATGTTTCTCAGCTACACGACAGGTCTACCCACTAACGACAGTCTAGAAGTACAATATGTCCCGGGTACAGCACCAAGTGTGATCCTCAGGAAACAGTCACAAAAGGAAATGGGAGTGACAATTTATGCATTCCTGCGCTGGGATGAGCATATGAATGGAATCTGCCAAAAATCTACGATGATCCATTTCAGGATACTGAGACCAGTTGTCAACTTGGAATGTATGTGGATGGTCCATTGTTCCATTGCGCAGTCTCTGCTCATGTATGGAATAGTGGGATGAGGTTGAACCTGTATAGTACATGTACATGTCAAACCTCTTGAAACAGTGCAGAAGCTTATAATCAAGATCATCACAAAGAAGCCAATTCGCTATCCCTTGGAGCTTCTGTTTAGTGATTTCAAAGTATTGAATCCCAGACAGGTGTAAGTTATGCAAAGGAAGTAGCATCTAGGTTGCGCAAAGACAAATCTGCCTTCCTGAACAGGAATCACCACCGCAACACAAGATACAGGCATTTCCTCACATCAAACAGGGCAAAAAAGGCTCTCTATCAAAGACAATCATCTATACAATCATCTAGCACAAAAAATCTGCAGCATAATTTTCCTGAAAACATAAAAGCAATAGGACAGATCAATAAATTCAAGCAACAACTTCATAACTGGCTAATGAATATTGACAGACAGCATATAGAGAGGATTTTTTCAAACAATGATTATGATGGAAATTTGTGATTTTGAAAACTAACCAATCCTGAATCCTATATACTATTTATTTAACCATACCTCCTTCAATTTTTTCTCTACTGACACCTACTCTAGAACATGGCATGCCAAAGTGGGCTAGGATGATTTCCTAAATATTTATGTTATATTTATTATATAATATCTTATTATTACCTGTAATATAAATATTAAATCAAACTTTGTTAAAATACTTTGTACTGTATATTTGAAAAGGGAAATAAATTATTTATTTATTATTTAGTGCTTGGAAAATGGGGACGTCACCTACTTGATTTGATCTTCAAAACTTAGCAGAACAAAACTTCAGGTACGGTGTGTGCCTACATTACAGAACAACCAGAAAAATTACAATGGAATTGTTGAAAAAAGGAAGTTATGCTGCCGCACTTTATTTATTACCCTGGTAGAGCTTGGTTCTCCGCACTTTTTGCGGAGCGCACTGCGCTTTAGTGCTGCCAGACTCAAACTAAAGAATTGTGGTGGAATTCGACTCAAACTAAAGAATTGTGGTGGAATTCGACTCAAACTAAAGAATTGTGGTGGAATTCAACTCAAAATTACCGTACGTTCAATTGTTACGTACGGTAATTGATGTAAAAATAACTATTACCCACTGTTACGGAGGTAGGAAAACCCAGCTTTTAGTGAGCTTAATATACGTTAGTATGAAAGCCCATACTCAGGCCCTTTCATAATATAAGTCCATGACACGGATTTTTACCGTTTTTAAAGTGTGACACAATTCTTCAATAAATAATGAATTCTCCCATTAACACTGTTACTAACGTCTATCGTTTGAACGGGGCCTCATGGACAGACGCTCAATAAGAAGATGTCATCAGCTCACTCAATCGTGAAAACCAATGAAAAATCAAGTATACTTGTGAGATGAAGGTATTAACTGTACCTGGAAAAAGAGATGACTGTTTCTACTCAAATATCTCTCGTTATCATGTACCAAATGCGGGACCAGTTCAATCTAGAATTAACAAGAGTTATTGAAAAAAAAAACAAAGAAAAAGCAAATAAAAGAGAATAAATTATATGTTTACTCACTTCAGGCCAAACGTTCTCGAGTCATGGAGACTCATCTTCAAAGGCCTCCATGACTCACATAACAAAGTATCCATGACTCGAAAACGTTTGGCCTGAGTTGAGTAAAAATATTATTTGTTCTCAATTAAAATTGACTGAAAGTCGTAGAATTTATCATAAAAAGTTAACAAAGCGAATCGGTATATGGAACAAGGAATCCAGGAAACAATTAAAAGACTAGAATAAAACAACAATAATGATCCATTTCTGGTTTACCTGCAATACTGTTTTTGTAAGAAATACTTTTTTTATAGACCAAAGGTTAAAAAAATACTAGTTGGTAGTTTTGCCATACACCATCCAAACATCCAAGCATGTTTTTCGCAAACATCCAAGACTTATTAATCCTTTTGTTTTGGAGGATGAAACCCACACAGGCCTGAGGCAATGGGTTGAATGATGATGATGTGATTGATAGGTTGGATCTACAGTATTAGATGGGTTCTGAACCACCTAGTGATTTTACAGCTCAGATCAGTCTCTTCTGCTGGCCAAACCAAAACTGTCCAGAAACCAATACCAGAAGAGCGCAGGCGCTCGCGTCGTTTCTTATCTGACTGAAAATATGATACCTGGCAGGGCTCGCGGATAATCACTTTTCAATTCAAAATTGTTCAATAAGTTCAGTGATTCACTTTCTATTTCAATGTTCATCATTTTACTGTATGCTACGATAGTTGAAAGCCGTGAACTGTCCACTGACAATTTTATCATATTCAGAAAAATAATATTGATTTTCAGAAATTAATCTTTTAAAATTATATTACTCTGATCTGCCATAGTGGCCAAACTTCCCATAATTATTTTTTATTCACTTGTCATTGATTCAGAAGTGTCCAAGGAATAAGAAAGGTCATAATGGTTAGCTACAAGAATTACACAATATTAGAAATATTATGTTCATAATACCTGATTCCAAACTCCTTTGAAAGACCATCAATGTATGAGTAATCGAAATGATCGATTAACATTCTTCTACTGTATTCGTGTTTTGTAGGATCTACACTCTTCATTATTGTATTTTACAGCTAAAAGAATATGGGACAGCTACTGATTGACAGCTTGCAGATGGTCATAAATTATTCGAATTGACCCTGTACTGTTCTTGTATTGCGTTCTATTATTTTTTATTATAACTGACAGTGGGCATATATAGGAAAAGCACCATTGTTGTACTTTCTTCTTTCAATGCCATTATTTCATTCAATTCAGTCTGACACTCCATTAATAAATTTTTCTGTTCAATTAGGTGTGCTTCTACCAAAACTATTTGCATGTAGTATTAATCAACTGGAGACTGCAGAGAACAGTATTTTTTCGAATACTGAAACAAAGTTTGCCAACTTTAGTGTTCCTTTAAGGCAGCAGGCTTTGAGCAGGCTATAAATATTTTCTTACAATGAACACAGTTTATTTGAATAACGATGCATAAATCTTTCCCGGTTTGTTGCAGCCTATAGCTATTCCCCTGCAATTCTTTCTCCCATAGAGATAAATAACTGGCTGGGCAATATATCGCGCGCAAACACAGCTCTACTCAAAGCACGCTACAACCATTTGATAATAACACACGACTCTGTGCCAGTAATATTTATACTCACACTCCGTCATGGAAAGAGCACTTGAAAGCCTAATGAAGTTAACCTTTATATGAAATAATGTGCATAAAAACACTATTCATTTCCCTGTAGATAAATTATTCTGCGAAAATAGCCCAACGACCGATTATAGGTTCCATTCGTGAATTATTGCTCAGCATTTCAAAGTTACTGTCTCATTAACATAATGCATTTAACAATGCTCACTCTCCAAAATGGCTTGAATCGAGGTGGGAGGAAAAAGTGTACTCCACAATAGGCAACACAACTTTAATGTGCAATTAGATAAGACTACAAAAATTATTTACATACAGTTATTATTCTCAAGAATTAGTATATGAGATTGCTCATTATGTGTCATGTAAGGTATTGAGAGTGGATGTAATATTAGTGGAGGAAGAAGGAAGTGGAGGAATAGAGTGGAGGAAGTAGGCGTATATTAAATGTGTAGGTATAATTCGATTATCGTGCCATGAAAGATGATTTTTTATATAAAATTATAATTATTGCTAATTGTATATTTTGTCATTATTACTACTACTGTAGTCTATCATGAATCATGAGACGTCATGCAAAGATGCTAGTAATGAATTTCTGGAAAAGAAATAAATTTTTGACATTTTCGTTACATACATTTTTGGGAGAAGACGTTTTAATTCTATGTGACACCACTACCTTTCAGCCATGAAAGTTTTTCTAGAATAATAACGTTTTTCGTATTTCAGGGGTCACTCCAACTCCCACTTTAGGTTAGTTCGAAGTTACTGACAATTGAACAAACTGACATCGATTTCCATCAGCTATTAAATACTGCTGTCAATATCCGCCATTGCGGATGTCTTCAGTATAAACTAATAGCAATTAGAGGAATTCGAAATTAATAAATCCCACTTTAGCTTTGGTATATCAAGTTGTCGATGAAAACATATGTAAAGAAATTATAATAATATTTCATCAGAATATTCTATTTTTATTTATTAGTAAAATTAAATTCTATCTGTTTATTTTTGCTATTATTTATTCATGTTATGTTTTCTTTCTTCTGGCAGAGTCTGCCCAATAAGACATCCATTTGCAATAGAGGCTGAATTCATCTTCAACACAAGATTTATTGGTGAGATCCAGTAGAGATTATCATCTTTTCCTCGTGAACAAGTAAGATTTTCCTTTGATCGGCGATGAAGATAGTGACTACATATATCACTTAACCAAGTAATTTATAGTCACATTGCTTACGATTTTGAGTTACTCTTGAGAAATATGCTGCATGTTGAAAGGTTTATCGGCAGGGGTTCTCGTAAGTTATGCAAGTACAAGTTCAGATAGGCGCAAAAGTGGCATATATGACATGTTAAATAATTATACCTGTGTTCCTATGAGATTTCTTGTTGATTCATGTAGTTGAAGGTTTAGATGCGGAATTACGTTGCATAATGATGACATTTCTTGAATTTTATTCGACCGGTAATTTATTTGCAGTGGTTTTAAACTATGTAGGTTTGTATCGAGCAACAAATTGTTAGTCGCGCTTGTATGTGTTTTAGCTTTGGCTGAATTACTGTCCACCTGGAAAAAGACTTCTAGCAGTAGTGAGTAATCGTCTTGGCGTAGCATGATAAATACAAAATGATAGGTCGACTTGATGTATTTGCATCCATAACAGCGTTGACCTGCAAGCAATTTCCTACTATGATGATGTGTGTAGTTTTGTGGGCATTTGTTACGAGCGGCAAAGGTTGCCCTGTTTTATTGATGTATGCGCATTTGCATACAAATCGGACGTAATAAAATGTTTGAAGCTCTGGTACAAGTGTTGCGGGTAACTTAGTTAGCATACTTGTCAAGCGATGCCAGCAAGAAGAATTTATGTTGGGCCGTAAATCTAAGAGATGTTTACAGTACACATCCATGAATTGCCACTGGCCGCTCCATCATTCCTCCACATTTTCTTGCTCTCAGAATTCTGATTTTGGCTCTGAAAGCGGTCAGGAGAGTCGGCGTGGGAATCCGACATGATCCGGGCCTGGCCAGGCGGCAACTGGCCTTTCTTCCGACTACAGCAGCATTCCTTGCGTGTCGTGTAATCCGCTCACTTGGATCGAATCGGAAATAATTGGGCGCTCACCTCGTTCTAATGAAGACAGCCGCGCCTTCTACCTGCATACCTACTGCTGCTGCTAGAACCACGGTGTTATCTTCCTTCAATGTACTGTGCGTTCATGTTGATGATAATACACTATTATCGCAATCTGGTTGCTGCAATCAACTACTTAGGATTGCAATGTTTACTCAGGAAACTTGATGCAGATCTACATCAACTGTATCAAATTCCACAAACCACTTTCGTACTAGTGTACGTAGGTAAATTCAAATCAAATATGTACTACTGTCAATCAACTATTTATTTCTACAATGATTAGTAACTTAATACAATCAAGTCAGTAATTACTATATTCTGTAAACTATATCCTAACATGGCTAAAGTGCACAGATATGTGGTCATGGTTACACCAACATGTTATGTTATTGGAAGAGGTGTAGTGGTTAGAATACACAACAAATATATACTCCTGCTTGCAGACAAAGACTTTCAGCAAGCAGTATTGATTCAATGATTGTTTTATTTTTTTCTCTAATGACAGTTCAAATTTATCAATAATTTATCCATACAAGTGGAGAATCAATGGATATTAAATTGAAAGCGTGTATAAGCTTTATTAAATTTTATTGAGAGTGTGTATAATAATTAAAAGAGAAATTTGAAAAATTCAATTTTTATTCTCTTTTATAAGTTAGTAATATTTAATATCATTTAATATTAGCATGTTCTTTGAAAATTTCACTTCAAAAATAGAAATTGTTTACATTTTTATCATGTTTGAAAATCGTATTTTCAGAGATTCAGATAAAAATTTAGTTTTTCTTGAGAAGCACTATTTCAAATGTGTAAGATTAGGATTTTTTAACGATTTATTCATCCAAATATAGATTTTTATCAACTTATGGAAAATGAAAGCTTCATAAAAAAACTACTAAAAACCTACTACTAAACAGAATGAGTCTCATTATGTTTGTGATAAATAAAAAGTGTCTTTTGTACAATTCGATGTAGTGATTTCTTAACTGATTTAGATATCTGTGTTCAATTCGCGGTTTGATTAACTGTTTGTGTCATCCTTTTATTTGCCAGTTAGCATAAGCCTTCTTTTGGAATGTATAAACAATATCAATTTGAAAAAAAACGAAAATGGTGGGAGTGATGGTTGACGTCAACAACACCTTCACTTTTTAATCTGTTGAATGTATGATAGTCATGAAAAGCCACCCTCGTTGGGAGAAAAAATGTATCAATTCTTTGGCTATGCTCGAGTAAGTATACCAGATTGCAAACGTAGACCTCCTTCCGTCGGGCGGATCATTAAGCCATGGTCTTAAGAGGAGGTGGATCGTTACCTAGGACGAGTGATGACTGGTGGGCGGGTGTTAGGGGGGAGTAAGTGTGCAGTCAGGCCAGCAGCTCTATTTACACCGTTGTTTTTCGAGAGCGATAAATCGGTGGTCAGACGGGGTGAGTTACTGGTCGGCCCCGGACGCCCTGACTCCTGCCCCCGGCTATTCGTCTTCTGTTCCACCCCAAGGGGCGGATCGGCTATCTGTTCTAACCCTTCCTCACCATCATGCCACCTTCAACGTCTGCTCTGCTTTCCTTCTATTACTTTTGCCCGTCCTTCCAGCAGACAAAGCTGTACCCTACACCTTTTACCGTCAACCACTCCAATATCATTATTTTAACACTGTGCCACTCAGATTGATTTTTGATTCCAGAATCTGAACACCTGATTTCTTAACACTCAGGATTCCTTTTTAAAGTAAAGTTCGGTTCATCGGTGGCATTGGAAAGAAATGTAGTCATTAAAATATCACTTCAGGGAAAAAGAATGCATGAGATGTATTGAACTTAATAATAAATTATTATAAATTAAATTGAGGTTTTTAGTGTAGTGTTGGCCCAGGTTGTCATGTCATCAAGCTAGTCAAGTTATAACACCGAATTACTCAAACAGTTGCATATCCATCATTTGGCAGGCGCTACTTTTAGCGTTCATAGAAGAAACTGTAAGCTGACATATGTTTCATGAAAATTCTATATTTATTGTTAAACAAAAATGCTGTTATATTATTCATTTTCCGAGTTTTAATGCATTTTGAGTCTATTCACTTCCTTGAAAACAAGTGAAAATTGGGAAAAGTGGGGTGAAACCTGGTCTCGTAAGGGCTCTGCTCGCCATAACCGTCTAGATGTCTAGATAGGCTGTATAGCTAGCTTGGTTTCAAAGTGATATCTTGTTTGAGCAGCTTTTGTTCTCGCTAGAAGCACAATTTCATTCACATCCCACGTTTATGGCTGTTTATGGCTCATATCTAATATTGGGAAATCGTCGACTTCAGATAAAGTTTTAAAATTCTCACACAACACTGACTTGTCTAGGGCTCCAGCTGGTCATTTGTGCCAAATCTCAACTTTTTGGCTGCGTGATTGTACATATGCTGTACTCCGGTGCACGAAATCACACGTCTCAAGAAAATTAAGGTGTAGCAAAAAGCAGCTTACACATTGGTCTATAATTATTACAGGTGAAGGCTACTGTTTACGATATAAATTAATTGTAGACTCTTATGCAGTGTCACAGAAATAAATATCCACTTTATTGAAAAACTGTAATTGAGAGTATCATAATGTATGCTATTTGAGTACCTGTACCAGAAAACAAAAGTACAGAAACAAAGGAGTGTTATATTCACTCCGTTACAAATTCAATAGCAAGCCAATAACGCTCTGGCCTCTAACAAAAAACAACCAAGCTCAGTTCCATTAACACAAAATATTAAGTAGAAGTCAAGTTTAAACATTACATATCTAGTAAAAATATTCAAAAATATCCATTTTTGGGCTTGAATGCTTGAGTCTGGTGTGAGTGAGATCTTCATCGTTGATTCAACTATACAGATGCTCATAACAAACAGCGAGAAATTCTGGAATCCTATCAGATAATAATCTTTATCTACGACCATGTCATAATGTATACATTACAGTTTCACAATTGATGCCAAAACAGCTGTCTTTTCAAAATGCTTTTTGAAACCCGTTGCATAATGAGCTCATTATAGTACAGGTTCTACATTATAACACGGGTTCTGGACCAATCAGAAGCATTTTTGATGGAATCAATATCGTAATTCAATATTGTGAAACTATCAGCTGATTTGATCAAACTGCTACACCAGCTGCTTTAACCTAACAATCTACTATAACTTCTCGTATTTGAGATGAGAGGTTAGGTATCTCTGAAAGTCACAGGTAAAATGAAATTGTTTTAATTAAATGTATACTAGTGGTCGTAGATAAAATAGTGTAATGAACGATTTTATTTGGCCATTAAAGCACTCGTGAGATATTTATAACACTCGCATTCGCTCGTGTTATAACTTACATCTGACTCGTGCCTTAATAAGGGTAAAAATAAAATCGTTGCATAAACTACTATTAAATCTATAAAGCTTGTGCATAAAATGTAATAATAACTACAATAAGCTATTGAAATACAAGATAGCTGAAAACAAGAGGGGTTGAATTGACACCTTGTTATATGTCTTGAATCTGTTCAGTAGTATCGCTGAGGAGTGCAACAGATACTGACTGGGTCTGAGAAGAGCGTGCTCTCTGCCCCGGCGTTATTTATCACCGAATCACTGGTGGATTTGCGGATGCGGACGGGCTGAACAGAACAGCGAGAAGACGAGTGACGCCTTCTTGATTCAACTTGTGCGCTGTCACCGTCAGCTTCAGGCTCTAGACAGGCTCTTGGCAGCAGGAGGGCTCTACGAGGAGACAGGAAGACAGGAATAAGAGTACTCCCCCTACCACCTCCCCATCCTGTTCCCTGTTCCACTCAGGTTGCCGTCGCATTAATCAACTGTCACCGCGCTCCCTCGCCAGAACTTTCCCCACCGGGCTTTCTTTAATTACTTGTGAATGGCTCTGGTGTCAGTTTAACAAATAAATCTGTTTGCCAATGATTAATTAGAAAATTAAAAACGCTTTAGAAAAGAGACGACAACCGGAGCCACCACTCGCTCCTTCCTTTCACGACTGAGATTTATTGTTCGAATTCTCCTCTCTCATCACGCACAACCCCAACTCAACATGCATTCTATTTCACGCCTCACACGCACACATTCAACAATCTTTCTTCCTACAAAGACACATAATATATTATAAGCAACACAATTGTAGCATATCTTGATCTGACACATGATATTATTCTATCGCTACTATTATTCAATTAGGAGGTAAACAAAAATTAGGTGAGAATGCTGCAGTGCCGTCGTGAGTCTATTAATCAAGGTATTTGGATTAGTAGTTTGTGAGTATTCTATTAACATTGCCTTCAGCATGTTTCTTTGGTTAGTTAGTAAATCGTCTTCAGACACAAACACTCGGACCATTTCATTGGGAGTAAAAATAACATAATCTCTTTAGAAACAGAATCGAAGCAAATGTGGGCTTTCCATTCTATGAAGATTGTGGAAAACGAAGTTTTTGGTGGATTGTGAGACCCGAATGCCGGGTAATATAAGCCTTAAAAAATTAAATTTGTTTCAACCGCTATGGTGTAATAGGTTACAGAACTTATCTCCAATAGGACTCTGACTGACTGCTACTATTGTGTTTACGGGTTCGATTCCTGCTCAGCCTGGCATACTTTGTGTAATCATTCACCTCGTCAACCAAGCACTAGTTTCATAACTTCTTCATGAGTCTCAAACTCATAAGGGACATCATCAGCGAAAAGAATTGAATAATTTTGTTTTCATTGAATATCTTTATTAGAGAACCAAAACTTAGTAGTTTTATATCAGAACAGAAAAAACTATAAACCGTAAATAGGAAAATGCATTGGATAGAGTTCAACGAGTGATGAAATTAAGAAAATTCAGGCTGTTTACAAACGATAAAACCTGAGCGCAGGTATAAGTTGCTTATGATGAACTCCTTCAACATTAATCAAGATTATTTGTGAAGATGAACAGTCTCAGCGAACTAAGAGTCCATTGATACTTTCCCAGCTCACACGTTGGGGTTGACAAATTCACATGAAATCTGCACCGGATAACATTGAGTCGGAAATAACCATGTACGGCTGATTCGAAGTAGAGATCGATAATTAATTTACAAATTTCGACCAAGTGAATCATTCGACTGGTGTATGCTGTACAGAGTAAGCATGTCAGGCAAAAGCTAGCGAATTAGGATCGGATTAATTCGATAGAACAATGCGCGGCTGGTGTATATTTTCAACACCGGTTGCAGGCACCGGCCAGTTCAGGGAGTCGTTATCGGATTAAGCGATCGGGCTTCAGATTAGCTCCGGCAAGATTTCCGAGGCTTATTCGACCGGCGACATGTGTCACTCGCAACCTGAATTAAATATGGCCCGTTAGCCGTTTTAAACATTCATCAGTGCAGCCGCGAACGGAGAGCTCTTCAATTTGCAGCGGCTAAGTTGGCAGCGTGTCAAAGCATTCCACGATTTCCAGAGCAGCTCTCTGCCGCACCCGCACCCGCATCCGCACTCATCCGACCGCTTCCCAAACGTTTTCGCTTGCTCCTGAGTGCTGAATGAAAAATGCATGCGACAGAAAAGAGGCGGCGGATTTTTGGCTCCATCATTGATTTGAAAAAGCTCGCTGAAGAAGAAAGGGGAATGTGGATTGGGGGAAGTGCCGGATGAATAATAGATGGTAATTGAGTAGGCTATGACATCTGAATGCCTGCCAAATGGGATGTAGCGGAATAAGCTCCCCCTAACCTCCCCCTCATCCAACCATGACCTCCTCGTCTCACCATTAGCCTCATATTCCCTTGTATTTCGAAATATTGCCACTATAAATTATACACTTCACTCTGCTCGTTTAATTATTATGCATTTCCCTTTGAAATCCTCCTTCCCTCCAACATCAAACATCTGATAAACGCTCAAACACGCATAAATACGCTTAACTTCTCATCCTTCCTTTTCTAACTAATCACTCTCCCTACTACTACTACTTGATCATTCTCTCTCTCCACCCTCTCTCTCTCAGACAACACTTATTCGCTCTCTCTCTCACACACACACACACTATCAGTCACTCTTTATCGAGCTCTCTCTCTCTCTCACACACACACTCTATCAGTCACTCTTTATCATGCTCTCTCTCTCCCTCTTTCTCACTTTCTCTCTCCGTGTTTCTCACTTTCTCTTTCTCTCTGTCTTCGACCTAATGGAAGAAATCTATCGCTCACTCTCTCCTCCATTCCTAATCCCTGTCTATCTGTATCACTCGCATAAACTCTCTTCAAGTCACTCACTCACTCATTCTCTCTCACTCTCTCTTCCTCTATTTCTTTCCTTTTCACTCTTCTTCTCTCTCCCATAGTCTCACTCACTGTACTCTTTCTCACTTTGACGCCCTTCTGAGTGGAATCGCTGATCACTGAATCAATGTGTGTATATTTGACTGTTTGACAGCGACCGAAGCTCCCAACACATGACAGTGTAATTTATAATACGAATGCGCTGTTGATGTACCGAAACACGCTCTCTCTTAATCTGCAATTGATAGAATTCAAAGTGGCCGCATCAATTTATTTGCAATCTCCAATAAGCTATACGATTGCCATATCAATAGCTCTCCAATTGAAATGCTGTTGAAATGATCTCATCCGAAATTCACTCCAAAGGGAAACACATCAGCGCGTTGAATAAGTGAACATTTAGAATAATAATATTGTGATGAATGAATGAAAATTTGTTGGGAGAATGGCAAAATACTGTATTTTCATGTTTTCTAATGTTCATCGTTCACTGAAGGAACATTCATAAATTGAATTGAATGGAATTTTGTAATTCAATTCAAAATAAGGCTCTATATTTTTCACTTGCTGCTTGCCACGCGTTTTGTAGTCAAGGCCTGCATATAAAAAATATAGGCCTTTTATGCAGGCCTATCCTAGTATCAATTATTATTACTACATGAAAAATTAATAGACCTAAACAAATCATTGCCTCTTATGAGGCCTCTAAAACTAACTGAGGCCAACTAATTTTCTCTCCCATTTATTTGATTTTCCTTTTTTAGTTTATAGCTTTCATCGGGCACTTGAGAAGTCGTGAAATCAAAGATATTTGGGAGAGAAATTAGTTGACCTGTACAGTTATGTGAAATAACTATATCAAATCAGATCAATGATAGTCTTATGGCATTAATTGTGGTGTATGGTTTATTGGTAAAATCTATTAAGAGCAAAAACTCAAACTCAAACTTGAATAGAGTAAGTTCAGTTAGCATGTAGGCCAATATTTATAAGCTTACCTTGAGATTTCCTTTCTCAGGGTATACTTGAAAATCCTTCTAGAGCAAAGGGTTTCAAGTGTCCTTTAAGGCAAGGAAGCCTAATGCTACTAGTAAGGCTACATAAATTCTGGCTAAGGGTAGAATTATAAGAAGCTTCAAATGGGTTTGGAAGAAGAAAAAGAAGTAGAAGAAGAAAAAGGAGGAGAGGAAAAAGAAGAAGAAGAAAAAGGAGTAAAAGAGAAAGAAAATTGTGTAAATTATTGTTCTGTTGTGAGCTGGAAGAAAAATTTCATGAATTGAGCATATTATGAATTTGCAGTCAAGAGTCATGAGTCTGGACCGATGACAAATGGAAAGTAATCCAGCAAAATAGAAGCAATCTGTTAATGAAATATTGCACTAGCCAATGAATAAATGCATAAACAACTTCGTGAATCGGTGAGAAGAAAATCAATCTAGCATTTCATTGAGATGCCAGCCAGCACTGATAAATTATAACCGAACTTTATTTATTGCCTGCTATGAAAGCCACTTACTTTCAAACAACTAGCGATCCAGTAATTTAATATAAACTCCATAAATCGTAGTTTGATTTATGACTATTAATAATACGCTGCGCTTGCGCAGGTTTACATTTGACTTTGATTATTACTGTGCGATTAACTGGGATCACTTTAACCAACCGGTTATATACTGTCTCACTCAGCTCGACGAATTGACGACATACAATTTGAAAACAAGCTGATGATTACGTTGGGGTCTCTTTTATATAATGATGGCTGGCCCATTGCCGGTCCTCTCAATCTCCTTATTACGGCCTGTCAATTAATTCAGGAGAGATGACGCCGACGTTGGTGAGTTTGATTAACTTGAGCAGCGATAATTCTTGTGATTACCTCCTTATCGGACGTCGCCGTCGTCGTTGCCTGCTACTTTCAAGAATATCTGTGGAGCGTTTAGTAGGTCGTGTCTAGAGGCGTTTCAGATGTTGAAATCATGAGTGCCAGAGGGTAATGAAAAGTGAGTCGGAATTTGTCGACAGTGGAGATTGAGGAACTGGTTTGCTGTCGACTAAGGAGAGAACAGAATACGTGAAATTAATGGTTGAACAACAAAATTAGCACATCTTTCACCTTTGTATTTATATGTTCTCTCCAATCGACGTTCATTACTGTCATTATTTATACGTGGATTATACGTTCTAAAGACAGGTTTCATTGTAATTGGAGTCCTGCAACCGTAGTCTATAATCTCGGCTATTTTTCAAACCATCTTTGGGGAGAGCACGGCCATTACCTGTCCGGTAAATAGTCGGATAGTTGTGTATGCATGCATTGTTGTTGGTGCAGAGTCTATTATACGGGGCCGAGGCCGACGTCAACAACTGTTATTTTGCCGGCCTTAACTGGTAGTTTCCGTGTTGAGTCGTCTACGTCGTCCGTCTACCATCTAGCAGCGCAGGACTGGCACTCAGTCACCGCCGACGCCCTATCCCATCCTCCACATTCCTCCTTCCTTCGAATTACCTACAAATTAACCCTTCCTCATCACATCTTTGCTCGACGATAGAAACAAATAACACCATCCTTCATCAACATCATCATACCAGTTGTTTGTTGTTGAACGTTTGAGGAGAGCCGAGCTGTTGTTACGATTGCGATAAATCATGCCAGTAACGACAGCTAACAATACCCACTTACAGGCTGACATACAAGTTGCGTGCCAACACCATTCTTCTTGGCAGATACTTCTTGAGCACCCACTGTAACTGCCGTCGAGAAAGACAAAATGCTAACAAAAGAGGCACTGATGTTTCTTTTATTGTGCTTCAACTAGTCATGTAGCCAGTAGTTACATGGTTTTGTAATTTGTTCCCACCATAAGACCATAAAGTAGAAGGCCTAACAACTATAATAGATGCAATGGTATAGTGGTAGCTATGATTCCATAAAGCATTTAAATCATACAATGACACAGTACTATGATACCTTGCAACGTTTTATTACTGTAATACCATGCAATTGCATAATACTGTGATAAGCGTATCATGAAATGGCATAGTAACAAGGGGCGAATCCTGAATTTTTTCCAGAAAATATTTCGGGAGGGAAGTATCACTTGAAAAAAGGCTCTCACCCCTCACCACCATTAAAGACACAAATTTAGTTTTTTTAGTGTCGGTTGAAAATTTTGAGGCTTGGGGTACGTTTCCAAATCACCCCACCCCATCATGAATTCGCGCCTGGCGCCAATTATATTGCTCTTATTATGAAACAAACATGGTACTGGAGGCTTGATGCTTGGGATTCTTGATATGTAAGCATATATCTGATTGGGTCAACATATAATAAATTATTTGTTGTTTAGCGTATTGTTTAATAATAAGGCCTGATGGTCTCTTCAGAGTGATATTCATATTTATTTATTTACATGCTATTTATTTATTGTCAACCTGGAAAGTTTATAATTTGTTTCTGGAAGAATGTTTATGTATTCTACTTAACGATTACTGTGTCACTATTGGCTGAGGGCATGCTATTCTAAACCTGAATACATTACAGTAATTTATGCAATAGGCTAATGTAATTTATGAAGATAGGCGTTCCTGATAGGAACTCCTCACTACTAACTTTCCTGTTGACTCGACCATTAGGCTGATAACTTACTATAATTATGTTTATACCCCGTTTTTCTTGGATTGGATTCCCATATTCAGTTTTTACCTCATTAAGGAAGCAGCAGCTTTCTGCTCATGTAATGTTTAGTCATGAATTCGTTCTCTTTAGAATAAATGAAACATATTTCCAACCCAACAATCTCCAGATTTAATACTGCAAAGTAGGTCAAGTTTTTTATGAAATAACTCTTTTCAAAAATAGAAAAGTATGGAACCTTTTCTATTCAAATATTCCGTAAACGTTATTTTGAAACTTCGAATGACAAAAAATTACCTGCATTCGTTCTAGACACATAACAGCAAAGTAAGCGGCATTTTACTGGCGATGCAGGTGAATCAATTCATGATAGGTTATTCAACGGAAATAAAGCAGAAAAGGGAAAGCAAGCAAACAGAAATTAAAAAAAAACACCGGATTTGAGAACTTTTGATCTGATAAAGCAAGCGCTTTGTCGCGTTAGCTCTGCTTGCCATTGATCAGACCATTCGGCAGATCCTCCATCAGCCATCATTCATGCATTATAGATGCGGCTGTAAAAGCTGCTGCTGCCGCTTGCAACTTTCATGTCCTTTCTCTACCCGCTGGAACCAATCAGACCTGGGTTTTTCTGGCGCTCCACCATCAATATTTCACCTGCCACTAATTCATACAGCGAGTCAAGAATGCATGTTTTGATGAGACAGCAGTGATGATTGATGTAGTGGGTCGTTTCAAATGCCAATTTTTTTAATTAAAATTAATTGTGAACTTAATTTATTGCCACAATTGTTTATTGCCACAACTTTACAACAAAATAATTTAATGGTTACAAATTAACATATTAACATAAAGGAAATAAAATAAACCTAACTAACCAGAAAAAAAACTAAAATCTATGTTCAGGCACCACCAGCAAAAGAAAAGACTTTGACCGCTGGTGGGAGTTCAAATTTAATGAGTTCAAATTTTGACTTAATGAGTTCAAATTTAAAATAAAATTTTACTGATATGAAATGTAAATGATACAAAAATACACAAAATGAGCAACACATTGAAATTAAATGAAATATATTTATTATTCTCAAGAAAACAGGATACAAGTGAGAGAAAAAATAGACAAGCTATGAATATACTTCTCACCTAGACACAGGTCTGCGTGTGAGGAGGGTAGTCTAGTCTGTTTTCGTGATAGTTCATGTATTTTCTTATGGCATAATAACTTTTTTAACATAGGTAATAAAAATCAGATCATACAAAATAACAATCAAATAAGTTTTCATATATACTCAATAAGTCATACTTATCATTATATAAACAAAAAATCTAAACTACCAATCTAAGTTTATTCATAATAATAATTATTTTGTGTGAAATGCAATCTGAGTTTAACCAGCAGAACAAGACGAAAGAGCCAATAAAACAGCAGCTATCAAGAAACATGAAAAATTTGAAAAACAGCAACTATTGAAAAACAAGAAAAGTAAAGTAAATAAGTAAATTCGTATGGCTTTTCGTCGTGGGGAGACCCTTTTATAACAAGAAAAGAAAAAAGGGTTACTAGATAATACTTGGCTATATGTATGGTGACCTGATTAATTCCTCGCAGGCTACATTTCCAACGCAACCTGTTACACGCCCAACCTACGCTTGAAGACAGCAATGCTGGCACGCTTGGTTTGAATATCCCAAGGAATACTTCGGTAGAGTGTGTGAGCTAAGTAAAAAGAGCTTTTTGTGTTGAGGGAATGTCTGAATCACATTTATTGACAAGAATAAATAAATAATTAATTGCATTTACATTACATCTAGTTAATTGATTATATTTTTATGTGAATTTTACTACTTATCCTGTAGATGGAATGAAAGAGATACAAAAATAAAATTCCTCATCACTTTGAAAATATCAGCAAGATTTCCGTAAAAGCCACTTTTTTATTACGCTACTTTCATATCTTCATTCAACATTTCTCTTCAATAAAGACATTTACATAGTCTACTAATTGAAGAATGTTCTGATAATCTAGTGAAAGTTGATCAGGATACATCATAATAATTACGTACAATTATTTAAGTTTAATCTAAGATTGTTTTTTTAATTTAAAAACAGGAAGTTTGCCAGTTTTCTTGTAATTGAAAATTATTGTTGCTAAGCATCTTTAAACTCATTGTCACTAATACAAGGTTTCTTCATACTTCATAGACAGTCATTTATTATTGAAATATTGAATAGTACAGAAGAATGATGATGAATTCTTGGAGACTCAGGACTTGTCGACTTGTTGATTGTATGATTAGTACTTCAGATCTAAAAACAAAGCTGCTTCAAGTGCTCCTGGACTCAAAAAAAAAATCTGTAACCAATAAAATTTACATTCGTTGGACTCGTTGAAACAGTGACACTCTCAGATGTACATAGACCAATTTTAATATATATTGATTGATTTATTCTCCTCTTTTCATCAAAATTTCCTCTTAATGAATCCATAGTCTGGATTGAGTACAAATTAATGTAGACCCATTACATTAGAGGTTTTTTTTCCTTTAAAATAAAATGTTTATGATACAATAAAAAAGTTATATTTCTTTAATTGTTACAAGATATTATACTGAAATATTGTTTTATTATTGATGCATGAAGAAACTAACTTACCGAGTCAATATCGTCCAAAGAATGGCTAATTAACTCCTTCCTTGAGTCATAGCAGGATCTCATCAGAGGTGAAATCACCTTTATAATCACGGCTTATCAGATATTGACAAATAGCTAACGTTTTAATTAATTTATTATCATTAACTCAAATTGATAAAGGATGTCATTGAATTATAAAAAATCATTAATTTTGTCGTCTCTAACATAATTCTCATGTTTATTGTAATTGTAATGCATTTTGAACACTGAAGAATCTTGCGATGGAAAGTGTAAATTTCATCATTGTCCGGTCAAATAGCAAAGAATAAGAAGCACAAGAGAGACTACAGTTTCGACTGTTACGCAATGTTATATCTCAATAAACTGTTCATTGAACATCATCAGCCTTATCCTTTGAAGAATAAGATGCAAATAATAATCTAGAAATGATAAAAGATGGATACTTTAAATTCAACCACGCTATGAGTTGTTCGATTAGAATTGCTTACTCATTCTGCGTATCTTCTGAAAAATCTTAAAGTGGAAACAAAATTATAAATTATGAATTCTCGCTTCTTCCAAAATAGAAAAATTTATCGAGTGAAAAACTTGTTATCCTCAATTATATCAATGCTATCACATTCTATAATCTAACTTTAATTTCATGAGTATCAAGGAATTAATTATAACTTTGCAGAAGTGCATTCTATTCAGGTAATTTGATACAAGTAAGATAAAAATGATTGATGATGAATAAACTCAATATTACGGAGAATTTCCTCCTCAATTATTAGCATATCAGGATGTAAAGACGTCAGAGTCAAAAGACATTGTTTTTTCTCAAAGCCATGCTCATGATTTATATCTTACTCATGGTCGTTATTAGTTTAAAACACGCAAAACATTCACTTTGAGTTAACGTTGATTTTATTTTAAAAAATTACTTAGTACAACAGCTATAAAGGCAGAATTCTAAAGGCTAGTTGGAAACACTCACTTTTTTATACGTTCATGATGTAATCTGTAGGTCTGCTGATATTATGTAGCCTCATTTGAGTAAAAATAGAGGCCTGTTCAAATGAGAGACACTAATTTCCATAGAGCGAGAGCATTATAGTGGATCTACCTACACTGGTAGAGACGAACTGCAAGAACAACTCTATCCTTCTTTCAGCTTGTGTGTAGATTTTCTGCATAAGTAAATATTCTCTATGCTTTCGCCCAATGCTTCGCAATCAGTGTCTCTTGCTTCAAGATAATAAAATACTGTAACTACATTTGAGGTTAAATAATGGAACTCCATTTCATTTCATGTTTTAATAAAGATCATTCCAATTGCCTTCTCATGTCTTTCTTACCCCCGTTTGCACAAACGTCCTATCATTATGATAGTTCTGAGTTCATCAATCGTAACACTTTTATACTAAGCTACTATGTGAAAGCATATGAGTATGCTAGCATTCATATGATCTATATATCTTGAATGGTGGAGCACATACCTAGCGTAAAATGTATAAAAGTGGTACCACACACATGCGCTATCTTGTTTTAACTAAACTCTCAACATAACCTAAAACAAACCTTATATTAATGGCTAATAATAGTCACTAATGCAGGCACTTTATGATTATAAAAGCTAATTTACTCTTCGTACCATATAATAATATGATTCATTCACATTTTACTATCTATAACGAATTGTTTAACTAATTTATATACTATATCTCACGCTCAGCTGATCTCGGGATTTGAAATTTTTAGTTGACTGTGTTGACTGTATGTAATTTGGGTATTATTGCTAGAATAACACAGCAGTTTTATACCAAAAAGTTGAATACATTAAGTTTTATACTGAAAGATGTGAAGGATATTAGCCTGGTATAAAAGTGTTACGAGTGATGAACCATCATAATGACAGGACGTTTGTGCAACCGGGAATAATGTCATAACATTAATGTTTAAACATCACCAATGACAAGCATTGGTGATAATTATCGCGACGCTAAAAAAAAGAAAAAAATGTGTTGATCATATAATAATATATTTCAATACAGATCTACACTACTTCCTACTGTGTCTCTCCTTAAAATTACCAATAGAATAGAGAGTCGAATTGATAGATTGATTAATTTGAATGCTAGTAACATGCTCACGCTTACAACATAAAAAGTGAACCAATACCACTTGGTGATCATAGACTAAACTGTATTATCCACAACACGGCTCGAGTGTCGAAGTGACCAGCCATTTTCAGTAAGCCAATAAGGCTCTTCCAACAATGAATTCTCATAAACTAAGCTTTGTTGTAGTGATTCTGTCATTTTTTTTCACTGATAGATTAAAACCACAAATTGATAATGTTAAACTTTGTAGATGTAGATGAAAATTGTAGATGAACAGGGCAATAGGAAAGGACAATAAGGTCCGTATTACACTTGGTCACCTGGCGACGTCACCGGTGATCTGACTAGTCGCTGGGCACTAGTTCTTATGGCGCTTATTACATTAGGGTCACCGGTGACGTCTCCAGCGTTTGGTGACCGACTGGTGACCCTTCCCCGTGACCAGACGAATCACCACTGGTGACCAAGAATTATCGCTGGGTATTGAATCAAATGACATGTATTACACACAGTCACCAATGTTGGGTCACCACTGTATTTATTTTTGTGTTCTGCAAGTTCAGTTTGTTTGAAGCTAGTGTAGTGAGCGGTCATGTCGGAAACATATGAAGAGATGCTGCTTCTTGCTCTTTTGTTGAGGAAAAGAAGGAGACGGGCAAGGAAAATGCACGTGCATCCGATATTATCATTTCGAGAAACAAAAGGATTGTTTTATACGATTTTTGACGAACTTTGTGCTGATGAAAACAAGTTTTTCAATTACATGAGAATGTCAAAATCCTCCTTTTTTGAACTGCTTTCTCTAATAAAAGTGGACATTACCAGAACAAATACGAGAATGAGGAAATGTGTTTCTCCAGAAGAAAAACTTGTAGTTACTTTAAGGTAAGTAAAAAAACGTGTTTTACTTCATCTGTATATTCAAAGCATGATTCTGATTTTAATAACTCACAGGTTTTGGATTACAGTAAAATTTATCACTATATTAGCTATATTAGAGTTCCTTTATGGTTTATTAATTTTATATATTATACATTACTTGAGTTTGCAGCCATTGCAGTCATTATTTCTACTAAAGTAAATTAATAAATTAACTACCAGGACTATAAAATAATTGCAATAATCACTAACTGTAATAATAATAATAATAATGGAGATGTGTTACTGGCAAAGACAATTGACATTAGTAAACATTTTTCAAAACCAAATCTTCTTACAAATTGTATTGAAAATAAAACAAATTTTAAAACAAAAAAAGAAACTGATTTCAATGAAATGATTCTCAAACAATATTTAATTTTTATTAAAATAATGTTTAACATTATTTAAACATTATTTTAGTACTCACATACTAAAAAGTTTAAAATAAAGTATTTACTTTAAACTGAGAAAATTTCAAATTTCATACAAGTAATCTTTTGAAGTTGACACCAAATATTTTATAAAATTGATAAGAAATTCTATTTAATATCAAATATAACACTGTATTTCAATTCAATTGATTTACACTCACTTTTACTGAAATACAGTGTCAGTTTTTATATTAGATTGTTTAAGTATTTCTTTTATGTTATATTTTAGAAGTTTATGGAAATTTTGGCGCTGTTTTGGCTAATTTTGACACTGGAGTGGGGGAACTGGGTGTTGGCCTCAGTCCTGGTGACTTTACTGGTGACGTGGCTGGCTGCGCGTACAGTAACCGGTGACGTCACCGGTGACGTCGCCTGGTGACCAAGTCTAATAGGAGCCTAATCATGCATAGTAATCATGGATTAGTAATCATGCATAGTTCGTTAGCCGAGACGTGAGCTCTCGCCTTCCCGCAGCAAGGGAAAGGAAGCTCTCCAAAGACAAGATATACAAAAAATAAAGATGGCGGCTCTGGTAGCGCAGCTGGTTGGAGCGCTTGTCTATAAGATAAGATAAGATAAGATAAGATAAGGCTCTGGCTGGCTTCATTTCCTGCAGCCTTGGGTTCGAATCCATTCAGCCATGGATGTTCATCATCATTCACCCATTACCAACGCACAAGTCTCCAGACTGATGTGGGCATCATCCACAATAAAAACATTCAAGAAAAGATACACATAAATGCTACAAGCCATCTCAATTATTATTTGTAAACGTAATTTTGAAATAAGATCGTGTGAATATCTGACTGACTATTATGATTCATGACTGTAGGCTACTAAGTAATCATTCAAGAACAAAAATATTTAATATTTTTGCATCGACTAGAACAGGGTCAAAACCATCAGCTTCAATCAGGCTAAAACACACAAATTCATAGCCTACATGTTGTTTGGGCACTCGGCTGTTCATCAATAAATGCATTTTCTATTATTTTAAAATTTATATATTATGCACTATTCAAATTCATAAATAATCCATAAATTCATTATCCATGGATGTAAATTTAATAAAAAAGCCAACATTGTACATAATAAACAATTTAGCATATCAAATTTATTGACGAGTGCCCTGACGAAATTTGGATTCGTGTACTTTTATATTGTTTCAGCTGATGATTATAAGAGAATGTTTGAGCGTTTAAACGCATTTTATGCGTTTTCGTATCATCCAGTAAGATATAGAAATATAAAAACCAGAATATAAATACTCCATGGCTAGCACTCTGTTTCTGGGATGCGACTGCCTGTAAGCTAAAAGTCTACTGCGCATCCAATGTTCAAGCTGTAGTTGAGGTAGAATGCAGTCTTTTCATTCAATAAGTGAAGGTAGAATGCAATCTTTCCATTCAATAAAATACTGTAACAAAGACACAATCAGAACATGATCACTTAATGCGTTTGATGGCCATTTCGCATCATTATAATGCTTCCTCAGACACGGCTGGAGGTCTTCAACAAGGTGACACTTATTTATTTTTCATAGGCCTATTTTACAAATGAAAATGTTTTTTGAAACTCTTTAATCCATACTCTATACAGGATTATGTATGTATATAGTACCATAGCCGATTCGACTGTAGGTAGACTTCAACGAGGTCTTACAGGATTATACAGGTAATACAGAATTATACGCTAATGAAATTGAAATGTTTGTGTTATAATACAAACTTGCAAACTTTGTTTTGTTCTATTCGAATCATGTTTGTGCCAATCTCTCAACAGTTGAGCTGGGCAGGTGTTGTTGCTGGTAGTCAATTACATGGGAAGGCCTAGGAGTGCACTTGCATAGATAGCAAGCGGTTGTGCAATGGTGGAGGGGGGGCAAGGTTAGGGTACAATGGACGTGGTCGGCGGTTTTTGCACGGCGATTCGGCACCGGCACCAGCACACCGGGTACTTTCAATAACTCATCCCGCCGCCGAGAGTTTATAACCGTAATTACGTCTGATAATTTATGTGCGAGTTGCACGCGCGAGTGAGTCGCCGGTAATAGGCAGTTGTCGTGCACGCCAACGCCATTACTGTAATCCCTAATAAGGGTGTGCGTCAATACGGCAGACTGTTCGCAGACTCCAAACATGATACAGTACAGAGTACAGGCAAATATTGTGTTTGAAATGCACACATCCTTGTATTCTAACATCGTTGCCTAGTGCTTTCTGGCGAGAGAGACGTTTCTATGAGAATAGCATGTTGATATATCGTTTATTCTTTAGGTTACACATTTTATCAAATGAATATCGTTCTTTATTTTCAATATTAATGCAATATTTGCACAAATTTTGCAATTGAGTTATTGAAGTAGACTAGTATTTGGACATAAATCTCTGATATTGCATCATTGACTATGATTTCTTAGTAGGGACTTTCCAGATATGTCTAGAAGAATAGAATTGAAAATTAATTCTACGAATTGGAGGGAATGCACCACGAAGCATGGAGTCTGAGGATTTCTAGTACAATGTAAAAATCGAGATGAATGACATTAAAAAGAGAAGGTAGAAGATATGTACGAGATTAATGAAAATTGCGTAAACTGAAGCTATGTTTGTTTTCTATGTATAGAATAAGATAAATTTTGAGGGTAATTTAATTTGACGTTTTCAAAAATCATTTCTATTAATCAATCTGAATAAATTAAAATACAGTATTGTATTTTTTGTATTGTATTGTATTTTATTGTATTGTATTTGTATTGTATTTATATGTTCAATTAGTATTGAGGAGGAGGTACCTTGTACGAAAAATGACCAGTCCATAAGAAATAAATTTACAGTAACTCTAGTCACACTCAGATCTATAAATATCTTGAATAAATAATCTTTTTTTTTTTTCTGAGGATGAAGCCCACATAGGTCTGAGACCTGTGCGTGGGTAATGAGTTGGATGATGGTGATTTATGAGTTGGACCTACAATTTTAGGTGGGTTCCGAAATGTATAAAATACATTTAGAGCTTCTAATATAAATAACCTATAATAATTCTCCACCTTTGGTTGTATTTTATTGTGAGTTGAATCAGACGGACTTTAAATCGATTTATCAAGCCTAATAATTAATGTTGGCCTACAGGGTTTCCCGTATTGTGTTGGAACTTTGTTTTTAAATTAATCACAATTGTGACATAATTATATAAATGCTTCATTCTTTATAACTTCTTTAATGCTAGAATGCTTCGAAGAACGAGTTTGATGATCAAACTGGAAAATTTCAAGATGTGACTTTGTGACCGAATGATCTTGTCACATTATGACTGTGACTAGCGCACGCACATACATACACACACTTAGCTACAAACGCTGGTTATCATTGTGGAAGATATATCCGCGTTTTATTGGCTCTAATCATGCATCGAGCCCCCAAGCTCCGTGCAGCGTTCTAATTTATCAAACCGTCGTAAATTATGTGAAAATATAATTCCAGACGAATAATCGTTATTTATTCAGAAAGCGTATCAAATCGGCCCCACCTTCCTCTATAAACATGCCACCGTTGAGATTTTCGGCCCACCTTGATAGCTCAGTCAAACGCCAGCAACAGCAACGACTTTTGCGCAAGACTTGGTATGTTCGGCACTTGGCATTTGGTTGAAAACTGTGCCAACACATACCACCACGCACCACGCACCTCCCTCACAACTTCCACCTCAGATTTATTACTTCAATTGAGCTCTGTTGTATCAAATAATAAACGATTCATGCTGTGATTCAAATGCAACCCCAGCCATAAATCTTACCTACATTCTTAGACTGCTCAAGATTTAGAGATTTACATGAGAGAGAATTTTAATATTTATATGCTATCAAATAAATTGAAATTTATTATTGCAATATTTTGATTTTTCATATTCAATTGAGCTTTAGAACTTACATAGAAATTTTTGCAGATAACAGACAGATTGTGGTACTCTCAGAGTTAGTGGTGAGGTCATGAGAGTTATGACTTTTTTTTAATTTTATGACCACATAGGATCACTTTAGTCTCTCTGGTTAGTTCTCCTTCTTTGGTTGTTCACTTTGCTTTTCTTTTTCTCCCAATACCTTTTCATTCTGTCAGATCTTGCCTTTCTTAATTCATCTGAACAAACCAGCCCCCTTCGTTTAACTGTTTTTATTGATAAAATTTTCTTTTTGTCTTTAACTGTTTCCCTGTAAATCATTGTGCAATGAGTTATGACTCTATTAGATTATATTTTACTTTTCAACAAAATAGAGCTTCCAATATGACTATATTTCAATTCTACATATTTAGTTGAATACGGAGTGAGCTGAATGAGACCAATTGAAAGTTGTTTTTATTAAGTCAAACTATTGTTGGCTTTTACGGGTATTTTAGTATAACTTTGTTAACTTTTTATTGTAAATAGTCCATAACGATCTGCGTTGTTAATATTAATTTTTTATTGTAAATTTAACGACTTCCAGTCAATTTTTAAATGTGAACAAATAATAATTGCACTCACTCTTGGCAGAAGAAGATGATTTCCATAACTCGAAAACGATCGGCCAAGAGTGAGTGCAATTATTATTTATTCACAATTAAAAATTGACTGCAAGTCGTTAAATTTACAATAAAAAGTTAATATTAACAACGCAGATCGTTATGGAACAAGAAATTAAAGAATAAAATAACTTTGTGTTGAAATCAATCACAATGATACCAGAAATGTATCAATCATCTACTTTCTTCTCTTTAGAAGATTGAAAGTTACTTGAAAACTTTTTTAACATTCTACTATATTCCAGATAACAACTTTTTAAAATTCATGTTCCACATTAATGGGCAACCTGAATTCTCACAACTCATTGGTAAATACTTTATATATCAATGCACCAATGATCAATCAATGTAATTTTTTCTATTAACTTGCTATGTGAATTTAACGACTTGCAGTCAAATATTCATTAAGAATAAGTAAAATTTACTTACTCTGTAGGCCGAGCGCTTTCGAATCTTTGAGATCCGTTTTCAGAGGCCGGATCTCAAAGATTCGAAAACACTCGGCCTACAGAGTAAGTAAATTTTACTTATTAATACTTATTATCAATAATATCAATAGAGTAAGTAAATTTTACTTATTCTTAATGAATATTTGACTGCAAGTCGTTAAATTCGCATAACAAGTTAGTTAATATTAACAACGCAGTTCGTCATGGAACAAGAAATCCAGGAATGTAATTTTTTCTTCTCTGAATTAGATTGAAAGTTACATTATTAACATTTTACTATATTCTACATAACAGCTTTTAAAAAAGGAAGTACATGATTCATACAACCTACATTTCCACAACTGATTGGTGAGTACTTCATATAATAATACTGATTTTTTGGAGTCCATCTGATCTCACAAAAAGGACGTTCAAATTTCAAGCTACGCACAGCATACTCTTCCCAGCTAATGCTATAACTTTAGATTTCGAAATTACTCCATATCACAGTCCTCATCTCCTGGAATTTATTTGATCTGTTAAAAATGATGTTCAGCTTTACAATTGACATACTGTTGCTTTATTTCATACTAAAACTTGATGTTGAAGATCCATCTTGTTTCCACTAATATGTATTATAAACTTAAAAAACACTTTTGAATGGAAATTGACTCACGTTATGGCGTGACGGCCGTTTCGCTCTGTTGTCTAGAGCATCATCAGACGACACACAGTACACTGATTCAAGGCATGAGTTTGAGGGTTAGATATGTTGGAATGGTGAAGGGGTGGGGGGATGAGTAGGCGGGAGGTTTGAAATTGGGATTATTTTGTCAAATAGAGTATGTGAGAAGAAGTTAAGTTGATCATTTAAAATGTTGTCAGGTTGCTGCTTTGCATGTTTGTATATCTCATATTGTTCTAAAACATTGAGTTTCTGGCTTTTGTGAGTGAAGTGTAGTGTGTCTAAATTAGTGTCAATGTCTGTATAACTGTGGCCTGTTGAAATGATGTGTTCAGCAAAAGTGGAATGTGTGTTTGGGTGTGAGATGGCTCTTGTGTGTTTTTTGAATCTAGTGGTGAATGCCCTGCCAGTTTGTCCTATATTGAACTTGTTGCAGTCATCACATTTCAATTTGTAAATTCCAGATCTGTTGTACTTGTTTTGAGATGTTGTCTGAGACTGCAGGTGTTTTTTGAGTGAATTAGTTGTTCTGTAAGCTATTTTATATTTGAGTTTCCTGAATGAAGCTGCTATTTTATGAGTTTTGTTGTTGAGGTAGGTAAGTGTGATGAATTTATGGGGGTTGACAAAATAATCCCAATTTCAAACCTCCCGCCTACTCATCCCCCCACCCCTTCACCATTCCAACATAACTAACCCTCAAACTCATGCCTTGAATCAGTGTACTGTGGGTCGTCTGATGATGCTCTAGACAACAGAGCGAAACGGCCGTCACGCCATAACGTGAGTCAATTTCCATTCAAAAGTGTTTTTTAAGTTTATAATACTAAAACTTGAGCTTGAAATAAATTATTAAATGTATTAAAATATTGTGGATAGAAGGCTACTGTGTTGTATCAGCCAAGGTAGAAGAAATAGCAATAGTATATTGCCTATGGGTATAGAGTGTTGCTTCTATGATGGTGCACAAATCATAGGAGAGCTTCTTTTTCAGTTGAAGACCATCAGAAACCTATAATCAGTAATTTGAGCCACGTCCAATTGTTACCAGAAAGAATTATTATTGAAAAATCGGCAGGGTGCTTTTGCTGTCGGCTTTCAAAGCGAGGCCTATTATGTAATGGTGAAAGATAAGTTACCAGTGCAGAAGTGGCCCGGGCAACAGTCAGGTAGGTCCTGTGTTGACAATAACAATGGCAGTCATAGACCGCCCGCGCCGATTCAACTGGGCGGCCTGCTGTGCGGACCCAAAGATCGCTCCTCAACCAGTGAAATGTGTGACAGGCTAACGATCTGTTCCTTTCAGGCCTTTATGAAGTACTCAACGTGGTATCGGACTCGCACTCACAGCGAGAGCCACACCAAAGCAACTGTGTCTCATCGCATCAACCATCAACCATCAACCGCAGTCGCCAGGCTGGAATCACACGATAAATAATAATCTGTTTAATAAGCTTCATTATCGATTATAGCACGCCCTACCAATGTAATTGAGGAGCTTCATTCGAATACCGTCACGTTCAAGTTTCCCACCTTAGTTTTTCCCAAAAGTGTACTCTAAATGGAAATTGTTTACAACCATATTAATCAAATTCTAGGTCTATATCTAAATTGTTTATAAATTTATGTTTTAATTTTATTCTTATAGGTTTTTATTCCTATATTTAATTGTATCATTATTCTTTCTACTATATTAACCTCAGTACATTATTTTATTTACTCTTTGATGTTATTACTGTCAATATGTATTATTTTTGTTCAGTTGCAGAGTAATAGGAGTATAAAACTCTGTTCTGCAACTCTTGAAAATAAATAAATAAATTATCTACAATAAATGTTCTTCAGTTTTTCTGTGGACTACAAATAAAATTATTTTGACTAATATTGAGACTAATTCCAACAGTATATTGTAGTCTAAAATAGGATGTAAGGATAGCCTATAGCCTACATAGGATGATAATTGCTAAAAGAAACAAACAGCGGTACCAGAATCACTGGAATATCTATTCAATTAAAAATGTTTATTAAATTGATAACAAATCTATTATGAGCCACTCATTTATTGTTTCTATCATCTCGTTCAAAAAATAGTTTTAAAAAGTTGAAGTTTGTCAGAAACTTGTTTAGTTCGACTAGACTCTCAAATTAAGGTCGGATTACATGGACGACAAGATTGTTCGACGACCGTAAATCAACAATGGCATTGTCTTATTGGGTAAAATATCTTACGATCAAGTAGGTGAGTCGAGTTATATGAATACAGTATGTATTCACGACCCACGTCAACTGAAGATGCAGATCGTCTATTTAGTCAGACCTGAGGGCAAAATTAGTGCAGAATAAGGAGCTTGAAAGTCTCAGAATAGACAATAGTCTTTATGAATAAATAACCTCAATGTAGGTGTCTGATATAAAAATTAGATTCTCAAGGGAGAACTTCATATGTTGAAATTATTGATTAAGAGCTTTTTTCATGGTTCTTACTTTCCTGATTTTTGTCAAAAATTTGTCAAATCAAAGCTTTTCCATTGCTTTACCTTTCTTTTTTCCATTGATTCGTTTCAATAAAAATTATCCTTTAATAGAAGAAATATAAAGTAATCATTGATTGTTTCTTTTGTTGTGTCTAGAACTACAAGTTTGAAGGTCTCTATAAAAATATGTAATCAAAAGAGAAGTAGGGTTTTTTAAAGATAACTGCAGTCCTTTCTGTATAATAGGCCTAATCAGCGGTTTAAACTTCTATTTTTATTATCAGGAATGAGCAATAAATTTTTAGAATCAATTATTATAATCGAAAATCTTAAATGTTTATGAAGTTCACTGTCAAATACCTCACAGATAAGTTATTTTAAGATATCGTACAAGAGACACTTCTCTGCTAACCGGGCTACGAATATATGAATTCTGAAGACTAATCATACCAATATACAGATGGAGCTAACCTTTAATACATATAGAAATTGAATTTCAATAGATTATCGAAATAAACTTTCATACCTCTAGAAATATTAGAGAGACCAGGAAAATAAGGGTAGTATTCCATCTGTACCTTTTTTCAGAACAACCGTTTCGAAGTTGTTACATCCAACTCTCTTCCCTCTTGCGTATGTTACGTTAGCTCTGAAACAGTTAGCTTTTACGTTAACTCTTATACCTTTGTACAATGGTCAGCGATCTTTCTTGCTTGAACTGATCACTTCATCTGAAAGCTTTTTGAATTCTACATCAGATGACAAAGCAAGCTAAATTTTTGAAAATAGAAATTGTCTATTACCATTCGCCTCCTGGAATGTTCAATTTGTAATTCAAAAATACATCTTACACTCAGTGGACTTGGGAATGGTGACAAATCTTTTTGTGAGACACTTTTCCAAATGTTTTAAAAGTCACAAATCTTTGAACAATTTTATGTCTCTTTCAATGAACTACTCCTATTTAGAGGACAGCCTACAGTGAAATTCAGAGCTACTACCAGCTCTGTAGAACAAAGTTCTCAAGTGATCCAGCATTAACCCGTGTTTGGCGTTACCCCGGTTTCTGGTTAGGGGTTAGGTGCACAAATTTCTTCCGCAGTCATTATAGAATAGAAAAGAATAAGACTAGAATACATTTTTATTTCATTCAGAGGCATTCAAACGAAATAATATTATACTGACGGTTTCAATCACAAAAGCACGCAAATATCAACACCTCATACAAGGCCAACAAGTGGCTTACTGTTCTCATAATTTTGTCATCTAATGTATTTTTTAATTTTTATGTATCAATAGAGGCATTTATTATTTATTCGTGACCAAAGTGACTATTATTTCAAATTGAATCTCGTTTTTAATTTATTTAGGAAATTAAAGAAATAGTTTAATTTCATAAGCTGTATAAATTTAAAAATGAAAATGAAATCCTAGTTTGACGAGTCTACACCAAACTGAATAAAAATGAAACAACTCTATATTTGAAACAATTTTATATTTTTATTTGAGTGAATAAAGTATTTGAATTCCATACTAAGTTTTACGCCTGTATCAAATGGGCTGAATAGAGACAAATCAGATCCTGTTCCAAAGAGATAAACTAGCTAGTTATCGGAGTTATGTAGGTGGCAGTAAGCGTTGGAAAAGCTATTATTTCTTCTCGCCGATCTAGGAATAGGGAAGAAGAAAGCTATTCCTTTTGAATTTTTACGGCCGTGTCAATATTCATGCGATAAACGCGAGGCATGATGGAGAGTGAAAACAGGGCGAAATTGATTTACACCCTGAAGCGGTGGAGAACATGACAAGGGTGGGAGGGAGAAGTTCCAAGTTATATCCCGTTTCACAGAGCAATGGCTATGCCAGGCAGGGCGATGTAAATAAAGATATACGACTCGCAAGGGGACACTTGTAATAAATTAAATCCGCTACTGGAAATATAACATTTTTATTAGTCGCTCCTCTCGACCCGAGCAGGATGGAGCGGGAGAGGGACGGGCTCACTATTCATCCGGGTTGGACACGATTATTATCTCCTTACGATCGTCAGCGATAAATAACGGCAGCCATTTTTGCCGCTTGTAAAGAGCTCCAACGAAAGAGAATCCTCCCGAGAGAAGATACATGACGTCACGCCTCACTCCAAAATATGTCATCCCCTTCCTCGATACCCACTTCTGATTTAGATCCTACACTAAGCACACTTGCCGCTTGACTCCAGCTGTTACAGCAACAACTCTATAATAATAAAATGTTGTGATCGATTGCTCGACCAACAATGCACATCTAGAGTAGAATCGACAGCGTTAATTCTCCCATCCCTTCTAAGACTAGAATTCGGCTCTCCAAGAATAAATCATGTTTGGAAAGAATTTGTAGGAGAGAATTTCGATAGATGACCAGAATGGACCAAGAAATTGGAGAGTTAGCTAGAGAAACTTGATTGATGTGTTACTTATTTTACTGTTCCACATCCAGCTAACCTTAGTAACGAACGGCCAGAACTGTTGAAGGCGGAAGGAATAGCCAGCGATAACAAGACCAATGGTCTTATGTGATCGCTGGGAATAGCAGATTAGCAGAATAGCAGAGCAATAATATCACAGAGCTTCAAAGGCGAGTGGTTGTAGCCTGAAATTTGGAAGTTTTGCGGCTTCAATAACATTGTAAGATGTAAGCATTAAATGATTGTCAATATTTTCATTTATCAATACACATTATTGAATTGAATCACTGTATTTATATAATTCTTGAGGTTAGTTGAGGTAGACACGAGGAAAATATTTATATGTGTTAAGTGTATTCAGTACCTATAGAGTACAGATTACCTCTACTGTACAGAAAGCTCCACCAGAGCTAAAGGCGGATGGTTCAGTAGACTCGGAGTATGCTTGCAGAGAGACGGCTCTTGGCAGCAGGCTGTAGTGAGCCGACTCTCCGTAAGCATACTCTGAGTCTACTGAACCATCCGCCTTTAGCTCTGGTGGAGCTTTCTGTATAGTAGAGGTAATCTGTACTCGATAGGTACTGAATACACTTAACACATATAAATATTTTCCTCGTGTCTACCTCAACTAACCTCAGCCAAGAATTATATAGATACAGATTCAATGCAATAATGTGTATTGATAAATGAAAATATTGACAATCATTTAATGCTTACATCTTACAATGTTATTGAAGCCACAAAACTTCCAAATTTCAGGCTACAATCACTCGCCTTTGAAGCTCTGTGATATTATTGCTCTATAAACTATTTCTATTGAATAGCCTACTATTCAATTATTACATTGGAGGATGAAGAAGCGTTTCAGCCTACTATTCAAGTATTGAATGGTGATGGAGATACTTTTGGATGAATAACATTAAAACTTTCACAAGCATAGAATAGCTTATCAACTCTCCATGATTGGAATCAATTAGTCGATTTGTATTTTTACAATTAACAAGTATTCAGGCTCTATATTAACATTGGGAAGTATTTTATTCTACTGCAATTATTTGCTCTTCTCATTCTCCTTCCGTTTAGTATGGAGCCCTGATGAGTATGTTTCTTGATGATAACATTCATAGGAACATGAGAGAGGCAATATCTGTGTGCTGAACCATGCAGGAAAACATTGAACAATCCATCCTGTTGTAAATATTTTGTACTAGCATATAACAATTTATTCCAAATGATCTACCAAATTTTATGTAAAATACAATAATTTTGTACTTGTACTTGTACTTACAATAAATTTGATGAGGAATTAAATTTTACATAATGGGATACTTTATGTTGTATAAGATCATACTTTATACTGTGAGAGCTCTGTGTGTGGATTTGGTTAACAGTTCGTAGGGAATTGATGTCATCATAAAGCTCTGATCATGGCAATTTGATGATTCAGCATTGTCCACTACTACCACTTGTTACTGCAACAATCCATCAAAGATATTATTCAAATGAAGATAGAGTAGGAATTCCGATAGCTGGTAAGAGATGCTGACTATCGGAGAGGGTGTCTAATGAAAGCATGCATTGAGGGTTTGTTTACAGAAATTAGTTATTTAGGAAAGTGTAAATGACTGCGGGAAATGACAGCGGGGGCGTAAAGCAATACGGTATGTCTCATTTGTGGGGTTGGCTGTGTGGTGGGGGGTGGAGGGAAAGGGCCGCCGGTGGTCCCTTTGATGCGAACAAATGGCCTTCCTGCATCCCGGCATTAATCTCGTTTTATCGCACCAAAGCCTTTGATAAACTGGCGTAGACGACATGAATAATAAACAAGGCCATGAAGAGAAGAGAGGAGGCTCTAGTACCCCGAATAATGGGAATGGTTTTTAATGGGTGTTTAGCTCATAAATCTGTGAAGGGAAGAGTACACACAGCTGTCTATCTGGATCCTCATCTCGGCACGGCAACGGCACGGCACTCTTCGGTTATGGCAGCCGAGATAAACACGGCCGACAGCAGATCAAAGAGCTTTGTGTTATGTGTGCGGGTGCGGGAGCGGGAGCGCGCCTCACGACTACCCCTTAATATTTCATGTTGCCTTCCATCCGTGATTTATGGATAATTAGCCGAGCTGTTTGTACGACTTCACAAGAAATGTTGAGTGTGATCTTTTCTTCCTGATACTCGGCGCTTATTTATCTGAAATATTTTTCATCAGCTCCCATGTTATGGCTATCAGTAAACTTTATGTAGTACCGCCCAAAATAGTTGTATTTATCACATCATCTTACGACTATGTAGCAGATTGTACTGGTATAGCTACAATGTGTTTTTGATGTGTTCAGAGTAACAATGATTGATGACTTATACTGAACTCAAAATCTTCACATTATGCTTTAGAAGATTCTAAAGTTATTGACGGCATTCCATCAACATTTGAATTCAAGGTGACTCAAAATCGACTGTTTTCAACAATTGAGACGTATTAACATGAATTATAAATTATTATTATTGTGCAGAAGTTATTCGGCAATCAAGCTGGAACAAAGTGATAATGTTTTAAAAAATATAAATTTGAGTCTATTGAACATTTTTTTTCAACTGTCGGGAGAATATTCAGAAGTATTCAGTAGGTTCAGAATATTTAGAAATTGAGAACAGAGATGAAGCTCGAATAGCTGATAGAAGGAGGTTCAAAAATAAATATGACTAAATTCTAGTTTAAAGCCTTTTCAGATATACATGCATAATACAGACAGATAAAGCCTAGATATTGGAAAAATAATTTCATGAAATGTAATAGTAGAGTAATAATATGGATGTAACTTATTAGAGAAACAATATCAATTGATTCCATAAAATAATATCACTCTTTGATATCACTCAATAGTGTCACTCTTTGATGAACTGGTGAAAACAGACCATTTTATACAAAGTAAGCTACATAAAAATATTTGAATTTACACTGTAAGCGAGCTAGATATCCTACCTACTTTATGGAGTTAGTCTATAAAGTCACTGCAACAATACCATTCCAGTCTTTGTAGAAGCAGTAATTTTATTGTAAAACAGTGATGTTCAACGTTAGAGAAACTGTCGAAGCTCATTTACCAATAATCTGTTTAGTCGACTGTTAAAATAGGCTGGGGCGGTGTATCTTCTCAAACAGATCGAACAGTCTCCAAGATCCATAATTATAATAATGACATATCATGAGTTTTACTTAGGCAGAGTAGCGTTTAATTTTTTGCTCGGCTGCACTTTTCATTTTTGAAGGTCTACTGTCCCTTATTACACGACGTTATTGATCTTTTTCATTCGCTTTGCCCTGTTATTACTACTAATTCCATCAATGCGCTTGTGTTTCTTCAAAAGGTAATTTCACGTAACATGGAGAAGGCCTTCGGGTAATTTTGTGCCCTTCTGAAAAAAGAGGAGACGTTATTGTTTTAACAGACGGTCGTGTATTTTTTGAGAAAAGCAAGACAGGCCAAATGAGCTGCAGGAAATTACAGGGTAAGAAAAGCGGCTGTACTGAAGGAGGGACTGAACGCCTCCTTCTTTGGACGCAACGGCCTGCACCGAGCAGGCTATTACGCCCAGCTGACGGCTGACGGCTTTGCTCTCGGTCAGGTGTCGGCCAATAGCGATAGCTGATAGCCAAACACTCGGGCAACTTCTTGTTCAACTTACCCCTTGTAACATTCGTCCTCTCCTCTTACAAAACTTGCATGGTCTGAGGCATGCCTGAAGTAGGATCTACAACGGAAATTAGACTTAGGGCATGCACTTTTTCGTGCATCATAAAGCAAGCACGAATGTTGAATGGTTGTTGAACGAGTGTAGGCAAAGCAATAAGCCAACCTCTGTTGTTGCAACACTGTCGACGACATAATTGCTGGTGAGCCCTGCTTCACCTTCAACACTCACCTATCCGGCTGCTACTAGCCGAGATCTCTTAATTCTATAGCACCTCTCTAATGATCGCTCTGACATGACAGTAATCACACCTTCCACTCGAGGTGATATCACCCCGGCAGATCCCCTTTGCGATAAGCTCGCTAAGACTAGGAAAACACAAACTACGTTACATGATCTATACATTAATACAGACAATCGTAAAATATCATCAGCTGTCGATAGCGATTTGAGTAAAATGGCTGTAATAATATTTAAGTTGATTCTGGATAAGGTTTTTGTTGGTGGCTATGATTAATTCTATCAGAGGAATATAGCTCTAATTCCAATTTACACAACAGGGCTTTATTTTTTATTAAAGGATATTCGTTAAATACCTTTAATGCTTAGTTAAATTAAGTATATCAAGAATCTGAGATCTATAAATGTTTGTTTAGTTTTTCAGCGAATTCAGTCTGTGGGTGACTCTTAGACCTCAACTTCTTGTTATTGATCGAAAGAGCGGACTACACAAACAAGGAAAGTGATTGATTCCACCACTGAGCTTACAGGATTATATCAGTAAGCCAAGCCCACTTAAACAAATTCTGAACTTCTATGCTCTACATTTTACTCTCACCTCTACACAGTCTGTCTGCAATGGCGAGTGTGTATATTATCTAGGGTTTTATCTATTTGCATAAATTGAATTGAAATAGTGGTTAAAAGAATTGCAATTAAGTATAAATTTTATAGATCAATTGAACTTTTCGTTTGATGAAATTCTGGATATATATCCTCTAAGCTACTTCTTATCTTGGGTATCAATCGACAGAGACGTTTGAAAAGCAAATCAATTAATGTTCCTTTTCTTGAATCTGAGATGATATAAGAACATCTATAGGAAAAAACACTTATATACGTTTATGCAATGTTTGTGAACACATTTTTTTGTAATTTTCAGTAAGTTATCAGCCTAAAACATTCTTCCCAGCTTCCATTTTTACCACTAATTAGAAACTACAAATTAATTTACACATCACTTTCAAATAATCGTATGAAATGGCAGGGAATTCTGTAGACAACTTATTGAGTCAACTTAACATTCAGTAATGGCCAATAAGTTGAACATTTTCTTTAAACTCTCTTTTTACAAAATAAAACGATGAGATGGAAATTGATGTTGTAAATATGCGAGTAGAGAGAAAAAGTGGAATATTTCTCAACACATTGATGTAAATCAATGACCATCCTGCGTTTATATTTCATTAACAATTTATTTTACGTGCGGCTGTTCTATCGGGTTTGTTGTGCGCTCGATGGCTAATTAATAACCCTGTCCTTTTTGATGATGCTTCGAAAAATCACGCAGCTTATTTAAATAGAAATAAATTTGCAGTCCGATGTAATCCGCGGTTGCCGTTTGCCTGCTGGGGCGTGCAATCGATTGATCAGTGCAGAAATATTGGGAACATTTGGGAAGCCGACTATCGTTTCCCTGATACAGAGAGCTTACGCGTGCACTCATGTATAATTGGCGCAGTTTGATGCAATAATTTGTTGCTCAGCTCTCGTTTCAGTCGCGCCCTGTAATTTATTAAACGCTGCTAATTAATACGATTCTAAAATTCATTTCGGAACACCTGTTCGGTGTGTGCGCTGTACTGTCAATGGTAATGGGACCACTGCTACTGCTGCTGCTCTCTGGGCGGCCCTAATAGCATTTAGGAAGGACACACGACGAAAGATTACCGAATTCGCTTCGTTTTTATCAGTGCGTTTTCCAGCGCTACGAATTAATTCCCAGCTTGTTATGAATAAGCGAACGACGCAATTACGATGAAAGAGGATAAATAATAATCTAATCTGTGTAACTGCACCCGCGTGGCCAAGTCCCGCCCGGCCAGTAATTCATTACGGAATATTTAATTTGCGAACGTTATATCTCATCGACTCGTTTTTAATCAGGCCGGATTGACTGCTTGTCGGAGAACGCTAGGGTCAGCAAAGTGATTAATGAGTTGGTTGCAGATTAATATTGATGGCAACCAACTCGTTCCCAGGAGCGGACGCAGGACGGTTTCATGATTCCATGACTTGCTCTCTGATGTTCACTCGCTTACCAGATCTCGCATCTCACTCATTATAAGCTCACATCGTTCAACTTAAACATATTTTTCAGTCCCATTAATCTCTAATGTTACTAATGTAGTATGATGCAGCATTTAACAGACCCATCTACTATGAAAGTTGTAAAATTTTGCTTAATTACAAATGTCAGGGAGCATATAGGCAACACGCTTGACATTAAGAATAGTGTGGACAACACAACAATGGACACGTTTACTGATAGAAGTATTCTTTTTATACAGTATGTTGTGTAGTTCAGCACAAAAAAGTGTATGTCCTTATTTAAAGATTTAACTTCTCTAGTGATCGCTGTATAATTTTGTCCGACGTTGTGTGATTTTTGTAATGGTGTTATATTGACAGAATAAGATTGAAACTCAATGATCAAGGGTTGTAACATTTGTGTTATTTTTTTATTGCTGATGATGCCCACATTTTTATTTATTTTTTTTTATTTATTTATTTATTTAAAACACCAAAAAACAAATGTAATAGTACATCACAATCAGATACACTATATTAAACTATGTTTTTTTACAGTACATATAAGAAAAAATATATACTTCAAGATTTCCATCAGCAAAGCCAAGCTTGTGCGCCGGATGAAAATCAAAACAATAACACTTATAAACAATCTTAAAAATAACTTATATCAAACATTATAAGAATACAGAGCCTATTTTAAAATAAACATTTGCCTTCACCCAAGCATCTATTCTAAGAGTTTTAGTTTTATTCGTGAATGGTATCAGCTCTATGGGTATCACGTTAAGAAGTTTACAGCAAATATAGAGAGTTTGATGTCTGCAAATGCGTTTATTGAGATTTGGAATCAAAACTAGATTTCTCAACGGTCTTATATTGTAATCAATCTGTCTGAATTCAAATAGTTCTCTATTGCAATTTATGTATACAATAAGTTTCTTCATAAATAATTGTCTTACAGTTAATACTTGGAATTCATCAAAAATCAGTCTACTTGTATAAAGTCTAGGTCTACCCAGTGCTGCTCGTATTATATATTTTTGAATAATGAACAACTTTTTGAAGTGTGTATTTATTGCACCCCCCCCCCCCCCATACCTCAATACAGTACTGCAGAATGGATTCGGCGTAAGCATTATATATTAGTCTAATTATATCTAAATTGTTCAACTTATTTATTCTATAGAATTGGAAAATTAAATATCTAAATCTAGAAATCAGATAATCAATATGGCTCTTACACTTGAGATGTTGATCAACAATAATTCCCAGATATTTCAAAGCAATTGGCCTATCCAAAGGTTCACAATTACATGTGTGAAATGCAAGCCTATTAGAGTTACTGATGAAGTTACAGGTTTCAAAATGGATTTTTAGCAATTTGTTCATAGGTGGTTGACCATTACTATCCGGAGAAAAAGCCAAGTATTTTGTTTTCTTAGCATTAACAGTTAAAAGGTTATGTCTGAACCATAGCCCAATTTTATAGAGAAGGAATTCAGCGTTTTTATAAGTAGACTCCCAAGTTTCACTTGAAACCGTAACAGCTGTATCATCGGCAAAAGAGATAATAGAATTATTTTGGTGCTTTATATAAAAAACATCGTTGACATATATAATATAGAGGAGGGGCGATAGTACCGTACCTTGAGGCAATCCAAAAGCAGACAATTTCTCCAAACTTTCATCCAAAACCTGAAATCTTTCTAGAAGATAGCTTTTAAATAGATTCAGGGGTGCCCCACGAATTCCATAATGTTCCAGCTTAGCAATTAGTTTATGATGTGGTACAGTATCAAATGCCTTTGCAAGGTCAAGGAATATTGTAAGTGTTTTTTCATTTTTTTCAAAACCTATATTTACTTTATTGACAATATTGAGTATTGCATCTCTAGTACACCTTTTTGATTGAAACCCATATTGGTTTACATTAATAAGCTTTATTTTATCTATGTAGTTAGCTAATCGTTTTTTTATTAACTTCTCCATAATTTTTGTAAAACTACTCAGTAAACTTATTGGTCTATAGTTTTCAGGTTTTGACTTATCACCAGACTTATAAAGAGCTTTAATTTTTGCAATTTTAAAACTTTTTGGGAAATATCCTTCTACAAAACATTTATTTATTATAGTTGCTAACGGTTTAGAAATATATTTAGCAATTGACTTTAAAGTTATATTGTTTATTCCGTCTATCCCAGGTGCTGAATTGTTTTTCAGTTCTCTTATTATATTTTGAATTTCAATGTGATCAGTCGGAAATAGATAGAAATTAGAGTTTTCACTTTTAGGTTTATTTATAAAATCAGGAAATGTGTCATTAGAGTTATAGTCAATTTTACTTGCGTAAAATTTACCTACGTTTGCAAAAAAATTATTAAGTTTATTAGATTCCACTTTTACTTCAGATTTTATTGTCTTAATGCTCATCATTTCTTTAACACATTCCCAAGTTTTCCTAATATTACCTTTATTCTGATTTATTTTATTTCTGAAGTAATTCAGTCTTGTATGTCTTATAATTGTGTTCAGATTATTCCTATAAGCACAGTACTCACTTTTCAATTGTGTATTAAGAGGATTTTTTATAACTTTTTTATACATTTTATCCCTTTTCCTGATACAGTTTATGAGTCCTCGGCAAATCCATGGCTTTAGAGGTTGGTACTTATGGGCCGTTTTTATCGTAGTTGTGTGTTTATCAATGAGCTCTTTAATTCTATGGATGAAACTATTGGTTACATTATCAATGTCCTCGGATGATACAATATTAATAAAATCCCAAGTTTCTTTTTCAATTTCTTGTTTGAGCGCATTATAATTAATTTTATATTTGTGATTCATAACAATTTTATTTATTTTATCCTTGATATCAAAGCTGACTGCAACACAATAGTGGTCTGTAATGGTAGTTTTCAGTACAGCGCTAATTATTGTATTATGAGGTGACGGTCTTTTTATAAAAATATGATCGATACAAGACTTGCCACTATTATGAATTCTGGTAGGTTTGTTTATGAACGATTCAAAGCCATTCAGGTTGAGCACACCTACATATTCATGAGTCAGTCCACCACCATCTAGTAAATTAATATTCATATCACCAATAAGAATAGCATACTCAGTGGAAAGATTAGACAGACAATGATCAATTTCATTTATGAATAAATTAATATCAGTAGATGGAGATCGGTATATAGCAAGAATTGTATAATCAGCATTATTAAGTTTAAAATCCAATCTAATACCATTGGACTGTTCCAACTCAAATACTATTCTATTACACTCGATATTTTCACTCATGTAAATGCTTACGCCGTCACATTTTGTTTTTTTACTAGGTTGACAAAAATGGTTGTAACCGTTTACGTTATACATAAACTTTTCATCATCTGAAATTCAAGTTTCTGTTAAAATAATAACATCATATCTAACACTGCTGTTTTGAAGCCAAATAATAAATTGATCAAAGTTCTTCCTAAGGCTACGTATATTGAGCTGGATAATATTGAAAAAGATACCAGATTGACAAAAATGTTTCGGATGGAAATCAAGTGTGTCATCGATTTCCAAAGTATTATGAAAATCTATTTCTTCTGCATTAATTATTCTATTATTCATTTTGAATTACTATTGTAGTTGGTTCTATCTATTTCTAATTGCAGTGCTTTTCTATATTGAGGACAATTTGGGTCACTAACCTTGTGTAGATGATCGCATTCTTTATTTTTGCAGTTAATACAGATTGGGGCCTGGGACTTATTAGGACAATTTTTAAAATCATGTCCATTAACAGCACAGTGGGAGCAGTTGGGTTTCTCTTTTTTACAATACTTGCCTATATGACCTAGTCCCTGACATTTGTAACATCTCGAGATATGAATAAAATCTTTCACATTGCAAGCTTGCCAATCAATGTAAATCTTTTTCCTATTGATAATAATACGCCTGATATCAGCTGAGCATTCTACCACCCAGTGAACATTTTCTTTATTTTTTGGGCCAAGTTTGAAGATTGGTTTGAATGACTCTAGGAATACTTTCTCATTCATTTCATTAAAATTGCGACTGAATACTTCTTTTGTAAGTTCTTCGGATGAGATAGACGCTGGCACGTCGTAAATTATTATACGTGGTATTTTGCTTGTCGGCTCACTTACATTAACGACTTTTTTAATTTTTAAGCTTTGTTCTCTATTTATGGAGTTTTTGATCTTATTTTTAATCGCTGCACTGCTCTCTTTATCGGATCCCGAAACATTTTTAGGTTTCACAATCACAATACTCTCCGTGGGCACAGATCTTCGTATTTTTAGTTCTTTTCCATTTTTGTCTTCTTCATTGGGGCCTGTTGATTTCTTCGCTGGTAGACGTACAGCTTCAGCAAAAGATCTTGAGTTAATCCTTTTCTCCTCAGTATTTTTTATTAATATTTCCAGCTTTTCTTCAACCTTTAGCATTTTTTCGAAGTTCACCCTATTCTTTTCTTCGTTGAAATTGATTGTGTTAGTTCGCACCTCAATTCTGTTGACGGAGATATACATTTGGCTGCACATATATTGGAATTTTTCATATTCAGCTCTCGAAATTTTCTTCTTCTCGAACTCAGTCGAAGCCCACGTCAGGAGCTCACTGTGCACATTCTTCAATTGGTTGATGTCATCAGTATGCTCATCTTCTATTTTCCTTTTCAGTGTTCCCCTCGGTGTTGTTGATCCTCTGGTCGCCAAAAAAGATGGAGTTAGTGTAGAAATTAAGGATGGACGTGAATTCCTCTCCTCATCGCTGTCAGCCTCCTCAAATTCAGGAACCAGCCCCAGAGGTGGTCTTTTCGGGGTGTTCATTATGTATAGTGTATTACTAACATTCCTCACTCCAATTTAAATTTAAATGAAATCGCTAATTTGAAAACAAAACGAGTAAAAACGCTGACTCACTATAAACTACTGTACTAATTTATTCCGCTACGACTATTCTATACTATGTGTTGACGCTACGGTGTCTACGATACGACATGATTCTGAGACTTGTGCATGGGTAATGAGGTGAATCACATCGATGTCAGGCGGAGGATTCAAACCCACGACCGCTGAAACGACAGCAAGCTGAAGTTGCAATGCCTCAACCAACTGCGCTAAGCGGCCCGCCATATTGGTAACTTATTGGTAAACGTATTTGGTATATACTTTTAGTATACTTATTTGGTATACTACATTCCATTCAGTCAAAACAGCATGATCCCAACATTTCAATTACCTATGAAAAGTCTTATAGAATTAGTAGACTTATAGAATTAAGAACTATTTGGATAATAAGATACAATTTAGATAATAAGAAACAAAAACAAGTTATGAATCATCGACGTCAGAGCGATTTTGAGGGAAAGATTTAATTTTTTCTGCTTACTCTTATCCTCAACCATCTAAAGACTTTAAGACTCAACTGAAGACTTTTCTTTTGCAGGCGGTGCCTGAACCTAAATTTTAGTTTTTCATTTCTGGTTAGCTAGGTTCCTTTTATTTCCCTTATGTTAATTTGTATCCTTTAATTTATTGTGTTGTAAAGTTGTGGCAATAAAGAATTGAATTGAAACAAAAATGGAAGATATTGATTTCCTGCACTGTAAAGAATTTATTAAAAATTGTAATATGATATTACAGATTGCGTATTTATTGTAGAAACATAATTTTTACTTTCATAGTAGTCGAAAAGGATTTTGAAGTTCTTCAATAATGTTATTTAATTCATACTTTTCTCATTCTGTTTTTTTAAACATTGTTGTCTTTCGATTATTTAACTTGACTTCTATTCATTTACCTTAGAATCATCTTAATTCACTTTTACATTTTATTCATATTTTTTGTACAGTGTAAGTGAGACGTGTATGATCGTCCCAGCGCACAAGCTTAGCTTTGATGGATCGGATTTACTGAAATTTACTGCCTAAAAAGAATAACTTTGGCTTATTGTAATATAACATAATCTATCAATTATAGGTGTTAAATCATAAAATTACTTATTAAATCTTACTTATTTATCTTTTGGAGCGTGTTCAGTGTTGTTTGGTATTGGTGCTTTTGAACAGTGGATTCGCTTGCTTTTTCCTTCCTTCTGTTCTTATTTACACTTTTTCTTCTTTAATTGACTTTCTCCCTGACTCATACCAATTTCTCTCTCCTTTTTGAAACTCCCTTCCTTTTTCATCTCCTATTTCACTTATCCTAGTACATGGCTTTGTCATAGTTGGATAAGTTTCGTTTTCCTGCACACCCCACAATGGAGCCACCTATTTGTAAATTGTCTGTATGTTATTTTTATTTTTGCTTTGTTTTTATATTTTGTTTATGTTTTTAGTGTGTTAAATAAATTGAATTGATTCATCTATTTGTATGTGTTTATTGATTGATTAATTTATCTATTTATTTATTGAACCAACATAATTCATGTAGATAGAATATGAAACAAAACAAAACTACAATAGTAAATGAATAAATTTCGATCTTTGGAAAGGGGCGTACTGTAGGGTAGAAACGGAAGTTATGTTTTGTGCCAATAAATTCACTTATTTATATTGAAAAGTGATTATTTAAAATGAAAAAAGTGTCTGATTTTCGAGAAAAAGTACTCATAGTATCCCATACTTCCAATTCAATTCAATTTTATTCATTGTCAACAATACATAACATTCATATAGTCAAACAAAAATTACACCACTTTTTATCATAATAATGAGTATCTACATAAAACATCATCAATGAAATAATTGTTGCATCTCACTTTAAGCAAAGCTTGTGCTGAGGGATGGTGCATCTCTCAATATCATATAAGACATTGAATTAAAAAATAACATGTTTACTACAAGAAACCTGAAAACACATATCTGTTCTGCTCATTATACAAATATTTGTTTACCAATATAATTGGTTTAAAAGATACAATTGAATATTTAAAGCAAAATAATAACAAGTTTGATACCTAAAAAACACGTCTAGTTTTCTATTATTATTTTAAATGAATGAATCATCATTGTAATACAAAATTGTAAAATTATAAAATTTAACACATAATATTATAGGAATTTATTACAGCATGTTATTTCATTCTCCAATTCCAATTCAGATTCACAATTAGCCGATTTGTCACTACATAACTATCCAATTTCATTGTAAAAGGAGCTGTCAACATGCACAATTCCAGCAGTTTTTGCTTGGTAGAGGAGCGTAGTATAAGTTGTAGCAGCTAGATAAATCAGAGTAAAGGGATGTGAAGGTGAAAGAGGTCCGATTGTGTGTGGTGGTGACGGAGGACGCCGTTTGCAATTATCGACGCGCGCGTCCGCTTGGAATGGTTTTTCAATTGGTGAAAAGCGACGCGCGCCATTGTCGTCGAACGCAGTTCATCACGCTCGCGCTATTGTGCGTCCCGCGCGCTCACTTAACCTTTTGCAAGGCACTCGACCAGGCATTGTCCTCTCACCTGCGACGTTCTTCTGCCCCACGAATATTGAACAATACGCGCGCGCGCTGGCAAACGCCCCAACATTACAGGGCACAAAGCGCCGGCAGACGCCACCGACTCATTGCCCTTTTGTTAGCCGTATGCTCTCTGCTCGCCTGCCTGCCACCGAAACGCCCCAAGATGAATCGACGCACCAACTCATCCGACCTCAAATACACGACACAACGCACGCTTTCAATCACTTCCTCGCAATTCAACTCCAGTAAGATTAGGTTATAACGATGTTGAAAGAGGCCAAGATCCTGATGGTTGTCTAAGTTCTCAATTAAGATTCGTGTAATAAGAAGAATATTAAGTATTCTATTAAAAAAACAAATAAAAAACAGTTGCATCCATATTGGAGAGAATTTAGATTTTGGAAAAACTGTGAAATACCGCTTTAAGTGTTGAATTAACGTAAGAATAACCCTGAGAAAATAAAAAAAGAATAGTATCTTATTCAGTTATAATAAAAATAAAATTAAGCGTATTGATGTTAATGGAGCTATTGGTCATGCTGTTAAAAAATTATTGAAGGTGAATTTAAAAGTGATGAATTGAGAAATGAATAATAGAGGAAGGCAATGACTAGAAATTTGAATTGTGGTTACAACTTATTTCTGTACTGTACAGCTGAAAAGGAATGCTTGAGTGTAGAATGGAGAGGGCACCAGGATAAGGACCCTCATATCATAATAAACTATATAGATTATATAGTTGTATATCCTAATGCATTAATATGAAAAAAATGTTTATATAGATATATTATATTGATTATTAGGATAAAAACCTTTCATTTAGAAGGACTCAAGAGTCCTTGCTTAGGTAATTTTTTTTTTTTTTGACTATGGTTGCTCTTGCAATTGTATACACCGGTGAACTAAAAAAGGGTTCTTGAACAATTATAATACTTTTCAACCAATTTTGGTTATTTTTATGTGGAGGAAAAATATTGGGATATGAAGGATTTATTTCCTATGAAAATCTCATTTCAAGCTTTGTGAAGAAAAAGTAAAATACTACAGCTCCAGTGAGAATCACATATGGTTTTTGATCTTTGTTAACAAATTTTATTATATATTGTGAAGAATATGAATACATTTTTCTTTATTCATCAACTTTTCTAGTTTGAATCATATCAGCTACATGACAGACTATACTTTGACTCTTCTACCTGATAATTCGTATTATTTTATATTTTAGTAGTCCATTCACAGTTTGCATTTTCTAGGAAAAAGTTATTCCATGTTTGAATATGATTTTATAATTTATAAGACCTATCCCATTGATGGACATGAAACAGTTGTATCAGCTGTTTATTAGTTTTGATGAAGATTATCAATGTAGTAGATGACAACATCAACCGGCAGTTGAAATTTCGTCAGAGTTATCGGGAAATATTTTCCAGGTTCGATATAGAACTTTTGAAAGTGGAGAAATAAACGTGTAATAAAGAATAGCCTGACTATCTGTGGATCACCCTTATATAAGTGTCCTGGGAACCGACTCAATTTTCCGACCCCTTCACAAATAAAATGTTTACAGAAGAAACATAGTAAACCACTCGCTAGGGAAATATACTGCCTCACGAAATCCAAACGTTTGGGGCTCTCCAATATAGTACTGGGGCTTCGGACGAACGATTTGCGGAAAGCCAAGGCTGAAATGTCGATAAGCCTTTCGAACTTTGTCCGATTCTGCGCCAGTCATAGGTGGAGGAGGAGGAGGAGTTGTGAGGAGGGCAGAGGGGCTGATCGGGCGGAAGGCTAAAGAAAATATCACCTCCTGTTAAAACATAACATACTGCTACCATTCGAACAACGGTTTGCAGAGAAACGGCCCATTTATCATACTGTGCTGCCTGTAACCCGCTTCGCATACACGCTAGACACCAGCAAACCCTCCCAACCACTCTCTAACCCTTACGCTATATCAAACCAGCAAAGCGCGATAATTTTATCAGAACCGCTAATATCTCGACAGAAAAAATGAATCTTCCCCTTCAGCCAAAAATGGAATGGAAGCGATAAAAATAAATCAATGAATCTTTCCACTGAACACAGTGAGATATCAATGTTGAAGTACTGTACCATAAAGCTTTCATTTGAAAATGGAGGACAGCGATAAAGAAAACATTTTCAAATGTAGAAAAGGATGGATTAGTAATAGCAGAGTTAAAAAACTATCCATCAATAAATGATTTTCAAAAACGGGGTCTCCACAGTTGCTGTTTTTACATTTATTTCTTTGAATAGACATCTTACCATTCATAGAAACTTATTCATTTGCTCATCATAATAATGTCAGGTTAAGTAACCAGCTGTCACAAAGTGTAGTTCAGAGACTTAACCAGATTGATGGGATAATTAATGCTTCATGATTAGTATAACATAATCTTATACTATATCAAATAAAAATAAATCGCAACTGGATGATGTCAAGGATTCTGAAGTAACGAACGTGATTCAACATTGCTCCTTCTTCAAATGATCTACCCCAATGTTCTATCTCATCAGCCTATGAATTATATTACGAGCATACAGCTGTATTAATTTGGTGGAATATGATGCAAGATACAGATAAGTTTTGAGGTAAGCTTTGAAAGACTGTCAATGGTGGAGTTTCAACATTTTATCAATTGAATTGACTGGCATAGTGAAGCAAGTTTGATTAAATAATTCAATTAACAATTCAGTATAAACATAAATGCAGTAGAAACATTATATATTAGCACAAAAAGCGAAAAACCCTCATACCTTTTGAAAATTTTTCTGTGAAGTTAGACAGAAGTCTTTTAAAAGCCCTGAAAAACCATGTGTTTAAAATTAAAAATTCTCCAAATCTCCATAGAGGTTGAAATGAAATGAAATGAAAATATGCTTTATTAGGCGGAGTTGGGACTTGAGAGTCCCCTAAAGGTTCTGTTGTTACCAGACAACTGACCCAAAACCTCATTCCCATAGAAAGAGTGGATAGCACTTCATCTCGAAGGAGCATATCTTGTACAAGAAACAGATTGTACAATACAATACATAGGGATTGGATAGTTATAAAGCCTAAAATAAAGGAGTTACATATGTGGATAAGGGAAAAAAAATTTCCATTCAATTAATGTTATGGTATAATTTTGTTGTTTGAAGCTAATCCTATATTCAATGATAATAATAGAGAATTTTGTTTTTTTTTTTAATGATATTTTCTGTGATATATGCGTACAATCTTATCTATGAGATTCTTTCAATTCAATTTTATCTATAAGAGACAATAATTTTTTCACTCAACTACTAATTTGCAAGTAAATAATTTCTGTTGATAAGACTCCACGTCGGCAAGCAAGTTTTAACTTTTGTCGGCCTGTAGCACAAATTTATAATAATACTGTATTTATTTTTGTATTTGAAATTGTATATAGGGAAACACATATTTAAAGATAAGTTGATTTTGTTTTATTTTGTAATTGATTGATTTGATTTTTTTTTAATAAATTTGATTTGATTTGATTATATATTGTATATAAATTGTATTATTGTATATTATTTGTATTCGGGTTTTATGTAATAAACGATTTAATATGATTTGATTCTAATGTAAGCCCTGATTTGTTGCTGCCTAGTTATATTACGAAAATTTCAAGAAACAATGTGTGTTGATTCATGGAGCCCAGTGGACTAGACAAATGTTGTTCAAAGGAAAATTCACAACATTCTTATCGACCCACAAAGCACACATATATATTGCAAAGAATATAAATCTGGTACCGCCTTTACATAATCGCCGGGTAACCTAGAGGCGGGCTTTGTATTTCTGTCGCTTTTCGTCCTCGCCGGCTCCTCTTCAGTTCGGGGTCGAGAAAAAATCGCAATAATTTCTTAAAGTAACTTTGTTTCTTATCCGGGTCTGATTTATCTGGAGGATGGTGCGGGTTAAAATGAAGAAGTGCACCCGGTAATTTATGGGCGCTCTGCAGGAAAACACGGAGGAATAAGTTTACGGGTGGCGGCGGCAACCGAGCGAGATATAAATATCGTGCTCACTTTGTTTCGCTGTGGAGGGCTCATTTTTCACCGACAAAGGACACAAACTGCAAAAGGAGATATTTTTCTTCTTTCCCCTTGTTAAAGGGAGCCTGGATTTATACGCGTTTGGAGAGTGTTCCAGAGTTGTTTGGAGCTAGGGCTCAGCCAGTTTGTGCCTTGGGGAAGAGCGTCCTTTCGCCCTCCCCCCACATCGCACACCCCTTGCCACTCGACAAGGAAAACCTTACGAGCCTTATGTTCGTTCGCTCCCTTCTTGGACACGGCTCTTTCCACTGCCCCCGACTTGCCCTCTCTCCCCTGCAAGATAAACTGCCGCTCCTTTCTCTTTCTTTCCACAACCGCAACTGTATTTAAGCTACCAATATACCGTCAGCCACCTTCCCATTATTTTCACGCTTCTTCACTTGACTTATCTTGCCTTCGCTACTCTAAGATAACAGCATGAGAACGAGTTCTCAAGTGAAATTGTTCTCTTAATAAGACATTCATTTCGACCAAATTCCTACCATAAATTGTTGTTTGGAACAATGAATTGCTTCAATAGCTTGCAACTTGAGACGAATATCTACTGTTGTTCATTCAATAAAACTTAATATGTGCTGTACATTATTTCAAAGAATCAATTTTTCTCGGAGGATGGAGTTCACATATGTATGAGACCTGTGCGTGGGTGATTAATTGGATGATGGTGACTGATGAGTAGGACCTACAGTTTTAGGTGGGTCCCGAACCACCGGGAAATGATTTCACAGCAGAGAACAGAGTCTTTTTTGCTGAACAATCCAATCGGTCACCCTTACAAAGACCGCCCAGGAGTTTCGTAGCTCATCTCTGATTGAACAGATACCTGCTACGGCACTCGGCTATCATTTCCCCAATAACAAGTCTGGTGATGTGACCTCATCACTTGTCTCAACTTCAACCCCAAGATCTACAATTTTACTTTTTCATTCAAGATTTAGCTTCTTCTGAGTTTAAACATTTTACCAAATTTGTAAATCTCATGTAAGTTATACAGTTAATGAGTTAATTGGAAGAGTAAATGTTACCTGCAGCATTAATCTGGATTTCTCATTTTTTTATTTTTTCAATAGGAAATGTGATAAATTCTAGAAATAATATTGATGATTATGATGATGAACTTATTCAAGTTATCCTCGTTCTTCAACCTTTGAACTTCTGGTATAGGTCTGATAATAATCAAGGTAATCAATTTTTAAGTGCTCCTTACTATTATTTGGACTTAAGATTCCTTTCTACATACTGAAATGTGATTTTGTCTTTCCAAATCTTACAATGTATTTCACCATTTAATTTTTATATAGTTTTCAACTCACCATCAACTATTCCAATGTAGAAAAAATGCCAGTGAAATATCCATCAACTACACACGATGCCATGTATATTAAGTACGATATTAAACAGGGATTGTTCAACAATAATTATTGTTAAATGGTTATCAGGTTGTCATGGAGTTTCTTTACTATTTCCATAGAACAGAAAAAAATCGGATTTGGATTGAGATATCTCGCAGACATCATGTTTAAATTTTTTGTGTTTTATATTCCTATCATTGTCTTACTACATAACCACTACATTGTGTCACAAAAAAAATTGGTACTATATGTCTATTAAATTGTACAACGCCACTACGGACCATTTTAAGTTATTACCATGCACTCAATTTAAAAAAGCATTGAAATATATTTTAATTAATAAGTGTTTGGATAATGTTGATGATTTTTTTTAATTGGATTGGCATATTTCACATTAAGTATGATATATATTGTATTTATATAATTCTCCTTGTATTCGTTTTATTCATGTATGTATGTATGTTTCAATGTCCCACAGACGTAACGACGAAGTCCATGTATTTCTTGTTTATTTTAATGACGAATAAAATTCTATTCTATTCTATTCATAAAGAAATTCCAATTAAGTTATTTTGACTAGAATGAGAACGGATAGAGTGGTCATAAGTTAACTGGAATTAAGGTGTATCCTCTTTCTCAGTTTTCAGGTTCTATTACTGAAATGAAGTCTCTTTTTCATACCGTCAGACAAAGCCCGGAATTGTTTTTTCGGCGCTCGCACTGTGTAATAAACTCCTCTTCTTCTGAGTTGTTCTCTGGAAATATGACGGCTGTAACTTTTGGGAAATTCATTTTCACTCTCCAGATAAATAAGCGACATAAATAAGACGGAGAGTAGGAAGAAAGAGAAAGAAGTACAGTGGTTGTTTGTGGCGAAGGGGAATGCGAGTGGCTGACGCGGCGTGGCTTCTGTGTTGCGAGGAGGGGAGGAGGATGCCCAACAAGCGGCGTTTTATCTGTCCCATGGCGGACTAAACAAGAAATTGTGTGTTCTCAGCCTCCACTGTCTCCGATGCACACAATTTACGACACCTTTTAACGAACTCTGTTTTTTCTCTTCCCTCCAGGATGCTTTTTCGGTGTTAGTGAAAGCTTTTTCTCGAAGCATCGCTCCCCTGACGCGCCACTAATTCTGGTTAGCTCACCTCTGCCACGCCATATTACCGCGTATTAATACACTGTGCCACCCCAACGCTGTTTGTGGCGCCTGCCTTCCTGCCCTTCCTGCCCGAGGGTCGACTGCCCGTCGAATAATTTCATAAAACGTGCATTAGAAAATTACCACCCATTAAAAAGTCGCACCGTCATCACAACGCTTATTGAAAACCCAACCCCTTCGCCACTCTTAATGGATATCAACACTGTCGATTCGAGATTCGAGCCGTCACTAAAGTCAGCGTCATCCTAATATTACAGTCGCTTATCCGCCGCCATCAAACGTTTACTGTTAGAGTCTGCCTACTCTTTACCATCTTCATAAAATTTCAGTAGGCAATTCATATACAACGTATATCGACACCCAGTAATTCTGTATTGATATTCCTGTAACAGCCTATATGAGAATTTGAATATAAGATTAATAAATCTGTTATTTGAACTCATCTAGGCAATATTCCATGAAGCATGTTTCCTACTAAGTTATGTTTATTAAACAATAATTGGGTTTAATTATGATTTAATAATCCAGATTTAATATTTTGATTGTTTCTGTTCTTAAGTTATGGAAGAATTATATCTGTTTATTTATTTTTTTTTTAAAGAGTACCTATGTTATTGAATTGTATTTGGGTGAATATTTTTTTGCTGTGTTTTTCGATTGTTTTACAATGGAAGGATGATAATTGTGTGTTTTTTAGTTTTGTCAGCTCATGGAGATACTTTAAGATCTTTATTAATTCACCTTTACATTCATTATTGATTTCTCTCATTTCTATGTTTTCTATGTTTACTAGTAATATTATTGAATGAACTCACAGCTAGCGCTCAAGTATTTACTTTGCTGACTGTGCCAAAAATGTGTTATACACTTTATATTGTGAATTTTCTTATATTTGTATTTTTGTACTTTGGCAAAATAAAAATATCATTATTATTATTATATATATAGATCATGCTAGATTATTTATTCAATAAATTTTAAGTTCTATTGACATATTCAAGATTTCACATGAACTTCACAAACTAACAATGAATGAATTTCTATTATTAGAAACTATTGAGCTCTAAAAAAACCTTCTACCGAAAATTTTTGATCAAAACTGTACTGAACGTTATTAATGATTGTACTGTTTGTACCATTATGAATAATAGAACACGGTTACTAAAAGTTTAAAAAAAATGTGTAGTCAACATTTAAAACTATTTTAGTTGAAGTTATTATTAATTCAATTACACAACAGATTTGTCCATCTTTTATAGATTTAGATCGATGGGGAACAAACCTGTTGATTTCAAGAATTGTTTCTATGACAGAAAATTGTCAGTTAATGTATCAGGTTAGTTCTAATAGTATTTATATTATTGGAATAGGAATATTCTAGAATAATTTATTGAAGTTTGTAAGATATATTTTTATAGTTTGGTAAATAAGATTTTTATCACAATATTTATTAACCTGAAAAGTAGATGTGGTGGTGGTACTCTAAAAGGAGGGAAAATGTGTGCAAAGCAGAGAGAAAAATAAATTTGTGAGTCAAGGCTGAGGAATGTTAGCTCGCACACGGTGCTTTTGTCTGATTTTCGTGTAGAAGAATGTACATTTGAAAAGATGATGACGTTTCTGGTGAGACAGAAAAAGGCTGAAAGCTATGGATGGCAAGCCATCAGACGAAGTCAACATTGAATCGTGCGTCTAATAGCGACCTGAGGTAACCTGAGCTTGTCGAGGCACGTTCAACATTTTTCAAGACTGTCGCTAGATAACGAGCTGCAAGCAAATGCCCGAATAAATCTTGCTGGGACCGCTGTGTCGTCAACGATTACCCTCATTCTGTTCCCAGTCAAACTCTTCTTTTTTCTTTCTCACCCATACTCACTCTTTCTCTCTCACACTCTTTCTCACTCACTCGCTCTCTCACCCTCTCTCTCACTCCCACTCACCCTCTCTCTCTCGCTCTCTCTCACTCACTCTCTCTCTCTCGATCCATCTCTTCTCAACTCTCTGCAACTAATTGCGGCAGCAGCGACTTATTTCACGTTCTCACATGCCACCAGCAAGCACCAACAAACCACCCTCCCATTTCTCTCTTGACTGCTTCGTGTAACCACTGATTGAAACCTACTAGTCAGAGATCAAATTTTAATCTCCTGTCAACACTGTCAATGTGATTAGAAATTAATATGTTTGTGTCAGTTTCCTTACCAGCTATCAAAAACGGCTATTGATCAACGGGTCAATTGAGTTATAAGTTAGTTGAATGCAGTCTGAAGCTTCGTACTTTTATTTTTTCACAGAATTTCACCCAAATTTATTAATTAAAAATATTTATAATGTAGATGAACTTATTTGAATTGTCTTTGAATGTGTAACTCCTATGCAGCGGCCCAACAGATGATACTACACGAATAGAGCCAACGTATCCCAATAACGTATTGTATCCGTGTACCTCTACCTGAAGTTCAGAGGTCACGTTGGTACACGTTGGTGCGCTATGGCTCTTAAACCGGGTTTTCCTAGCTCCACACTTTCTGCGTACCGCATTGCGCACTAGTATTGTCAGACAAAAGCTTAATAATTGTAGGGATTTGTATTGAAATTAACGTACGCAACAATTAAACGTACAGTAATTTTGGATCTGACGTCTTGCTTGGCAGCGTCTGGCAATACCGGTGGGGGGGGGGGGGAGCTAGGAAAACCCGGTTTTATAGTCGTGTTGAAATGACCATTGCATAGGAATTACACCTTTATAAAAACATTGAACCATTCAAAAGCAGATTCATCAGTAAGAGTCGTAAATATAAAAGGTGTAGTCTGCAGTATTTGAAAAAATTACTTAAAAAGTCAATAAATTGATGTTATTACGTAAAATCCGCCTATTCCGAATCCGCGCGATTCCGAACAGGGTTTGGTCCCAATTAGTTCGAAATAGTTCCACAATCATCAAATTTGCCTTCCTAAGTGGGGTTCTACTGTATTACTCTACATCACATTCACACTTTATCATTGCGATACCTACATGAAATTATAATTCTGTGATTTATGTATTTCAATTGGTATACAGATTGTGGAAAATTTAGAGATTTAATTCAGTCATGCACTAGACTTCTTGAAAAAAGCTACTAATAAAAGCAATTTTGAAAAATGTATACAACTATTTAAATTTATCCTAAAGTGAATGTTTGTTTATTGAGCACGAATAATTTATCGCTTTTCTTTGTATAATTCTATAGAAGTCAAGTCATGCAGAAAATAAAAAATATTAAAATACAATAAGTGAAATCCAAAATTATACAAAAGTAAAATCTATAAACTAATTTAAAATATGATTCCCCTTCAACTATGATTCAACTTCAACTTCCAACTATGATTGCCCTCGTACTAGGGAGGGGTTCACATAATATTACGGTAGAAGGAAGAAGGAGAAGAAAGGAATAGTTGAAGGATTTAATGGGCGAAAAGGAAAAACTGTTATTTTTCCAATATCAAAGAAAAGAAAAGTAGTTCCTCTTGATCCAAATTTTTTTTTTTTGAGGATGAGGCCCACATAGGTGTGAGACCTGTGCGTGGGTAATGAGTTGGATGATGGTGATTTATGAGTTGGACCTACAGTTTTAGGTGGGTTCCGAACCACCGGGAAGTGATTTTCAGCAGAGAACAGTGTCTTTTTTGCTGGCCAATCTAATCGGTCACCGTTACAAACAGGACCTACGAGAACGCAGCTTATCTATCTGATTGAACAGATACCTGCTACGGCTCGCGGCTATCACTTTGCTGATATAATCTATAATCATATTGCTGATATAATTTTACATTTTCTTGTTTACTTTACTATTTTTGAGGTATTGATTTGGAATTTTGTTTATGATTTTAGTACTTATGAATATAACCTGTCTCCTAATTGATTCAATATTGGTTTTATAGATCTGAAATTTATTTGAATTTTGTCTCAAAATATATTGGCTGCTGACAATGTTTTTGGCGTAAGGCAAATTAATTCTGATTATATAATTTTTAAAAACGATACAAAAGAATGTTTTCTAGATATACTACTCCTTTTTCTCATGATGATGAAAATGATCAATGAATTGTGTTTGCATTTTTTAAGGCCTTCTGTCTATAATTGAACAAATCTCAAAAAGTGAAATATACTCGAGCCATTATTACTTCATATCAAGATGTTATGAAAATTTAAATTTATATTCAAAAAGCTACATAAATTTTATATACCTATCTAAATATGTCAGTCTGCCTAGTATATCATCAAATGGATACTAATTTATTATTGAAGGTGAGGCCTCACATTCGAAGTTATTGCGATGTCAGTTATGCATCGCTTATAAATAAATTCACTCAGCTCCACGCTTGACTTTCCACATAAATAACATCGGAACAGTCTCAGATACAGTCGTGTCGTTACAACTTTTGAACTGTCAAAATAAATTATATGCCGCCTTTTAAATACAGCGTCGTAAAACGGAAATCAACATTTCATCTTGGGAACAGGATAAATTAACATTTTAAAAGCTCTCATCATTCAGTCATCTCTTCAACTGCGATCACTATCTGCCGTATAAAGCTCTTACGATATTATCTCAGTAGGTTAGTTCGTTTTTAGAGATTCTCGGGAACCAGTCACTAAAGGCTAAGCAACAAGACAGCCAGTTGCTGTATAGCTGTAAAGCATGACAGCGGTTGACAGAAAAATAACCTACCGATCGTGGAATATAGAGTGCCTGTCCTTCACATCTTGACAGCAGCACATAATTATACTTCATTAAGAGATAGATATCCATTTCGTACGTGAACACAGCAAGTTGAAGCGTCTATCATTACAACCTACATTTTATTATTTTTTTAGAAAGATCAACTTGTCAGGAAACTCCTACCGCGATGCAAGCCTTCACCTCACTTTTTCTTTGTTTTCGAGTGTTAAAATGTCAGTTTGCATTTGAAAAACAGCTAACGTCACTTCTATTACTGGCATATCGTAGCTGACAACTAATGTGATAATTCCGAGCTCATTCAACATAGCATTTCTCGTGGTAAAAATTTGTAATATTCTTGATCTTTGAGAAATCTCTACCTATGACGAAAGCAATAAATTAATGTTCTTCCCACTTTTTCTAAAAAGCGGTTTCTTAGTGCTTGCTGTATTGAGACCTCGGAAAATTCTGCACTTAGTAAACGTCAACGTTTTATGATCCTTGACTTGTTGCTTGATAAGTTATACAAGGAGTATAACAAGGATAAGTTATACACTCTGGATAGCCAGTCAACATTCGAACTCAATAGTGTACAACAGAAAACAGTAATTGAAAGTTTTCTATTACATTATACTCAATGAATCGTCATAAATAGAAATAGAAATATTTTATTTTCCAACAAATACATAATAATGTACATTAGGTTTACTACAAACAACAGATATACTACATATAAGCCTTCTTGAGGCCTAGTAACGTAAACGTTTGCCTCTGGACCATCAAGTTTTCTAGTTTAGCCTTGTATTTGTTACGTGAGTTGTTTAATTGTTTCCAAAGAAGCTTCTAGGTGAATGTAGAAATAATGGTTCAAGATTACAAACTTTTTAGGAGTTCAGAGTAAATCGGAAAAGCACAAAACTTACCCCAAACTTAGGATCAATCTAGTTTGGTTTGGTAAAACGTAATAGTTTCACAATTTGGTAATTGAATCAGGAATCAGGATCAGAGCAACCGGTTTTATTGACGAAAAGGTCATCTGTAAAATAATAATCGTTATCCATTAGCTACAGAGTGTACAGAGTTTGGGAGCTGCAGAGCTTGATAAATGTAAAATCTAGTAGAAACGATAAGTTGTCTATAATGTTCTAGGATACCAAGCCCAGTAGATAAGATTATCTACTAACTTTTTTAGTCTATAATAGTACTAGGATAAGTACATTATACTTGCGCGCATGTTCTAAATTTCGATGTTGTGACTTGTGGGCAAGAATACTTTTAACGATTAACTTGGCCCCATTTCTTTTCTGACTACACAGTCGTTAATAAACAGTCGCACTCTTCGTTTTTTTTTTTCAGTCTTAATCTTCAAAATGATTAATGTGACCAACTTGAGAGATACGCGTTTCTTATTTGAACCCGAAGACAAATCACCGAAAGTTAATTTCAAGTTTAATTCAGACGGCTGAATGATAAATCGGGAGAGGCAGCACAAGTTGTGACCCGCGGAGAGTAGGGAATGAAAAATGGGAGATTGGCGCGATGCTCAATAATAAGGTGGCGATGGTTGAGGGAATGGTGGGGAAAGGTAGGGGAAAGAGGGAAGAGGCAATGACAAAGGGAATTCATTAAGGCGAAAGTCAACAATATGGCACAAAGAACGCACGACGAATAACAAAAGCAGGCAAAGGAGACAAATCACAAACCAGAAGTCAGCGACTAGAGCGTAATTTGGCTCTCAATTGTTTCAAGTACATTTTCTACAGAGCTGTTACTCTACAGTTACCCTACTCCTCAATTAAGGACTGCAAGAGTCTCAACTGTTTCCCGTACAACTCTTTCCTTTACAAAATCCTGCTTTATCATCTCACTTCCAGTCTATTATTCGATAAAAACAAACATTTACCGTCCCCATTCATTGTGTTATTATACATCTTTTAATCACAAAAACAAAAATGTAACACCTGTGTACTCCCTGGTACAAACGAATAACACTTTCCAAGCATCCAGCTTCTTTCACAGACATTTCCCGACTTCTGATATTCTTCTTTTAAAGAAACTCATTCAAACTTATCCGATGCTCTATAATCTGATGGAGCTGAAAGAGTTGATAGAAAAGAGAATTAAAGTAGTTAACTAGAGTAGTAGAAAGAAGCTCAGAAAAAATACTGCTATCTAAATGGTGTGTCTAGCTACATGTTTAGGTCACAATGTTTTTTCGTGGCATAAATTCATTGATTTAAATTCTATTTTGAAATAAATGAATACTTTTATAAAACTTATACTGTGTTTTTAGAACTTATGTAAATAGAAGTGAAATTTGAAGGCATAAAACTAGAAAAGTGAGAAGAAATACAAAAAATAACACAGAGCACACAATATTTTTATCATGTTCATGGAATAAATTTATTGAAATAAAATACATTCACGAATCGAACACTCTAACATGATATTTTTAGCGCTACAGAAGTAGTATTTATGTTATTCTGTTTCCATAAACTTTAAACTCAATAAACCGTTAAACTTAATTCCATTATAAACCTCTAGACTAGAGATAGGTCTATCTCGTTGAACTAATTATTGTGTATAAGATAAATTAAACTTTAAAACGTTTTTTTTTTTCTCATTGAAAATATGTAATACTGTGTACACTCATCTCATCATAACTCCACTTATGTTGAAACCTTGAAATTTGGTACCCATGACGAACTGAACGTTCCACTAGTAACTTACAAGTACGACTATGCAGTCAAATATTTGAGAAGTAAATTAAAATATTTTACTCACTGAGCAGATGCCATTTCGGACCGCATGTGTCCATCATCGTTATTGACTAGATCGTTGGTTGTTGGTTCTTTTAGTGGCAGGCTGGCTTGTCATTTAAAAAAAACGTCAAATAGGGTGTTTGTAGATTTCATGTAACAACATAGACTTAATCACCAAAATCAAAGACACACACATCCCTCACAATTCAACCATAGCATCCTTTGATATCACAAACCTCTACTCCAACATTTCGTTCACTTAAACCACCAGCATAGTCAAAAGTCACCTAATAGAAAATCCAAAATTATCAGCTGACGAGATTAAAGAAATCACATCACTTCTTATTACAATAACTAATCAAAATTACTTCCAATTGAATGACAAATACTACAGCCAACCCTTAGCGTTTGAACTGACAATCCTTGAACTGAAAAACTCGTCACTCTCACTTACTTCAACTCTATACTATGGCCGAAATTTATCTCCAACACTTGGAAGAAATCAAATAATAAACAATAACAGATTCTCGGAAAAAATAATTAATTGGTAAAGGTACGTTAACGGAATCCTACTTTTATTTAAAGGAAACAAACGAAAATTTGACCACTTAAATATGACAAGTCAGCCCGCCACTACAAGAACTAACAACCAACAAACTAATGATCTTGTCAGCACCGATGATGGACCCACGCGGTCCGAAATAGCCATCCGCTCAGTGAGTAAAATATTTTAATTTTCTACCCAAATATTTAACTGCATAGTCGTGCAATCACTTGTAAGTCACTCCACTTTTGTATTGCTGTTTTCTAGTCTACCACCTAACTTACAGTCTGCCATCAACTTTTCCAGCTTAAATTTAACATCATCAACCTCCAGAGATGTCTCATTGAATAAAATATTGTGGATGAATTACATAGAATGATGAAATTCTCTGTTTTCATATAAAGTATGTTTTGTACGATTATCTCATCATGATTTCAATTATAAATCTTTGAAGTCAATTTCTACAGGGGAAATTCGACACTGATTCATTCCGTTTTACAACAGCAGCAAACCAAATGTTGAATTTATGTTCGGTGTTGAAGACTGTGTTTTGTCTTGGGAAGTTTACGGCCGGCAGGTGGTGGCCATCTTGCTTTTAGAAACATTAGGAGTCGTAAAACAGTGTCGCATTAAATGTTCGCACTGGGGTTTGTGGAGGAGAGTGAGTGAGAAAGTGATTGAGAGAGTTGTGAGTTGTGAGTTGTGAGTGTGAGTGTGGGCGTCCGACTGGTGCTGATGCAATAACTTGCTATGAAATGTGACGTTTATTCCCGACTCGACACGACAGAGAGCGAGCACAGGCTGTCAACAGCCAGCAAGCATCCCCCCTTCCGCCACCCCCTCACCCACAGCAGCACAACCTCATCAAAGGCTATGAATCGTTCCTCCCGGGGGATAAACATCGCCGCTTACAGACAACTGTTCCCCGAGGCGGTCGACTGGAATGAGATCTACCCCGCGTCACATCATCCCACATGAAATAGGGCCAAGATCTTAGCATGACTACTCCGGCGACATCTTTAGAGACAACTACGACAGCCATAAAACGGATTAAATCCTTCAGCCGCTACCGTCTTCCTCCAAACGATCTATAAATTTTCCAGCCGATCACCTAATCCCCTCTAGTTTACCGACTTACATTCTCCGTGTCATTTTTATAAATAAGCAACACTCACCAACACTCAAGCGTTCTCTCTCACACAAACATGTATAAAATCTATAGATTTTCCTGTCCGGAGATATTCCTTCCTGCGCTGGTAACAGTCAAGTAAGGTGTCCGTTATTTCATAATAGTAAAACGTGGATGCTGGTAATCCTTATTCAAACAACTAAATTCGTTCGTTTTCATGTCATAAAATTCTCAATGTCTGTTCAGAAATTGTATAGCTGTTGCAATGAAAACAGTTTTATAGTCCGAGGCAGTGTTTTAGAGTTTTAGTATCATTGCGGTGCCAATCTCTAATATTATTCTCAATAATCTTTTGCTCGCACATCCGCTTGATTGGAGAATGATCCTCTCACATTGAAAGCTGTATTTTGGAGAATCTTTCTTCCTCTATTTAAATGTATGTTGTGTTAGAGAAGAAATAAAATTGATTTTTGTTTTTGAGTTTGTTTTAATTTGATACTTGCTGCCTTTCAAATAATATCCCCTTGAATATTCCTTTGCACAAGCGATATTTTTCTTTTACAATACACAAATTATGTATGCAATAAAACAATTAGAGCATAGAGCATTAGAGTTGCAGCACGAGGATAAATCTGGAGATCTTATGAAATTAGTCAATTATTGTATTTTATCAAAAGTATTGTAAAAATACACCAGTTTACAATTCTAAATTGTATTGTATTTTAATATTAATTATAATGAGTGGTCAAGATTTTGAGGTAACAAAAATGAGTAGAATTGTTATTGTATCCTCATTCATGATTTTATACTCAATGTGATCTCGTATTAAGGTTCAAATTACTTTGTTAAAACAAAAAAAAACTCTGGGAGATTCGGTAAAGACAAAATTCTAGGCCTATCATTGGTTTGAAAAAGCCTGCTTCCATTCTCATCAAGACATTATAAAAGTTATTCATTTAAAGTTACCTCATTCTACTCACTTTTTCTCATTATGAACTTGATAAGTATCAATTGAAATAACATTGAAACCCAACTGCAAACTGTTAAAGCATGCCACAGCAAAAATATCCTCTTACAATACCTTTGTGACAGCTTTGATTTATTACTATAGCATATAATATAACATGATATCTATCTAGCTTAATTAATCAAATCACAATTAAGGATCGTAAGGATCGTAAACTGTTAAAGTATGCCACAGCAGAAATATCCTCTTACAACACGTTTCTGACAGCTTTGAAGTATTACTATAGCATATAATATAACAGGATATCTATGTAGCTGAATTAATCAAATCACAATTAAGGATCGTAAAGCTGGTACCGTATACGTCGGTAACAGTAAGGATTACATACAATACGGCTTCTAATTTAATTGGATCACAGGACGAGATTACCGTATTATAGCAGTGCTGCGCCATAGGCCGCATCGATTGTTAATTTGTAGTCTATAGGTTTGCTGGTGAACAAAGCGGACCGAGATGGTCGTAATCAAATGATGGGGAAGGGGGATGTTGATTGATTAGATAGCGATGTGATCGAGGTTCAGACATCGGGTAATGACGCTCTGGTGGACAGTTTGGTGTTGATGATGGTTAGGGGTGTGGAGGAAGTAAGGGATGGTAAATGGTGGGCTAGTGGTCGGTAAGGAATATGATACGGTTGTCTTAATAAAGCCGATGCGGGAAAGGCTACCACCCTTCTCCCCTACCTTATTCCAGGAAGATCGCAATGAAGGGGGTGAGGAGGTAGCGTTGGTTTCCCAGACACGGTGGCAGGGAGAGGTGAAATGCGCGGACGGATATGGGAGGAAGCACTCCACTCGGGCTCCGTTACTGAACGCTTAATTATGACAAATGGCTACTTCATGTCAGCAGATATTGAGCCCGTAACTCCGCATTTACCGACCTCATCTGTTCGTCCAGAATATAATATCACGCCTACTTTACGAGCGCACCGAACCGCACCGGGCCCATAAACCTCCCTTTCCGTCAGCCCGGCTAACCTCATCGACCTCCTCTCAACGACTAAATCTCATTCCTTATCAGCTCAATATTCCCGCCTGCTTACACCAAATCTGCTCCGCTCTTAAGGTCAATCACACTGAAATATATCATCTCCAACAAATAGACCGGAATATTGCGGTGCTAATGGTCAACAATAAAACCATCTCAAGCCGTAATTGCAACGGATGAACACCTCTGAGATGATGGGCTTTGATGAGACTTGTGAGATAAGATTACCTCTTTGATTGCTAATGCTGAACAAAGTTTCATATGACGGGTTTAAGATGATAGTTGGTGAAATCCTCTAATTATTAGTCTCACAAGACTACTCTCTCTCTCTAATCAGTAATCTCCTTCAAAATAGCCTGAGCTGAATAAATAATAATAAATAAATAAATTTTTATTCAACCAATCAAAATGTACAATACATTTTCAGACACAATGATATTTCAAGATGCAAAATATATAAGCACCCTATACAATAAAATAAATAAACTTTTATTTTTTAAATAAGCAAATAAAACATCCCATAAATAAATGAAAAAAAAAATAAAAAATAAAATAAAATTATGGAATATTTAAGACAAAATAAATATAGGATATTTATTTATATTTGCCAATATATTAAACTAATAATGATTTTAGAATGAAAAAAAGAGATGGTTCACCCCTCTCTAAGCCAAACTTATGCTTAGGGGTGAGTCGCTCAACCAAATAATTTCACCCTGGACTGAAAATATCTTTCAACAAACTAAAATATAACTCTCAATAAACTAAAAAAAATTGGTCAAGTATTCTGGATTAAGTACAGTGATAGAAATAAAAACAATTCTTTTCTTTTTTTAATATCCGGTATCACAAAACGAAATTCAAAATTAAAATCAAACTAATGAAGACATTATCTTCCAAAAATAGAACAGAACATATTAATGTGGAGGTAACGAAAAAATAAAATTATATATTTTAGGAGCCGCTATCAGAAGCAGAAGCTTGAGCGCTAGCAGCGAGTGAAAAAATTGCATAATTATTCATGGCTCGCGAGCAGAAAAAGGAGGCTAGCCTCCTTTCATTTTTCTTTAAATTTAAATTTATTTATTTAAAATATAAAACATACAGAAAAATTTGAGAACAGAAAAATTATAAAATATACAAAAGTGAGATGCAAGATGTATTTTTTTGAAATACAAGCAGGTGGCAAGTGAAGAAGTGTGCTGGAGAGATGACAAAAAGAGACGAAGGGAAGAAAAAACCTTATTCAACCATGGATATTTATTAGGATAAGTAGTGACATAAGAGGAAATAAAATTAAAGTTTAGGAAAGAGAAAAATTAACAGAATTAAATTTAAAAAAATATCGAAAATTATTTTTAAATACCTTTTGAAACTACGTGCATTTTAGGCGTATGCTTGCAGACTGCACTACTCTATGTTTCAAATTTCCATTGGATCTTAATGGGGAGTCATGTAGCCTCATAATATTCTTTGTAATATGCACCATATTATTTATGCAGTATTAGATTTAGCTGCATTAAAATGCAAGGGTGCTCAGTAGTCTGATGTTTCATTATTACTACTGTATTCTCCTTTCACTGACTTTTTTATTTCACTCCTTACGTGGTCGCTCTCTGAATTTTTGAGATCAGAAGATCTGACTGATGATCCTAACTGCTCAGTTTTTAAGGTGCTTTTCGAATTGGGTGTGACAATTCCATGAACCATCTAACTCGTGATTTTTATTTTGTCTAAAGCAAAATAAAAAGCTCCAGAGAGATGAGAATTTTTGGAGGGAGTCGTCAATCGACTGGTGTACTTGAGGGGCCCGCACAAAATAAAATGAGGTGGTGTTAAGACGGACGACTTAATTGCAGCAAGAGCTCAAAGTAGAGTGGTTTGGTGAGGGATGAGGGGCAGCACAAGGGGCGGCTAGCATGTAGTTGTGGCGGCAGTGGCGGAGGCAGCGCTGAGTTACGGCGTGCAGATCCGAGGACAGGCAAATCGGAGCCATTCGTCTTGCCTTCGGCCTATCAAAGTAATTCCGTGCGCCCCCAGTCCTGTCTCAAGGCGAAAATCACGGATAAATCACGTCGCCCCCCCCACCCCTGCTCCACACCACGCTCCACCCAGCCACGCTCCACCCGAAGATAGATTGCGCTTACATTTTGTAATTCTTTTCTTTGCCGGCAGCAACGGGGCCAAGTGATGCATTACGCCCCGAATTTAATACGGAATTCTTTACAGCCGGAAGCGATCTTTTATCTTGGCTTCTGCTAATTAATATTATCACTTCAACATTTGTTCAAGACTGTAGTTAGACAGTTTTGAACTGTTCTAACGAAGATCTATCTCGAACCAACAAGAAATTCTTTGGTGTAGAAAACAAATTGATCCTCATTACTTTGTCCAATTCTCTTTTAACTTCATGGAGCTCACAATAATTTACTTCAGGAAGTAAGTCGGGTCAATCGGGAAGTGATAGCCGCGAGCCGTAGCAGGTATCTGTTCAATCAGAGAGAGATAAGCTGCGTTCTCGTAGGTCCTGTTCGTAACGGTGACCGATTAGATTGGCCAGCAAAAAAGACACTGTTCTCTGCTGTAAAATCACTTCCCGGTGGTTCGGAACCCACCTAAAACTGTAGGTTCAACTCATCAATCACCATCATCCAACTCATTACCCACGCACAGGTCTCAGACCTATGTGGGCTTCATCCTCAAAAAAAAAAAATTCAAGTTTGTCTTATTTGAAAAGATATTCAATCCATTTCATTAGCCCATTAATAGATAAATTTGCCCATTCATCTTGATTCTACAGCTATTATTGCTATCATTTATGGTTCATTCGTCCTCTATTCCCCCTATTCCTTTTTTATTTTGCTGATGATACCTACATGATTTCTTGTGCATGGGTAATGCTGTAAATAATGATGTCACGATTCAATTTGAATCACCTAATTTCTAGATCAAGTTATAAAAAACCTATCTGCGTGGTTTTTAAATACGACACTACGGACGGCTTATGGCCAATAATACAATGCCCAACTCAGAAATCCTTGGATGCTGATACAAAACCAAAGCTATCATCTAGATGGCTAGTAAATTAACAATTCCATGGAGACCAGGCTAACCAACTGATGAAATATTCAGTTCTTATGAATACAACGAATAACTTTTAAAAGATATAGCTTCATGCATGTTGCAATAAAAACTCCAGTCAACTAAGTTATATTTTCAAATGAAGAGCTCTATACTAAGCGTTATACCATTTTGCTTACGTCTACTACTATACGTTGTGCAAAACACATCTAAAAGGATGGCATTTTGTTGAAGTTTTTGTACGTTCTTATTCCGTTCTTGTTCCATCTTTGTAAAGGGCTGCTGTCGTTTAGCGTACGAGTGCCGTCTGGCCAAGTGTAGCCAGGCAGGCAAAAGGTTTTTGCTAACAGCCGAGCAAAGCGATAAAAAGACACGTACTTTTACGACGGTGCAAGGCTTAACGTTAGCCAGACGAGCCAACTCGAGCGAAATCGTCCGGTTCAAGACAGAGGGCGTTACACATGGCGGCCGTAAAATGACCGCGCGCGGTTTAGCTGACGGTCACGTCCCGTATTGGCCCGACCCCATTAGACACACGTTATAGAGCAATAAGGGTGCCCCCGGCCCCCATCGAATCCCACCTCCATTGCTCTCAACAATTACCCGCTCAAATCACCGCTCTTATCCTTTGATGAAAATCTACTAACACTATAAACTACAACTTCATCTTCACCCACAAGATTACATCTTGGAAAGCTCTTCTGCTTTCCGCAAGAGGATAAGATTTTCGAATCGACCAGATAACTCTGATCTCTAGCCTTCAGTAAATGCAAGTGCTAAACGTTTTCCACTCAAGATTAACTGAGACTAAGTCCAGCTATTGCAGAATATCCCCCTGTAATCTCATAACATCATAGGTCTACTAATAGGTTTGTCAGCTATTATATATCCAACTCTTCGCACATACAAATTGGCACTTAATCCCCTTGAAATATCAACCTGTACACAAAATAAATGCCATAAATGCCATAAATACCATAATCCAAAATTGAAGTCCTTTGGTGAATGAATCATGTGCAACCCCATTCGCCCATAAGTACTCAAGGCTCGTGGGCTATATATGATAGCCTACTATGATGAATTCAATCATAATTATCGGATAATAAGTAATTATTGGATCATAATTATTATGAGTCAAAACAACTTTCTCACGGGTACATAACTACCCTGCATTGCATCTTAACTGTTAAATACCTATTTACATAGGCGACAATCTTTGACATTTGAAAATGGAAAAGTCAAACAAATATAAAATGATCTTTCAAAATTCAAATTCAAATTCTTTATTGATTTCATTCGAACAATACATAAAACATTTAACATTATCTAAATATTATGAAATCATACTCACAAGACTTCCTGTCCGTTCGTGAGTATGAGTTACTATTTATTTAACATTTTGAGATAAAAAAATAAAATAAAAAATTGTTTTTTCAATGAATACAAATACAGTAAATATATCAATTAATGACAAAACAAAAGTCAGTTATAATTATTTATCTAATAGAGATGACTACACCTAAGCGTAAATAAAACATATAACTTAAGTTTACCAGAACACACTTCAAGAACATGAAAAACTCGAGCAATGTAGAGAAAATAGAAAGAATCTTTTCTGGATACTATGATAAAAATCAAGAGAATCTCTCAGGTTAGGATTATATATTCGTTATGTTAGAAGAAGCCAGTTATTTCAAAGAGCTGCCTATATTATAAGTTCGTATAATTGCATAGCCGGCTGAGAAAAATGTATTTTTCATCATCAGAATTTTCATTGCCATTCAAGAAATAAAACATTCTCCATCATAAGCCAGAGTAGATCCATTGCGTCCGCATACAAAATCATGACCTTGAATATCCTTTTACATAGGCTGAGGATGTAAAAAAACTCAATCAAATATAGAACAAAAAGATATTATAAAAGTTTTTTGAATATGTCTACTATTATACTAATAATAATTAAAAAACTAATAGTGAATATTGAGATTGAAATTATGTTTTGTGGTCATTATTATGATATTATATATATTTCGACCATAAATGATGATTAACTGCCATTATTGTAGGAGCAGTTAGAGCTGAAGGTCCTTTCTACCAATCAACACTATTTAGTGAGACAGAGAATTTGAATGTGATTTATTTGATTGAATATTTCCACAACAACATTCCTGGTTGCAAAAGAGCATGAGTTTCTAATATATGGGCAATCACAGCAGCGATATGAACAAGAATTCAACAATAAACGAGCATTTTGCCAGAGTAGTGTGAATGAAGCGGGCGCACCTTCAATATTACGGTTGGCAACCCGGCTAACAAAAGTGATTGTCGGTGTGCCGAATGTGCGCCGGACAAATTCTTGTTGATAGCGGCGTCCAACAATAGTTGTTATCGTTCCGGTGATATTGCGGAGTGAAACGAAATTGGTGGCCAATTAAAGGTAGACAGGCAACGCTATTCACATGTGGCATTTATGATTTGGCTAACATAAATAATGCTGAAGCAAATAAATTTCGGCTTTTGCAGAGGCGCGTTTGGCCCGATAGTTTACGATAGTTACGACTAGCCTCGACTCTACGGCAAAGAGATGAAGTAATTTCATCGGGGCAGCAATAGGTGCTCAATTCAATTGTTAACCCATCGTAACAGCCCGTTTACGAAGCCTTGTAGCAGTATTATTGCCGATAATATACCCGGTGTGATTTACAATTGCAGCTTGTTATCCGGCCAGCAAAGGATTTATTGGAACGACATCGGTGGTCGTTATGCAGACGACGGTCACTGTATTATCAATGCTAATTGCCAGCCAGAATGGCTCCGATTGATTATGGTCCCGCTACAATATATGACCGCTCTCAGCCACCTGGGCTCCTCCCTTCGTCTTCACATGTGCCCACTCACACCTTGAGCCACAAACACCTATAAAGCCGTGAAACAAAATTATCTGCGCTTAGAAAACCTGATAATAGCTTTTAGGGCTTCTTAAATGGAGGTTTGATAAGACAAGGGTTTTGGAGAGCGAGAGGAAATTATTTACTTCTCACAAAATAGGTAGTTGAGTAAATAAAAATAGTTACTTAGTAGTACTTAGTACTTAGTATTCTAAATTGTGTCTCTTGGATCGCCAATGACTGGAAAAACTCTAAAATTGGAGAGAATTTTCACATTGATATGGATAGTTCTATGTAAAACTATACACAGTATTATGTTTCATGTCTATAGTTCTATGTTCTATAAATCTATGTTCTATAGTTCTATGTTCTATAAATCTATGCTCTATAGTTCCATGTTCTATAGTTCCATGTTCTATAGTTCCATGTTCTATAGTTCTATGTTCTATAGTTCTATGTTCTATGCTCTACAGTTCTATGTTCTACAGTTCTATGTTCTATAGTTCTATGTTCTATAGTTCTATGTTCTATAGTTCTATGTTCTATAGTTCTATGTTCTATAGTTCTATGTTCTATAGTTCTATGTTCTATAGTTCTATGTTCTATAGTTCTATGTTCTTTATATGTTCCACCCTGGGGATGGAAGTAAATCTTCTTTGTATTTATTATGGCGATATTTTAATAGAAATCCGTTTTGTAAAATAAAGATTCCACAACCACTGAAATAATAATCAATGCTTGAGAAACTACAGTTTCGACTATCACATCATTTTCAATCTCTATGAAACTAAATCATCTTCGGTAGTGAATGAGAGTTCTAAAAATTTGAAATCCTATTAAAGATTATGCACTTCGTAACTGTGTAAGGCTTCGTAAATGTGTAGCATTCCACTAATGACTACCATAATATAATTATTATTATTATGAATGAATGCAATCATTTCATACTTGAGCCTAATAGCTATTACAGCAATAGTGGAATTTCAACTAATACTGTGTTACTTCAAACTTCAACTTTAACTGTCACATTGAATAATTTAACTCCGCCTTTTATTATTTTTTTTATTTATTAAAAAACACAATAAATTGAAGATACAACAGGCACAGCCCACTACTGCTTTCTTCAGAAATTTTCACTTAAAATTGGCCCAATTTTAGGTTATGACCAAGTTCAACTAGAAATTTCACTTTGAAGTACAGCTCCTGATTCTTTCCAAAACATGAATATTATTTAGAGGTTCACTTTAACAACGAAGCACTAAAACTGTCCAATGGTCCAAAGAACGTGAATATAATTTTGAATTTTGTTTGAAATTTTAGAGCCTAAAATGTAGAAGTCAAAAATGTCTATATAATGTAAATATAAAAAATTAAAACGTTTCTGACCATTGTATTCATCAACTCAATACATGAAAAATCCTTTTTCATCTCCTTGATGACTTTTGTTCTTCATTTGGAGCTCATGTTAGTAGAACAGGCATAAAATTTATAATATCATAATAATGGTTAACATGTATAGGTGATACACTTTGGGCGTTTTATTTCTTGAATAATAAAGCTATAAAAATACGTGGAGGAGAACACTTTGTTATCTTTGTAATGTTTTTTATTTCGTTGTTCCATATTTATGGACTGCAATGTTTTTTATTTCGTTGTTCCATATTTATGGACTATGAATATAGTAAGAACGGCATATGCTATCATTGGCTTTCGCTTGCAATAAGCGAAGAAAAAGAAGAAGAAAAGAGATTGAAAGGACGGATAGCGAAAGTGGACGGGAGCCGGCAGTGCCTGTTGGCAGGCCTCAGCCTAATAATGCTCGCTTAGTCAGAGATAATAATCCGTTTTTTAAACGATATCATTTTTCATTTGTCGGCAAGTCGATTTATTTGAATAACGCCCTATAAGTCATGACTGCAGAGCCATTAATAATATTAACAATGTTGCATCCCCCGGGTCGTTTATCATGCGGTGGGTGGAAGAGGTTATCCTAGGCAAGGGGTGAGGAATGATCGAGCTTAAAGGAATCGAGCCCTCAGACAGAAAAGGAGCGTTCATATTTCATTTCCAGTCATGTCATCGCCGTAAGGCACCTCAAGTCTGACGAACAATGGCTTTTTGGCCCAGCCTCGCTCCTCGCTCTTCGCTCTCCTATATTCCATTGCGAGCCACTCGTCAAAAAATGTTCACGCTGCTTTTGACAGACCCGCAGCCACCACCCGACGCTGTCATTACTCTACTACGTAACTCGCTGACTATCATCATCCCACCGGCAATCGGTGCCTGTTTGATCGTCATCCTGCGTCATCAGACTAATTATAGATCAGACATTAATTAAAAATCTAAAAACGGCGAGATGGAACTACCTGTCAACTACCCAAACACCCGTGGACTTCCCCACCAATAAAAGTACTCCATCAATGTATTGAAATGTATGATTGTACAATATTGGACGAATCCTATATGGATTATATGTATCTCCAGTATGAAAAAAAGCAAAAAACTCATGCGTCAGGAAGACTCCCACAAATAAAGAGCGTACTAAAAAATACAAAAACACTATGACACACAAGAGATCACGGTTATGAGAAGCATTTATGTTTCTTTATTGTTGAGATATTAATACAATAGAGATTAATATTATTAAATGTAGTATTCAATATTTTAAAATGACGTTCAACAAGCTCCGTCAATCTTAATTATTCTGCGTCTCAATATTATTTATGTGGAACCCTCCCACTAACAAAATTAAACTTTGTAATATAATTTAAATTTTAAACTTTTATAATACAGTACCTTAATACAGTTCTTCTCATTAATACACTATAATACTGTAACTTTTATAATACAAGTGTAAATGCTTGTACTGCATGTAAAAATCAAACTCAAAAATCGGTTAGAAATATTTGAAATGGAACAGTGGTTTTACAGGAATAAACAATTGACAGTGTTACTCTTTTAAATTAAAAATCTCACAAATATCATTGTTGACTTTCAGTGTTATATTTTCAATGATTCGCTTGATATGCCTTATTGAATGGATCTAGAGATTATGTCGGCCCACAGCAGCATTTTTTAAACATCGAATTCAATTACAATGAACCTTTGCAATTCATAAACTGGGGGCACTAAGTGAATTTAAGGAAATTAGTCAACACTTGGTACAATAAGTACATTTTCACGATCAACATGTATTTTCAACATGTATTTATTACATAATGAAGGTGGTGATGTATCAGGAAGGTAATGGGTAAAATTATTTGTGTTGTGAGTTGTTTGACATTTGGTGTGGTAAAATTCCGGTGTATGAAGTGTTTTGATGGTATCCATTGTAGTTATTGATACCATTGATAACCAGACAACCACTACTAGAAATTCAGAGGTACCGGTACTACAATTTACATGATTCTCTGATCCTCATGGTCATCGACTCTGTGTACCATACCTTAAATTTCGCATATTATGAAATTTTCCCAAAATATTTTTTAAAATTTATTTATTTTTAGCTCCTTTTATACGTTATATAGCTCCAATAGTGAAGTTGAACATGCAAGGTGTATATTTAATGGAAACGTAAATTATTGCAAATAAAGGTATGATCATTATATAACATGAATTTTTTTGAGGACTTAACAACAAACCACTCGCAATAAGAGTGTTCCTCACGTGAAGCATTGCCCATTTTGAAATTGTACGTGTGTAATTTCAGCTAGAACAAACGAGAGATAATGTTGTTTTATAACCCACTTGAATATCATTTACAATCCAATTCTAATTGGGTTGTAAACTGAACTGAGGGAAAGCATTAATCAAAAATTGAATGATGTCATCATTTAAGATTAGGCCTAATAGCATTCTATTTATGATTTTTTGTCTGGGATTTTCTGCTCATAGAAATGCTCTCCATTACAATCCTGTTTATGTAAGAGGTATGGGAAGGTTCGTTATGTTAGTCACATCGTTATAGAACGACTAGAAGAGTCGTTGACCAAAACTATTTTTATTTATTTTTATTCAGTAAAGAAATATTTTGAGAGTGATATCATTATATCAATAATTGAAAATATGATAATTATTGATTGTAAGTTTATATTGTACTTTGCATTTAATTTGTAATAAAATAATTAGTATAGCAAAGGTAAAACGGGTGTGCCTTCACTATCTATTAAATTATTTAAAATGAAAAGGATGAATAAGTAAAATACTTGTTAATTTTTCTAATGAGGTAACACTTGTTATACGAGAGGTGTTTCCGGTACTACTCTAATCTCATGAGGATAGGTGCTACTAATAAAATGACTTCAGATTGAATTCAGAAAAAGGATCTAAATATTTATTTTAATGTTATAATAAAAAATGGTAAATGCTAATAAGCTTATCAAGAATTATCAAAAGAATTTATTTTACTTACAAACGGTCACTCGCTCAGCGTAGAAGAGAGGGGCGAGTCATCTGCCGTACTCGACACCGACTACCCCGAGTCACGCGTTTTTTCAACACAATTTTACTTGTCATGAATTTTCACTGACCTCGTCATTTTTCTTTTGATAGCTAACAATGGCTCTCTCCTCCTTTTGTGATTAATCTATTTGTGGCAAATAGATTAATTATGCTGTTTCATTACAATTTATTAAATTTCTTTATTAGACAAGTTTCTGAGTAGTTATTCATTTAAATATGGTAACAGTTCGGATTATCATAAAGTGATCTTGCTCTGCAGCTGCACTCCAACAGCTCCCAGGAAGATCTATTATAAATAATCTTGTAGAGCGATCTAGACTCTTGCTACATACATGTAGCAAGTTTCCAGATAGCTCCAAGACTCACTGAAATCAAGTAAGGTTGAGATCTGGCTAGAGAATGTCGATACAGTATTTATTCTTTATATTCTGCCGATTATTGGAAGAAGTCTGTCACAAGGTCACAACAATTAAATTTATTTGAGAAGCGATTTTCCAAATTGCACTTAAAACTTATTTGTGACTTTTCATTTTTCCTTACTAATTCTCCTTTGAAACCTCCAAAGATATTCTTTACCACGAAAATTTATCTAAGGAAAGGGACAAATTAGCCTTTAAAAACTTATTTTTGACTTTTCATCAGTCTTTATAATTTCTCTTTAAAATGAATGAAACAACCAATGCTATTAAAAAATTCAATGTCCATTATGTAACGTTTTCAGGAAAGAGGCAGAGAGGTTTCTCATTCCCATAAAAGTGCAAGCTACCTCATTGAGTTGAAAAGGGGATTAATATTTTTTTTAAGATTACTGTGCAATGTATTTGCTTTTAGAGCTATCTTCAATTATTTATATGTAATGTAAAGGAACCTCTACACAGGCTGAGCCCTAAATTTCTTTTGAAAATGTTTTCATTTATCTATTTTTATTTTATTTTTTTAATTTCTTTGTATAATACATTCCAATGTTCTACTTGCTGTGTTGTAAGATACAATATGGTATATTTTTGTGTTATTCGAAATGTTTTCAAGAAAATAAATATCTTTCTTTCTTATTTCCTCACTTTAATATGGGTGAGGAAATTTTTGAAGAAACACCCAATGTTCAGTAGGCTACTATGATAGGCTATCTTATCTTGAATTACTATTTTCTATGATTTCCTCCACATTATTGTAAGTGATATTGTATTTCTAACTCTAAAGCAAAAAAGATTAAGCTCAAGAGAAATTCTCTAGATGTTGATGTGAGTGTTTGAAACTAACAAGGAAGAGGAAGGATATTTTTAGAAAGTTTATCATAAATATATTTTGGAAGTTTGAATAAAGAAGCTTAGCTGTCTACATTAGCTTTTTGTCGTGTCAAATAACTTTTACAGGCGGCCCACAGAGAACAATAGTTAAATATATTATTTTAAGAAGTTATCTACAACACAGCTAACTTATTAGTTCCATAGTATAAACTATAGAGATTGTGCTAGCATGAATTTTGACTTATTTAATAACGTAGATATGAAGAGAGACTCGAATTGCCACATTTGAATACAATGGAGCAGTTACAAAGACAGCCGAATTTTGAAGCAAGCCTTTGGAGCAGCCAAGGAATAAATTAGAGCCAACAAAAGTAATGTTCGTAGCTGTGTATATGTCTTCATATTTATATGCCAATTCTATTACCAATTCATGTTTCAGTAATTTGAGACTGCAATAACGTAATGCTATACGACATCCCATCGTAAATACCTTTCGGTTATTTGTATTCATGATGTCCCACAGAATAATATCAGAGGCATTAGCATGTTTTATGTTTAGGCCGTTATGGTAGACTGCCATGCTCTGTTAGTAAAAATCTGCATTTGAAACTTGCAGAAAATGATCATGCGAATAGAAAACATTTATTTTTTATTCATGGTAGGCCCCATTCTACTCATATTCCCGCTACCCTTGAAACTCAAACCAATGTCTTTTATAGGCATACTACATTCTTCACACAAAACTTTGTTGGTACCGGTACACTTTTTTAAATAAGCTATTAGAACCTACTTAATTGCGATTTTTCAGATAAAATCCATCTGGAGCTTATTGTCAAACATTCTCAGGTGATAAAGTTAAGACAAAACTCCAAGAGAGTAAACCAGAATTAAACTTTCTATTTTTTATAATACTTTATATCTATCTGTTCATACATAATAAACTATACACATTGCTCGTACTATAGGTAGAATTTGCAGACTCTGTCTTCTCTTTATGAGGTTTGCAACAAGCCCCCTTCCCTTCTCACATTTTCACCAACACGGTACAGAATTTGAATTTCCGAGTAGGTATTATTTTTTTTTTTTTTGAGGATGAAGCCATGAAGCCAACATAGGTCTGAGACCTGTGCGTGGGTAATGAGTTGGATGATGGTGATTGATGAGTTGGACCTGCAGTTTTAGGTGGGTTCCGAACCACCACCGGGAAGTGATTTTCAGCAGAGAACAGTGTCTTTTTTGCTGGCCAATCTAATCGGTCACCTTTACAAACAGGACCCACGAGAACGCAGCTTATCTATCTGATTGAACAGATACCTGCTACGGCTCGGATTCAGAAACCACATTAAATTCCAAACTCAAGTGGCGATTTCTTTGTTTTTCAATTCAAATGAAGTAATATCAATCCTTTTAATTTTCAAGTAATATCCTTTCAATTTTGAAATAATGTGATGGCCATATAAATCTATAATACCCTGCAGACTGTGTCATGTTCTTACGTGCTCCTTGTTTCATAATCAATTCTGCTATGACATGACGTTATCAGCTTACTTTCACTTACCCAGTGGTTCGGATGCCACCTAAGACTGTAGGTTCACCATTAATAACATCATTGTATATGGAGTTATACATAATTTTTCACTCACATCATTACCCACGACCAAGTTTCAGACTAATGTGGCAAGGAAAAAGAAAATCTTGTGTTGCAATTTTTAGATGTAAGAGACAATAACGCTTCATAATTTTCCATCAATGTTTAAAATTCTGTCCATTTCGATGCTTAGTTCAATAATTTATATTTGAGAGGTGGAAAGTAGAAGAGTTCACCTGAAGAAACTATTGTACTTGGTAATAACGTGATAAATATAATGAGTAGCTTATCAACAATTAATTTTAGCACAGCTACACCCTCACTGAAAGGGATGATACTCTGTTTAATGCTCCAGCTATGAGAATTCCTTTTCTCAACGTCAGGCGGCAGCACCTCACAATACGCAATCCCTGAGGAGACCCAATAACTGCAGAGATGCCGAGCATCATCATTCCGTCTTCATCACTGAACTTTAAAATTGTTTGCAATTAATAACAGGCTTTTTTACAGCCTAGCTTCAAATCATATTATTACATCATGAGATAAGATCTATTAGGCCTATAGAGAAAAGATTGAGCTATGCAGACTGCAAAATCCCTCCAAAATTCATGTTGCCGTTAACGTATTTTTCAGCAGCAGTAATTTCTTCTTGATGAAGGAGTGACCTTTGTGAATGAAATAAGTTCAATCTCATTCCTCACAAACAAAAATCTACAATTGGATACATGTGACAGACTTTCGGCTTGATTTGAGCGTAACAGCATAGTCAACTTCTTACAAACAAAAATCTACAATTCGATAAATGTGGGAGACTTTCGGCTTGATTTGAGCGTAGTCAACTCATAGAGAGTATAGATTAGATTAGATTAGAACACTTTATTTATGTAAATTTACAAAATTTCTTAAATTATTTTAAATAGCATTTTTTTTTTTGAGGATGAAGCCCACATAGGTCTGAGACCTGTGCGTGGGTAATGAGTTGGATGATGGTGATTGATGAGTTGGACCTACAGTTTTAGGTGGGTTCCGAACCACCGGAAGCATTATTACCGTCGCATAAGTAGCAAATGTACAGCAAATGATATTAATTCTAACTAAAGAAAATCCTAATGAGATTAGTGGAACACATCAACCTCCACACAATCCACCTTGTACAATCCAACTTTTACACCATCGTCCACCAATTCCTTCTGGAATACGAATTATCTAAATTATACTGAAAATAGAAAATATTCACCATTTTTGAGTGAGGCTCCACTGACCTACTGTTTATATTTGTTATCGAGAATACACTCATACAAATAACGTAAATTAATATCATAAATTTCAATAAGAATTGAGATATTGTGACATAATGTCACATTGTGCAGAGGAACGATTATGCATTACGGCGATGTAGAACACACAGATTTATGGAAGCGTCAATAGAATCAATTACTCTTTGTTGGGAAGTAGAAGCATTATGATATGAAGTACTCATATGAACGGCAGCTGGCAGTAAATCATGGTGCTTTTTAAAATGATAGTCTATAGATTATTTATCTATGTCAGATGAGGTTTATGTGTGACAGAGGGCTTCAGTAGAGCAGATGACAGTTTTCATTCAGTCTGATCGCGTTACAAATGAAAAAGGACTTGTTATTTAAGCGGGCATGAGAAATGGCGGAGAAGCAGTTGACGATACATCACTGCGCTTCCGAACGGGACAGAAACAGACAGCGACAGCGACAGGGTGCAGGTTCAAGGTAGAAAGACTGGCAGGATAAAGGGTCGCAGGCAACAGTGTTTCGAATTGCTAAGAAGCCGCCGAGTAGAGCAGAAAGAGAAGCTGAAAGAGTTGAGCATCGATCATTCGCCGACAGTCGATCCGTCATTCCGAGCAACGACGTTGTCGCGGTGGCACTCCTAGCAAACCGCTGACATTTGACGCTGACGTCGACTTGAGAGACAGTTCAGTCGACGTCTCAGCAAACGCAATTTTCTGACGCTTTTCATTGCACGACAATCAACTGCCATGTTTAATTATTTTAAATGAAAAGTTGCTCACTGTTAAAAAGATTCAATAATTAGCCTTCCCTTAAAGGTGTTGGCATTTTCAAAGTCTACTGGAAAATTTCCAAGTTTCAATCTTGGAAAATTATTTTTGCGCAATTAATTTTAATTAAGATAGCACAAGTCAGAATTGCGCACATCTATGGAAAACTTGTGTACAAAAGTTATATGAGTATAATATTATTATTATTGTTATGGGTTCTAATGTCTAAAATAAGGCTGGCAACACTAAAGTTCACACTTGCACTTTATTTACACAAATTAGTCTATTTACACAAATTAATTGTATGTTCAATTAATAAATAAAAACAGATCAACAAATGACAAGCTAATACTTATTTTCAGTAATTATTTACAAGAATTAATGAATAACTAATTCCAGGCTGATCAATAGTAAAAGAACCAAGAGTCCAATAAACTGTACAATAATGTGGAAAGAAATTATAAAAAAAGAGCAACTAATCACTTACAAAAACACAGTCCAATTCGTTATTTGACAGTCCCAAATAATATCACTTAACACAACGTTTTTAAACTATTAGTAAGCTGCATAAACAGTAAACACTTGTCTCTGCACTTGACACTGTCTAAAGACTGAATAAAGCACTGTTTACTCCACTGGCACTCGATTGTCTCTCTCATGAGATCTGTAATACAATCTGTCACGCAGGTTTGTAAAACTAACTGTCACACAAGCTTTTGTAAGACTCAACTCAATGGTTCACGTGAGCTCCTTTATATACGTGATAGTTGTCATAATTCCAAGAACTGGAGTCTACCAGACGCTTCGAGAAGGCCACGGAACATGACCTCGATTGTTCAAGAAGTCTATAGAAATCTTGAGAAGTATAATTGAGTGCGAGAGCTGCACACTTGAAGAATAAGAGTGACAAAGACATGTGAAGAGCAAGAGAATGAAGATTGGGATGTCAAAGTCACGTCCGACCATGAAAACAATAGAATGATATAAATAGAACAAGTGCATGAATAACTGCTTGTTTGCTTTCGTATCTTCTATATAAATAAAATTAGAGTTTTGTCTGTACATTTATCAGAATTATATATTTTTTGGTTATTTTTACGTTTTATAGATCAAACTAGCTATTGTGCCCGTCCTTCGTACGGATTATGTTTAGAAATAAGACTAAATATGTTTCGGCTTTTTTGATAGCAGCTTAGGCCCCGTTCAGACGATACAGTTTTTTTGCGGTACGGTTTTTTTACTGTACAACATCAACTGTACTGTGATGTTCACACGGTCCGGCTTTGCTGCTTATTGCTGTGCTCTCCTCCTTCTTCCATTGCGCTTCCTTCTTCTTCTTCTTCAGTGGCCCTACAACCGAGGACGGGTCTTGGCCTGCACTAGTAATTGTCGCCAACGGTCCTTATCCAGCAATCGTTTAAATGTCTGTTCCTTTACTAAATTCCTTGAGGGCCGTCCGTTCCTATCATTTTGTGCTTCCATAACAAATGTTTTTTTTTATGGAGTGGGGGAGTTAGCCCCACATCCAACCCCCAACCTGGAGGACCAGGGAATTTTTTCAGGTATCCTTCCTTAGCCTTTAACAAACCAATGCTGAACTACAAGGCAGCAGTCAATTTTCTATGGGGTTTTCTTCCCCTAGCCTTTGGATTTCCATTGACCTCCATCTGTAAGGCAGCAGTTTCTATGCTGGTTTTGGTCCACCCCGGGTATTTCATTTCCCCGGTACCACCTATATCTAAAAGGCATTCCCCAATCCGCCACCTGGGGAGGCGCCCGATAGGAGACCAGCAACTCCCACCATTGCGCTTCCAGTTCAGTTTTATTTATTCCAGTCCAGGATTTGTTTTTATTTGTGTAAGATTTTTTTAAATAAGTTTCTTACTGAAGGTTTCTCTTAAATTTTGATCAAAGTACGCAAATTCTGGTTTCAATATTCTACACATTTTTCTCTCATTATTTTTATATAAATCTTAAGTCTTGTCCCACAAGGCGGGTCTCTCATATATTAGAGAAATTAAATTTTCACAATTAATATCTTCCACTTCTGGACACTGGAATTCACTAATAAGAAGATTAATACTGAAGAATATCAATGAAGAAGATCAATGCTGACGATCTGAAGACTGCTTCCAGCGTAATAAGCGTATCGTTTGAACATGTCCATTACCGGTACAATACACGTGCCACCGGATACGGATAGTTATTTTGCGGTACAGCTGATTTTAGTGATACAGTTTTCGAAGACAAAACCGAATGTAGAAATCGGCTAGAACAGCTTTTTTACTGGATCCAGTCGAAACAGTATTGTGTGAACATACAATATAAAATGTACATGCAAATGAAAGCACTGCAAAATAACTGATACAGCAAATTTACTGTACCGCACAAAAACTGTAACGTGTGAACGGGCCCTTAGTAAACAACTTAGATCATCAGCAATTCAGTGACAGGTATCGGAGAGAATATTTTTTGAGAACAGCTGATTAATATATCATGATAAATTACGTGATTTGTTCTTATGTGGTAATAATAGTGCTACCTGGCGAATTCCCAAGAGCCTAGCACAAACCGCACCTTCCTAAAATGTTAATTTTTGTTTTGATAAATTTAAATTAGAAAATTTTGTTTTTTTCAACAAAGAAATAATTGATAAAACATAAGATGAGCTTTAATTCACCAGACATATGTTTCCAAAAAGACTGCAATGCTCCGACTACACAAGTCTGCAGACAGCGTAAATAACGCCGCGAAGGGCCCACCATTTATATTTGAGAACAGCTGATTGATATATCATGATAAATTACGTGATTTGTTCTTATTCTTATGTGGTAATAAAACTTGGAAGAAATGTATTCAAAATCGCACAATACTTGGTTTTTAAACGTTTATTACTCTGTTAAAAAAAAAGTTAATTTAGTTTTTTATAGCTAAAGACATTGTCAATAATGTTTTCAATACTGTTCAATAACTAAAATCCCGATCGATGCTCTCGTTTTTGAGGAGAAGGCCGCGAAAAATACCTTTGCGGCCGTGACAGACAGACAGACAGACAGACAGAAAGTGAGATAAGACTATTTTCGGCTTATTCAATGTATAAAACGTAAAAATAACCAAAAAATATACAATTCTGATAAATGTACAGACAAAACTCTAATTTTATTTATATAGATAAGCCGAAAATAGTCTTATCTCACTTTCTGTCTGTCTGTCTGTCACGACCCCAAAGGCATTTTACGCGGCCTTCTCCTCAAAAACGAGAGCATCGATCGGGATTTTAGTTAATGAACAGTATTGAACACTTTATTGACAATGTCTTTAGCTATAAAAAACTAAATTAACTTTTTTTTAACAGAGTAATAAACGTTTAAAAACCAAGTATTTTGCTATTTTGGATACATTTTACGCGGCCTTCTCCTGAAAAACGAGAGCATCGATCGGGATTAAAGTTTTTTATCAGTACTGAGAACCTTTTTGACAATGTCTTTAGCTATAAAAAAACTAAATTAACTTTTTTTGGATACATTTCTTCTAAGTTTTATTACCACATAAGAACAAATCACGTAATTTATCATGATATATCAATCAGCTGTTCTCAAAAAACATTCTCTCCCATACCTGTCACTGAACTGCTTACGTTCTAAGTTGTTTACTAAGGGCCCGTTCACACGATACAGTTTTTGTGCGGTACAGTAAATTTGCTGTATCAGTTATTTTGCAGTGCTTTCGTTTGCATGTACATTTCATATTGTATGTTCACACAATACTGTTTCGACTGGATCCAGTAAAAAAGCTGTTCTAGCCGATTTCTACATTCGGTTTTGTCTTCGAAAACTGTATCGCTAAAATCAGCTGTACCGCTAAATAACTGTATCCATATCCGGTGGCACATGTATTCTGTATTGTACCGGTAATGGATATGTTAAAACGATACGCTTATTACGCTGGAAGCAGTCATCAGATCGTCAGCATTGATATTCTTCAGCATTGATCTTCTTATTAGTGAATTCCAGTGTCCAGAAATGGAAGATATTAATTTTGAAAATTTAATTTCTCTAATATATGAGAGACCCGCCTTGTGGGACAAGACATTAATATAAAAATTAAGAGAGAAAATTATCAGCGCGGCGAGAAATGTATGGAATATTGAAACCAGAATTTGCGTACTTTGATCAAAATTGAAGAGAAACCTTCATTAAGTAACTTATTTTAAAAAATCCTACACAAATAAAAAAATCCTGGACTGGAATAAATAAAACTGAAATGGAAGCGCAATGGAAGAAGGAGAAGAGCACAGCAATAAGCAGCAAAGCCGGACCGTGAACATCACAGTACAGTTGACGCCGTACAGTAAAAAAACCGTACCGCAAAAAAACTGTATCGTCTGAACGGTACAACCTAACCTAACAACTTCATGATCGTTGCTATCAAAAAAGCCGAAACATATTTAGTCTTATTTCTAAACATAATCCGTACGAAGGACGGGCACAATAGCTAGTTATATAATATATTTATATATATATATCTTTCCGATTTTTTCACAATATTCAAAATCGATGTTAATTATAATGCAAGACAGAATATTTGAGATCGGAACAGGTATTAATGACTAATACTTGGAAGAAAATGATGACGACCATTCCCTGTATTCATGTATAACTTGTGAATCATGTTATCATGCATCTACTATGGTCTTCTGTAAATATGAATAGAATTCCTGGATTTCTTGTTCCATGACGAACTGCGTTGTTAATATTAACTTTTTAAGTGAATTCAACGACTAAGTATTCAACTCTACAGAGTAAGTAAAATACTACTTATTCTTAATAAAAATTTGACTGCAAGTCGTTGAATTCACTTAAAAAGTTAATATTAACAACTAAAAGTTAATAATATTAAAATAATAATAATAAAAGTTAATAAAAATAAAAGTTATTAATATAACAAAGTTAATATTAAGTTTATTTTACTTACTCTATAGATTATTATACTAAGAATAAGAATATACTAAGAATTATTATTTTTACTAAGAATAAGAGTAGTTACTCTACTTTACTTACTCTATAGAGTAAGTAAAATACTACTCTTATTCTTAGTAAAAATTTGATTGCAAGTCGTTGAATTCACTTAAAAAGTTAATGTGAATAGAATGTTTACAAATATGACCGGATAACTGGTATCTGGGAAGGTATATAAATAACTAAGTTTCCCCTATTAACCTTAAGTATATTTAGTATCTGATCAACACCTTTAGGGAACAAAATTTTCAAATTTAACTAATAATTAATTATTGTATAAACATTTTCCCCGAAAATTTTCTCACACCTCTCTCTTATTAGCAGGTCGTAGTTGAACTCTAGTGTAGTATACTAGAGTAAACTGAATACTAACTGTTTTATATGAAATAATGCTGTAAGTATGTTTTTCAGTCATACAGGTTTGGAATCTTAATTTTAAGATTATCAAGGAGTGTGGTGGCTTATGGTTGCTTTCCTCACTGAGATCAGATTATTATGCCAATCACATTGGATCAATGCTGAACTTTATCGATGCAGAGTGAACACTGTGTCACGTATTTGTGAACGAACCTTGAAGGCCGTATTTATGAGCGTTCCTCCAGTTTCTCTTGACTCGAGAGACTCTTGAAATGTAAAGTATTTTTGTAAGACATTTGAAGAGTCCCTCGAGTCAAAAGGCACTGAAGGTTAATAAATATGGCCCTAGGACTTTCTTAACTCAAGGAAAATTTAAAAAGCAAAGAATTTAAAGGCTTTCCAAGTCACCCTTGAGTTAAGGAATCCTCTAGTTGATTTCATGAATATGGTGTTGCACTCTATACTTATTACCTATGTTGTTGAAGATCCATCTTGTTTCCACTAGTACAATAAAAACTTAAACGGTGAAAAAACTGAAACTCATACCTTAAATCAGTGTACTGAGGGTCATCTGACGATGCTCGTGACAACAGAGTGGAACGGCCGTCACGCCATAACGTGAGTCATAATTTTCACTTGAAAGTGTTTTTAAGTTTTTATATTACCTACGTCCAAACCATTTTTCAACAGCGACTTTTTTGTAATAATAATTTATTAATTTAGTCTTTTACATGAATAAGGCTGATTAAATAATCGCCGACTTTATAAAAATATTCAATAGTAACTACAATAATAATATTCTTATTCAACAAACATTACAAAATAATAATATTAACAATGTGCATTGTCCACATTCTCTGCCAGTCGGGCGGATGTGAAAATATTCTAGTTTTGAAGCTGTGAAATAATACAGAAAAAATAATAAAAGAACAATAATAATAGTTGTCATTTTGTTATAAATAATTACAAAACTCTTCAAAAGCTTTTATATTTTCAATTTATTAAAATTGTTTAACCGACTTCCAAAAAGAACAAGGTATAATACTATATTCGAACTGTTTTTTTTTTTTTTTTTTTTTTTTTTGTTTGTACATCAATCATTCGAACAATATTGAACCGATTTTGATGAATTTTTGTTTAAATGAAAGAGCATCGCTCAGCGGTGGTCCCATCCAAGTTTCGCAAGGATCGGCCCAATACTTAGCCCAATATTAAACAAAAAGGAGCATTCTTCGATGTCTTCATTTCAATCAAGTTTGAATAGGATAGTTCCACACATAACCGCCAATCGGATAACCGGTGTCGTTTACCAGGATGATCATTGTATCATATGGAGCGATTTACATCTAGACGGTTTTCGAAATCATATGATGCAATGCAATTATGCCGGGTAAACGACATCGGTTACCCAAAGTTGGTTCAGTGTGAAACAAGCCTGTAATGTCCCGTTTTGACCAATCATGTGAACTTAATTTGAATCGAGAATAAGAAGAATATAATATTTCTGTCCATATGCTCACATGAAAATTGCAAATAATTTAGTTGATGTTATTGAGTCATAGGAATAAGGTTATTTAGTTTCAATCATAAGTTGGAGAATTTGGAAAATCAGCTGATCTCAGAAGTATTTTTAGTTTCGCTGCTGTGATGAATTAAGAATATTTATTCGCCATTAAATACATGTTCGTACAATAGGCTATTTTGAGGTTATGTTTAATGATCCTTTTGTACTAGCTCAAAGTTTATGTTTTAATATCACGAAAAATATCGTACATAACACGTCCGGGAAGATGTTTACCATACTCGTATGATAATACCGCACTCAACTTCATCTCCTGCGTTAACTTATCATATTTTCAGTAAACACAATTTTCCACACTTGTAACATAATATAGGCCTACTATTTCAGTGTAGGTATATTCTGAAAGGGACCACATCAAAATGAATCAAAAGCCATTTCACTTTTAAGAAGCCTTTCGCTATTATAATTTTCCTAAATACAATATTTCACATTAAATAAAACGTTGTAGAATTTTCCTTAGTATATCTTTTCTTATAAGTGGATTTTTAGTTACTTAAGTTTGGATGTTATAAATTAATTATTGGCTTGCTAATTTTATAAATATTTCAAATGCTTTAAGAAATTTCTCATGTTTTCAAAGTTTGAAAATTCAACTAAAAAGCTTAAAATAAAACATATTTTAAAACAAAAAAAAAACGGTCTTCAGTGAAATGATAAAATACTCACATACTAGAAAGTTTAAAATAAAGTATTTACTTTAAACTGAGAAAATTTTAAATTTCATACAAGTAATCTTTTGAAGTCGGCGCCAAATTTCCCATAAACTTCTAAAATATAACAGAATTACTCTGTGATGTTTTCCATGACGAAATAATTGAACAATCTAATATTAAAACTGACACTGTATTTCAGTCAAAGTGAGAGTAAATCACATATTTAATTGAAATACAGTGTTAGTTTTGATATTAGATAGAATTCTTATCTTATCAATCACTTCCTGGTGGTTCGGAACCCACCTAAAACTATAGGTCCAACTCATCAATCTCCATCATCACATTCCCCCGTCTTTCCATAGACACTATTATTCATCTAGCTTCTGTAATAATTATAATTTTACATTCCTACATTTCCAGTATGCGTAAATTAATGAATAATTTTCGATTTAACGAATAATTTTCGTAATAATGAATAATTTTCTTTCTTCTTTGAATAATTAATGAATAATTTTCTTTCTTCTTTGAATAATTAACGAATAATTTTCTTTCTTCTTTGAATAATTTTCCGTAGACATACAAGATATATTATATACTATGAACTACATTTAACAATATGTCTATGGAAATTGAATACTATTTTAAAGATAAAATGCTGCTGAATGCTGTTTTAAAGAATGCATAGCATGGGCTGCCTATTCTACACAATATAGACGTATACGGTGAATATTATGGATTTATTATATTATTAATTTATGATTTATATTAACGATACGAACGTAATATTGTATTTGTTGTCAGGTGGGTGGACGAGCAGTAGTATTGACCTATGTTTAGCGACGCTGATGATGATGATGATAGATTTTCAAATTTAGTTATTGACAGTATTGAGTTGAGTTCAAATCAAAACTACATTAGCTTTTTCAAAAATACATTTAACAATGATAAGTTATGCGTTTTTCAAACAAACATTCGAAGTATCAATAAAAACTTGGATGAACTGCTAGTTAGCTTGAATTGTTTTATCAAGCATTTGGATATTATAGTATTAACTGAGTGTTGGCTGGACGACGATGGTGGGGGGACGGTGTTGGATGGATTTGACTTATTCCAAACGACTACTCAACGAAATCAGAATGACGGAGTGACCATTTACATAAACAAACGACTCACTACTACTGTATCACAAATTACTCTTGGTGACGTTTATGGGCTTGGTTTGGATTTCACATACTTTAATAAAAAATTCCACGTACTTGCTGTTTATCGTACGTTTGACAGTGACCCAAATATCTTTATCGATGAACTCGAGAACTATATGAGTAGAGTTGATAAAAATAAAAATTGTATTTTTTTAGGAGATATCAATATTGACTTATTACAAAGAAATGTCCTTGTTGATAAGTACTTGAATTGCCTGGTTGGTAATGGATATACCCAGTGTATTAACAAGCCAACAAGGGAAACCATTCATTCAAAAAGCTGTCTGGATCACATTTTTATAAAGTATGACAACAACAATGAGATAAAATCAGCTGTGATCCAAACGGTTGTCACTGACCACTATAGTACCGGCCTTGCTATCGCTGGCGGCTCATTGCAAAATCGAATAACCGCCCTCGCGACTGGACCACCGCAGACTTACTTGGACAAGACATTACTAACCCACTACTTGACTAATTCCAACTGGGAACCCATCATCAATTGTAATGGCGACATTGACCTGTGTTCAAGCATGTTCAATAGAATAGTGAGCAATTGTGTTAAGTCTGCTAAAAAACCAATAAATAAAAATTCAACCAGATTTAAAAAACTTAAGCCTTGGATAACTGTAGACTTGATAAGACAAATTAGATTTAGAGACAAATTACATAGACAGACGAAGAAACAACCTTTTAATGTGGAATTGAACACCTTTTATCGAAATTTAAAGCAATCTTTGAATAATAGCATAAAACAAACTAAGCGCAATTACTTTCGTTCAAGATTAAATGAAGCCTCTCAAAATCCTAAACAATTTTGGACACTAATCAATGAGCTAGGAGGAAAATCGAAAAAGAAGGATTCATTTCCATTGAATAAATTTATCTCAGACCCTACTTCACAACATGATAGGCCAACAATCTGTAAAAAAGTGGCAGACGATTTTAATATCTTCTTTTCAAATGTTGGAAGCTCACTGGCCGACGCTATTGATTGTGGTGGGGACCCAGTGGTGGATGACAATGACTTCCGACTTGACTGTACTTTTACACTACAACCAATTACTGAAATGGACTTGCGGCGTTACGTATTCAGTCTTAGGGGTGGGTCTGCACCAGGCTGCGATGGAGTTACGGCTGATATACTTAAGGAAAATTTTGATGTGTTGTGTGAGCCTCTTTTGCATATTGTTAATTTGTCTATCACATCAGGTTGTTTTCCAGAGTGTTTCAAAATTGCTAAAGTTTTTCCTTTATACAAGTCAAATGATGTCACTGATAAGAATAATTTCCGTCCAATATCCTTGCTGACAGTTTTCACGAAAATAATTGAAAAAATTGTAAAGGATCAGCTGATGCATTTTCTTGAATTCAATAATATACTGACCAATTGCCAATATGGGTTTCGCCAAGACAAGAACATTTCTGATGCACTATATGATGTGAATAGAGAATTACATGGTTCAATTTCAAGGAGGTTGCACCCAATGCTGATTTTTCTTGACTTTAAAAAAGCCTTTGATTCCGTTGATCGTTCAAAACTATTGACCAAGCTTGAAACAATTGGAGTTCGAGGTAATGCTCTTTCTTGGTTCAAAAGTTACCTTTCAAACAGACGCCAGTTTGTTTCCATTTGTGACAGTGCCAGTGGGGAGGTTGTTTCCAGTGAAGTGTTGCCTGTAGACTATGGAGTGGTCCAAGGTAGTAACCTTGGGCCAATTTTATTTTTGATTTATGTAAATAACATCTCTAAATTGAATATTTTTGGAAAACTCTTTCTTTTTGCGGATGATACCCTTATCTTCCTCCAGGGACCAACGTGGCTAGAGGTCAAGAATAGAGCCATGCACGATCTCATGTATATAAAAAAATGGCTGGACCAGAACAAACTTTCCCTTAATATTTCTAAAACCAGGTTCATGCCGGTTTCCATAAGTAGATACACAGCTTATAATCTATGTAACTTGAAAATCCATACTTGTGGTGATTATCTGAGTGTCAACTGTGACTGTGAGTGCATTGATAAAACTGATTCATACAAGTACTTAGGAGTCTTTTTTGATAGCCAGTTGAAATGGAGCATTCACATTGAATATTTGAAAAATAAAATAAGAAAATTCATCTATGCTTTTAGATTGATGAATGCAGTTTTAACAAACACGGAGATGAAAACTGTTTACTTTGCTTACATCCAATCTTTGCTGTCGTTTGGTATTATTGCGTGGGGAGGTAGTTACAGGAGTGTTCTTGATCCTCTGATTATCATTCAAAAATCAGTGTTGAAAGTTGGCTTTAACAAAAACTCTCGTTACCCAACTGATGCCTTATTTCGAGAAATATCTGTCCTCACTGTCCGTCAATTGTTTATTAAAAGCCTTCTCACTCATATTTACAAAAATTTCAATAGCGTCTTTCAGGAAGTTTCTCATTCTCACTACACCAGGTATTCTTCGCAGATTGGTATAGCTACTCAACAGTTAAATTTCTCATTCTCATCTACTAATTGTTTTTATATATCTCAAGTTATCTATCGTAATATATGTCAATTTTTTAGTAACCTTCAGATATTCCAATCGCCGTCTCTATCTATAATGAAACAGCGTGTTAAAAAATGGTTACTTATGTCATCAATAAATGATGCTGACATAATTATAAAATCGAGTTATCAGTTTCAGCGTACTGACTATGACTAGCCCAGTGACTGACTAACTTGTTCCTCAGTTAATAAATGACTGATTAACTGACTAATAGCCCACTGACCGACTGACTAACTGACTGACTTCTAATTGACTGTTTTCTAATCGACTGACTTATCACCCATCACCGTCACTTCCCACTTTGAAAAACCGGCCATCATAGCATTACTATAATAATAAGATAGTTCCAAAATGCAAACATTCAAAAATAGAATTTGTGAATTTCAATATTTATCTCAACCCAATTTACTGCTCAATTATTGTTTTTGCCTTTTTTTTCTCTCATCATAAAAACAATCTACTAGTGCATTACACTAAATCAGGTCCAAAGATGTTTCTTTTGGATGGCAACTCTGCAAACGCACAGGTAGTAAATGCCTATGTTTGCAGATTCCTATTAGGACCAACTCTTTGCACCAAACAATATATTTTTTGTTACATTTCTAGTGTTAAGTTGTTGTAATTTAATATGAAATAGTTATATAATATAAAATGTAACTTGTACCTGAACATTAAGTTGTAATATTGTATAATTATTGTAATCACGTTGTAACAAGGAATGTATCATAATGTTTAGGAATAAAGCTGATTTGATTTGATTTGATTTTCATTACCCACGCAAAGGTCTCAGACCTATGAGGGCTCCATCCTCCAAAAAAATACAGTGTTAGTTTTGAGATTAGATAGAATTTCTTATCAACTTCCTAAAATATTTGGCGCCGACTTCAAGAGATTACTTGTATGAAATTTAAAATTTTCTCAGTTCAAAGTAAATACTTTATTTTAAACTTTTTAGTGCGTGAGTATTGGTCTCTTTTTTGTTTTAAAATATGTTTTATATTTGTATAGAATTGAAAGGTAAACCATCAGTTTATTGATCCAAACATTCAAAGTAAACCTTTTCAAGTCGATGTCCTCTTGAGTTTTCACTGAAGCTACATTATATAGTAATAATATAGTAGTAATAAAGTATTAATGAATCAGTGAGAGGCGGAGCATCGCTATTTTCCCAGTTCCGGATCTTGGTGACAGAGTAGTAACCCTGATGAAGGGGAGGCAGCGTGCCATCAAGTCGAGATAAGCGAATAACAACGCAAGGCAAGTAAAGTAGTGTCGTCATTGTCGCCAGGAGTTGGCTGCAAACTGGAAGGGTTGCGGCTGCCTAATGAAGCCGTTCATTGTCCCTGAAACGTCGCGCAATTAACTTTAATTAAGATAGCATAAGTCGGAATTGCGCATTGCTAGGCCTGCTTTAATTGCGGCAACAACCTTTATTTATAGCTGCGTGTTTTACTTTTATCGGCTAGCAACGTCGTCTTTCAACTCATAAAGCCTTTTTCTTGTTGTTCTCAGAAGTTTCTTGCCTGCTAAAAGTATGATGACATATACATAGGTCTGTATGCAAAGTAGGCTAGCTGCAGCTATATGTATTTTTGAAACAAACCGTTTGCCTATCAAAAGTATTTCATATGCTTTATGCAATTCAGTGGAGGTAAACGCTACAACGGAAATAAAAACGAATGAATATATTTTTCTGAGTTCTTAAAAGCATCTATTATATTTACCATACAGTAACCCTAAATAATAGCATCCACGTAAATGAGTTTTTTTCCCTATTGTTTAAATTAGCACCTAGTTAGAAACTAATAAGCTATTTATTCTATCCTAATTTTACTAAGTAGAGACATTACCAAAACTTATATAATAATTAGGTTTGGTTACTATTTGATCATGTTTCAAGGCTTGAAATTTACACTACCGGTATCACCTTCTTTTGTACACTAAACACATAAGCACACTTCACTTCACTAGCTCATGTGGTTTTATTCTGTCGAGCCTCTGGACCAGATCACAAACGTCAAGCAGCTGGATTGCCTCAATGTTGTCATGTTGGTGGAGTCTCTCTTCATGCTTAGCTGCAAACCTCTCTATCGCTGTAGTGACTGTCTCCACTTGAAGATCATGGTGAAGATCAGCATTCTTTATGTACCAAGGAGCATTTACTATATTCCTCAGTACTTTGTTTTGAAAACAAAATTGTTGTATTATTTGCACATTAGATGGTTTGGTACAGCCCCAAAGTTGAATACCATAGGTCCATACAGGCTTCAGTAGCTGTTTATACAGAAGAATTTTGTTGTATACTGACAGCTTGGATCCTCTTCCCAGCAACCAATACATTTTCCTGAATTTGATTCCTAGTTCTCCCCTTTTCTTCTTGACATGTGCTTTCCATTTGAGCTTGACATCCAGCGTCATACCCAAATATTTGGCAGTATTTGCATGAGGAATGACGTTTTCATTAATGTAAACTGGAATATTGGATTTTCTTGTTAGTGAAATTCACATGCACAGACTTTGTATCATTGAGTTTAATGAGCCAATGATTTGTCCATGTGTTCACTTCATTAACTGCTCTTTGTAGTTTTTCTGTAGACTCTTCAACTTTTTCTGCAACTGAAAGAATTGCTATCTGTCATCTGCAAATGTAGCTATGGTAACCCCTTCTGGCTTTGGAATGCCACTTTTGTATAGCAGGTATAAGAGAGGTCCTAGTACACTTCCTTGAGGTACCCCAGCTTTAATTTGCCTTAATGTGGAGTATTCATCTTCTATCTTCACTCTAAAATATCTTTCCTCCAAGTAAGACTTCAGCAGTTGGCTATATTCTGATGGTAGAAACTGATCTAATTTGTGACACAAGCCTTCATGTCAAACTTTGTCAAAGGCTTGTCTATATCTAGGCTATATCTAAGAATACAGTAGAACAAACTTTTTTCTCTTCCAGACTTCTTTTTATTACATCTGTTAGTCTGTGCACTTGATCAATTGTTGAGTGTTTGCTGTGAAATCCAAACTGATGTGAAGGTATAAGCTGTTGTTCTTGCAGAATTGGCTTCAGTCTTGCTAATAGTATTCTTTCAAAAAGTTTTTATAGTATTGGTAGAAGAGATATTGGTCTATAATAGGTTACTTCATTCAGAGGCTTTCCTGGCTTTGGAATCATTATAACTTCAGCTACTTTCCATAGGCTTGGCACATATTTCAAGTGGAAGGCTGCATTGAATAAATGACACAATTTTACAATTGCTTTTCTAGGAAGATGTAGTAATATTTCTCCTGTAATAAGGGCATATCCTGGTGATTTCTTTTTTGCCAAGTTTTTCATTTCTTTCTGGATTTCTCTTGGAGAAGTTGAAGGGATATTATCTGGAAGTCTTGGCTGTGTGGTTTTATCTATCTCATCATCTGGAGTTCTACTTTCATGAGGAGTAAATGTTTTCCCTAGATAATTAGCAAATAAGTCTGCTTTATCCTTATTGCTGTGAGCCCATGATCCATCATATTTCCTTATGAGAGCAACTTGTTCAACTGTTCTCTCCAATTTTCTAGTTGCTTTCCATAATGAATAGTTTGTACTGGAGTCATTACTGAGCTCTTCTAGGTAAATATTAATATCCTGCGGTCTTAAATACTGTATCAATCGTCTTAAGTTATTAGTAATCCTATTCAAATCGATCTTTATTCTTGGGTTTCTTGTCATTTGCCACATTCTTCTTGCTCTTCTTCTTTCAACTATCAGCTCTCTGACTACTAGTGGATGGCAATTACCTTTGATCTTGCTCTGAAGTAGAGGTGTATTTTCCCAAGCACATTGTTGAATGTTGGTCACAAATTCCTGCACTTCATATTCAAGCTCTTCAATTGTTTGTATGGGTGTATTCAAATCAGTTCTATTTTTAATCATGTTCCTAAATTCTTCTATGTTAGTATTTTTATTTATAAGTTGCGGTGCTCTATCTTTTTTACAGCAGTACTATAATTTATTAATACAATTGGTGAATGATCTGAGTTTCAGATCGAATTCTTCTCTAACATCTATGGAGTTTGATGATATGTTCTTTGTGATGAAAAAGTCTATCAGGTCTGGAATCTTAGCTCTATCTGTTGGTAAATAGGTTGGCTTTCTTGTTTAGTGAACTTCGCAATTATATTCATCAACGGCCAGCTGCAACTCCTTTCCTTTGGTTGAACGTAAATGAGTGAGGTACATTTCTTCTCCTGATGATTCTCATAAACCCTTTCAAGTGCATATCAAATCAAATCATTGTTCTCCAAGAACTATTGCATTTTCAGTTTAATTGCGTTGCTTATTGTATAAAGGAATGTGCAGGATACACTGAATAAGTATCATCAAACAAGAGAAGGTAGAGCAATGTAATTAATATACAAAATAAACTTTGATTATAACTAATATACAGGTGTTACAAGAAACAATGTTGATGGGATGATGGGAATTGGAAATTTGTTTGTTAAATCGTTTCAACGATTTAAACTTACAATTGAATCATAAAGCAGTAGCGATAACGATTATGGTAATGAAAATTTAAGTAGAAAGAAAGCAATTTTCCATTTCTATTACATAAATCACCCTGGCTAACAGTATTGCAATAATAATAATAATATAACTACGGTATCTCACAAATCAAAGGGGGGCAGGGCAATAGTAATATGATCTTAATGAAAATTTGACTGCAAGTCGTTGAATTCACTTAAAAATTGAAATGTGTTTGCAATATTGAAATATTTCTATGACAAAGACTTCCAAGCACTTGAGATTTTGTTGGAATGATCGTTTGGAATCCGGTAGGGCCGGCCACCTCTGGGCTCTCCACTTCTTCACTAGTTAGTTGCATTACTTCTGACAATTTTTAAGGAGCCTTCCAAGTGTATATTAAATAATTTTTCTATAAGCACTATTGCATTTTTAGTTTAATTGTGTTACTTAGTCAATAATAATTATTGTCCGCAAATAATTGGCCTGTCTGTAAATAGGGACAGAAAACAGCAGAGATCTAGTTAATCAATATTACTGTAGCTATAAATAATAAAGCATTCGCGTAGCCATGCACAACTATTCAATTCATGTTACGTAAAGAATGAGTTCTAATGGGGAAAATTAAACTCAACTAACATAGGCCCTCACCTTTCTGAAAGAGATAGTGATAAGTTATTTCAAACCACTCGAATCGCCTGCAATAAACTCCCAATGTCAGTTCTGTTGCAGACACAGCATTACTCAAATCTTAGTCTAGTCTTTTGAAAATGAAAGTAGAAGTTGTATGTTTCATGTATTTTATCACATTGTTCAATAACCTGCATATGATCTCATCCTCAAAGTTCAAATTCATGGTAAGCATTTTACTGTATATTGCATATATATACACTGTATATTGCACTGTATATTATTATATTATAAGCATTTTACTGTATATAAACATGTATATATTTAAAATATGCTGCAGTTTTTTAAAAATGTTTTTATAATGTACTGCCCAGGTACTCCTGTAATAAGAATGGAGATGGTAGGTATTCCACCAGTGCATATTTTTTATTGTTTAGGTCCTACCTAAAATATATCTACCCATCTATTAGTTATGGTACAGTACATAGAATTATGCCTGAATTGACATGACTGGAAATACGACGTTTGAAAAAGATATTTCGCCAATATGAACATATTTTGCAATCTCTGTGTGAAATTACTCTGATAGAAAATTCAGTTTGGCCTACTTTTGTATCTGAATTTAAGTTTTTATCATTTGGAATTAGCTTGTATCAATTTGATGAATAAATGATAAACTTCACTTTATAAAATATCATTCTGATTTCATAAAATCTGTCTTTAGATCCAGCCTATATGATAACTTTGTCTGCTGTTAATGCCTTTATTACTTACTACTTGTATTAGAAACTGTTATTGAAGTCAAATAAAAATTCGAATTTGCTGCATTTACCTTCCAAGCCAAAGCATGGCTCATCGCATCATATAAAATAGAATATATTAAACTTTTTCCAAGGTGTCGATAATAAATAACGTACAAATAAGATCCATCAATGAATGACACAGAAATGTTAACTTTCCTTATGTTATTAATCCAAATTTATGAAAAAATTATAATATAGGCTATCACTAGCTGTAGAATATGAAGTAGATGAATATGAATCTTCTGCCTATGTATTCTTGGAGAATGAAAATGATTTGTGGCATACAATCAGATACTGATAAGCTACGAACTGCTGGGCCCTCTTTGTAAGGGTAACCGATTGGATTGGCCAGAAAAAGTCTCTGCTGCTCTCTGCTGTAAAATCACTCCCCGGTGGTTCGGAACCAACCTAAAAGTGTAGGTCCAACTGACCAATCACCATCATCCAATTCATTACACAAGCAAAGGTTTCGGACCTATGTGGGCTTCATCCTCAAAAAGAAATTCAGGGCAGCTTGTATTCATTAATTCATTGAATGTAATCATATATAATTATATTAAATGAATTTGGTAATAGATAACATATTGGCATTGAATAAATTTGACATTGAATATGTTTCAACTCTTATGATAATCATTGAGTCCAAGACAATGCACTTCTAGTAAACAAACATAAATAGGACTACTTGACCGATATAGATATCACATTGTTAATGAAATGTGCTTCCTGCTTTATTATTTTGTTCAACTAAATTCATAGGAAAGAGGGTTTTATTTCTGTTTGCAAGTCGGAAGTGGTCTATTTCTTTATTCGGTGCACATCTAATCATCCAGACCTACTACAATAAGGTACTCACATTTTAAATGGAAAGAATTTAAAAGCATTGCGCCGTACTGGACATTAGAAAATAGATCATGCTTTAACCAATAACTGAATATATTGTTAGAATTGCATATCTAACTTGGGCTACACGATAAATTTAAAAAAGAAAATGAAATTTGGAAATCTAGTATGCCTAACTTTGAATTTCTAATAAGCGTTCATATTTCAAACATTGTTTATATTATTTATTGATACAATTACATCATCTACTGGTATGTTTTGATTAAAACTGAACTGTGATTAAAATCCAAGTGGAAGTTCACAACAAAATACCGTATATCGTACGGTATATTTTATTTCTTGAGAGAAAACTTGAGTTTTCAAAAAAATGTCCAAACATCATCCATACCGTAGACAAGGTTGACTGAATGATTCTTACATGTATTTTTTTTTTTCTAGAGAGAATCAAGAGAACTACTCAAACGGTCTGGTGAGTAAAAGAACATTTTTAACTATTCATCACGATTTGTCTCTGACTCCTTTCTCATTATTTAATAGGACTACAACAAAATAATACAACTTTAGTTACGATGAAACTTCAATCTTCTTTAAAATGGGACAAATAGTAGGAAAACTTATATTTAATATTTTATAAACAATATTTAATAATTCTATAAACAATATTCAATAATTCTACCTGACATAAGGCATATTTCGCAAGTTTATTCCGGCTCAATAAAAAAGGATCAATTCTGTGAATTCACCAACGATTCTTGATAATCAAGAAGTAATTTAATAAAACAAGAAAATTTATACAAAATTATTTTTGAGTCCACGTTACACTCTGCATGTAATTTGTACCTTTTACTATAATACTTGATCTCTGCAACTTAACTTACATACTGTACAATTAATACTCTACTTATAATACTGTAATATTTAAAGATGAAAGCAAATCGATCTTGGATTTGAATAAGTGTTTTCCCATACAGCATTTCTTTCTTTATTTCAATATTACATATACCGCTTTCTATGTCAATAAAAACCCATTAATCCTGTTAGTTCACCTACGATATTTGATAATCAAAAGAAAATTTGAAATGAGGTAATTTGTAAAAACTTCTTGTGATTTAACATTACTTTGTATGTAAACAGTAACTTTTACTGTTGAACTAAACTTAAACTGTAACTTCACTGCAAGTTAACCGTAGCTTAACTTATAAGTCTGTAATCTGTATAGATGACAGCAAATAGATCCTGTATGCTTTAGAGCGCTTTTCCCAGATCGAATTTTCTCCTTCTATTCCAATACTACAAATACTGCTTTCTATAATATAAACTTAATAAAACAACTTTTGAATGGAAATTAACTCACGTTATGGCGTGACGGCCGTTTCACTCTGTTGTCTAGAGCATCGTCAGACGACCCTTACACTGACTTAAGGTATGAGTTTGAGGGTTATGTATGTTGGAATGGTGGTGGGGTGGGGGGATGAGTAGGCGGGAGGTTTGAAATTGGGATTATTTTGTCAAATAGATCAACTTAACTTCTTCTCACATACTCTATTTGACAAAATAATCCCAATTTCAAACCTCCCGCCTACTCATCCCCCCACCCCACCACCATTCCAACATACATAACCCTCAAACTCATATACCTTAAGTCAGTGTACTGTGGGTCGTCTGACGATGCTCTAGACAACAGAGCGAAACGGCCGTCACGCCATAACGTGAGTTAATTTCCATTCAAAAGTTGTTTTATTAAGTTTATATTACATATTAGTGGAAACAAGATGGATCTTCAACATCACTGCTTTCTATGTTCAACAGCAAGATCTTCAGTCCACCCATGTGTCAGGGAGTGTATCTCAGGACAAACAATGACTTGCAAATTCAAATTTCTTGTGGAAGATTCTACAAGTATGGATTTGTCCTGTGGAAACTGTCCATTCAATCAGACTGACTGCAGCCTCCCAGGATGTGTGCCAGCAGGAGGCATTCAAAGGCCAATAATCACTGTGAATAGAATGACTCCAGGTCCTGAAATACAAGTAATAACTGCAAAGCTAACATTAACATTATTAACGACGTCTTTGAATAATTTAATATTAGTCAGAGTTAAAATGCAAATTTTGAGCTACACAATCTTGCAAACTCGATATTGTGCATTGTACTTCTAGATAGGCCATCATAATAATGAACATTTTGCATTTATTAAAAAACTCTGCTACTTGTATCATACTTATACTACACCAGTCACAAAAATCATAGTTAATGCAAATTTTGAGCTACCCAATCTTGTCAATTCTCATCTCCGTATTGTACATTGAACTTCTAAATGAGTCACCATAATAATGCACATTTTGCTTTAATTTCATTGCAAATCTCTAATAAATCATACTCATGCGCTCATTCCTATACGACACCGGTCTCAAAGATTCTTCAAGAAAACTCAAGTTTAAATAAACTGAAGATGAACCGCACTGAATATTTTTTTTTTTTTTAGGATGAAGCCCACATAGGTCTTAGACCTGTGCGTGGGTAATGAGTTGGATGATGGTGATTGATGAGTTGGACCTACAGTTTTAGGTGGGTTCCGAACCACCGGGAAGTGATTTTACAGCAGAGAACAGTGTCTTTTTTGCTGGCCAATCTAATCGGTCACCGTTACAAACAAGTCCTACGAGAACGCAGCTTATCTCTATCTGATTGAACAGATACCTGCTACGGCTCGCGGCTATCACTTCCCCAATATATATTATAAGAATGTTTTATTGAAACCATAATATAATTTGAATATTAATTGAGGAAATTTATATATTTTTTTATTTATTCCATTACAAATCGAACAATACCTGGAGAAAAATTACATTATATATTATAATAAAACATTATATAATATTACCATGATGAAATGGGTTTTCATTTCATTATTAATAATAATGCTCAAACAGTTCAAAGCGGCAGATGATTGCATACAAAAGCCATATATGTAGAAGCATCGAAATACCAATCAATATAAGAGTTAAAATATGAACCATTAATACGCACTCATCAGTAGCCTGAAAGATAGAAGTATTCGAAAAATTACAAAACATTTTGGTAAATCAGGAAAGTGAAAAACCAAGTGTTAAAATTAATGAAGAAGTTGACTGGGAGTAGCCTAGAAGCACGACTGAATAGACCTATTGATGAATAATTATTATTGGCAATAGTAAAGACAAATAAATTAATAAAAACTAACAGTTCATTTACTGAAATATTTTATCCTGTAGCTTCCTCTATCGTTCCAATAACTGTGAATTCAATTTAATTTACAGGTTCCTCTAAAAAGTTTAATAAACCTGCCTCATTCATCCAGTACTCTGGAATCCATTAAGTTTGTAAGTGAACTGAAACAAAACACTAATCTCTTCCAGGTTTGCGAAGGGGATACAATAGTTGTAGATGTGGTGAACATACTGAAGTCAGAGGGAATAACCATTCACTGGCATGGTTTACATCAAGTTAAGACACCTTTCATGGATGGAACCCCGTATGTAACACAATGCCCAATTCTGCCATTTAATTCTTTCCGCTACCAGTTCAAAGCTTTGCCTCATGGAACACATATGTGGCATGGTCATGTGGGTAAATACAATTCAATAATGTATTATTGTTGTGGATATCCTTTTTTCGTGAACTGCAGTAGAACTATTCATATGTTTAAACTTGCTGTGCAGAACTGACCTTTTTTTTAGTCACGGCGGACGCGTTTCGAACTATGTCGTTCTTCTTCGGCGTCTGCAAGTGAAATATAAGAACTACATAGTTCGAAGCGCGTCCGCCGCGACTCAAAAAAAAGGTCAGTTCTCCACAGCAAGTTTATACATATGAATAGTCAATAATGAAATTTATTAGTTTTTATTCTTGGATTTCTTGTTCCATAACGATCTGTGTTGTTGAAATTAATTTTGTATTGTAAATTTAACGACTTGCAGTCAATTTTCAATTGTGAATAAATAATAGTTGTAATCACACTTGGCCGAACGTTTACGAGTTATGGAAACTCATCTTCAAGGCATTTTTAAGGCATAATTTTTATTCTTTCAGGCATATTTTCTATAGAGAAACTTTTAATAGAATATGAGTTGTTAAACCTTCGAATTAATATAGTAAATGCTTTACTTCAGATTTTATTCTGAAAATCAAGTCAAGATACGGAATTTTTAATAACGTAAACGTAATTGAAAAATGTGAAAATGGATTGACCAATATTATGGAATTTTTTGAAAAGAAGCTGTTACAAGCTTTAAATGTGTTTTATTATAATATTGCATTGATAGAGTTAGAAAAAATTAGGTTTAAATGAGTTTAAAATTATAGCTATATAGAATGAAAGTTTGAATTCTTTTGCTATCTTTTATCGACTACTCTTTGAAATTAAATTTAAAAATAATGTAATAATAAAAATAATAATTTAAAATATGTAAAAATAATATTTTAGCAATATTTTACCTTCACAACTGCACAATTTATTCACAATCTCAATCTTATTTACATCCCAAGAAAAAATGTTTTAAACATTCATTCATAGAATGTCATTCCTATCGTTTCTGTATCACTCCCAAATAATCATACTAATTATTTTTAGAGGATGAAGCCCACATAGGTCTGAGACCTGTGCGTGGGTAATGAGTTGAATGATGGTGATTGATGAGCTGGACCTACAGTTTTATGTGGGTTCCGAACCACCGGGAAGTGATTTTATAGCAGAGAACAGTGTCATTTTTGCTGGCCAATCTAATCGGTTTAATTTGATTTTCTAAAAATTATAACTTACCTATGTTTCTAGGATTCCAAGATTGCGATGGCTTGTATGGAAAACTTATTGTAAGAAGACAGGAACCCAGTTCTTTCAAGGATTTGTATGACTTTGATCTTCCTGAGCATACTATAATAATTTGGCACTGGTATAATTGGGTGAGTGTGAAACAGTTAATATACATCTCATTGATAAGTTACCGTAGCCTAATCTTAAAATTTCCATTGAAGACAGAAAATTAAATATGGATTTTATAATATAAGTCAAAAATAACCATTAATTTAGCAATATTATGTTGGGAAAAATAAATAGTGGATGACAAAAAAGCAAAATACATTCTTCTATTTGAGCTATTTTGAATGAAATATCTTATGCTTTTATCAAAATAATAATTTCGAACCTCAACCTTTAGTACAAGTTATTTTTTATTCAATTGCAGATAACCCAAGGAATTTTGGAGAATGTACTACACACAAATACATCTATTAAACCATTTGGTATTCTGATTAATGGTAAAGGCTCTTTCAAAGAATTCAAAGACAACTCCAATCGAAAAGTATTCACTCCCAAAGAAGTGTTCCATGTACAAAAAGTAAGTTTTGCATATTATTGAATAATCAATTAATAAGATTGATAGCTTTCCTAGGTTAGAATTATGAATTAGACAATAATATTTTGTAATTTTAGTGTTTTGTAGATTATGAAGATTCAATACAAAAATGTATTCATTGTATCGCATCAGGAGTTAGTCCATGTTTATGTTGTTCGTTTAGCATTTTCTGAGGCATGAACTTTATGAATATATTTATTATGGATCTTCAACATCATACATTTATTATGCAATTATATTGCTATAAAAAGTAGTATATTATGTGCAAATAATTAGTATTTTATAGTAGTCTGTGATGTTTTCCATGATGAAATACTTAATGAACAATCTAATATCAAAACTGACACTGTATTTCAATTTAATATATTGTCAAAACAGATTTGTCACATTCACATATAGTTCAACAAAAATCACACAAAATAGCTTCCAAAAATACAGATTTAACACAGCATTCAGAACAACAAACAACCTGAAATACCAGCTCCAACACAAAACAGCTCACCTAACAAACAGCACAATAAATTCACAAATTCAACAAACCAGGAATATATAAGCTGAAACAAACACATGCCCCAAGTACTACATAGGACAAACTGGCAGATCATTCAACACAGGATACAGAGAACACATCTAAGCACTACATTCCAACTCTGACTCAAAATTTGTAGATCACTTAATCAACACTGGACTCTCACACAATAACATCCAAACTGACTTAGAAATTCTACACACATTCCAAAAAAGCCACAAACTAAATACACTGGAGAAATGTGAAATATTCAAACACCATAAACAAGAACCAAAAACTTACTCAATGACCAAACACAATTCAAATCCAACGCAATTTTTAACAAAATAATGGCCGCTCATCCCAACCTCAGCAAAGCCTGGCGGCAGGCTGATGAAGCTTCTTTCCAGAAGTGGAATGCATCCCTCTAGCATCTCCAATACCGTACATTAAATACAATATATTAAATTGAAATACAGTGTCAGTTTTTATATTAGATTTTAGTAGTTTCAAGTGCCATATGAGTCTTTATCATGAAATCATTCTCGATTTTTTATTGACTGTATTCTCCAAGCATGATTGAAATCTAGCGTGATAAGATTTTTCATTTGTAATTTCAGGGGAAAAGATATTTATTCAGAGCCGCGTTGAACAGTGCTATCTACTGTCCAGTTCAAGTGTCAGTTGACAATCACATGCTAGCAATGGTGTCAACAAGTATTAGCAATATTGAACCATTAAAAGGTGAGTACAATCCTACACTTGTACGGAATAAGTGTTATTTTTAATTTTAGATGTGGGTTTGTCACCATTGGTTTTAACATTGAAGTTTGTGAGGTATAAGTTTATTTCTCAAATCTGGTTCAAGGATTGTTTTCAGTAGAATGTTTTATTTTAAAGCGCATTGTGAAATTGAGGAGGCAATAGATGTTGATTTAGGTCAGAGGTATTTCGATGACATACATGAATTCAATTGTGTTTGACATTGAGATGCTCATAACATTTTTGTTCCTAATATATTTAAGGCATTGTCAAATTACTGGGAAGGCCAGTAGATGAGTTAGTAGTTGAGTAGTGAGCAGTGAGTTGGTGTCTTGTGTTGATGGATGCATGATGGAACAGGAGATTCCATCTTGCATGGCATCCCACCACAAAAGGTAAGACCTCAGTTGATTATACAATTTCATTCATGAACTAAATAATAGGCCAGCCCCATAACTAATCAACATCTATCTTGCTCAATCTTACTCTAACATTTTAAATATTTAGATATGCTAAGCGAGTTGCCAATCCCCTTATTCATAACTTGTATTGAAGTCAAATTAATAAAATAATATTATATTTTGTTGTGAGATAAAAATTCATTTCATTTTACCTGAGCTACGCAGCCCTTTACATACATGGCACAGATGATTACATATTCAAGTGGTTACATAATGTGGTCGCCGTTGCTACATATTTGGTGGAGGCTCAGTCGGTGTATATTATCTGACATCAACCGTTGGACTTTCCCGAGTACAGAGCAAGAGAGTTGTTGATTGGGGTTCAAATATATAAAAAAAGTTGCATTATGTAAGCATCCATTAAAAAAAAAACTAATATTGGAGAAGAACATGAATGAGAATAAAAAAGTATTAAAGAAAGTTTTTGTGAAGAAAAATAGTAAATATTACCAAAAGAAGCATTATAAGGCACTATCTGGTATTGAAAATGTCGAATAAATTAAAGCCTTTACTCACTCCTTGGACATTTTCGAATAAAAAAGAAGAGGATATTGAATATTTCTTTGATTATTTTGAACGTGTTTCCTCAGCTAATGGTTGGGATGAAAAAGATCAATTAACTTATTTGTACTTCTACCTTGAAGGAGTAGCTAGGAAATATTTTCAACTGATTAGTGAGCAATTGAGAGCAGGAAATGAATTAAAGTTTGAGATTATAAAAAATAAATTATTAAAATTTTTCCGACCCTCTTATAATGTAGAAAGATTTGAGCAGGAGTTGAATAGATGTAGAATGGAGTCTGGTGAGAATTTCAGAAGTTATGTGGTAAAAATTTTATTCCTATGTAATAAGGTAGATTTTAAAATGAAAGAGTCTAGGAAGATAAAATATATTTTAAAAGGATTATCACCCCATATTTTAGAAAAGATTGTTATGCTGAAGAATGAATCAATTGAAGAAGTAATAGATAATTTGCAGAAATATGAATTTTCACAGTACATGATAAATAATCAGAATGATTTTCTTAACCCTGCGAGAAAGGATGTAAATTTGGAGAAGTTATTGGAATTGAGTAGAAAAATTGATTATTTGTGGAGGAATCAGGATGTTTTTGGGTTGAATGAAGGAAACTTTAGTGATAAAATTAGGAACAATGATTTATGTGATAAGAATATGAATCCGCCTTATAAAAATAATTACAATAAGAGTGTCAGGCAAAAGAGTAGAATGTTTTGTAAAATTTGTGGAAGAACTAACCATTTTACCCATAATTGTTTTTACAAATCAAGATATAATAAATGTAGATATATAAGAAAGTGTACGATTTGTGATAAAAGAGGGCATGAAACTAGGAAATGCTATTATAATGGGAAATAGTTGTCACCATTGGTTTTAACATTAAAGTTTGTGAGGTATAAGTTTATTTCTCAAATCTGGTTCGAGGATTGTTTTCAGTAGAATGTTTTATTTTAAAGCGCATTGTGAAATTGAGGAGGCAATAGATGTTGATTTAGGTCAGAGGTATTTCGATGACATACATGAATTCAATTGTGTTTGACATTGAGATGCTCATAACATTTTTGTTCCTAATATATTTAAGGCATTGTCAAATTACTGGGAAGGCCAGTAGATGAGTTATTAGTTGAGTAGTGAGCAGTGAGTTGGTGTCTTGTGTTGATGGATGCATGATGGAACAGGAGATTCCATCTTGCATGGCATCCCACCACAAAAGGTAAGACCTCAGTTGATTTTACAATTTCATTCATGAACTAAATAATAGGCCAGCCCCATAACTAATCAACATCTATCTTGCTCAATCTTACTCTAACATTTTAAATATTTAGATATGCTAAGCGAGTTGCCAATCCCCTTATTCATAACTTGTATTGAAGTCAAATTAATAAAATAATATTATATTTTGTTGTGAGATAAAAATTCATTTCATTTTACCTGAGCTACGCAGCCCTTTACATACATGGCACAGATGATTACATATTCAAGTGGTTACATAATGTGGTCGCCGTTGCTACAGGTTAGGGAAAATACAAAAGAATTAACGTTCATTTATGATGTTTTTGATGATATTATTATACATGCAATTAATATTCAAATCGATTATTTGACTCCTGATCAACAATGATATGCTCAATCTTTAGGCCTCTAACTTAATTTAGAGATCTTGTATTGTGCACAGACTGAGCTTGCTCACGCAAGCTTCATATTTCTCAAAAATGTATATATACTAACTTTTTGTAGTAAATTTAACGACTTGCACTCAGTTTTAGATTGTGAATATATAATAAAATTACTCACACTTTGCCGAACGTTTTCGAGTTGTTGAAACCCATCTTCAAGGCCTCAACAACTCGAAAACGTTCGGCGAAGTGTGAGTACATTTATTTTATATTCACAATCTAAAACTGACTGCAAGCCGTTAAATGTACAACAAAAAGTTTACATTAACAACGCAGATCGTTATGGAACAAGAAATCCAAGAATGTTTATATACATTACTATTCGTACACTGATAAATTTTTCTATTTGAAGAATAGAACGTTATTCTCATTTTTCTCTGTTTACTGACTATATTTTCTGTTATTTTCTTCGTGGAAAACAAATTTCTTCCCTCTTCTACAAAAATTATCATAAATTTATTTCACTCTCCTTCACACACAGGCTTATGTCCAAGTGAGGAATATCTTCTTTTTTTCATCAAACTGCAATGTAACAAACAAATGTTTGTTTGGATCAGAAATAAAGCAAATTTTAAATTCTAAATTTCATATTTTTCTATGAAATACATCCTTCTGATTAAAATTAATTTCTCCTTATACAAGAGAGAGAAAATTCACGTCAGAAACTCGAACTGAAATACAGTAATAGGTATTTAACGAGATGATAGAAATCTGGACCCTGGGACCCAAAATATGATTATTTCAATGACTGAAATAGTAAGTAATGTTTTGATAGCTCTAATGGCCTGCATGATATTAAAATGTGCAATGGATTCCAGTGACGGATTTCCCACTAGGCACACTAGGCCAGTGCCTAGGGGCGGCTCAGCCTGATGGGTTGCCTCCGGAAGCATGTACCTACTTCAACTTAATTCAGACATTTTTTGAACTAAAAGATGAAAAGTTGACACATCCCTAGAGAGAGTAGTTAGATTGTAGTAATTTTCGTTGACTCTCTTAGAGGCATTTTTCATGTGTATGAAGAAAGGGCCTCTTTCGAAACGTACTCTTTCATGAAGAGTATGAGACGTGCTGCAAAAGTCAGAAAAAAGGAAAATCCAGGCAGATGAAACCAATGAAAATGAAGTCATCCTTACAGGCCGTGATAAATTAACATTAGAAACATAATTATGTTGTTCTTGACAAACTCAAGTTAGCTTTACGAAGCACAAAAAGGCTTATGACGTTCTCAGCCAAGATCTCATATAGATAAGTTCTCAGTTTTTAACAATCGTCTTCTGCTGAAACTGTTATAGATCGTGCTGAAAAACTTAAATCTTTTTATGAAATTGATCTAGAAAAATCATTTTCAAATGAGACCATACACTTCTCTGGCCTTCTAAAGAGTGGCGGTGTTAAGGACAACACTTTATCGATGATAAAGCTCATAAGAGAACAAAATCTTCAACATATTTCCCAACATACTAGATAGTAGATATAACTCTTCGTATGTATTTTTTTGTGCACAGCTGTTTCAAACTGCTCAGCAGAAAATTCACTTTTTGTTTTTTTTTCCTGTAAATACTATTGCTATCTAGTCTTGAGACTAATGTCAAAGACTTTCCTTTGTCTTTAAAAGAATAAAATCTTGCCTTAACCCAGAATGAATAAAGGTAAACTATAAGCGTTGATTCTTCTACACATCGAGGCTGAACTTTTGATCAGTGATTAAATAAAACTTGAAGACTTATAGTGTTATAGGGGAGGAGTCCACAATGGTTAAAAGTAGGGGGAAAATATTTAAGGAAACATAATAAAGACTTCCTAAAGTAGAAAACATTGATACGTTAGTGATTAGTCTATTTTTTGTGATGTTGAAGATCCATCTTGTTTCCACTAATATGTATTATAAACTTAAAAAAACACTTTTGAATGGAAATTGACTCACGTTATGGCGTGACGGCCGTTTCGCTCTGTTGTCTAGAGCATCATCAGACGACCCACAGTACACTGATTCAAGGCATGAGTTTGAGGGTTAGTTATGTTGGAATGGTGAAGGGGTGGGGGGATGAGTAGGCGGGAGGTTTGAAATTGGGATTATTTTGTCAAATAGAGTATGTGAGAAGAAGTTAAGTTGATCATTTAAAATGTTGTCAGGTTGCTGCTTTGCATGTTTGTATATCTCATATTGTTCTAAAACATTGAGTTTCTGGCTTTTGTGAGTGAAGTGTAGTGTGTCTAAATTAGTGTCAATGTCTGTATAACTGTGGCCTGTTGAAATGATGTGTTCAGCAAAAGTGGAATGTGTGTTTGGGTGTGAGATGGCTCTTGTGTGTTCTTTGAATCTAGTGGTGAATGTCCTGCCAGTTTGTCCTATATTGGGTTCCCCAATTTCTTGCATCCTAGCTGAAATCTTTATCCACAATATAGAACAAAAACATATCCTACATAATACAGACAAAATCATCAGCTGGCACCGATATGTTGATGACATTCTAATTCTATACAAAGGCAATAAAAGACAAACTGAAATATTCCACACCAATCTCAATAAAATCCATCCAAATTTAAAATTCACCTTAGAACTTGAACACAATAATAGTATCAACTTTTTGGACATCACTATAACAAAGCAGGAACATTCATTCAAAACATTTAGAATTTACAGGAAACCCACAACAACTGATACAATAATCCACAATACATCAAATCACCCAACCCAACATAAACACGCCGCTTTCAATCACATGCTCCACCGACTAACAAACATTCCTATGTCACAAGAAGATTACAATATAGAATTGAATACTATAAAATACATAGCACAACAGAATGGTTACAAACACACACTAATAGACAAACTACTGCACAGAATATCAACAAAACCAATCACTCACACCAGCAACAAACAGAATGACAACCCCCATACATTCATCACACTTACCTACCTCAACAACAAAACTCATAAAATAGCAGCTTCATTCAGGAAACTCAAATATAAAATAGCTTACAGAACAACTAATTCACTCAAAAAACACCTGCAGTCTCAGACAACATCTCAAAACAAGTACAACAGATCTGGAATTTACAAATTGAAATGTGATGACTGCAACAAGTTCTATATAGGACAAACTGGCAGGACATTCACCACTAGATTCAAAGAACACACAAGAGCCATCTCACACCCAAACACACATTCCACTTTTGCTGAACACATCATTTCAACAGGCCACAGTTATACAGACATTGACACTAATTTAGACACACTACACTTCACTCACAAAAGCCAGAAACTCAATGTTTTAGAACAATATGAGATATACAAACATGCAAAGCAGCAACCTGACAACATTTTAAATGATCAACTTAACTTCTTCTCACATACTCTATTTGACAAAATAATCCCAATTTCAAACCTCCCGCCTACTCATCCCCCCACCCCTTCACCATTCCAACATAACTAACCCTCAAACTCATGCCTTGAATCAGTGTACTGTGGGTCGTCTGATGATGCTCTAGACAACAGAGCGAAACGGCCGTCACGCCATAACGTGAGTCAATTTCCATTCAAAAGTGTTTTTTTAAGTTTATAATAGTCTATTTTTGTTAATTTTTCTTTTTATTCAAGTATTTCAATAATAATGTATTGTTTAGTTTATAAAAGAATAACCTTTTCAGAGGTAATTAAAATCCAAAACAGTAACTCTCAATGATTTTATGAACCGCCTTTCATGGACTCGTTTGATTTAGTTTTTTATTTAAATGACCTTGGCACAAATGTGGCATGTTTCAAGGGGGCGGCAGTCACAATAGTGCCTAGGGGCTAAAAATGAATAAATCCGTCCCTGATGGATTCATTAACTAATTATATGCTCACGGTGTTTTTGTTTCCAGTTGACAGTTTCATGATGAACGCTGGAGAGAGATTCAACTTTATTTTAACAAGCAATCAATCCGAAGATTGTTATTTGATGAGGTTTCGGGCATTTGGGGATTGTGGAGATGAAAATGGTCTACACCAAGAAGCCTTTGTTTGTTATGAAGGAAAAACGCCCGGTTTAAATACAGACTACACACTATCATACGACATGGGAAGAAGGAATGGTATTGTAAGTTCATATTGTTACCAGCTGGTCTATATTCAGTAATAGTCTGTATTCAAGTAATAGAATCTGTAATAATTATTAGTTTTATGACTCCTTTTAGAATAATCATTTATTTCGACTTGGAAAGTTGCCCTGAAAAAATATTATTAACTTCCTAGGTACTGGGGCCTATTGGCTCTTGCATAAGAATTAACAAAAAAAGTTTATCAGCACTTATATTTTGATGTTTGGCCTACCGCTAAACCTATAAATGGAAGTTTTCACTTGTAGGTTGTAATTTTAAATTTCTATGCCCCTGATCAAAGAAATTGCAATACTGTATTAAAAACTACTGGTCTGTGGTAGTTTGAGTTAGCAAGTAGTTTTTTTTTTGTAGATTACGTCTTGGAGACTCCAGTTAAGGAGTATAAGACAAGTCAGATTAACATTAGTCATATACACTAGATACCATAATTAATTACTATATCAATTAGTTGAGGTGAGGCTTAATTTTGATGTGAAAGGAACTCTTGTACACTATAAAAGCTTTATCAACTATTTAACTAAATATTTTTTAAATATTTCTATATTTTCAAGACTCTTAAAAAACTGCGGTAGCTTATTGTAGAATTTCCTACCAATAAAACTAGGTTTTTGTTTGAATAAGCTACTATTGTGACTCACCAAGTGATAATCTCCTCGGCTTCTTGTATTATAATCATGTACGTCAAGATTTTGGTTAATATAATTTGTTTTTACATATAAGGTAGCTTCATACACATATAAGCAGGGTACAGTTAGGAGACCAAGTCTCTTGAACAACGGCCTACATGAATCCAATCTATTTACTCTTTCTATACACCTAACTGCGTACAGTGAATCCAATCTATTTACTCTTTCTATACACCTAACACTAGTGGAAGTGTCTGGTAAGTTTATAGAAACAAAATTAGGCACCACGCATGAAATAAACTTTAAACTTTCTACTCAAGTATTTCTTCGGACAAGGCTAACAAAGGTATCCATCAATAATTATTATCGGTTATAAAATAAGTATAATACCGTTTACTGTTGATGTTTTGCGGTAGCCCATAGAGCTTCGTTCATGAATTATAGGCCTACGGTAATAGGCAAAAAGGAAAGGCAAAATAGCCAGCTTCTCTGATATAAAAGAGTAAGCAATTATTCCAATGAAAACTGATAACTTAATAAATTTTCAATGATTTTATAATATTTTCAGCTGTTCAACGCCGTTCAAGTGGCAGGTACAAACTATGACAGAAACGAATTGGTGTCTGTAACTGACATAAGGAGCACAGAAAATAATGAACTGAACATCACAGGAACGCCTGCTGTAACTCTCTACGTAAAATTGGATTCTAAAATTTACAGTAAGTGAAAAAATTCAAATGTTATGCTTAACTTATTTTAAATCAAATATGTATTGGATACTATAAAATCGAATTAATAGGAAATGCTTGTTTTCAGAATTTATACATGTGCAGTATTTATTTCGGATAGGAAAATGTCATATTAATTAGTTGATAAAAAATCAAAACAATTTCCTTTATCTTTTCAACGGTTTGCTTCTCTATTGCTACAGAAGCAAATATAATACTTGTTACCGCCGATACTGTGATTTGACTCCAACAATACTTTTAAATTTTATAATAATAATTAAAAAAAAATTATTGAAATACTAACTGGATAAAAATAATCCAATACTGTTTTACTTTTATAAATTGCATAAAATTAATTGAAACTTTTTTAAGTGGTCTGAAATAGTTATGGGTTGATCTAGAACAAAGGTTCCCAAAGAGGTCCCCCTGGGGTCCATGTCAATGAAAAATTGAATTGGGGTTCATGATATGTTAATGGGCATTCACGATAGCGCGTGTCTTTGGATGGGGGCGTGCTAAATAATATTTATGTACTTGCATAATACTTTTTTATAAATGCATAATAATATGTAATGTGTATCTATTTTAAAGAATAAAATATTAAGACATTTAAAAAGATCGCATAAAGTTCGTTTTTATATATTTTTAAATAAATTATAAACGTTCACTGGTAGGTTACTAAACACCTTAGGTATGGTATACCAAATATATCTTGTTATTTTTAGCTATATTATAATGAGCAAAGAATCCTCATATATTTTAATTAACTTCTATCATATTTTAAAACTAAGAACCTTGACTAGTAGGTCACTAAACAGCTTAGTTACCAAATTATTTAAGTTATTTTAGGTATAATTATTCTTATGAGCCAAAAGGTTTCAATTATCAAACCATACCGACTTTCTTTAATATTCAATTTATTTTATAGGTTATAGCATATCTATTGGTCATTGGAATAATTGTTCGAAATTGTCCTAATGGAAAACAAATATGAGCACTGTATGTTATATTTGATGATCAGAAAATCATAACTGATTGTTTCTGGCTTTCTAGTGAGAAAGTGGCAGTTCAACTTTAAAGCTGGGTAATGAATTTTTCACGAGTCAATAAATTATACAATAAGGTACATCACTAGAATTTTGGATAGCAACTGTAAAATGTGTACGAATGCATATTGGCTCAGTTTCCTCACTACAATAGTATTGAAAGTACATTACACTATTAGTCTAAAACTATATATTTTTGTGATAAATTCTTTTCTATTTCTTCGATTTTTACAAAAACTGACAAAGTTTTTTTTCTTAATATTCCTCTTTCCTTACATATAAGGAAGAAGGACATTTTCGGATCTGGATACGGTATTAAAGATAAAGCCTTCTTCAGCTGTTTTTTCTTCTCTTCTCTTCAATTAAATTCTCTGTTGGACAACTAAATTATTATTAATCATTTTATTGATACACAATTTTTTTTCGATTTTCAGATGATGCACTCTACCCAGGATCGTGGCCTCAATTCAATGACATAACATTCGACTTTCCAACCAAGCCTATGTATCCACAAAAGGACGAGCTCAATGAGAACGATACATGCTCTGAAATTTCGGCCAAAACGAATCACTGCCTTGGAACGTTTTGTGTTTGTCCCTACACACAAGATCTTCCACTGAATGTTCTAGTTGAGTTGGTACTAGTTGATGTCAGTAAGTGTCAGCAGAACGAATTGCACTTACTTTTAGTGACTTTTTCGGTTGATGCACTAATTTTATACACACATTTTGCAACTAAAACAAATTGGTTCACCAGCAGTATATTAGGTGTTTCTATGTTTTTTTGTTTCTCATCTAAGAATTTACTTCATTTAGCCTATAATTGGCAGCATGACCATAGAAGTACTTTTTCAAGTTCAATTGACAATGCTTGATCTGATATTGGTCCAATATCAGTAAAGTACAAATGAATCGGTCAATTATGTTACTGGTGAAACGCAGTGTTATCTACTAAGAGTGCCTATGAAGTCACTGTACTAAGAACATAGTGGCATATTATCAGAAACTTCAATTATCATAAGCCCTTAAAAGCTCATCCCAAATTCACTCATCCCAAATCATTACTTGCAGGCCGACTGTAAAAATATTTGGCCGATCCCAAATATTCTTGTAAAGTTTTTTTATAATGCTGATGATGCCCACATGAGTCCGAGACTTGTGCGTGGGTAATGAGGTGAATGATTACACATAAATGCCTGACGGTGGAGCGGGATTCGAACCCACTACCACTTAAACGACAGCAAGCTGAAGTTGCGACACCCCAACCAACTGCGCTAAGCGGCCCGCCAAAGAGCTCATTTAAAGGTATCTGTTCAATCAGATAGATAAGCTGCGTTCTCGTAGGTCCTGTTTGTAACGGTGACCGATTAGATTGGCCAGCAAAAAAGACACTGTTCTCTGCTGAAAATCACTTCCCGGTGGTTCGGAACCCACCTAAAACTGTAGGTCCAACTCATCAATCACCATCATCCAACTCATTAACCACGCACAGGTCTCAGACCCATGTGGGCTTCATCCTCAAAAAAAAAAAAAAAAAAAAGCTCTTATTGTATATGATAATAAATTTACCACACTACACGGAAGCGATAACCCATGAAAAACGGAATATTAAATTATTCATTATATTTAATTTCATATTCACATAGAATCATTATTTGGGAATTAAATCTTGTGTACTTAACTGTAAATAACAGCTTTCTAAACAATGTTCGTTTTCTGCAGGTATAGAAAGGAATCAAGATCACCCCATTCATTTACATGGCAATAACTTCTACATAGTGGCAATTGAGTCAGTTGGTAGAAATATAACATTTGAAAGTGTAAAAGCAATGAATGAGCAAGGAAAAATAAGTAAAGTTCTCGAAGGAGTGCCAAGCAAAGACACAATTTCAGTGCCAAACAAAGGTTACGCTGTAATAAGATTCAAAACAACTAATCCAGGTAATTGAATTTGTTTCCTACGTTAGTTTGTTCATGATCTCGGAATCGTATTATAATCCTTTGTATCTACTAAGGATACTAAGGTATATTTTGTATCTACTAAGGTTAACTACGTAATACCTAACCTAACCTCGTAGTTAAAACACGCTGCAGCAATTTTATAAAGATCCCCTAAATGTTTGGGAGGATGTCTCCCCACTCCCCCCCTCACGCGTGAAGCTGACTATGGTAGCTGTGGGTTAAGTGGTGGAGGGGGCTCTTATGCCTCAACTTCGCCCACAGCACTTTTTGTTACTTGTAAAGTGCGCAAATCACACACACACACAACCAATAATTAACATGATTCACCAGTAATTGTTGGAATAAAATTAAGAGTTTAAACTTACGGTAAAATCCACCACTATGAATCTTATTGCATGATGTAATTTAGAATGATATTGTATAGCTAGCGGAAATTATTTTTTTGGGAAATCACTTGCAGTGCTCATGAGTAGCTATTGTGAAACTTGATTACTTAACAATTTTGCTTATTCACATGCCTTGTATTTAATGCCATATTCACATTCTATAGGCTACAAAATAATTACATTACCATATGTTAATAATGACTCCAAGTCAAGAAAAATTCATTTAAATTCATAGAAATGCAAAATTTTGCAGCATTCATGTGAAGAATTATTCAAAGGAAGTGATAGTGACTTGTTTTACTCTTGTAAACTTGGCCTTCTTTTTCAGGTTATTGGCTATTTCATTGTCACATTTCCAATCACATGGAATTAGGTATGGCGATGGTTTTCAAAGTGGGCCAACACTCTGACATGGTGAAAACTCCAAAGAATTTTCCCAGGTGTGGAAACTGGATTTATGAACCAGAAATTGAGTCAAATGAAAACAACTCGGCGGGGTATCAAGTTATGAAAACTTCCATCATGATGACAATCATGATATTTCAATTATTTCTATATTGATCAACTTCTGCAATTTTCCACCAAACAATACGAGATAATGTTTATCAATTCAAAAATGAATATTGCAAAGTTGACTTCAATGCAACCTCTCCTGCCTCAAATTCATACTTCAAGACTGCTGGCACTATTTTATAAGAGATCATGATGAATGACATGTGTACTTTTGAAAAATAAACGTTTTTATAAAATAATAATGTTATTATTAAACCTGTAATACTCTAGACATTCCTAACATATCACATAATTGTCGGCTAGTATTGTGTAAAAGTTCTCAGAAATTGAGTAACAAAATGTATTTCCCAACAAATAAATCTCTAAAAATATATCAATAAAAAATGCATCTCTTACAAATGGGTTCATATACGAATTTATATACTCCGTTATAGAAGTTTTATTAAAAACAAGTGTCAATCATTTTGATGTTCACTCGATACCGTACTTCTCTGGTGAGTAAAGTGCATAGCATCAACACACAAGCAAATAAGTAGCATACAAAATGGCGCATTATCACAAACAAAATTGATTTTAAAGTTGTCTGTTTTTAAGTGAATTTTGTGAGGGAATCAACTTATTTCAAAATATTCTGGCGGAATGAACAAAATAATGCTGATAAAAATTTTGAAAAATTGTAGCGCACTGACACTGGTGGGACCCACTAATCACCCTTTCGCCCCTCATCTGGCATGAGGACGGATATACTTTGCCTTGAAAAGTCCAATGTATGCAGTGTAATGCATGAATAATATGTGCAATGTATCGACTAAAGACATTCATACATACAGTTGTACTTCAAACCGTGTCAATTCATTTTTTAAAAAAGGTGGACTTAGTTATGAAATGAAATAAGTCTTATTAGGCGGAGTTATATGTTTAACGCATTGAAGCAAATATTCAGTAACTAGGTCGAAGTGTAGAGTACACATACGCAGTAGTTACTTCATTTCAATTACTGTCAGATTATGGACAATTTTGTCAACACTAAACTGTAGGCTATTTCTACACATCATGAAAATAATTCATAATTTAGTAGTGTTTGCTTCATAACTCTTCTCCAACATTGTATATAGAGAAAACTAAAGATTTGAATATGTTTGACACGCGAAAATAGTAATTTTAAAAAAGGTGATTTACACAATATTGTATGTTTACGCTACTTGATATTTTCTGATGAGTTGAACGCAACTAATCTAAAACGCGTTTTCAATTGCAAGCAATGCACTTTCTTGGCGTTATCTTATGGATTTCTGTCAAAGAAAGTTTTTCATGCATTACAAGCACTACCTATTGAGAACGCGTTCTCCCAAAAATATCAAGTTATTTCAAGTAACATAAAACTAAGTGAAAGGATACGAATTAGAATCCATTTCCATAGAGTTAAACACATAAATATTACAACTAAAGGTGGAAATACACTAAACCGTATAGGACTGTGTCAGGCCAGACAAAAAATGATCATTAGTGTGCACACTACAACTTATCAACATACGGTACCCTGATGAAATTGACATACAGGAAATTGAAAAGTGTGCAATAGTGGAAAAAATCAGAATGTCTAGCCTCAGAAGAGGGAGGTTTCTTGCAATAGGCACTCAAACAAACACTATTGAATAATTGATTTTTGTACATAATTCTAAAAAGACTCACTTTAGTTTCATTTTAATTCTTATTTTTTTAATTTTCATTCATTATTTTGTAATTAATAGACTATACTAACTGCATAAATTCCATATTATATTTTTCATTTTTCATTTACATTCATTATTTTGTAATTAATAGACTATACTAACTGCAAAAATTCCATATTGAATTTTTAATTTTTATTAAAAATTCCATATTTTATTTTTTATTTTCATTCATTATTTTGTAATTAATAGAATATTCTAACTGCAAAATTCCATATTGTATTTTTTATTTTTATTTATAACATTTTTAACCATCCACTCCACCTCAGTATTGGGGTGAAGTGGATCAAGCAAAAACATTTTTTTTTAAGTCAATTTTGAGCAAAAAAATATGGGTTCCAAGGCATTGGATAGTAGAAGATTGAGAGGTGATATATTAATTTTTTGAAAATGTTCTCTAAATTTTAAAGCACAAAGAAATTTAAAAAACTACTTATTTTGATCCACTTCACCCCAGATTACGGTACCTACCCGCATGCAACGCATATTCAACGAGTGTGCACCGCATATGATAAACAAAAATCAACTACTAGTAGTTTTGTTTGCAGAAATTGCATAGCACATCGGAATGTGCCGGCATCATGTGTCATGACAGTAAAAATATTCTAATCGGCCATTCTCGAGTTTGCAGCGCGCATGGCACAGTCATGTGCTTCTCAGTGACGGAATGGTCTAGCATACTCCAATACATATATACAAAGAATATTATTTTTCCTACAGTGACCCGAAAAAGTGCCTATTTTTGCACTAACTGTAGCACGCAAAATAGTCTATTCCTGCACCAGTGCGGGAAAGTACTTTCCCGCACTGTAATTTACTTTTCCGCACTCCAAATTTGCAACCTAACAACACAAAATAGTGAGCATGTAATACGCAGGTTCCCTATTCTGCATTCAAAAATAGGTTGGCTACTCTGCTTCAGCTGTGAATAGTTGTTGTTGATGAAATCGATTTGATTCGAAGATAGGTTATGTGAGGGATTTTCAGGTTATGTATGCCCTGTTTTGTTCTGTTTGAATTACTTTATACATTACTGTAGGAAAAATTTAATGTGTAATTCGAGTGCAAAGTATTGTTTCTGCACTCGAGAAACTTTTTTCACTCGCCTTTGGCTCGTGAAAAAAACTGTTTCTCTCGATGCAGAAAAACGGTGCTTTGCACTCTAGTTACACAAATAGCTATTGCATGTACCGGGACGGGCACATGTATATATGGTCTAGTCTCTAGTGTATGTGTACAGTCTAGGGTATGTCCATCATCCAGGTAATTTCATATCTACAAGCATTCAACATGACAGACACAGATAGCCGCGAGCCGTAGCAAGTATCTGTTCAATCAGATAGATAAGCTGCGTTCTCGTAGGTCCCGTTTGTAACGATGACCGATTAGATTGGCCAGCAAAAAAGACACCGTTCTCTGCTGAAAATCACTTCCCGGTGGTTCGGAACCCACCTAAAACTGTAGGTCCAACTCATAAATCACCATCATCCAACTCATTACCCACGCACAGGTCTAAAACCTATGTGGGCTTCATCCTCAAAAAAAAAAAAAAAATCTTTATGTAATCTGTGATCAAATTTATTGTTTTTTCCCTGATCAGTGTATTTACCATTGCAGCCATACCTGTTGTGGCACATACTGGTATACCTCGTACCCACACACTGAACTATATGTGTTACTTGTTCTCTGGCTCACGTTAAGTGTCTGACACGTACTGTAGTTTTCATATAACTTGGCAGCAGTATGCTGGGTTCAGATGTAGCATGTCCCATCTGCTACACGCTGCCAAGTTATATGAATACTACAGTATATATCTGTAGATGTGCAAGCACCTTAAGGTGTACTTATGTTCCAGAGCACCATAGTACAAGAGCATGGAATAAATAATTCAGATAGACTAATTCATGATTGTTTATTCAAGAGGCTATTTGCTTACCATCTCTTTATTTTATTTAAATATTTAAAAAGTAACAATTAAGTTTGATATAAAAAATAAGCAGAATCTAACATTAGACTTATACAAACACAATTTGCTCGTTTACAAATTTCATCATAAAAACGTTCATATGGGCATCAATAATGTCTTTGACTAATGGTGGGCGTTACTAATCAATTTCTAGGTGTAATGGCGTTGAATGAGTTATAAAAATAGAACACGAATCAAATTACATAGATTTCACATAGCTTACTGTGATAATATAATATATTGAAAATATATTTGAATAACAACCAAGCAGTCACAAAGTACTATAATTCATTAAATTCCTGATTACATGCGGGCGTTTACGACTTGAGTAATGTAGAAATCAAGAAATTTAAAAATTAATATATTTATTGACACTTGAACTTGACATTACTTAAGATGCGTTTGGACTATGAAACTATCTTTTACAACAAAGTGGTCGTGATGTTCAGTCACGACCGCTCAAGACTGCGCTTGGATGGGTGACCGTGCTTCAATGACTTGATGTTACAAGCTTTATTATCACTTACCCGGTGGTTCGGAACCCACCTAAAATAGTAGGTCCACCATGTTCCCCGTAACATGGCACAAACGGCGAGGTGGAACTACCCGTAAGGGTCTCCCCACCATTAAAAGCCATACGCTTATTATTATTACAACAAAGTTTGATAAACAAGGTTCTATAACAAGTTGTTTTATGTGCTATACCACTAATTGGCCAGGAGAGCAAAGCTAGACAGGCCGCCAACCGAACAACTTGGCCGCCAACTTGGATATCCGCCTCTAGATAATGACAGGAACAACTAGATTAATGACAAGAGACTAATTGTCTCGCATAAATATAAGTTATGTAGCTATACTAACAGCCATATGCTAAATAAATAAATAAATAACAAGTTGTTATAAAATATTGTTATGAAAATGAAAAACTATCTATACCAAGTATATAAAAGCTTTGTTGCGTAACACTTTGATTTCCAAAGCAACAATTGTTTGAAAAAAGGTTTACAATTTGGTTATATAACGGTTTTGTTAATTTAATAAACACCCTAAGCACCTTTAACGCAACAACCAAATTCTGCAAATAATCAGGAATTTAACTTAGCATATTTTTATTAGTTGATGAATAATATAATTGCATACCATACTATAAATTAGTATAAGTGTAGAAAACTGAAATATATAATTTATTTCTACAATGATTTACACACCAATTCATCTGTCTAAAAACTGACTTGAGCAAATTCTGGAATAAATAATAAAATGTCTGTACTTCTATTCAGTTCATTACCAAAACCACAATGGTTTGAACTACAGTGTTGTCATTTCTGTTTGAATTCTATTGGTTGTTGTCCAAGCATAAAAATTATGTTTATCAAATAGTGTTACAGTATTAATATCAACGTCACAAATATCAATTTCACAAAAAAAAATTCTTCAGCAATTCTGAAAAGTTTTCAAACTGGCTTGCCACAGTTTTAAAATTAACTTGTTTCAAATGATACTTTTTTAATTAAACACTGCACAACAATTTACTTTATAATATGTATAGAAACCATTCCTTCCGATTAAACCGCTTACATTACTTTCATAATGGAATAATAAATTGTTGTCAGAAAGGTTTGAATGAATTAAGCGAATAGTATCTTCAGTCAGCTTCAGCAGAGAGATTAATGTAATTAATCCTTATTATAATACAACCTGTTTTACAAGACTACTTCACATTAATTGATTCTACTAATATTCCCAGCAATCATCAAAGAATACATTTTTGATAAAACTCTAAAAAAATAAAAAACTTTGAAAACTTGTCAAATTTAAAAAATCTATGATTTCATGGAGTTTTTTCCACGAATTATTGTTGAATCTCATCAGTTCCAAAATCTTTATTTTATAAGACACTTTTGTTAAATGAATATTACGTTAAGTATTCAATCGTAATTAATTAACTGAGCTCTCTTGAAGTATAAGAAATGTATACGATATATTAACAAAGTTTAGTGAACTGTGGCATGTATAGTAAAAAGATTGAACGATGAAGATTGTAGAATAGATAAGGAAGTAGAGGATTGGAAGGAGATAAAAATGTATCTAAATGTATTATTCCATGTAAATGTAGAAAACTATCATAGATTTTATTATTTCGATGAACGATATTTGAATTGTCCACAAAACTGTTCACAGGAAATAAACAGAAAATGAGCAAAAAGCAAAATATATGTCGATAATATGGACCGCTAATATTGTATTTGGAAACTCAACCGTCACGAACATTAAATATTCCATACTTAGAATGAGATTCTAAGTAAAAAATACACATGGATTTACAATTAACTAATTAGGGTATAAATATGAATATTTCATACAGCTAATATCCTTTCAATGGTGATAAATAGTGCTTTGGTTTTCTCCTTACATGATAAGTGGGGGGGGGGGGGGGAGGAGGAGGAGTAGGTAAAGTAGTAATTGAAAATGTTAAACACCAACTGCAAACTCATAACATAACTTTCTTTGTAGTAGCGAAGATGATATGTGGAAGGTATCCATAATGAATAATAAGACGAAATTGTCACTTCTCATTTATTAAAAATATCTAAATATTTTATTAAACATAATGAATAATAAGACGAAATTGTCACAACCACGTTTATTAAAAATATTGAGAAGCTAGTTTCGGTTGTTATACCATTATCAATCTCAAACAAATTCGATTTTCTCGATATTTTTAATAAATATGGTTGTCTTTCTTAGTAATGGCGAAGGTGATATTGTGGAAGGTATCGTCTTATTATTCATTAAATATGGTTGTGACAATTTCGTCTTATTATTCATCATAACATAAATTTTTCAGACAATCTTCAAACTAGTAGAAGGAAGAGGCTAGCATAAAATTTAAAAATACATAAAATATCGGCTCAAGCACAATCATAAAGCAGCAAGAAGCTGAATTCTTCATATTGAAAAATGTTCAGTGGTCAACAACTTGCTATAAAAAAATGATGGGGTTCCAAAATATCAAGCCTTACTATTCCTGCACTGAACTGAATTTTACAGTCAATTTTTAAGAATTTAGTATCAATCTAATAAAATACAATTACACAAATTAATAACAATAATTGAAGGTCTAATTTGAAATTCATGTCTGATTAATGGATTTTTAAGGTTATAGTAATAGATTAACTATCACTTTCACACTAAGCATGTGGACTTGGATTGAATTTATTCTTAGTATTTTTTTTAAACAACGCTTCAGATTAAAAGATAATTATCAATAAATATATTATAATACAGGACTATTAATGAGCTTACAGGTTTAAGACAGATAAGAAAAAATCAATTGATGTGTAGTTCTCAAAGATGGAGAACCAATACCAATTAATGGAAACTAATCAGTCTAAATACAAACAATAGTGCAATAAAACTTAGGTAGAATGGTACGTATAGACAAGTGCTATAAAGTTAAGCGTTCATTCATCTTGAATTTAAAAACTATAATTAATTATATTACAAAATATAATTTACATCGTAATCACTCTATAATGTTCATCAAATGCACAAAAAAAATTATTTACATAGAATATCTATAAAATTATACATCTGAACACAATATTTTTATAATACAAGGAATGATAATGCGTTTAGATTTACTGAACTGGTCAAGATTAGACACTGTCAAGTTATATATAAAATCAATAGAGTTCTGAAAAATGAATCGGCAAGATGCAGGTGATAAGACTAGATATGAATAATGAATGAAAATAAGTGACATCACGTACTGCGGTCAATATGAAGGTAACATTCATTTACGAATAATTATTCATGGTTGAAAATATTTGAAAATTATTTCACTTGTCATGAATTTGAAATATGACGTTTCATTTTGTTTCAATAGTATATTAATGTTCATAGCATAACAGCTAGGAGGAAAATATCCAATGATCTAGTATTATTTTCTTTCTGCTCATAATTGTTTTCTGAATTTCTAATTGAAATGGAAATTTAAGTAGAAATAAAATTTGGAATTTTAATGAAAAATCTCATACAATATACGATAAATTTTTCAAGTTTCAATATTTGCAATATGATAAAAAAGATACCATTAGATCACTTTGGATTGATCTAAAGTTTCAGTTAGAGGCAAATAGAAATGTATTTAAATAATTTTTTAAGTTTCCGAGTCCATTATTTTAACTTTGACTAGCCCAGATATCTAAAACTTCACTATGAATATAGAAACGTTTGGAAACCAAGCAAAATGATGTGGAATAGAGGAAATTGGACTATCGCCTAAATCGCGCAGAAAAAATGGTCTTTGTGTGGTCAATCGTCATTGATTAGAATAGTAGAAAGAAATAATATTAATATGTAGTGAATAGATAAAAACATTGTACAAAGCATATATCACAAATGTATCTATACAAATCAAACTGTACAATATCTAACCATAAGACCGCCCATCAAGCTTCAATAAAAGAAGCAACAGCAAGTATTCATGTTAAAAATATGAATGTCAACTAAAAATAAAGAGTTAGGATTTTCATCTATTTGGATCCGTTTCCACTTGTTTTGTAGAAGCTGAGTTTGGCCTGTTCAAAACTTTTTGAACGGTTGTTGGACGATTATTACTAGTTTCAAATTTTTGTTGCAACGATGCTACATTACTACTTTTATTCACAGCTGGCTTTAAAGGTACAATTTTTTTACTGTCTTGTTTATCTGCTTCATTCACACCACTGGGAGAGGTGACTGCTGCTGATTGTCTACTAATTACTGGAGGAGCTGATGACTTAGACTGGAGGCCTGGGCCCGTCGTGCTCTGATTCCTACCATTCACCATTGCACTGATAGGCGGCTTAGCTTGAGCTACAGTTGACTTCAAACTAGATTGATTGGGTTTAACACTCGGGATTGAAACAGGCTTTGGAGCTGGTAGAGGGGTCCTACCTGTTCTAAATGAACTGTTTTTAGGCACGTTTCTGAGAGGCAAAACCGTTTTAGGCTGTGAGTTGTCAACGGATTTAATTTTATTTTGCGTAGGTTTGATGACTAGATTTGTATCTTTCTTCGAATCCTTTACACTGTCATTTGCACTCATTTTATCAGGGTTAGATTTTAGTTTGGAAACCGCAGTATTATTATGAGGTAGATTGTTAATGTCTGATTTTTGTTTTGGATTAAGGCCTACATTGTTCGGAGGCACGGATGGTTTTGCAGCTGATTTCAATTCATCAATACCATTATTGATTGGAGGCAGAGCTCTATTAAGAAACGGCGCTCTTTCACTAGATCCATTTAGTTGAGAAGGCTCTTTCGTTGATTCCGTATTTCTGTCTTTCACATCACTTCCAACTACAGCTGGTTTTGTAGTTTTATCATTGTTTTGGAAAGATGTCATGTTTCCACCAGTACTTTCTGTTGAATTTGATTTTTTGGTATCAGAGTTGGATTTATTGTAATAAGCTGCAAAAGGCCCGTTACGAGAGGAACTGTAAGGTTTATAGCTCGGTGCTGAAGCATCTGGTACTGACACTGAAGGAATACCTTTATCATGTGATGTTGCACTTTCAGACTCTGTCTTCCTCTCATCTATCCGAGCTGTACTTATCGGACTCATATACCCTGAATTTGAACTATTGGAGCTTGCACAATACTTTGGTGTAGAATTAAAATTACTGTAACCAGCTTGCCAAGGTGTATTAACATATATCTGATTCGTTTTATTCTCAGACATATCTGTTACAGTTGAAGAAGTTTCATCATCCACATCTTTCTTTCTCTTCAGAGTAGAAGAAGAATAAATAGATTCTGTATTGCGTGCCTCAATTTCCGATACTATTTCTCCCAATAGTCCCATTGACTCACTACTTCCCGCCGACATATTATTGTCGAGAGGTTTTGGAACTTTGTATTCACCAGTAGGAGAGGTGTACTCTGATTTAGAAAGCTTTTTAGGCAGAACGATCTTTTTTGCTTCACTCCTGTCAATTGGACTTTCATCAATTACAGCATAGATATTGTCATTTGGACTGCTGAGGCTCTCTTCGTCTATGTCTACCAGAGGTGCTGCACCATCAGCAAGATTAATGCAGTCGTCATACTCATGTTCGACCTGGTTTGGATTTTGATAGCCAGGCAGTCCAAACGAAGGTGGCCTTGGAGGAGGTGGGGAAGAGGGTCTAGCACTTACTGCAATGCTAGTTGGTCTTTTAGCTCCTTGCAATCGCATCGAACCGAAACTATGCACATTTGGTTTCCTCTCAGAATCTCGCAAACTTTGTGCACGCATCACAACAGCTTTATCGGGACCAGCTGGAAAAACATGCTCACCAGGAACTTCAATTTCTTTCTGTGGAATAGGATTCGATATTTCCAAATTTCGGAGAGCATCGCGGTCAAGTTTATTTATTCGTAAACTTCCTCCCAAGCTATTGTCTTTTTTGCCGTCCTTCTGAGACCTTGCCATGAATGATGCCAGTCGTGTCAGAGCTGGGTAAGATTCTTTCACGTGCTTATTAGGTTTATTGTCTGGAGAATTCGTTTCACAAACAAAAGCTACTTCAGTTGGACAGCTTGGCACTTCTGGAGCTTTCCTAATAGGAACATTTTTCAAAAGTTCTTGGGCAGCACACGATGTTGTCGCATCTAATACAGGAGAGCTTATGGCGGGGCGAGAAGTGGAATTGGCTGGAGGTAGAGCGGGCGGTGTCGGTGATTCTATGTGGTTGTTGGAAGGAGCTTTTGGAGCTGATCGACACGGAGCTACTATTGCTACGTTGTTTGGCAGTTTTGGAGGTGAGATTGCCTGAGGCGGCTTCACCTGTGGAGCAGGACGACTAGGAAGGCAGACTGTAGGAGCTGCTGGAGGCGCAGAAGCCGCAGTTGACTTGGGAGGGAGAGGAGTAATGCTGAAGCCCTTGAACTGGCCAAGCAGGTTGTTATGGAAGGGATGGAGGGCAGGATTGTCTTCAGGCACTCCCGAGAGAGTTGTGCCCGTTGGTGAGCTGTCTGAGCTTTGGAGGAGAGATGCGCGCGAATGATCGCTGACGATATGACTGGAGCCGGTGCTCGGTCGCTTGTCTGCCGACAAACTGCGTGCATGACCGCCGCCCGACGGCTTCTTCTCAAGACTGAGAAATGAAAACGTAAGTCAGCAAGAAAGCAGAGAATTGTGAAAACACAGCATTGAAGCACTCACAAAGGCAAATAGAATTTTCACACAGGCTCAATTTTCGGTACAGCTCAATTTTTGGTACAGCTCAATTTATTATTGTAATCAAGAAAGATGTATGCAAGTAATTGTCAATTAAACACTAAAACTCTAAAAAAACTTCATAAAATGCATAATGTTTTAGCATTTTTAGAAATGTTCAATTTTATGACGCTCTTCACTCACTTTCTAAGAAATAATATATTGTTTGTTGAGTAAAACTTTGATTGAACTTTTTCTATATAAATGATGGCTTCAATTTTTAATGCCATTTAAATAGATCACAGTTCTTTAAAATTCGATCTACTTGTCAAAATCTTCACAATCTTCAGACAAAGTTCAAAATTTGATAAAATTCTACTAAAATAATATTCAACAAGAAAATAAATTTAATAATTTAATTAGATTAATAATCTGAATTCACATCTTATAATTATTTTCATGATGATAGGATACTTTTGTCACTAATAGTAACATATAAATTGAAAGAAATTTCATTAAAGTAACAGACTGGAGAAAGCGTTTTAAGCACACTTATAAATGCATCAACTTAATAAACCTTTTCTTATCACATATGAAAGAAAAATCAAGCCTTCTTTCTGAGTAATAAATTGAGTAGAATGAGTATTCTCCTATATGTGATTACCAAGTCTGTAATAAGTTAATACGGTTTTTCAAATATATACTACTCATGTACAGCATATTTATACAGTTCAAATGCATTAAATTATTACTGGAAGGCGAATTAATCAAGCAAACAATAAGGGTATCAGATTTAATACAAGCATGCACAAACTAAAAAATTTAAAATCGTGCATAATGATACAATGACAAAATAATTTTTAAAAAGAAGATAATACGTGAATAGGAAATATAATAAAGTTACAGTACGACCCAGCTATGATTTTCAAGAACAAGCTAGACAGTGTTCTTGAAGCTTTGTTGAATTGATTAATTTTTAATTATAAGAAATTCAAAAACGATTATACAGTACCAAAAAAAATTCAAGTTATAAATAACCAAAATCAAAATTTAGTGGGAAAATTTAAATAAATTGCGATTGTCAATAAGAGATCTGCAGATCAAAATTATGATCATGATCTTGCCCACGGACAGAAGATAAAAGTACAGGAAGAATAAAGCAAGGTCAGCAAGAATGTTTAACCTTCAATAAGGATAAAGAAGAATAAATGTATAAACAAAAGTATAGTAGGAGAAGAAATTTGACACCAGTTTCTTTTCATAAAAATCACTTTGTTTCACTATTTTACAATAGATACATAAAAATTATATTTTACACACGTACATTTTCAATTACACTACTTCAACATATTCTATAAAAATATGAAGATCTATAGTGTGTGGGATTCCTAACAATTCCAAGAAAAGTTTCATGAAAATCTATAAAAATCAATATTAGAATTTAGATTGGTGTATTTCGAAATATTTGTCATCGTTCTGAAAAAGCGAAAATGCGTGTTTCCAACTCGATAAAACCCCTAATTTACATTTAAACGTAATTTGTTCCATTTAGATTTCTACTTTATATTAATAACAATATTATCACAGTTTATGTAAATGCACTTTAGATTAATCTGAACTAATTGAATGATGCTATCAAAAAAGAAGAGATTCTTATAGAAATAGGTCAAAAATTACAGAAAAACCTCTCACATTAATGAACTATTTACAAACTTATTCTTCCACCAAAAATTACAACAAACTATGACTTCAATTACTGACTAGTGATGCGTTTCGTGAATTTTTCATATTACATTTATGAAAAGCATACAATATGATAAGATTATAATGTTATTATTGAATAATTAGTTTCAGGCAGATATGATTAAGAGTTGTATAATTCTAATTGAAATTTGGAAATTTTTATAATACAATCAAATCACATGTCAGTTGGTTAGAACGAGATAAAACAGTTTGTGAAGTAAATTATTGTGGTTCATATTTTTTGAGTGATTCGAAGTATTAAGTAAATTCACATTCAAACTTTGAAATCCATTCGATAAATTGAAAATAAACAGTATTATCACACAAATACCTTGGGATTATTCCCATAAAATGATGAAGTTGATAATCAAATGACACAGCTCTACTGAATATAAATAGCACACCAACGATTTTATCAAGTATAAAAGCTAGTGCTAAAGAACAACAAGATTGACAGAGCCTCTAAGAGAAATAAAATAAGCCTCCGGCGATTGAATTTGTCAGTAATTTTTTTTTTTGGAGGATGAAGTCCACATAGGTCTGAGACCTGTGCGTGGATAATGAGTTGGATGATGGTGATTGATGAGCTGGACCTACAGTTTTAGGTGGGTTCCGAACCACCGGGAAGTAATTTTACAGCAGTGATGTGCTGGGATAGTAGAAAATTATTTACCACAACACTATTTCATAAGGGATTTTACCATTGGATTAGTCGAAAAGATCAGATCGGATTTTATTATTTCAATGTGAGGCTTTTGGGAAGGTTGTAATTGAGCAGGTTCTGCAGCTGTATCATGTTTTTCTGCTTTCAAACTAGAAATATTCTTCTTTAATTTCTTATAAATACTACTATCTTTGAAAATAGAGCCCCATTCAGCTTTCATAGATAAGATATCATTGTTTTGAGCACCAGAGTCAATACCATTTTTTGGTGGTAACATTGGAACATAGCCAGATTTAGAAGCACAGGCCTGGGCTATATTTGAATAGATCGGCTCCGTCTTTACGACATCAGTTGAGCAATACTCGCTGACAGGTTTCCTTATATCTTTTATTTCTGCATAAATGTGCTCAGGGTTTGCATTTGAGTCAGCTCGCGGCTTTGAGTCAAACGATGGTGAACTGTATGGGTTCGTAGCAACAAATTGCAAATTGGTGTATTTATGGCCAAAAGAAGAAGAGCTCTGCTCATTAGCTTGAACAGGTTCATTGTTTTGGAATTTTGATGATAAGTGAGGTGCATTGTGCAGATTGGAGTTAATAGGTGAGTGGGGATTCACTACAGGACAATTAATAACTGATATATCCAGAGGTCGGTTGCTGGTGTGCATGCCAGGTACTGCAGTTACTTTTCTAATATTGCTAGTTCTACTTTTTCTACTTTTCATGCAGTCCAATGAACTACATTTGGATACATACATGATGATCGATCTTGGCTTTTTGCGCCAAAATGGAGAAGATTTATGACGCATGTAGTATGTGATCACTGCCACTATGGTCATAAAAGGCACAATCCCAAAGAAGATTGCATATAAGGCAGTTATGACTTCCCAGTGAGCTGGAAAGAATAAAATAAATATTATAACTAATAAAATACACACACTGAAATACTTTTACTGGAAAATTATTATTATTACAGTACTGGAAAATGAAGGAGAGTTATCTAGCTTCATCAACAATTGTAATAAATTCAACAGAAAGTCAAAGGAATCGCCGCGATTTTCTTAATGAATAATAAGACGAAATTGTCAAATATACTAAGTCTTATCTGTATTGACATTTTCGTAATTATTCAATCAGCACTTGATTAATTGATAAAATTTTGTGTATTGAATTTTCTGTTGTGATTTCTTGTGTATTAATAAATTCGTCTCAGCAATCGCCTTCTGCTCAGAGAAAAATTGAATAATTGTCAATTTAATATCAAGTATTCAAGACAAAGAGTTGTGTACGAGCAATTCATTCAAATCATTCTTATAATAATAATAATAATAATAATAAATTTATTTCTCTCAAAAAGAACATTACAATTTTTAAATAAAACAGAAATAATATATTTTATTACATCATTTTACTTGAAGCAGTAGGTTTCATATTTATAATGGAGGCTGGACATGCAGTATACATTTGGAAATCATTTAATAAACCAACTCAAGAAATCTTTTTTGAAAGTCAAAACCATTAAAATAGAATTTTGAGTATATTAGCCACGTTTTTCCAACGTTTAATCCTTAAACACAATTTCTTATAAAAATTTATAATAAAATATTATTTCGTAGTCCCATATTGCCTTTTCACTCGACATTAAAACATAAATAATTGTTGCAAATAATTTATTAGTTAATTTGACTCGTGTGATGGCCATTTCTCATTGTTGTAATGCTTCGTCAGTCACGGCTGTAGGTCGTGGTACATTACCAGCCGTGTCTGAGGAAGCAGTATAGCAATGCAAAATGACCATCACACGAAAATGTAAGTGCTAGATTTACTAGTAAATTGTATTTTAATTCATTATTAATGTTTTTATATATTATATAATAATAAAATACTACAACTGATTAAAGAGTTTCATTCATTTTCACAGACATTAAATGCCTGATAAAACTGATAGCAATTCAACTCTCAAACGTTCATGATAACCCAAAATATTCAATTTCACAAAAGAATGTATTATCAAATGGATGATTAACTTTAGCTTCTTAATATAAAAAGGAACTCAAAATATGAATAAGATGGTCGTTCTTTTTTTAATATCAACTACACTTATTCCAAGATAAGTATGCATAGTAGAGATGTGACCAGATTAAGCGAGCCGTTCAAAGTAACTGACTCTTTAAAATGAACTACGAACTAGTAGTTCGAATTCAGAAAGTAGGTAGTTCATTTTTGAACTGCGTTTGTGTTTTACGGAATACAGTCAACACACCATCTAGTGAGCGCTCCTTGAATCAGCAGAGCAGTGCAAGGGCCTGCTATAGGCACTGATAGACAAGAGCACTCACCTCCCCACTCAACGAGCATTTTGAACTGTGAAGTAAACTAACTACAACAACAGCTTGCTCACTCACTCACCTCTCTCAGCTCCACGAGCTTATTGAACTGTGAGCTGAACGAACTACAACTAAAGCTGGCTCAAAAAGCTCATTGACTAAGCTCTGTGCTCTGGAATATTAAACTGATGACTCAGATTCTGAGAACTATTCATATTGAGGCGCCAGACATACGACAAGGCTGTTTATTGTTGTGTGTGTATGAGTGCTCAGTGAGCGAGAGAGCGCTTAGCTGCTGAACAAGTAATGGTAGTGAATGAGCACGAGCATTGCTGATGACTCATTTTTGAACTAGTAAAAATGAATGACTCACTTATAAGAGTTAGGGCGATTGAACGATCATTGAAAAGAGTCATTATTGCCAAGCCTAATGCATAGTCTCTTTAGTCAATTCCGACTGTGGGGGACTTTTCAGACATCAATAGAATTTCACAGGAATAACTGCATGTGGAAAAATATAATTTACATATTATTTCTAGTGCGTCCTCCAGACAAAAAGGAGTCTACACTCAATTTTAATAATGTCTCAAAATAAATAAATGTTAATGTTGTTTCGAATGAAATAAATGATGTTAATAAAAATATTAAAAAAGAAGATTAAAAAATGAGAGTAGGCTACTGATTACATACCATGTGGGTCAGTAGCAGGCCCACTGTCCAATGAACCTCCAGTTCCCGGGTAGTCACAATAAGGCGGGGCAAATCCAACTTTGCAGTGGCAGTGACCCAGACTGTTGCATACGCCATTGCCACTGCATCCTTTCGGGCAGTCACCAGCCGGAGAATCAGCGCGCAGAGAACTCACGTTCATGCACTTCTGATTCACACACATCTGCAAACAAAGCAAACATTGAAATTATTACATATAAGAATAGATTGTTTTATTCCACTTGATCAAAATACTGTACAATGAAAGAGAAAAAATAATAAATATTCACGTGTACAAACTAACAAAATGAATTAGTGACTACAAAACCATAGAATCATATTTTCAAAGAAAATTATACATCTCAATCAATACAATAAAAAAAATATCAAAGATAATTATTTCAACCAATGTATCCATATGAATTACAAATTATATCAAATATGTTGGGAAAATTATATTATATTATAACATAATACAATAATACCATACGAACTACCTATATTATTCATCATATTTATACAGTATTATTATATTATATTATCTACAGATTACAATCAGAGAAGAAAAATCTATATTATACTTCTTCATTGTTCTTAGCAATGAAAACAAGTGAAATAAATACTATTTGCAAAGTGAAAATGAATATCACTGAGTGCAAGCAGGAGTCGAAGCAAAATATCAAACATCATATTGTTATAAATAAAAATAACTCAACGGTTTAAAACTTTTTTTATGTGCACATTTTCAAGCAATACTACAACAAATCTGAAACTAAATTCTAATGATAATAAATTTCAAAAGAAAATCCTGAAAATTGATGTTTTTTACTTATACATTTAGGCGTATACTGGCAATTTATGGCTGCAGTTACATATCTTCCACACAAAAAAAATTGACTGAGAGAAGTGATAGTCGATAAGAAAGGAAATTTGGGTTTGGCTTTGTGTTTAGTACAGATATTGATTATAGAAATTTTAATTCGATTGTTTCGTGGGTAGCCTAAGTTACGGAACTGCAACTACAATTTAATATAGAATGCAAATTTTAAAATCATGGTAGTTTCAATACGGAGCCTATAAAACAAGTGGTTTGATAGCATCAAACTAAACGGTATTCAACCTTTTTTACTCATTGATATAGAGGCAGCAAACTATTTTTATCAATGAGATGTATTTTCAATACCGGCACTTATTATATGAAATAATAATTGAACATCAATGATAAGAAATATAGATGAAAATCAGATAAATAATGGTCGCGAGTACTGTATACAACTTGTACATGTTACCAATAATAGGGTGAAATATTGAAGGCTTCAATCATTTCTTCAAGAGAAAATCAATAAATCAGAAAGCTGCATTATCTGACAATTCAAATGATTTCCCTCAACATAAAGGAAGAACAAAACAAATGCCGTAACAGTGATGAAATTATTTGAAAACCTGGATGCCAAATAAATAAACTCACAACATAGATAATAGATAATAACTCAAGCAAAACTATAGTGAAAAAATATTATTTACCTGTACTTTATTATTTCTTAAATGTATTTCACGGTAAAAGGTGACTATATAATGACAATTTTAATGTAAAAATAAATAAATGCTGATAATTTTTCATGGTATCAAGATTGTCATGGTTTTTCGGTTAGATGTTTACAATGCAGTATTCCATAATGGACATTGCTGTAAGAAAGCAATCTTAACATTTTACACAAACTAACCTACCGCCATTACAAAATCTGAATTTATGATGAAAAGTTTATAATATAACAGTATTTTGAACTGAGAAAAGAGGGTCACAATAGCAGAAATATTTTCAATTTCAAACAATTAATAAGAAAATGTGAGATACTCACCATTCCAATGCCACATTTAGCTCCATCAGGAGCAAGACCAGGATCCTTTTCATCCAGGCCCAGATCCACGATAGCAGTGCGACATGGAATCACTTCGTTGTCAGAAGAACTGATGAATGAATGCGAAAGAATGGCTACTGATTCCATGCCAAACTCCAATTTTTCGTTTAGATGTTTGCAATGCAGCATTCCACAATGTACATTACTGTAAGAAAGCAATCCCAATATATTACACAAATTGATTAAGAAAAACGTTTATAATTAAAAACAGCATGTCTAGCTTCATGAATTGTAATTGCTGATTCTTTGCATATTATTTCACTTTCAATTAGTTAAGAAAATATCAATGACAGTTTCATACAATGAATTTTATTTGCAGAATAACTTGATTCCAATGCATTAATATGCCATGTTATTGTTATTAATCGTATGGCTTTCATTAGCGAGGAGACTCTTACGGGTAAGTCCCACCTCAAAGTTTGAGCCATTTAATGGATTATATGGAGGACCTACAATTTTAGGTGGGTTCCGTACAACCGGGTAAGTGATAATGAAGTTGATAGCAACAACCTAGTATTAATAAACTTCTCTCTATTTTACTACTTCATATTTTTCTAATTAATTCTTAATTACCGGTGTATTTTTGTTTTTTCAACTCATGCCCAAGCTTAGACTCTTTGTCTTGTGGGTATTTTCTTCTCTTTCCATTCTCTTTCAAACAAGTCATAGCAGCTAGGTTACCCATCCAAGTGCAGTCATGCTTTATGATATTGCTGTATGGGTTTGAGCAAATAAGAGGCATTAATGAGACAGTTCTATTCAATGAATAATTTCAAAATTTTAAGCTACTTTGATAAAAAAGTCATAACGTTCCTAAAATAATTGAGCTAAAATTACTTACTATCATATAGTTGGATAAATACTTTTATTAGTTGAAATCATTCTACACTTTCACATGTAGCAGATTATGGAATACTGAGTCTTTCACTTGGTACGGTAAAATTGATAAAATAATCAAAATAAGTTCAAGAATGTTATCCAAATGATAAAATATCATTTATACAATTTATCTAGCGACTTCGGAAAACCAAACTTACAATGATACAAAACTAGAATTTACAATAATTGAATCTTGATAGAATCTCTACTTACTCTCCCTCACATTTCAGGTAGGATTGATTCAACCTGTTGTATCCACAATTTCCATAACGATTTCCTTTCGAATTCATTTTATAGCACTGAGTATCCGAAGACAACCCAGAAGGACCCCACAAGAGTTTACACTGGTCAGAATGTGATCGACAAGAGCCCTGGTAGCAATAAGCCTGCAACAACATTTCAACATTAGTGAGAAATATTAGCTTGTTAGATCAGAAATTATTGTCCAAGAAAGAGCTTTTCACTAATTTTTAAAATTTGGAGTGGTGAACACAGAATAATCATTATTAGGCTATCACATGCCACAAGAGTTTACACTGGTCAGAATGAGATCGACAAGAGCCCTGGTAGCAATAAGCCTGCAATAAAATTTCTACATCAGTGAGACTCAGTAACTTGTTAGATCAAAAATTATTATCCAAGAAAGAGCTTTTCAAATTTGAAGTGAGTGAAAAACACAGAATAATCATTATTAGGCCATCACAAGTCACAGTAAGAGCATGAGCAATACATTCATGATATTTTAATCTATATAGGATCAAACCAAGAGAATAATGTTTATATTTATAACTCATTGATTCCTCATAAAAGATGTAATTTAGAAAGACAGGCTCGTGACTTGGTGGCCTCGGTGGTTCATTCAGCTGGGGCGCTTGTCTCTGATTAGATTGGTCTTGATGGCTTCTGTTCCTCGAGGTCTCGACTTCAAATCACGTTCAGGCTTTGTTTTCAGGCGATGTTTTCACCTTGTCATCATTCATCTCATTACCCACGGACAAGTAACAAAACTCATCTGGGCATCATCCAGAAAAAAAGGGGGGAAAACGGAGGTGAATAAGATACACTTGTGCGACAGTAGACAAAGATTAATGAGATATAAGCATTACTGGCAATGAATTAGTTTAGTTTTAGAAATAGTTTTGCAGCAACTATAGTAAGTACTGTAATACTTTTGCATCTACCACTGGTAACTTGGTCTCTGAAGGCTGAGGTAGACATTGCTAGATTTCGTTCAAAATGTAAGATCTTTCGATAATTTAAAATGATTAAGAACTTCTGAAACTCTGTTTGATAAGATATTAGAATGAAAAACAACTCCACATTTATTCAAGTTTGAATTGTTGACAATTTAATAATAAAAGTTTATATAACGTCAACATGTGATAAGAAATAATAATTATTGTTCAATTGTTGACATCATTGATGAGCTTCAAATAACTGTAAATTCTTAATGATTGTTGTATTAAAAGAAATACAAACAGTGCATGTTTGAATTTATAAAATAAAATTGTTGTTTCATTTTTAAAGATTTTTATTTCAGTAAGAACTCTGATTCTCAACACTGACCTTTCCTCGATTGCAAGTTTCGCCATCCATTTTGTAGACATCTGCCGGACAATACTCGGAATGGCCAGTACAATACTCGGGCAGATCACATTCATGATCAGCTGAACGACAAACACTGCCAGCAGTTTTTGGTCGGCATGTCTGGAAATCAGAATTTAAAAATTTCTAAATTTAGAAATTTAAAAATAATGCCACATAATACCATATTATGGAAACACAAACAGTTGTTACAACTGCGAATAACCCAGTTAGATTTCGAAGCGCATACGCTATTTAATAAAAACATTAAAATTCTAGCCACAGTATGGTATCAATAACAGAAATCAAAATATTTCTGTTTATTTGTAATGAGATGAGTAATAAGAGATGATGAAAGATTTTATTATTATTTAGAGTACCCGAACCACTTAGAAGAATACTAGAGACGGTGATAAGGTTGTGTTATCTTTCCAAGTAAGTAAACTAGATAGCTCTAAAGTATGCACTCATTGATGAAACATCCATTAGGAACAAAGCCATTAAAAAACATCGCTTAAAGAGATCATCGCTTAGGTACTGTAGTAATAAAAAGTAAGGATATAGAGTAGTATTATGAGTTACAGAATAACCGTTATTAAACTTCTTAGTATTGAAATACTGGTTAAAAATGTCATGAGATTCTTACCGTGAAATCACAACACTCCCCTGTAGCACAAGACGCATTTGAATACAGCATACAAGAAGTCATATTGCAGCATGGATTTGTACAATGCCCTGCTAAGCCACAGTCACATTGTTCACCCGGCTCAACGAAGCCATTTCCGCACACAGGACTATCGAATAAACTGTAAAAAAAAACATTACTAGTTAATTGGGAATATAAGAGAGTCTATGAAATTAATTATCTGGAGAAATCAACTGTAAAAACTTCAAAACTTCAATTAATAGATAAAAAGCGTACGGTATGTGAAATGTATGTTGCGACAAATCTATCAAATCTATTATTGAGAAAAAGGATTTCAAAAACTGATTTTACAATTGAAGATTTTTTTAGTTGTAATGTGACTGCTATCTAGTACTACGACTAATAAACAGTTTAAATTTAATCTAATTTACTAAAAAGTTTCAACTCAAGCAGACACTAAGTAGTTTCTCCCACTTTGAGCGATGCTCTCGCATACCTCAAAAACACTAATTAGGTTAGTAGAACCTAAGGTTAAATACACAAGGTTAGTAGAAAATGTAGTTATGATAAAGTTTTCCAATATTTATGAGATTTTCTATTGATTCTCCATGTTTAAAAAAAATTGAAAATTTCCCCCTATGACGTCGCATTATTATTACCCCCCCCCCCCCCCTCACAATTTTAAATTAATATCTGTTCAACCTTTTATCTACAAACCATGATTATTTCCAACATTTACATTCACTTATATACACAGTTTCTATTTTTTATTTCAAAGTTACAACATTCTTCTCTACTTCAAGTTTTTTCACACTCCTACGCACTTTATAGAGAAAAAATATTTCACGAAATAATGTAGAAAGGTTCAAGTTTAAATATGTACCACATTTTTTCATCAATTTCACTTTATTTGTACAACAAAAATTATTCTGTTTAGAATAAGTAGGTACTATAAATTTATCAAAGTAAATTACCTAGTCGGTTTATTGCGGAGGCAATAATCCATCCCATGTCCAAATGCTAGTAGAAGATATTCATAACTGCAACTACTCCAATGCGTTGGGCTTGACGAACTGTTGATAAGAATGTGAATAGCTTAATACTGAATAATAAAAAATATAACAATAAAAATTAAATGAAAGGTTTACAATTGTTTAGATTAAAAGTTGATTATATAGTTTACTCTTACTAGAAGGCATTCTTGATTTTAAAATGGAATTGATGAACTTCAATCTACAAAAAATTATCAATATTATCGAACTTATGAAATAGGCGCGGAAAAAAATAATGTCACATTTGCACTCTTCAACTCACGAAATAAAATATCACATGTATAACGTTTCAGGAATTCGAACGTTAAAATAACTTTTCTCAAGCGATTTATTGCAAGAATTATCTCTTATGCATTATAAAATATCAAAGTTACTTCAGCACTTTGCAAACCTGAAGATATTTCATTTCTAATCGCACCAGAATATTATAGAGCAATAATAGGATGCTTTTCACACACTCACATCGTAATATTCACAGGCGTCAAGTCACGACAGAGGCCCTGAACAATCAGGAGCGACCAGCCAGGTCACACAATATTATTATCCACTATTAAAAGAATTCAGAGCGCATAAGCACAGTCAATAGCGTCACTTTATAATACCGCTCCGTCCACATAAGTTAAATTTATTTTAGAGTTGAACTCTTGGTGAGAAGCTCTCAATATTATTACATTGGATTTCATAGTAGATCAAGATTGGCTTTTACATTGTTTGGTGCATATTAAAGTCCTAGTAATGTTATTATTTAAGTAGTAAAATGATATTGAGTTAAAAACACCAAAACACAAAAGTTAAGAAATATAATCAGAAAAAGAAGACTACAATTTTATGGTCATATTTACATCATGAACGATAACAGGATTACCAAACTAATTTTTAATATCTTGATTAACCATAAAAATAAAATCAGCTGGTTAACGGAAATAGATGATTGCATTTACAATCAACACGAAAATCATCACAGATAGGAATGCATTTCGAAGAAAATCGATAGCTTAGTTTCAGGAGGTATTCAAATTATAATAAAAATAATCGGTATTCAAATTATAATAAAAATAATCGGTATTCAAATTAATATTACAGGCTAATTAATGACTGCAATATACTGCAATACGAGGATACGTTTGTAATAAAGCTAGAATGGTGCCGGTATGAGTATACTAACCTACTAGATGAAGCCATGATGCATTTGTCTTCAGGACATTCACAGGAGCTTCCATCATGCTCCATGCCGAAATTATGACCCATTTCGTGGGCTACAGTTGTAGCGACAAGACCAACTACAGGACTGTGATCCATATTCACACCTCCAGAAAACTCATAGGTACAGATCGGTCCTTTCAAAGCTTTGCCTACCACGCCACCTTCGAACTGCACACGCCTAAAATAGTCCAAATATTAAATGATTGGAAATTCCAGAAGTTTTATACAATACAAAAACAATATTTCAAATGCATAATATTAATGATTAGACGTTACTATTAAGTGAAAATCGCATTTACAAGAAATTAAAGTCCTTTAAAAGTAAATCAGACTGAAATTAATTAGTCACTCAACAATTACAACAAATGTACTGGTATTCTGTATCAAAGCATGTTTATGAACAAAATTGATAAATTAAATGATATGTATGTGTATTTATATCTATTAACAGTTTCTGGCTGTGAGTGACTCTTCAAAACCTCAACAGAACGTTTTGGTCCAAAGAGTGGACTATACAAACGAGAAGGGAGGTATGTTGCAGTTGTTTTCCTCACTAATCTTACAGAGTATGGCAGGCCCAACAGTATTTATTTATTAATTATAAATTTACTTATTTATTCATTTAACAAGCATACAATAAATGTGAATAAAACAGGCTGCTGCCCAAAACTGCTTTTCACAAAATATTTAAAGTAGGATCCAAATCTTAGGTTAGGTTCACTTGAAAATTCACCTTGAAACACAATAATTCACAAGTCTTTTGCAGATTAGGAGTAATAATTTTTTTTTCATTTCAAACAAACACTACCACAGTCCGAAAAAAGATGATATAATTTGGAATTTTGAGTAAGCCAAAAATCTTCACTAGCTAGTAGCGAATGCTGACTAAAACCTTTGAGCATGCGCTGACAGAAAATACATAAGGCAATGAAGGCAATTTTTTCTTAACAAACTGTTGAAGAGCATGAGTCCGTTTTGTAGACACAGAAAAAAATCTGACAGTCCCGAGTGTTTGAAAAAAAATTCTACATTCCTTTATATTTGAATAGGACTGTTGCAACGTTTAATTTAACAAGTGACTGTAACAATGTACAAAAATTGCGTTGGGGTATAACTCTTTGACTTTAATATTCATCCTCAGGAAAAAAATCCACTGACTTGCCCAGCCATCACTGTAGCACCATTGTAGGTTTGTGCAACAAGTTTGTCACCACAATTGAAATCGCTGCTAACATCACTGAAGTAGTTAAACCTTTCTTGAACATTTTCATTTTGATCAACAAAGTGAAGAACAGTTGACAGTTATGATTTGTTAATAATGTTAATATTGTTAATAATGTCTGATGTTTCATCCAAAATTAAAGACACGAATTCAGACTGTTCCAACTCCAACTCTATTTTGTCTGTAGCAATATCAGATATAGAAGCAATTAGATTATTCTGAATCGCAGACGATGTGCCCCGAAAAACTGTAGATGTTTTCAAAAATGGTTCTTAATACTGGGTCATAGTGACGAAACAATTGCAATAATTCAATGTTATTTCATTTGTTATCTGAATCATCAAACTCGTCATGACCACGGAAAGGTAATTCCTGCTTTCCCAGAAAACATACTACATCAATTTTATTTATTTTTATTTTGTTTATTCGTCACACAAAACTGCAACTAGAGAGCAACGCTCCAGCAGCATGTGACACGTCAAAGTTTTATACTGGTTAACACTAAGAAACAGACATCACACAAAAATCATCGCTCCAGGAAGTCAGTAAGGACATAAATCAATCAGAAATTCAGGAAGTCTTCTTTTAAATATATTAATATTTAACGCAGAAGCACTATGGCAGAATCAGCTGTTCGTTCCGTTTCCAGGCCAACACTAGAGAATGCGCTCAACTAAACGCATGCCATCCTAGTGTAATCAGGCCGGTCTATATATCTATATGGAAATGCGCGCGCATGTTTTCATCGCTGTAAACTGCTTTGGGTGGCATGCTCAAATAGAAGCGGTAGCCTTGCGTAGAAGGCTTTGCAACATACAGTATGATAAAGAGATACAGTATCATGTTGAATGTGACTGAACGTGCTCCATGCTTCAAACACTGTCATATTCCGTTACGTCGACAATGTTCGAATTCGAATGCAATGTCAGACAATTTTAACTTTAGAAATAACTTTTTGGGAATTATATTCTCTCTTTTATCTGTCTGTTATTAGTTAGGCATGCGGCGCATGCTAAGCATGCCCGGAGAATTCGCCACTGCTAGCTACACTTATTACCATAGTTACAACTATCAGTCTGCCAAACCCTCTAAAACATAGATATAAAACATGATATAATATAGATTTAAAACATAATATAAAACATAGATATAAATATGATATAATTTGGAATTTTTACATTTATAAGCCAAAAATCTTCACTAGCCATACCAAGTCAAAAACTTCACTCATTACCATAGTTACAACTGTCAGTCTGCCAAACCCTCTAAAACAAATTCTAACGCATTAGAAAGCAATTTTAATTTTAAAATTGACTATCTAGCTCCCAATTCCACTTTTAAATCTAGCTCTGATGACTACATAATACCATTAATTATGAAGGCAACAAAAGTTTAATGTCCTTGGTTGAATGTTAAAATACGTTCACAGTTATGTGAGAAAATAAAAATGACAACGAACGGTTGGTTGAGGGAAAGATTGATATGTTAACTTACGTTAGTAATTGAGCATTGTCATTGGGATGTTCTTTGATAAGCTTTGTTCGCCTGTACTGGAGAAAATTTGTTAAAGTAGTATCACCGTTGGTATCTATATGAAACTCATCATGCTCAGTCCAAACAACAACTCCAACAAGGGCAATGAAGATGTTTAAAGGCATGTAGAGCTGTTGGAAAACAAAGAAACAGGCATGATAATTAACAACAAAAAATATCATTAAATGAAATATGAAAAAAACTGATGAAATATTTTTCTAACGGTTGAAACTAAACGAATAGAGAATTCCACTAAACAAGTATTCGGATCATTGTCAAGTTCTACTGAATATCTTAACAGAATTCAACATTATATCCGTTTTATTTCAATGGTTTTGTAAGAAGATTCTCCAATTCCATGAATATTCTCCATGAGTATTGACTCTCAGAAAAATATTTTCTAAATTTACAAAAGTATGATTCTCGGGACTTGGTAAGAGGAATATTGCGAAATCGTTTTCGTTGCAAGAGGTAATACCAGAAATTACCAGTTAAAAGAATATATTTTGAATTCTAATAACTGGAAATTCAACTGTGACATTATAAAGATTGTAGAACTGTTCAAATAATTCAAATACAAATTATATTTATAGAACGCATTCCTCACTACTGCTATTTATAATTATAGAAATTAAAATCAATAAATTGTGAATAGGAAACAACAGTGTTGAAGGTTGTTACATTATCCTTGTGTATACTAATATAATTGGAATAATAAGTTCTGAGTCTAATAATAATAAGAAATAATTACAAAGTGCTGTCAAATCACAAATAATGGGGATAAATATTTAATAACTAAACACTTACTAAACGATAAAGAATTTAGAAGATAAGAAGAGCGATTGAAAGCATTTAAACAGAAATGCATTTTAAAATTACAAGGCTTGAACGTAAATAGTAATTTAATTATTATGCAACTTCAATTCATCTTTACACTGTTTTTAATACAGTAGTTGAGTTTCATCTCATTTAAATTTCACTGAGTATTGTTCAAATTCTGTTGTATAGCATCAGCAATCTCATCTTTGGATCTCCTTGTGTATTGTAATGTAATGATTGTTGAATGCTAATTATTTTATTACAATTAAAACAATATTATTGTATAAATTAACAAACAAGTATAAATTAATTATTGTATTGATAGATTGGAAGTGCACCTACATTCAAGACCAACGAAATATATTTAAACAGTGACCAAAAACTCCAATTGAAGACTCCAATCAAAGAGTTCTATTTTCAAATTACTAAACATCACACGAAGTCATTAAATATTTACAGTATTTATTCATGATTTCATTAATTATTCAACCTTTTTCACTTTGAATTTGCATAAACAAATCTCTTAAAGCGCCCTGGGGCTATTGCTTAACTCGATCTTCATCCAATACTAAGATGACAGCTTGAGCTTTAAAATCCATCCAATTTAAATAGTCTAATTTTCGAGAACAAAATAAACTTGAACTTAAAACTTGAAATGATTATATTATTATGATATTCAACTTGAAACTTACAGCATTTATTAAATTAGCTATCTTCTTGCAGTGTGTATAAACCGTCTTCAGATTTTCACCATGTCCTTTAAAGTCCCGTTGATCAACAACCAGAACAAGTTCAACATAGCGCGATGTTTTATTTGCATTGTATGGTCCATGTATCACATCAGTCGAGCGTTTGTACTGGAAAAATTATTAAAAAATGTAATAAGCACCGCATACAGCACAATGAATATTAATTTCATCTCTATATAAATTTCTTCTGAAATCAATTATTATATTTGCTACAAATAAGTTTAGATTCTATTAGTTTTCACTTGATCTTGGTCAGTGTTAAGTGACCTGAATGAACTACTCAGCTAAGTGTTTATCATTTATTTATCCATTCATAAAATGTTTGCTCAAAATACATTTGCATATCAACTTGAATCTTGCTGAACTTATCTCAGAAACCGAAAGAAAACAAAAAATTAAAAGAAATAAATTTCTATTAACAATTTGATAATTTTAAAATAAATTTCAATCCACAGTGGCACTTTTGTCGATTGGAAATGCCATTGAATCATGAAATACTGTATGATATAGTACGTTATATAAAGCATGTAAAACAAAATATGCTTAATACATTTTTTTCATTGCGGATAATGCCCACAGGAGACTTGTGTATGCGTAATGAGGTGAATGATGAGAAACATTAAAGGCTGAATGAGTTTGGAGCCCAAGGCTGCAGGAAACGAAGCCGGCCAGAACCCCTTATCTTATCACAAACAAGCGCTCCAACCAACTGTGCTATCAGAGCCGCCGATATGTTGTATTGTACTGGAAAAATTATTAAAAAAATGTAATAAGCACCGCATACAGCACAATTTGAGATGAAATCTAATGTTTTTTATCCATTGAAAACTACTCTTTGTCTATACTTTTGTTATCAAGAAAGATGAAAAACAAAAATATTTTTTCAATTCTAGAAAATTGCTAACTATAGGGTAAGATATCATAAGTTTAATCAAGCACAAAAACCACCTACGAAAAAGCGAGATCTAATTACGCAGGATTTTAGAAGTTTATATGAAAAAAAGATGATTGTGATAGTGAGAGAGCGCTATTTGGCTGAAATATTCAATTTTGAAAAATGGCGAACAGTGTTGAAATTGTTAAAAATGAGATTTATCAGTTACAAATTGTTCTAAGTAGAAAGGATACTTACCCTGAGTTTTGTATTTTCCAGATAAATATTATCTGGATTGATATGATGGAATGCTGTACCTGAGTAACCTGCAACAAATAATGTGATATTTTAGAAAATAAACAGAAAATTATCCAGATTTAATTTAAAATGATACAACATTGAAGAAAACATGTACTACTTATTCACTATTCATTTATATTTCTTTGTAAGATACAATTAGTCCAGTCATTTTTTGCATCACAAAGGTTGTAAAACTTATTGTAGTTTTGATGTATTGGGATGTTTTTGGACACATATCAGGAGTCAAAGTTTTTTCACCATTAAAAAACCCTGTGCTACACTCAAAAGTTTCGAAAAACCTCAAAATTTTGGCACTTTTTGGTTTTTGCTAAATATTTTCAAAACCATGCACTGGAGAAATTAGCATGTTGAATACTAAATCCCTATAATTTGTACAAGAACGCGTTCATAATGATGTAAAATGACTTTTCCTAAACATAGAATTAAATAAATATAGAATTAAACATAGAATTGCTGCAATATTAGGAAAATTGAGGATTTTACAAAACCACTGAAAATTAGATTAATAATACTGTATCTCAGACAATTTACATAATTTTGAACCCATTCTGGTGACAAGTTATAGGTATATTTTTGTCAAGTTAAAATTAGTGTACAACATGCTAATTTCTCCGATGTATGATTTTGAAAATATTTAGCAAAAACCAAAAAAGTGTCAAAATGTCAAGGTTTTTTGAAAACTGTGGGGCGAGCACAGGATTTTCAATGGTGCAAAATTAGTTTCGGACTACTCATATATGACCAAACAAAATACAAGAAGTACAATAAGTTTTGCAATCAGGAATGTATAAAATGACTGGACTAAATACATAATCTACAATGAAATATTTCTTAATACTTTACACAAACAAAAATAGTTTTCAATAAATAAAATAAAAATGAAGTCTTATTCTAAAATGGTGAAAATTCACAAGAATTTAAAAAAAGGAAGAATGCTATACGATACTTCTGAGAACAAGCTGAAACCGTTTGTTGAGGAAAAGTTGATAAGAGCCTTCATTGAGGAAATCTTTACAACAGATACTTACCACAAGTATGATTGACTTTGAGATCTTTATGATCATAAACGTAATGATCTTTCCCATGTATTTTATCATCATCTGAATCTTCTTCACTGCTATTCACTTTAGATTTTTCTATGTAATGTATACTTTCTCCAGTATTCACCATACCGCTGAAAAAATATAAAATTTCATGTTAAAATAATGAATTTAAACGTAAAAATAATGATTTGCAGATAATACATCACTCATTTTCAGCGATTCCGTTATAGATAATTTAGAATTAAGTGCCCATATAGGTGCGCAGTCCATTGTCCCATTCTTAAATCAGTTGAAATTAACAATAAATAGTAAAAAACCAATAGTTTTTAATTAAGAAACATACATAATTCATATGAAGATAGGGCTATAAACGTGTTTGTAAACGACCAGGAAGAAAACATTGCATTTCCACGACTGACCTGGACTCCAAACATTGAGAAAATATGTTGTAAAATTTCATCAGGGGTATTTACCCTTTTTTTTAGACTCCAGTTAAGGAGTATAAGACAAGTCAGATCAACAATATTATACACTAGATACCATAATTACTTCAATTAGTTGAGGTGAGGCTTAATTTTGATGTGAAAGGAACTCTTGTACACTATAAAAAGCTTTATCAACTAAATATTTCTTCAATTGTTTTTTTAATATTTCTATATTTTCAAGACGCTTCAAAAACTGCGGTAGCTTGTTGTAGAATTTCCTACCAATATAACTAGGTTTTTGTTTGAATAAGCTACTATTGTGACTCACCAAGTGATAATCTCCTCGGCTTCTTGTATTATAGTCATGTACATCAAGATTTTGGTTAATATCATTCGTTTTTACATATAAAGTAGCTTCATACACATATAAGCAGGGTACAGTTAGGAGACCAAGTCTCTTGAACAACGGCCTACATGAATCTAATCTATTTACTCTTTCTATACACCTAACCGCTTTCTTTTGGATCTTAAACACCCTATCAAGATTTTGTTCTGATGAATTACCCCATACTAAGATAGCATACCTAATATGTGATCCCTGCGACTACTGGCTAGATTAAATGACAGAAAGTTACTTGTTACAGCTTACCATGGGCTCTTACAGTCACATATTAGGTATGCTATCCTAGTATGGGGTAATTCATCAAAACAAAACCTTGATAGGGTGTTTAAGATCCAAAAGAAAGCGGTTATGTGTATGGAAAGAGTAAATAGATTAGATTCATGAAGGCCGTTGTTCAAGAGACTTGGTCTCCTAACAGTACCCTGCTTATATGAAACTATTTTATATGTAAAAAAGAGTGATTTTAACCAAAATCTTAATTTACACGATTGTAATACAAGAAGCCGAGGAGATTATCACTTAGTGAGTCACAATAGTAGCTTATTCAAACAAAACCCTACAAATATTGGTAGGAAACTCTACAATTAGGTACCGCAGTTTTTAAAGAGCCTTCAAAATATAGAAATATTTTAAAAACAATTGAAAAATATTTAGTTGAAGCTTAATAGTGTACAAGAGTTCCTTTCACATCAAAATTAAGCCACACCTGAACTAATTGATATAGTAATTATAGTAAATAATGTATAAGATTGTTAGTGTGACTCGTCTTATACTCCTTAACTGGATTCTCCAAGACATAATCTACAAAAATAAATAAATAATAATAATGCACTCGATTTTTGAGATTGCATTTAAAGGGTAAAACAGTTGACAACTTAAATTACTGCAACCCCAAAACCTAATAAGGGAGTATAATCAGAAGCGAGTAAACCTGATGATTGCAATTATTCGGAGACTGCATGGTAGTTAATCACCCAATTGAATGAAATTCTTCTCAGATTACAGAATTAATTTTGGAATAAGAAACTACATGAATGAAAGCATAGTTCAAAGGGTGTAATCGTATTCACTATCTTCCATTCCCAAATTTAAAAATCTTTCATGTGTTATTGATAAATAATTTGCTCATACATTATTAAATTTGCATTAAATCAAGATATCATCACAGTCAAAATTCAACAATCAAAATTTATAATATTCATACACAATTTAGGAAATGTATAAGAGACTTTCTCATATTATGCAAATGATTTTAAAAATTGTCACTATAAAAATGTTCTCATCATTTAGTTCCTTGCAAAACTCTGATCAACTAAATTTATTACAATTATCCTGATCAGTACATCATCAGACAAAACTCAGTGAAAAATTTTTTTTGGCATATTATTCTGACAAGCAATGCGGAACTTCAATGGGGAAGAGCTTTCAACGGCCACAATATTCCAATAAGGGAAAGGAAATACGGTTAGAATCAGAACAATGAGTAATAATTTATATTGAAGGCATACAAACTGCACATAATGAATAACAATAGTACTTTCTTATTTAGAATTTAAGCATTACACTCTAGATAGTTGATAGTAAAATCAATTCTAGCTAACTTTATTATTTATCAACCGAGAGGAAAATGATAACTTGGATTGAAACGTAACTTGATGTTATAAGCTTTACTATCAGTTACACGGTGGTCAGGAACCCACCTAGAATAGCAGTTCCACCATGTTCCCAACAACATGGCAAAAAAGGCGAGGTGGAACTACCCGTAAGGGTCTCCCCACCATTAAAAGCCGTACGCTTATTATTATTTTCAACGTCACTTAGTTGCTTACGTAACTAAATTATTATCTAGGGTAGAAATTGTTAGTTTGGAGGTTTAGACCATAGCGGCAAAGCGCTGACAAACGTTCTTTCCTAGTATAATATTATTAGAGAAATATGGGAATATGGAATTATAGTTTTTATCCTTAAAACGACAAAAACCTGATCAACAAGATAACAAACACAAGCACGTTTCAAGAATCCGTAAATTTTCAAATTCTATGAAATACAATGCCCGAAGATAAAAATTACAAAAAAAAAAAATGTTCTAAGTAATTAGCTTTTCATGTTCTAAGTAGAGGGGTATCTATGAAGAGATAAGATCTGCAATTGCAGAACATGCAAGTGAAAATTTGAATTTTTTATGATTATATTCACGTGTAAATTTGAAAATAAGTCTGATTAATTGCTAGGTAAGAGTGTTAGTAGGTCACTTCCTATGACGAAAGTCACACTAAGCCAGTTGAATAAATTACAAATAAATGTTTGTACTTAATACCAAGGTTAGTAGATTAAAAGCGTTGCTAAATACAGTAATGTTGCAGAATTATTGTACTTATTATCAAATTATCTATTATTTATATGTTTTTTTCTTTATTTGACTGTACCTTGAATAAATTATTTGTATGTTTTCTTAATGATTTGAGTTTGTAATTTTTTGTTTTGCTTTGGAAATAAAATTAAAACTTTTCTTGCTGGTAACTCCTAAAAAGAATTAGCTCGGGAGTACCTAATTTCTCTTGTCCTAGAAGAATTAAGTTTAGTATTTGAATTGTACTTTATTTTTAGAAGAGAAATAAAACATTTATTTATATAACTACTCAACATCAAGAACTGCGGCATTTTTTATACTGAGACATGTTCAACAATATATATATGTATAGTACCGATTTCGTATGTAGGAGACTTGCAACAAAGCACTGCCTCTATTCTGGCTATAGGTTGTTCACCTCTACAGAATAATAATCATTTTCAAAATATGGAGCCAGCTACTAGGTTGAAACTATTCTGACATGTTACACTATTCATAAATCTTGAGAATTACTGTTGCAAGGTGTTAATATTATTTTTGCATTGAATCTGATTTTAAAATGTTCTCAACTAATACAAGGTTTTCTTAACTAGATTCAATACAAATATGACTCCCACGATACTTTGAAGTTGCATCATTGGCCTACCTCACACCAGAGCATGTAGACAGAGCAGCCCACGAGTTTTTCACTCCGCGCACTTTCCCAATATAATGGCATAATTCCACACTCTGAAACAGACAAATAAGGAATGTTGATTCTATATTTATTGGAAATTTGCCATTTATACATAAATTCCTTCAATTAATTTTCTCCTTATTAACTTTAAAACATTTTCACAAGCAAAGCATTCAATCAACCTTGTCTATATATAATATACAATAATGATGATGGCTTCTAGATGGTTTGTGATTCAAGTATTATAATAGATATAGGACTATAGCACCAAGGATATTTTTATATTAATACTGTATAACATCAATAGCAGGGGTGCCCACAGGGCTGCGTCATTGAAATTCTTGGGGTTCCAAAAAAAGGTAAACCGTGTTTAACCTGACGACATTCAAAACTATATTACGAAGTTACCAGATAGAATGTCAATTAATGACAATTGATTTATAATTACAGTATTATTATACTATTGAATACGAATTAGCTAAAATAGTTATGTTTAGGATTTAGGATTTATTGATTTAGGCTTATTTTTCCGCATTTGGGGGGCTTGGGGTGCCTAATTTATGGGGGGGACTGGTGCTAAATTTAGAGGGGCTGCGTCATGAGGCTTGAGAGGGGTGGGCACCCCTGTCAATAGGAACTACTTTTAATGAAATTTAAAAAATCTGAGAATGCTCTAAAGAACACCAGATTTGAAGATTGAATACTAATATGCATATTGCAAACATAATATTGTATCCGCTAATAATATAAAAAAAAGGAACAATGATGTTAGTACTTGACCATCTCAAAATGTAGGTAATAGTTTATCATAACCGTGACAATTGTTCAAAATAATTCCATACCAGCACTTTTTTGGTTTTTCTTAACTGATTGTAATGCTTTTCAGTATTTGAATGTTTTTTAGACCTTTACGTCATTATGGACCTTTTATTTTGCATATAGGCATTTTATATTGAAACTGTACGGCAATCTCAACTACTATTCAGCAGATAATAGACTTGGATATTTTTATGACTTGTATTAGAATTTCCATTGAGTCACGGAATTCTGGTAACAGGTCTCAGGAATACTATTCAGTGTATTATGTACGGTATATTTATGGAAAACACCCATTAACACTAATGATACTAGGACAAACCCAACATGATGAGACTAATAACTGTTATTTTCTTGACGTTGTGATGAATTGAACCGTAGATAAAAAGCATTCAGATAATATTTTAGGGGAGGTTTCATAACGATAAAAACATAAAACAATATTTTAGATTACTCTGTTATTGTTTGGATGCAGTGTAAACTGTCGCCTTGTAATATGGGAGAATGGGTCATGAATAATCGGAGGGGAGACTCTTATTCTGTGAATATTATCTCAAATCTTATATAACAGATAGCATTCGCAAAGGAACTCTGTCATCCCCATTGTGGATGCAATACTTACTATATTGTTATGATACACAATGCCTATGATACACAAATTTCAACTCGTTGCTCATTCTCGATCATTGCCACTCAGATATGAATAAATTTAATTAGTTTTACAGTTCTTATTGCATTACTTGTCAGTTACACAATCTCATAAAAATGATCTGGGAAAGATACCCAAAGTTTATTCACCCTATGAGCTGAAAATGTTTCAATTTCTATCTCTGTTCTGTTAATAATACCATGAATTTTTGGGTCCTGTTATCTTTATCAGCCTCTAGCCCTTCTGGAACTTTCACTTTTTAGGTTTTAAGTTCATGTTTACCATTCCAACATGTGTATGCAAAATTTTATTGCTGTAGTATAAGAATTTATCTAAATGTATGAATACGTCACGTTAAAATATTTTTCAGACTAATAAAAATTTCATTAATTCATCCAATTGACAAATATTTTCTAAGTAAACATAGTTTAAATTCTCAACTATTTGGGCTTTCTGATCATATCTGTAGATAAAAGAACGTTTATAGGTAATTGCCTATAAGATAATAAATTACAAATTGATTGTAAATAATTAATAATTATTGCATTCTGATTATTAGTATTTAAAATAATAACCACATCATAACAACGAGTTGTTGATTGATAAATAATGCTGTAAATGTACAACATTTAAATTAAGAATAAACAATATTAAAGAAGTACATACCAGTCAAATACGCAAACAAGATGGTTGGCAAATTGTAAACACAAAACTTATAGCATTTTTTTTAAATGCCAGATCATCAATAATGGGACAAAAATAGCATTTATGAAATTGCTTGTTTGCTTGTTATATAATTTGTGTACACCAATATAAATATTTCATTTCCTTAGCCTAATGATGATATGACACTGTAATGGTTTCATAATATCAACGTAAAGACGTGCAGTACAACAAATACTTTCAACTTTTAAAACACCAATCAACTTTTAAAACACTGCATTTTATTGGACAAAAACAGAAACTACACTGTAGCTTACTAGAGTATGGGGGCTCTGCTAAATACGATACAAAGACAATAGAAGCTTAATTAAATTATTTATTGAAAAAGTTTGAAATAAGACTAGTTAGTTTTTGCACCGAACAATGTTTTAATAGATTTCTGTTTTTATTTTTTGTAGAACTTGAAGGAATTCCATTGTACAAAAATGACAGAGCACAATCCTGAGAGGATACTTTCTACCGATAGAGAATTTCGCTTTCTGTTTTAGGCTGATTTTATGGATTCAAGAACATTATTCTTGATTATTATTGATTGATTATAAATATTTATTTTCATTGTAAGATTAATGAAAAACCATTGTTTACAATTATTATTATTAGTCGCTTTCATATGCATTATTGACTTACGGGAAATCAATTTCAATATTAATGACTAAGCCAACAGTTTTTGGCAACTCTATGAAATGATATGATGATTTGTAAGATTCTTAAAAAGATGTATCAAAGATGTGCACAAAAAATAAAATTGGATCAACGAATCAATGTGGCACGCACTTCACAAGAAAAAACCCACGAGTCAAGATGCAGTATCTATATTTAAACTGACAAGTGACAAGACGCATACAAATCAACGTCTGAAGCTCATATAGTCGTGTCCCAAAAATAGATTTTATAAGATTCACATGTGGTCAAATACGCGATTGAGAATTTATAAAATTATCAGTCACGTAAAATGATGGCGGGAGCATTTGGTAAATACAGTAATATAAAGTGGAAAACCGGTTGGAGAGGTGGATTCAGATGACTTTATTTGTGCAAATTTACAATATACATTAATGATAACAGTATTATTAAGATTGACAACACTCAGATCCCCTAACTGAAGTGATATACAGTGATTTTGGAAAAATTAACATACTGGTTGAATAGTTTGAATGGTGTGAGTGAAGTGAGAAGGAATACGATTCCCAACAATTACAAATTATGCTGGTACTTGATTCCTGAAGAAATGATTATAAATTGCAGTTCCATTCTGGAAATGAGAAACTTCAAATGTATAAAAAGCTCCCGAAGTTATTCGAGAGGGTTGTTTACAAATTTTTATGAAAAAAATAGAAGGACTGGCCATTTTGATAGCTTATCGGTCTTTCAACAACGCTGCGATATGCTCTGCCGCTGAATAACAGACGAAGCTGACAAGAAAGGAAAAACGGAAAATTGTACGACATTTTCAGTGAGTTATTGACGAAAGTTTGACCTGTTTTCCACTTGACTGGGCTCCTAACGCACGGAAGCCTGGAAAAGCGTAACGAAACTCTTCAAACCGCTTCCAAATACAAAAGACCGTTATCATTCAAACGGACGGTAACTTTCAAACTACGTGAATTCATATTCAAATTGGTAATTGCATTACTTAGAAATCGTATGACCGCACTTCGAAATAATAACGGACGGTAACTTTCAAACTACGCGAATTCATATTCAAATTGGTAACTGCATTAGTTAGAAATCGTATGACCGCACTTCGAAATAATAATCTCCAAGAAAACTTGCTTCAATTTGAAAAGAAAACTTATATATATATATATTATAAAACTAATATTTCATTATACATTCATATTAGGCTACAATAAATTTGAAAACAGAAATTACCAAAGCTTAATAATACTGTATTATGCCTTAAAGGCACTTTAAGGCATGCCTTAAAGGTACTTTATGCCTTAAAGGTGTGTGCTAGCTCGCCTATCTACTGCTCTGTTGACCACGGGTACGATTCCTGGCTACATTGAAATTTGTAATATGAAAAATTCAATGATTTATTATATATAGTACAACTAAAATATCTTGGATGTCTTGTTCCATAACGACCTGTGTTGTTAATATGAACTTTTTATTGTAAATTTAACGACTTGCAGTATAATATATATATTATATTATAGTCGTGTCCCAAAAATAGATTTTATAAGATTCACTTATTTTGAGTATTCACTTGAAGTAGGCTATGAGTACAATTATTATATATTCAAAATTTAAAACTGACTGCAAGTCGTTAAATTTGCAATCGTGTCGTTTAGGCTAAGTTTACCAGTTGCAAATTCTGACAAAAATGTGTTCGTGCAAGTATTACAGAACGTTTTGTCAGAAAAGTGGTTACAATGTACTGTTTTCTGATCATTCAGAAAATACTTTCGCATTTTCTGATCATATTCTGACAATCAGTAGGCCTAACTATCTGCCAATCAACCAAAATGGGCGTGCTTGATGAGTTTATCTAATTCTAATGAAATGTCAACAATTCATTTTGCAATAGAGAGCTTTCTCCCACTTTTGTTGAGTTAAATCTCAATTAGTTGAGATGTTCATAGTCTGGACCCGGCTTTAGACTAATCTGAAGTTGATGAGTCTTAATTTGAAATTGATGTCAACTTCAATAATAGACTTGAATTTATTCAAACGAGTGAAAGTGAGAGCAAGGTACTTTGAAAACTACATTAGAATTTACTTGAACAATCAACTACAGGAACAAGACTTTCTGCATGATAGAGGGTAATGAACCATTAAGAACTCACTTTCTCGACAAGTACAACTGTCAGTACAAAGTGAATTCAAAATAAACAAGAATTAAAGCTGAAGTGATCTTTTCTTACCTTGGAATCAGGTCGATTTATCACAGTTGAACCATTTTTATGGTGACGTTCAAAATAATTTTTTGGTATAAGTTCCCTGGAAAAGAAAAATGAGTTTATTAGAATATTACCCGTCAATCTCTTAAATTAAATAACAGAAAAGTAATAAAAAATCAATATAATTTACGTCTATGAGAATTTTACGTTTGAAACATTTCAAATATAGCATTGATAATACGAAAATATTTCTTCCGTTATAGCAGTTGTTTTTTTTTAAGAAATTAAAATTCAGAAGTTCAACCGATTCGTTATGATTTTGGGGCAATATTTTCTCTTGTCAATGAGACTTGACAAGTTTACATCTGAAACAAATAGAACTGATACATAAGTTTCAACGAGTTTACTGCTTTGAATGAGATAATATTTTTAGACATCTTGACACATTTTACTTCTATTATCACTTGACAGCCTTTCGGGAGGAGAATCCCTATATCAATCCGCTCTCACACTTACGCCACTGGATACAATGTGCAGTATTTACTTTACTTTTATGGAAATGGATTTTCACGTTACACATTATTCATCAGTTGACCTATATTGTTGAAGAATAAATTGTGTTTCTAGAACTAATTTTCAAGTGAGTAGGAGTTTAACGTAGTCATACAATTATTGGCTTTTGTTGAACCTACTAGTGAAATAAAACAGAAAAGCTGTTTTCATGATAAAAAAAGACCCCTCTTTATAATACTATCAATGGATTAGTGGTTTGTTGCTGTTTTGTAAGTTCTATTACATGAGCTGATGTAGAAAAAACTATTCTTGTACGAATCCTCTTGTCAAATAAAAGAAGTAACTTTCTTTCTTCAGCTGTCAAATCAGTTTGACACACTGCTCCTTGTTGACCTACTAGTTGAGTGTTGCATGAATTGACCGACCGCTACTCAAAACATAGACAACACTTGTTACACACTTTGGTGTCCGATAGGACAAGAGGCTATAAACATATCAACACTATTCCCAACTGAAAGGATGTTGTTTCACGCTAAAATTAATACATAAATTTTCTCATTAACTTCTAACAGTTGAACTGACCAGAGTGAACTCCGTTAGGAATTCCTAGGAAGGCCTAGGTAAATTATTTTAAGGGTTAATCATAAAAGTTTCAAGTTGACTCGGAGATTACTAAGACATAAGCAATTATAAAATTAAATTTCCAAGTAGCATTCCCAAATACTGTATAAATACGTCGATTCTTTTAAAAAATGCATCGATTTTTTGAAAAATGCTTTGATTTTTTAAAAAATGCATTAATTTTTTAAAAAAGGCATCTATTTTTGAAAAAAATTGCATAGATTTTTGAAAATATGCATCGATTTTTTTAAAAACGCACTGTACTGTATACCCAAGAGTTGAGACCATTGAATTTTGAATTTAACAGTTACCTATTTAATTATATCATTCCACTGAGGCACTGAGGCGGAAATAATATGCTACTCATTCAAGTACATATTCAATATTTTGCCATGACCAGTCAACGTATTGCCAGTTCAGCTTATTGGCAAGTTAATATCCCCTTTTCGCTAATTTTATATCAGATGCCGAATGAAGGATATCGGGTACTAGATTCTAACAGTCCAGATGCAGTAATAATATTCAGTTAGTGAACCGTAACCAGTAGTATTGTAGAGAGTACTCGCAATCGCCCTTGACTACAGACATTTAGAACCTGAAGAGGTCAGCTTTCATTTCATACTGGAGATTGAATGCAATACAATCAAGCATGGACATTATAAAAGTTGCATGCAATTATAAGCAGCTACATATAAGAATGACTGGAATCATAAATTCAGAAAATTGTAAGAATAAAGAAGACAACTATATTACTGCCACGGGGACGTATTTTTTCTATCAATCAAGAAACTCATAAAACTCGTCACAAAGGTTTCCCGATATTTTCTATGAGGAAAACAGCATTAATCGAAAAAAGATTGCTCCAACTAATAGACATGGATGACTCACTCAATCTATTCAATTGAATTTTATCAAATGGTTGAGATGTGACCTTCGACAACCATCACCGTTTGACATTTTATAGCTGACCCTGCAATTTTCCTGTTAAGAATATTGGCATTCCAAATCAAGGATGAAATGAAAATATTCTTATATTGAATAAATGAATCAATTTGATTTTTAAAATAGTATTAATATAATATTCATAAAAAATAATTGAAACGAAGGTCATTCACGTCATAAAAAACTTGAGAACATTATTATTATTATGATGAGCGTAAGTTTTAGAGAGTTGGCTGTACCGTGGAACTACAGGTATGAGAGTATTTACCAGTAGTAAATATCAGGGTATTTCTTTAAAATATCAGACTCATTCATACAAATTAATCCTGAAAGTTGCAGAGTTGCATCTAGATCCATAAAGACTACACAACAATAACAAAGAATAATAAGAAGAATTTATTTATACGGGCAAAACAGCAATTAATGCAAAAATGTGACAGATAAGTCCAAAACGGCTCTTTTCACAAATTTTGACTATGCAAGATAATGATTATGAAGTTGGAGAAAAGAAGCATCTTTTCAATTAAAGAAGCATCTTCTCAATTAAAGAAGCATCTTTAAACACAAACATTCTATGCTAACTTATTCAATAATTTCAGACATTATTAGGCTACTGGCTGTATTTCATTCAATAGTTTGCCTTGAAGCTCTCACTACTTCGACTGAGCAACCAATTTACATGACTAGGAAGCTCAAGTAACTTCGTCACCCGTCCCTCTATCTAATATAAACTGTAATTAGCACACGTATAGTAAGTTACTATCAAATTTACTATTATTAAACTATTCATTAACATTTTCTATTAATTAAATATCCAACTCTGTGTAGAGCTGTTGGTTGGATCAGATTCAATTATTTACCAATGTTGCACTGCCATCACCAGATTCTTCATCTCCATAAAAAAACTTTGATTGTAATTTACAATAAAAATCGTCGTTCATAGTAATCACTTTTCTATTGGTAATTCTTTTTTTTAATATTCATTTTCTATGGGCACATCTATTAGGTTTTAGACCTATTTATAAGAGTTTTCGAGAATGATAAATTTCCATTTCAATTCCATCATATACAACATATCTAAGATCAAAGGAAGACTTGAAACACTTTTGAATAGTTGGTGTACAAATAATAAGACTTGACTAAAAAGAGAAAAAGACTTCGTCACATTCAAATAGCGGGTACAAGAGACAAGAAAAATCAAAACAATTATCATCATTGTTGTGGTGACTTGTCTGAATGATTCTGACAGACTTATATAATTTACATCTTTTACCAGTTTTGGAACTTGCAATTTCAAGTTTTTACTTTCTGAATTCCACACAAGACTACCAACAGTAAGTCAGAGTATGCGTCTTTGAGTTTATTAAATTAGTATTTGAATGGCGAGGTAGTGTTTTTGGAAGTCATGAAGACTACTTACATTATAATAGCAATGGTACACTAAAACCTGTGTTAAATCAATTACTAACTACTAAAACAAGATATTCACCATCTCGTGTAATAACTAGCGTCTTCCCATAGTTGTTAAACTTGTCATTTGAGCTTTTACTTGTTACTAGAAAGAAAAGTGAAGGCTACTAAAATATATTGAGCTGGAATGTAAAATAATCAAATGTCAACTTGTAAAGGTGAAAGTTCAAGTATCTTGGTTCATGTCTGCTAAATCGCTTGTACTCAATTTTGCCCCGTTTTGCTTGAATTTAAATCAATACAACATATCTATGAGTGTCAGTGACAATCTCTCCAAAATAACAAGTTCCACCAGATTTTTACCTCACCGTCACCGCAAACTGTTTTCTGATCTTTCAGTCTATTTATTATAATCTCTCATTTTATTATGATAAACAGCAAAAACTAGAACTAACGTGATTTCAATAGAACTGTATCCTCCACACAGCCGTTCGCTTGGATGAGCGTTATATCGAATTCTACTAGCCTATAATATTCACCATAAATTTGAATTTGTACCAGAGTTATATTATTCCACATTGCTATAGCCCAAAGCAGAATTAATGACAAAGAAGTTATTAGGATTAGTACAATTATTTAAATTATACAAAGATTTTCTTTTTCCTTTCCCTTTTTATGAATTTTAAAGAAATTTTAAGCATGAATTTTTAATCTCTAATTATTGAAATTTGCAGAAATACACTACAGTAGCCGGAAAACTAAAATTACAATTTAACATACAATTTACCATAAGACTAAACGCAATTTTTTTCCTCATAGATAATAGGTTTGGCCTTTCAACTGATTACTCCTTGTCATCAATGAATTTCGCCTAGCACTTAACTGTTTTAAAACGAAGCATCAATACAAATAAGCCTTCTAATGGAAAATTCACAAATCATTCTTCTAATAGAATGAATTTACAAGTTATTATTCAAAAGAAAGTTATTATTCTTAAATTTATTTAACTTGAAATCAATAAAAACAATGAGTGACTGACTACACACTAGCGGACACGACAAGCTCGGACCAGACCGTCCGGTCCGGTCCGGTTCAGCTATTCGGGAACCAAATCAATCCAGTCAAACAGAATCTTCCGTAGTGGCAGAGCCAGGGACGGCGGAATGTCTGGGACGTAATTTAATATCGAGCACTGAACGCTTTGATCTATTTCTCCACTAAAACAGTGAAAAATGATAAGATTTGAAATATTTGAATTTTTCAAAATGCTCATATTTTACTGCCATCCTGATTCCATACCGAATTGACTTTTTCTCATACCATAAAATTCAAGGTTTTTATAAACGATCTAATTTAAGAGCAACAAATTGGCAAAGTTGAAAGATTTGATAAAATTCTCAAAGTTCATGCTAAGAGAGAAATTTCAGTTTCCAAGTAGCCTAATCAGGAGAAAAAGAATAATATGAGAGCGTTTTGAAAAAATTCAAATTTTCCAGATTTCATGTTTTTCTAGTTTTGTAGTGGATAAAAGAATTAAACAAAACACATATATTGCAATTTATGTCTGGCAGTACCTACACACTGCACAGACCGCAGACCAAACCAAGGCCAAAACAGTCTTGTCCGTGGTTCAGTGTGGTGTCCGATAGTGTGTAGGCCTTTAGCTTTAACAACATATAGCTTTGAACAGATAGGCTTGGAATTTAATTTCAATCCGAGTTGTAGAGTAGCCCAGAATACACTTGACGTTTCAGAGAGAATTCCAAGATACTTGAGTCAAGATGTTCTTAGAAAGTCTGTTGTCCCAACCAACCACTTCAATGGTTGATAGGATCAGCTTTTAATTAGATCCCAACTTTGAGAGTTCGAGTATCAAGTGGCTGGTGATATGCAATGCATTGATAGAAGCAGCAGTGCAATGGAATTTACACACACGAAGGTCGGTCGAATGCGTCAGCCTCCACCAAGCTGACTAAATTCGATTCATCGAGTCGAACGAGGAACAAGTCCAATTTGTAATCGTTGGCAGAGGATATGAAAGTTAGCACAGTTGACAAGCGAGTCTGAGGCGCAATAGAACGAGTTTCTACAAATTAATATTCGTGTTACTCGATGACGAGCACCATTATTTCAACAACTGATGAGGGACTGTGGTCGTGAAAAACAGCAAATTAAGTACAGCTCAATTAATAGCAACTGAATTCAATTTTGTGGGGTGCGAATTGGAGCTTCGCGAAAGCTGCCAGTTGAACAATCATCATACAACGATGGTTAGTGCTGATGGATATCAATTGATAAGGTTCACTAGTTCGGAACGGAGGATACTAAATCTAAAATTATATCCGATTAAGATAAATATTACTAGTAATAATTGAAATACTCAAACGAGAAAGTCGATTTCACCTCAGTGAAAATAATTATGACAACAATTAGGATATTTCAACCATTACTCTCTATAATAACTTTTAGATTTAGTTGGTTTATTAAAATTGAAATCTCCAAGCTTTTTTAAGATTCTAAGTAATGATAAATAAGCATGTCATTCATGATACTACCGTCAAAGTAGTATCTTCCTAAATGGGAAACTATTATAATATAGATCCGGTAATGCCACAAAGAATCAGGCCTGTAGAACAGTAAATAAATTATTCATTGCTTATTTTGGGATCATTATTCCTATCAAAATATTTCAATTTGTCTGAAACGTTCTGAAAGTATATCTCGTAACATATAGGGTTTGCCTAGAAGTCCAAAGAATATTGGTCAGCTTCATCTCCAAACTAGTAAAAAAATGATAAAGTAAGATTATGAATCAAGACTGATTATACCCTCTCTACAATAATACATTCCAAGAATTGAGCATTGATAATAAGATCAGTGACCAATGTAAATGTTCAAGAACGTCTAGAATTATTATTACTTGACTGCAGTCAAGCACAGTTAAGTGCACAAAAACGAAACAAGCTATACAACTTTTTCAATTTATAATTAAAATTAAGTGAGCGAGAAACTTGACCAGTTCTCTTAGAATAAGACGACGAGTAATTTATTGGCCAAAAGTTAATAGCAAATATTAAAAAAATAAGATCCAATTTGCAAGATATCATAGCATTCATTTCTTTTCAACTGAAAACCCATTGAAATAAAATTATTTTGTATCAAAGGACGTAAAACATCTAAATTGGCTAAGGATTCTATTTCGAATTTTTTACTGTGTGCACTAATCGAACTTCAACAATTTTTAACTTTTAAGTTTTTACTTTTGCTGGTGGTGCCTTTGTAAATATGTCATGTGAACTTTATTATGTTATGTTGATTTACAAGCTTATGTATTTATATTATTCATTCTAATTCAAGTTTGCTTTGTATATTTATTTTTGTTTTTTGGCAATAAATTTCAATTTCTAAAATTTCTAAATTTCTAAAATCAAGTTATGAAAACCCGATTGATTTCGGCATGTTCTAAAATTATCAACTGAACAGGTGAGACCAGGAGCTGGTTGAGCTTCTAACAATTAAATGAAAAATTACTTTTAAAAAATTTGGCGTTTTCAATTTTTTGACAATAAATTGTTTTCTTGATTAAAAGTGTGATCTAGAAGTACCTACAGAAGGTACTTAAGGAAGCAATTATCTGAGAAGCTATTTCAAGATTATTTATGATACTTAAAATGTTAAAGGTGGCATTTTATTTTCTCAGCCAATTTGCTATTATATGGCAAATGAGGAAATACAACTTTTAAGCAGGAATGCTAATTGCTCGATCGAAAGTCTGGTTGATTTCTTTTTAAGATTTGAAATAAAAGGTTTTAGACAAAAATTGTCGTGTTATTGTCATGTTACATTCCTCAGATATAACTGAAACAATACAATACAATCATAACAATGCAAGATACAACTGCGAGATTTTATTCATAAGATCGTCTGACATCAGAGTAAACCATCATTCCCTAAGATTACAACGTTATGAAACTCCCAAATATTTTATATTTTTGATAATTATTTTGATAATTTTGGTAAATGAATGTGTGAAAAACCAATATTGATTTCTTCTTTTTAGAACTCTAATTCCCAAGAAAAGTAAATTTCAGAATAGAATTTTAGAATTATTATTTTCAGATAATAAGTAAGAGAAAGTATTTTCAGAATGAAAGCAACGAACTCCGTAATTGTCAGTAAGCATTTAGAACCAGACATAATAAACTGCAAGATAAAGATGCATTAAAGGCCTGGTGGAAAGGAGGTGCATTCTTGGAAATCTTGAAAAGGAGAGTCAAAAATAGAAGGGCGGGAGAGTGTGAACCAATTACTAGAAATGGATCCCGAAATAGACTGTTTGTGATTTTCTGAAAGTTTTCAGAAACACTGCTGGAGTTCTTCCTTTCTTATTGTAGAAGCCGGACTACCCAGTCATCCGATAAAAGGGTTACTGACATGAATAGTATGCAGACACGTGGTGAGCATGGTCAAATAATGCACTATAAAGTAAATTAAGAATAGTGCTTTAACAGTCACTGAGTGCAAAATTACTATTGGTAGTTTTATTGAGCTTAACAAAAATATACTTTCACAAATTCTACAGCATGATCATTTAACCGTGAAATTACACTATTACAGAATCAACGCCAAAACGAACGCGTAGTTTTATGTGACTTGTGCTGTCAATTATTTATTGCATTAGATTCTAAACACGCCGCATTTTGTAGCAATATAGAACTATCAAGAACACTTAAGCAGTAGTTAGTTACATAGGTAATAATATCGGGAATAGATATATAGATAGAGGTAGGTATAGCTTATATAGGTTATATCTACAGTAAACCTTACGTACAACTACAATCAAAGTTGATAAGCACTAAACTACTCAAAATATAAAATATGTGTGTAATATGCCTGGTTTGATGTACTGTAGGAATGATTTATATGAAACCTACCTCCTTAGAAAAACTTAATTTACATTAATATTAGAATGGAAGCATTTTTATCAATCATCATCCTAATAACATTTTACTCTACTCATCCTGTGATGAAATCGGTAAGAATTTTAAATAATCTATAACAGAATTCTTCCTTCTATTGTTTGAAAAATCAAAACTGGCTTCCCCATTCAATTCCTTTCAACTCCTCCCTTCTTTCTTATTTTTTTTCTTAGGGTGAAGCCCACATAGCTTTGAGACCTGTGCGTGGGTGATGAATTGGATGATGGTGATTGATGAGTTGGACCTACAGTTTTAGGTGGGTTCCGAACCACCGGGGAAGTGATTTTACAGAAGAGAACAGTCTTTTTTGCTTGCCAATCCAATCGGTCACCCTTACAAAGAGCGCCCAGGAGTATCGTAGCTCATCTCTGATTGAACAGATACCTGCTACGGCACTCCGCTTTCACTTCCCCACCCTATTTTTCTGATATTTTTCCACTTGGTGATGCTCTTCTCGTTCATGGAAACATACTAGAGTAATAGAAGCCTATTTAATCTAAAACATGAATTTTCATCATCATTCATCAATCATATTTATTCATAGCATTTTTACAATTCCCACTGGGTCTGATGAGCATAGGTTGTTAGGGCAATTCATGATGGAATTTAATTTTTTCAATTTCTGTGATAATAAAGCAATGAAAGCCTTTCATCAATTCACATATCCATGGGAAAACCTCACCCTACTAATCCCAGCCCATAAAAAAGTGTTGAATTACTCATTCCGTTGTTTTCATCCTGTTTTATAGATGAAAGGTCTACTTTTAGTTACTAATAAAATACAATTATAAAAAAATACAGACGGCAGCAACAGTAGCAGAGTGATTAGCATATCTGGCTGATGACCCCGAGGTCATGGCATCGATTTCCGGCAATTTGTAGCAGCTTGCAATCATTCATTATTCCCACCACTTCCTTTTCATCTCCATCGCAGTAGGCGGGAGCACTGTGAGATAATGCACTTATATTTTAGTTTGCGATGATTTGGAACTTCACTATTTTAAATAGATCCACATAGCAAAAGAGCACGGTAGAATAGAAGGCCAAAAATAGTCTCTCATAGACACCCAGTTTAGCGAAGAAGGGAGGTAGGGATTAAGAAGGCGATTTCTGTTAATATTCCACGACTCACAGCATTGATTGAACATTTCACAATACTAAGCATTCGTTCAAGAATCCTGCATTGGTTCAGGAGAAATTTGTAATGAGAATATGATTTGATGTTGGCAAAGGCATGAGCCTGCAAAAGTGACACTGATGTTCCGTCATGATTTCATTTGGACATTATTAGGAAAGTGAAACGTTAGAAAGTTTTCGACGTAAAAATTATGTTTGTTTCGATTTTGTAGCACTTTTTTCTCCATCCACCTTGAGATTGAATCAATTCTAGGTTACTCCCGGCTTTACTTGGTGATTACTATATTTGGCTTGAAATTAAATCGAGTTTTGATTTTATATAGCCTACTAGTTATTATAGAGCATAGAATAGAGCTTATATTTATAGAGCTAATATTTGGATTGAAATTAAATCGAGTTTTGATTTTATATAGCCTACTAGTTATTATAGAGCATAGAATAGAGCTTCAGAATTTGTTTCGGTGGGCTTGGCATACTGATACAATTCTGTTAGCTCAGTGAGGAAAGCAATTACAAACTACCTCACTCCTCGTTTGTGTAGTAAGCACGCTCTTCAGACTAAAACATAACGTTAAGGTCTGAAGAGTCACCTACAGTCGTATCGGCTATGGCACTATACATACATACTAGTTATTATGTTTACGGTAACGATAATGACGGCCATGATGTTTGATAAGAATAACATTTGTAAGATCAGATAAAATCAAAGATAACAAAAGACCAATAGATGTGTCATCCCTATTACTTTAGCATAACGCGATGTGAAGCTGAGTCCGCCATCTTGCTGTAGGATAGAAACGCAAAACTGCACTTGGAACAGTGAAGAATCTCAGTGCTCCCGTTTCAAATAACTCGTAATCTGCCTTAATTAGAGGGAAGATATAAAACTGAAACTTTGCATGAGTAAAGTCAACAAGTCACACACGTTTTTTTTGTTATCTTTGGATAAAATGTAGGAAGAAATTGAAGTGAAAATATTAGTGACAGAAATCCATTTGTACATAAGACTGATAAGTGTACAACATACTGTATACAATAGACGTTGATTAATATAAGCCGATTTACGAGATTCAAGTTAGATCAATGTGATTATCATAATTGTTAATTCTATGGAATTTACTCACCTATTAAGTTTGAGATCAATCACGTGTTCCTTCCCACTTAAATTATAAGCTAGTGTTATGTCATGTAAATGCTCGATTCCATCCTGGAAAAGAAATGAATTTATTAAAAAACATTAATCAATGAAAGAGAAACAGTTATAAACTGTTTCAGGGCTGGTAAATCGCAAGTCATACAGTTCTCAGACGTCACGATTTCCTAAATACAGGAAAAATACTATTTTTCCATAGATAAAAGGTAGTATTTAATTTTCTATGAAACTTCTTAAATTCACAACAATCGGATACCATCAACCATTGACGTTCAAGTTACATTTGAGCAAAAATGATCTAAATTTATTAATTTTTTTCTTCAATTTTGACAACCTTGAAATGTCAATTTTAAGTAGAAAAAACATTTTATAAAAATGTACTGGTTTAGAACTTATTAGCTCTATAAGTTTTCAGACGGAAAATATGCCGCCAAATTCATTCGCTAATTGGCAACACTTCACAAGATCTCATCAATGACTTTAGCCTTCTTAGAAATTTGAAGTGATAAGTAATAAATCTCCAAAATGTAGACATCTTCTCTACTTGATCAGAGATGTCTAAAGCCAAGGTAGTCAAGAAGACTGCCTGACTGCTTCTTTCATGACAACAGATGTGTTCTGTGTTCAGAACAGTGAGTGCACTGTGCACAAAGACAGAGAAATGACGTAGTAAGAGCAGTGACCGGTCCATGAAATTATATTCTGCCGCTGTAGTTAGTATCTGTCAGTTCTTCCGCCGCAATCTTCCTCCTTACAATTATCCCCCAAATCCGTGATTATTTCACTCCTAACAAAAAAGCAAAATTACAATAATTCGTTCAACCTTCGAGGTCAATACAGGTCAAGTCTATGATGTAACAATTCTTCACGGAATGCACGAAATTTTACAGGTCAAGTACACTACCATTACATTGATCTTGAGTTAAAATTTCGATTCAAAGAATATTTTTATTAATATCAAAGATTATAGAGGTTTGGGTGTTATTCGTATTCAAAGAATATTTCTATTAATATCAAAGATTATTATTACTTTGCACCATGTAGGATCGCAATCCCCTAGCAACCTAGGGTAGGCTACTAGCCTGCGATAAAGTATTGTTTTAGGCACCACGTCAGATAAACTGAGTAAGATGGCTGTCAGTTGTAAGTAAGGATAGAAGAGAAATACATATTTTGCATCACCGAAAATTTATATTAATATTTTCTTACAAAAATGGTGCTTATTTCAATCTCACAAGACCCCATATTGTGGTAAACGATCACCAAAAATGCACTTCAACTTAAAAACCATAATGTTCAGTTTTCTTGTGAATCATAGTTAATGTCAAAAAGTATTCGCTTTTTATAAGACTTCACAATGATAAGTTCAATACAATACTGCCGACTAATGATCAAATATTTATGTAATGGAATTAGAATTTCATTGACATGTTTCAAGTTCAAGAAATGGACATTTAAGCCGAGATAATGATCTGATTTAAACAAATTTTATCACTCTAAATCGATTATTCCGTGTTTCGGAAGGTAAGTTGATCCTGTTCGTCCCTAAAAACAATCGTAATGTCGCGTTAGAGGCCCTGAATATATTCAGATGCGACCTGATAACTCTGACTTCAGACCTGAGCCAACCAGGTCACATGATATTATTATTTATTGATTATTTTTGTGTTCCTGTCTAAGCTGCAGTTGAATGATTGAAACATAGACATTTATTTTTATGACCGAATATCAACAAAACATTGCAAGAATTAGGAAGAAATGACAAGCATTAAAAAACTATATAAAATGTTTCAAGTTTCTTCACAACCTTGGAACGAACAATAAAATGTATGGTGAAATAATTTGAAACAGAGATTGCAATCAAGAAAATTGAGGCAATTGCATTGTTTCAACAATTGAGGCAATTTCATAGCTTTATTTCACTTACTTTCTACTTTATTTCAAGATGTGGTCTCGGATTCTAATAAACTCAAGACGAAAACTCTAGATATTAGCCCATTGAAAAAGGTGATCTAAAGTCTGAGTATTAATAATCAAATAGGCCTATCTAATATTACAAGTTATGAATAAAATAAATGAATTATTGACACCAAATAAAAATTGTACAAAAAAGAGCAATCAATGAGTTGACAAAATAAAATAAATAGTTGGGAAATTAGAATAACATTCATCGAATGTTTACCCGCAGAACTCCTGTGCGGGAGTGTTTTTTTTTTTTTTTTAATTATGCAACATAAATTATTATGAAATTAAAAAACGGACCTGTATTAAAAATTTAATTCTTCATTACTGAATATTTGCCACCGAAAAAAATTCTATCCCTTGGTGGGTGGACGAGGGAAATTTCAACATTTCTGAAACACGAACGCTCCGGAACATTTTGGTGGTACCGGTAGTTGACCTTTTTCAAGAGGGGACTTTGAACTTCCAGACAAGTGTAACATCGCCTACACTGAACTCTACACGATCAAAGGTAAAATGTTAAAAGCTTTCTATGTAGAACTGCTCAGAAGAGAGTTCGTGATTAGTGTAATACACGTTAAGCAAGTAACGAAAGCACTGCGCCGGTGGAACCTATCGATCCACAGGTTTGAGTCAACGCTTCCGATGTTCAAGGTAGATGAGTCATCGCTACTACAATCAGAGGGAAAGAACTTACCTGTGAATCGTGACTCACACAGTGTGAAAGAAAAGTCATGTCGGTTCAGTCATTACATTCTAAAGACGACAAAGCTTAATGTAATTATCAGTGCTTAAACATTAAGCCATTATCATTTACAATTGCAACTTACCATCAAGTATACTATTACCTCACATTAGGTATAGGTATAAGATACCATTGCATCATCAACAGACTAGTATAGTGAGCGCTCTAAATCGCACACTATACAGCGCAGCCTAAATTCATTGTAGGCCTAAGGCTCGGACTACACGAGCGGACAAAACGCCGCCGAGTGTACGCTCCATTGATTAAAACCATGACTTCTTATGAAGTGGACTACACGAGCGGTTCTACCGCCTGGCGAAGACGCGTCAATGCGGCGGCCGACGGATCGAACGCCTCCGGAGGCGTCAAATCGGCGCGCCGATCGTCGGCTCACCGGACTACACGTAGCGGTAGGAAGCGTTTCTCCCGCGCCCCCTTCCATCCTCCCCTCAGTGGACGAGTCTATTGTTGTTATCTACACTCTACAGGCAAGTGGAATAGTGTTTGGCAAATACAACGTGTCTGGTTTCTGTTGTACTTTTTTTGGTTGTTATAATGTTTGATACCGAATTGTTTATATGTGAGGTGGAGATGCGTCCTCCCCTATATGACGTAACGTCCAAGGAATATAGCAATAGAGAGATAAAAGCCAAATGTTGGGCTGAGGTCTGCGAGGTTATGTTCAACGACTGGGTAGAAATGGATCCGGATCAGAAAGATGCGAAAGGTGAGGACCAATTATTTTTATTTTTTAGTTTTGTTTTTAACCTTTTATAGGGGGTTTTCTTGGAAAACATGATTATGTTCATGAAACTACCTTTAATCTATATAAATAAAAGTAGACTTTTGTCTGTACATTGCTTAGAATAGTAATCTTTTTGGTTTATTCCACGTTTTATACTATAGGAAAGCCAAAACGAGTCTTATCTCAACTTATGTCTGTCTGTCTGTCTACTGTTATGCTCGAGGGGGCATTTTGGTCACGCTTCTCCTCCTAAACGGGAGCACCTGTAATATTGAAACTGTTCTCCTGTATTTCCTGCATTTACGAGATGGTTTTTAGCTACCTATAAGTGGTCTATTACCTTGGGTTGTTAAAATGGAATGTACGACATTGGCGCGCCTTCTACCTGGCTCAAGAAAAGGTTTCAATCATTTTCGTAGGGGGTGCGACATTGGAGCGCCTTCCAACCGGCGCGCCAATGTCGCACCTGAAAATGGACCTGGCTCTGACCGCGCCTTTTTCTACCTGTTTTATACCTGCTATCAAAATTATCTATATATATAGATAATTAGTGCAGCCAATAGTGTTTAGTGTATACTACAATAACATTATTTGGGCTAACTCTCCATGCCTATGCACTTTTATACACGTGCGTCTTGCCATGGAACTGCTCCCTCATTATTAAAAAAACGGCAAAACATTTCCCGGATGTCAATTCCCTTGTTCTGACCTCCGACTGCAGCCACTCCTTCCATATCGTCTAGATCACAAGTTAAAGTGTCCTCGAAAATGAAGCCATCTCTTTTCCTAACAAAATTGTGCAGTACACAACAAGCCTGAACTATAACCGTTGCGTAATCTGGAGCTACAAGCATCGCTGAATGCAAGACGCGCCACTTGTTACTTAGGATTCCAAAGCTGCACTCAACAACACGTCTACCTCGGCAGTGTCTGTAATTGTATACTCTTTTCTGTTTTGTTAGGCCTTTTGATGGATAAGGCCTCATTAAATTCCTGCTCAACCCAAAAGCTTCGTCCCCCAATAACACATATGGAACAGGCTGTCCCACTTCAGACCCATCTGCAGCACGTAAAGGTGTAGGAGGAGGAATGTCCAGTTGACCACTCTTTAACCTCTGACCGAAGTTAGACTTGTTAAATATAGTTGGATCTCCTTCTCGCCCATAAGCACCAACATCGATTGCTGTGAAGTAGTAGTTAGCATCGCAAACGGCCATCAACACAATAGAGAAAAAGTGCTTAAAGTTGTAATGTTGAGAACCAGTCTGTAGTGGGCACCTTATTCTAATATGCTTGCCATCGACACTTCCTATACAGTTTGGAAAGTTCGTGATCTTTTGAAAAGCAACTGCCTTTTCTAACCACATGGCTTTGTCTGGAGTTGGCATTTCAGTTGGTTGCAAAACATTCCAAATAACCACACATACTTCTTTCACAATCAATCGGGTTGTCTTCCTTGAAATATGGAAATCAAATTCTAAGTCAACGAACGTCATTCCCGAAGCCAAGTACCTGGAAATAAAGAACAGCATTAATGTACAGGGTTAGGCAAAAGTATGGAACCCCCACTTAACTTTTTAACACGTTGCATTAGGGGAACCATACTCGGCACATGTTAACAACATAAAAAGTGCACTTTTTCATCTAAGTCATAATTTAGCCCCGGCCCCCAAAATGGGGTACTTTGGGGGCAGCCCCAAATTTTCAAACGTAAGCCCCTATCGAGTGACCCCTCATTTTAAAGAATTTACCAATAGAAATCAAATGGAGCAAACTGGAGGTCGATATCACACCCCTAACCAAAATGGCAGCCATTTTAAAATTTGAGATGGAACGGGAACGTATTACTATTTGCATGATGCGAGGGTACGGTGTTCGAACAAGTTCGTTGTAGGATTGTGGTTTGGAAAAGGTTCGTTGAACAACTGCACAACCTGCTGATAGGATATTGTTCGAACACCGTACCCTCGCGTCATTGAAATAGTAATACGATCGTGTTCCATCTCAAATTTTAAAATGGCTGCCATTTTGGTTAGGGGTGTGATATCGACCAATATCGAACAAATGAGATTTCCCCCCAGTTGTCATACTTTTGCTTATAAGTCGAAATTTGTTGTTTAATTACTAGCTGCGCCTGTAATTCTTGATTTACTTTTATACTTGTCACAATGTATTATCCTGCAATTTTGTTCCAGCAAAGGAATTGATGAAGAAGTGGAAGGCAATTCGAGACGCTTTTGTCAAGGACCACAGAAAAGTGACATCAGTACAAACAGGACAAAAAGCTAGTAAACAAAAGCGATATGTATTTTACGACCAGCTACAATTTTTGATTCCTCATGTGAAAGGTAATACTAACACTTCTTCTAATATACAACTGCCTATTACTGTGAGTGATTACAACCAAGATGCTAATGATACCTCCAAAGAATCTCCAATCTCCAAAGAAGGGGAGATTACGGAGATTACCGATGAACCTACACGATCTGAGCCAGGTACTGCGCAAGTACAATTTCCACCTCCTGATACTATTAACCCTGGTAAGAAGAGAAAAATTGAGAGATCAAGACAAACCATGGAGCAATCAGTTGCTGCGTCGGCCAAAAATTTAACTCAAATTTTAGGAGAGAGCCTAGAATTAAAAAAACAGCAACATCAGAAGCAACATCAGACAGATAAGTTTGGTCATGCACAATTTCTTTCATCGTTTGTACCGATTTTGGATAGCCTGCCCCTTCACGCAGCCATGAAGGCCAGAATCGAAATATCTGAAGTTGTAAGTCGCATTGTACAAGGGACATATGACGTTGCTTCTCGCCATTCAACGCCCTGCAGTGAATTCGATACAATGAGTAATGTTACAGATGGTGACGATAGCGCTAGTCCATTCTCGCTTTCAAATTACCTTCAACTGTAACCTAAATGTTTATTATCACATTTCATAATGTATTTAAAAATATGTACAATTTTATGACCATTAAGTCCAATAAAATTTGAATACCTGTAGAATGTGTTTCCGTTATGTTTCTACATTCCATTCAATAGCATTAAAAATTAATTATTTTTCGCTAAACTACTGTGTAATCACCTGTTTTCGTTATATGTTTATCACCTGCGAAAATTCATCATTGCATTGTTTACTACTGCAAAAGAATGTTTACTATGGAAAAGTAATGTTTACTACCGAAAATCAGTTTTTCCGTAGTAAACATTATTTTGCCGTAGTAAACAAACAAACATATTTGTTATTGTTTTGTTTATAAAATGAAATGGACGTGTCAGTGCCTAACCTAAATAAAGGTTTTATTAAAAAAATAATTAGTTTCTGTAGTGTAGCGAAAAATAACGTTCAAAACACGATGGAAAGTGGTTTGCATATTCTCGACCATAGTTGAAGTGCTCGATAAATCTCGAACTTCAAACACATGGTCTCGAATATGCAATGACCCACTTTCCACTCTTGTTATGAAATATACTATTGTGTCTGTTCACTATTCTTGTTGGTAATGCGAATATATCAATATAATGTAGTTAAGTGTTGAATAAACTTACCTCAAAGTCAGAGCAAGTCTTTCCGCAGGATCAATTGCTCTTCTCATCACACTATCACGTTTCCCTATGAATTCTCTGATCAACCCTAACAGTTCATCAAACGATTCCACCGACATACGATAAAACTGATAAAACTTGTCTGGGTACATTCTATGCGTGTTGAACATGACGTGAAACTGCCCTGTTACTAAACGATGCGATAATATAGGGTGTGACCACCAACGCCTCTTTGCACGGCGTTTTTTAATAAAAACATGCTGTAATATTAAAACAGTCGCAACACATCCGACCTGTATGGAATCCATATTGGAACTATAAAAAAGACAACAATCAGAATGTCGGAAACCGCGTCGCAACTGCTTGGTGTAGTCCAGGCCCGCGGGTGCAACGCGGTCAGTCCGCCGCCGATTGTCGGCTTCGTCTAGTCAGACACAATTCGGCGCGTACAATCGGTGGCGTTTTGTCCGCTCGTGTAGTCCGAGCCTAACGGACAATCACACGCGTTAATGACATCCGGCTAATGTGATTGTCACCATGACAATGTGTAAAATATCTCCACTTTAAATACAATAAGTTTTCTCCGTAGCTTTTTCCAGATGAATTTTCTAGTCAACACACAGATTTTTGAACATTATCTTTCTTGGAGTCTCTATCCCAATATAACATCTGCTGCATAGAATAACATAAAAGTATACTACTGTAAAATGTACATTTTAAAATTCCAAAACGCTTGCCATATTCAAAATTTTATGAATTGATTGAACTGCCTACGAGAAAAGTTGCACCTTGAAATTCAAAGAGAAGAGTTGCAAATGCAATGAGGATCCTAATCTCCCCCACCAAACAGCATCTTTTTTTGTAGATTACGTCTTGGAGACTCCAGTTAAGGAGTATAAGACAAATCAGATCAACAATTATACTGTCTTATACACTAGTTACCATAATTACTATATCAATTAGTTGAGGTGATGCTTAATTTTGATATGAAAGGAACTCTTTTACACTATAAAAAGCTTTGTCAACTAAATGTTTTTTAAAATATTTCTATATTTTTAAGACTTTAAAAACTGTGGTAGCTTGTTGTTGATCTGGAAATGATAATCATACAAATTAATTAATATTGTTCTATAAATTCATTCTTCAGACATGTGAAATCAAATCTGATATAAGAAATCAGCTATCTGGAACAACATAAGTACGCAAATTGAATCAAGGGTTAAATCTGATGATTGTGTTTAATTTTCCGATGATGATTAAAATCATTGAGTACATCGAGTATGTTCCTCTGTGCAAGTACTGTACCCTCATTCTTGGGTGTCACTCAACAGTATACCTCACGCCCAAGAATAAGGGTGCTTGCAAAGAGGAGCATGTGTTCACAGAACTATTAGTCTAAACCTACAGCTCCTTACATTTACTGTAAGTTCAAGGACTTTTTTGTAGATTACGTCTTGGAAACTCCAGTTAAGTAGTATAAGACAAGTCAGATTAACAATTATACAATCTTATACACTATTTACCATAATAATTACTAGTATATCAATTAGTTGAGGTGAGGCTTAATTTTGATGTGAAAGGAACTCTTGTACACTATAAAAAGCTTTATCAACTAAATATTTTTTCAATTGTTTTTTAAATATTTCTATATTTTCAAGACTCTTTAAAAACTGCGGTAGCTTGTAGTTTCCTACCAATATAACTAGGTTTTTGTTTGAATAAGCTATTATTGTGACTCACCAAGTGATAATCTCCTCGTCCTCTTGTATTATAATCGTGTACGTCATAATTTTGGTTAATATCACTCTTTTTTACATATAAAGTAGCTTCATACACATATAAGCAGGGTACATTTAGGAGAACCAAGTCTCTTGAACAACGGCCTACATGAATCTAATCTATTTACTCTTTCCATACACCTAACCACTTTCTTTTGGATCTCAAACACCCTATGAAGGTTTTGTTTTTATGAACTACCCCATACTAAGATAGCATACCTAATATGTGACAGGTTACGTTAGGTTAGGTTAGTTTCTTATGTAGTCTCATAAACAAGAACTTACCGTCCTCTACATAGAGTGATTAAGCTAAATGGTTCAAGCTAACCATGTTTGGTTAAGCAATGTTTGCTAAGTTAACAATGTGGTTTGGTTAGCAATGGTTCAAGCTAAATTGGTTCAACTTTGACAAAAAAAACTGTCAACTGAACTTCAAATTCTATTAGTTAAATAAATAATAATCTCCTAGTTAAATAATATAATTCTGTTGTTAATCAAAAGCAAAGTTAATTGGTTATCGATTCAACTTTTACTTAAAACTGTCAACTGAAATTCATATTCTATTATAGTATCGCAATTTCCAGATAAAAACACATCAGTTTGGCTTAACTTGTATATACATTAAAAAATGTTGTCAAATGAGCTTGATATTCCAGTATCACAATTTCCAGATCCAAACACATCGGTCATCCAGCAGGATTTGACATTAGACGACGATAAACTGTCTTCACGAAAATTTTCTCACGATAATCATTTGCCACTCATTAATCAACAGTTAATTGGTTCTCATAAAGAACTGACAGGTGTGTTGACAAGATTATATAAACAATAACCATAAATATAGGAAAAACCAATAAATTAACTATTATCCTCAAACAAAATATGTCAAAAGCAAATCTAAATCAGATTTCGTGTAGTTTATAACTTTTTCCAAGGCAGCGAGCTTTTTTGGTATTTTTTTTTATTTTAATAAAAGCATATCCAATCCAAAGCTATATTTTACGAGTCAAAAATAAACAATTGGTTATATCAATTTATTCTTGAAGTTAGTTATAATATAATAATTTCGAAAATAATCAATATTACGAAAAAACTATAGATAATGGAACAGATAATGCAGAAATATCTCTAAAAATCTAGGTATATTAGACGAGTTAGAATAAGAAAAGGGAACAAAATCAGTAAAACGTAGTTCATTTTTTATAGAAAATGACTGGGAAATTTCCACAAGTTTTCCTTGTTTTTCTTTATAATTATATAAAATTATTCATGTATGCGTCACAGAGAATTTCAAGTAATGATACTAAATTGCAAAGTTTCCAATAAAAAAGTGAGTAATAATAATCATTTGATGACGACTAATCCAGCACCTTGACTCATCTAGCAGTCTCATTCAATTCATAAATCTATTCTTGTTTTTTCTTCTATTCATATCATGAGATGAATATAAAAAAATTGTAAGGATTCGATTTTGAGAATTAAAAAATTTTTGTCTCAATGGTTTCTACAAATACATTACAATGAGAAGAGTAAATGCAAAAAATATTGTGCAACTGCATGTTATCAGATTGCTCATTGAAGTATGATGCACTAAATAAATTCACCTCATAACATAGGCTACACAGGCGATGATTGAATGATGACATCAGAGTCTAGGAGGGCCTCATTAATTTAACACACAAACAACAAAACTTGAGTCATAAAACAGTTGTTTAAAAAGCCTGAAATTAACCTAACCAACAAGCCAATGTATTTACATTGGTTATTGTAAATAATGCCATGTAGACACATTCAAGGATATTATTTAATAATATTCGCTTAGGTAACATGCTAAGGAGGTTGCACGCATCCCGTGGAAATGAACAACGGATGAAAGTGTTTGGAAATGTACATTGCGTACTCGAATATCCAATACTATTAGTGAAATTGTAAATAGGCAGTAGTTTGTTTCAAAATAAACCAATTATTTTTCACATTGATTAATCTGACACACAAGTTTCATCAGACTGATAAAATTGAATGGTAAATGCATAAATTTAGAGCAGTGGTTCCCAACAGGTGGTCAGCCATGCCATGCAAGCCATGCCATGCAAGCCATGCCAGAGGGGGCCGCAAGATATAATTAGAAATTGGAATAAAAATATATATTGATACAGAAACAGATTTTCAAAAATTATAACTGTGCACTGATGGACGCATTCTTTATTTCCACAAATAAATCATGAATTTTATAATATTACTGTTTACCTATTTTTCACATGTTTTGAACAACAATAATAATAAATACAAAATTGAACACAAATTCTAAGATCCATCTTTTTTCTAAAAATGTCAACCTTATTCCTAAAACTAAAATAATTTAAAATAAAAACTCTTAATTTCGCTCTTTTCAGGTACTTTGTACTGTGATATGGCAAGGCACCAACCATGTATTAGTATTACATTAGCTTAGCGGCTAAGCTCATTATAATTACGAGAATGGTGGGGGGGGGGGATGAGAAAATGTATACCTTTAGGTCCAAGAATTAGGGGGTAGGGGGTCCTTGTCATTATAGCGACAGTATGAGGGGGTCCTTGGAAAAATTTTGTTGGGAATCCCTGATTTAGAGGATCTGGAATACTAATCAAGTTTGTAACGTAATATGAAATAGAAAAATGTCTACCTAAGTAAGAAATTTAATAATTCTGTAATAATGTAGGAAAAAATTAACGATAGTTAATCCAATTAGTTCCGCAAAATGATCATAAATGTAACAATATAATTGATTATTTTTTTCAGCTCAACCGGATTACTATGGTTTTCTGGGAAAAATAGACTGATGAATTAAATATATATAATACATTCTCAATTTTAGATTCTAGCACTCTATAGATTCTCTTAACGGCATGGGAGAATCCTTCGTCGTCTTTCTTCGCAAATATATTTCTGTATTCTCAACCAGAATTAGCTTTTAGCATGTTTGTCCAAGATAGCACCGTTATTAATGGGGAAAGCGTGAGAACTATTTTTGAATCATCAAATAACTGTGAATGAAATACGTGAACTTAAACACAATGTAGCCTACTCAAGGAATATGAAATGATGAATTATAGAGCAGTTTCCACAAAAGAAGATTCTACTTGTGGCTCTAGTGATAGTGAAAATTACCACAAGATGTACGTCAAGATTAATACCAGGAAAAGGAAATCCTGCCACGGTAGGACATATGTTAATGCTTGCAATACAATGGTATTGTATTAAAACTGTATCTCAGGTAAAACTGGTAAATCTTTACAAGCTTGAAGTCATGCTATCAATGAGAGACAATTGTTCATATGCACTAGATTACAATTAGCACTGGATACAAGAAGGATGAAGTTTGCACTAAACAGCTGTTACACAATGTTATATAAAAGCATTAAAAAAAACATAACATAAAAGCTATACTGTTGTAAAACAGTTACAAAATGAATGTTGAACAGATACAGAATGATTCTATTAGTTTTTTAACCGACTTCCAAAAACAACAAGGTTACTATATTCGACCTGTTTTATTTTTATGTTTGTAAATCGAACAATATTGAACCGATTTCGATGAATTTTTTTTTTTAAATGAAAGAGCATCGCTCAGCGGTGGTCCCATCCAAGTTTCGCAAGGATCGGCCCAATACTTAGCCCAATATTAAACAAAAAGGAGCATTCTTCGATGTCTTCATTTCAATCAAGTTTGAATAGGATAGTTCCACACATAACCGCCAATCGGATAACCGTTGTCGTTTACCAGGCTGATCATTGTATCATATGGAGCGCTTTACATCTAGATGGTTTTCGAAATCATATGATGCAATGCAATTATGCCGGGTAAACGACATCGGTTACCCAAAGCTGGTTCAGTGTGAAAGAAGTATTTAATGAATTCTTTTGACCAATCACATGAACTTAATTTGAATCGAGAATAAGAAGAATATAATATTTCTGTCCATATGTCCATATGAAAATTGTAAATAATTTAGTTCATGTTATGGAGTCGTAGGAATAAGGTTATTTAGTTTCAATCATGAGTTAAAGTGAAAAATGTTTTTGAAATCGTTCACTTCAAAAAAAATAATTGAACAATATTCTTCAAAGTTATTACTTTTTTGTAATAATCGCCACATCAAAATGAATCAAAAGCCATTTCACTTTTAAGAAGCCTTTCGCTATTATAATTTTCCTAAATATAATATTCCACATAAAATAAAACGTTGTAGAATTTTCCTTAGTTTATCTTTTCTTATAAGTGGATTTTTAGTTACTTAAGTTTGGATGTTATAAATTAATTATTGGCTTGCTATTTTGATAAATTATTTCATAATGTAGGCTTTAAGAAATTTCTCATGTTTTCAAAGTTTGAAAATTCAACTAAAAAGCTTAAAAAAACATATTTTAAAACAAAAAAAGAAACCGACTTCAGTGAAATGATAAAATACTCACGTACTAAAAAGTTTAAAATAAAGTATCTACTTTAAACTGAGAAAATTTTAAATTTCATACAAGTAATCTTTTGAAGTCGGCGCTAAATTTCCCATAAACTTCTAAAATATAACAGAATTAACTTACTCTGTGATGTTTTCCATGACGAAATAATTGAACAATCTAATATCAAAACTGACAATTTATTTCAGTAAAAGTGAGTGTAAATCACATTTAATTGAAATACAGTGTTAGTTTTTATATTAGATAGAATTTCTTATCAATTACTGTATTTCAGTAAAAGTGAGTGTAAATCACATATTTAATTGAAATATAGTGTTAGTTTTGATATTAGATCGAATTTCTTATCAATCACTTCCTGGTGGTTCGGAACCCACCTAGAACTGTAGGTTCAACTCATCAATCTCCATCATCCAATTCATTACCCACGCAAAACTCTCAGACCTATGTGGGCTTCATCCTCCAAAAAAATACAGTGTTAGTTTTGATATTAAATAGAATTTCTTATCATCTTTATAAAATATTTGGCGCCGACTTCAAAAGATTACTTGTATGAAATTTAAAATTTTCTCAGTTTAAAGTAGATACTTTATTTTAAACTTTTTAGTACGTGAGTATTTTATCATTTCACTGAAGTCGGTTTCTTTTTTTGTTTTAAAATATGTTTTATTAAATGAGAAAGGTTTATAGATAACTCCCTTTGTTGCACTGAAATAGTACGGCAGAGTACAGAACAGTAGGAAGCAATAATTGAACGGTAAAACACGACCCAACCCAAGAGCCACACCCGACCACTATTGACCATACCAAGTTCAGTACAGAAATTCAACAGATCCTCAAAAAAGCTGACTAGTTACTAGTACATGCAACAAACACAAACAACCTAAACTTATCAATGTAGAGTCACTACATTACTACTTCATAAAATCACAGCCAAAAAGCAGGCCTCAATTTTTCAAGTGATACTTGATATTTATTTATCACATCTCAAGCTGCGTCCACACTGAGGTTACAAAACACAAATTACAGTAACTTGTTCCAACAAGTTCTAAAACATGTAACATAACAAATTTTCTGTAACAGTTTCTGTCTACATACATTTATGAAGTTACAAAACATTTATCCCAAAATGTCAGACGAGTTATTGTTAGCTAGTGCTTGTTTTACAGTAATTTGTGCAGCAAAAAAAAATAAAGTTTTATTTATTTGATTTTATTAATTTTTTCGTTCTGTGTCCGCACTAGAGCGAAAAAAATTGATGCAATTTTGGAAATAGCGTCTTTTTTTTCAGACGGTTTTTATAATCTAGATTGGTTGGATCCCATAATAAAATGTGGTAGGAATGAAATAATTCTATCAAATTTCTAACTGTTTCTACTCTCCACTCCATCACTTCAAATCCAAAACTAAACCGAACATAAGCCTAACCAAAATCATAAATGTAAACAAAGTTTCAAACTATCAAACAAGATGACAGATGAGATGCGAAAATGACAAAAAACGCATGCGCAAGTTACGTGTTCTCGCTACCGGAGCGTAGGTCCGTAACTTGTTACAGAACGCGAAAAATGTATAAATTGTAACAGAAGTCTCAGAAACATGTTACAGAAACTTCCAATAACTTGTTTCGTAACACAATGTTCTGTAACAAATGGTCAGTGTGGACGCAGCTTTACGTTGCCAGGTCTAGTACAGGACGGTATACTAACTATACCGTCCTGGGTCTAGTAAGACCTATGGCAAACACTAATAAAAATAAACAAAACGATAAATTAAATTACATTAAAAGTAATTATAATTGAAATAAATGATAAAGATTACTTAAAAGAAAAAAAGTTGTATGCCTCTTTTTTGTAAGTTTGTCGAGGGAAGGGAAGCCCGAAGCGAGAAGTATATTCGGAGACCCCTGTACGACCTTTTTTTTCAAAAACAGGGCGATGCCCGGCTGCCCTAGCTTAGTTGAGGCCCAGCAAAAAAGATTAATCAGATACAATTAAAAAGAGCAATTCCAGAGGAAAATCGATCGTTATGTGCTCCCACAGCAAAACAGAAAAATCAACTGTATCTCCTTCAGATACAGTGTTGCCATGGTAATATTTATTCATTCATTTATTGTGACAAATTTACATGTGAAGGCGCAACAGACTCAAGTCCAAAACTGCTCGATGATGATGATGATGATACTCGCAGGTTATGGTGGACTAGTAATGTACAACAGCCATTTTGTTTTCAAGGGTTTATCTGAATTTGCCACAGGCAGATCATGGGCACAACAAGCAGATCATGAAAACAGACAGTACTAAGGACACAGTGCGAGAATAAGTCTAGTCCCCATGGGGAATGATTGTATTTGCAAATGAATCTATGATATTTAATTTCATATCCAAATTTTGATAATTTCACAAATTCTATTCATTACTTCCCTCATATGAGACATCATAACTTTCTTCTTCTTCTTCTTCTTCTTCTTCTTCTTCTTTTTAAGGTCCTGCCTGATTCCAGACGTTGGCAACCATCCTGGCAAACCTAATCTTGTAACTGCTAAAGTAAACGCAAATAGAACTGGCGGGTGATGGTGGTGTCGGTAAGATCAAGCTTTAAATTGCCGATGTTTATTCTAAATATTGGAGATGTGTCAATCATATAACTTTAAAATTAGGTTTTATTTACGTGTTAGAGAAAAAATCAAATACTCGTTACTTGTCCAATTACAAGGATTCAGCAAAGGCTTAAATTGGTGCTACTCGTCTTTATTCCTTATTTTTGATAAATATTCTATTTTTAATTTTTATACATTATTTGTAATTCACTTTCATTTCAAAAAGTTTTGATGACATTTCAAATGGAAACAAAACATAAAGCAGAATAGTTAGAACAAACTTTTTTACTGCTTGAAATTTACCAATACCACCAACAGATGGTGCCGTCATAACCCGCCAGTTCTATTTGCGTTTAGTATAGGACTATCCATGATGGCGTTACTAGAGATATCTGTTAATATCTTCAATGTAGTATATCTTTAATCACAACTTTAGAGAAATAAATTTATTCCATAAGAAAATTTTTAGCTTAAAAAATCAATCCCATTGAATATTCTTTATTGTTTCATTCCAAATTATTCTTTATTTTCAAGCTTAGTGTCCATGATGCACGATATAAAACACTTTAAGGTCCGTATTTATGAACCTATCTTGAGACTTCCTCACTTAAGGGAGCATTGGAAAACATTCACTCAAAAGGCTGTGTTAAGTTGATAAAGCTCTATGATAGTTCATGAATGTGGTCTAATATTTAAATTAGATTTTTAAACTAAAAAATAAGCCAAAACTCACATTCTCATAGTTATAGAGTGAGTTCTTGTTTTTTATTTTCCATTAAACTTGTGGAAAGCATTTTCTCTCTATTTCATCAACTCGTGACAAGTGTTAAATTGTCAGTCGCCTGATGACGATTGGCATATTCAAGAGGTGAAAGTGGCATGCGCGAATTATTGCATTGGCGGCGAAGGACATGGGGCGTCTGTCGCAAGTTTTAAAACGCAAGTCGACGAGTAGAGGATTCCGTCACGAGAGGGAAGGCCCACCGCCCAGCTATGGCACGACGTCGATGGACAGAACGGACAAGGCGCGTGCTTCGGTCGACCGGAAGCCGAAAACGGACAAGGCAACGGCAGAAGCAGAAGAGAGAGAGATAGAATAGAAGGTAGTGTGTGCGAGAGAAATGGAGTTTGTGATTCGGCAGCGCTACGCACCGACACCGGAAATGCGCTAGGGGGGAGGGAGAGACGCCGGTGACCGGCAAAGACCTTATGGTCGTCGGATCACAATGTCCTCGTCTGGGCACAAAGCGAGACCGCCCTTCCACCCTGTCTAAGTTCATACATCCATCCAGCAACTGATATCTAGAACCGTCAGCGATCCTTGTGCATAAGATTCTCTACTTCTTCATCGCTGCCTGATCGCAATGTCCAAAGAGAATCTTGTGTACAAAGATCACCGACGGTTCTAGACATCCACCATATACGAACATCACTACAGCAAAAAGCTCCCAGCAGCCCAGATAGCACAACGGACCGCAGAACTGACCTTTCTATTCTGTGTTGAAAACATCGACAAACGACTGACTCCCGGTTGCTTCATATTCTTCAAGCTTTACCGATAAGGAAAGACATGTGAGCTTATAGCTACTGCCAAGATTATTGGCGCAACCATCATGCCTTGTTTGGAGCATAGTCTCCCCTCACTAATGCATGTGAACACTACATCAAAGTATTCACATTAACCGGCAGTGGGAATGGGTATGCCCGTAAATTTGTCTCAAAGAATTCAGTACCCAAGCAGGCAAATGCAACATAATTTCATTACTGTAAATAAAATATGGCAAGCATTCATCACTTTAAAAAGGCCAACATCAGCCTCATCTCCCAAGAGTTATATTTACAGTCATACATAATTAGTTTGTAACCACTACTTTGGAGAAATTTAAAGCACATTTCATCCTTATGGAGCGTAGAAACTTACAAATAATGTGGAAATGATACGTAAAAAGTTTCAAAAATTGAGGAACCAAAAATTTAAAGTACAGTAATTTGAAACGGATTTCCTTTGAAGATAATTCGCACATTTTATAATTTTAAATGAAATAAAAGTGCAAACCAAGCTTTCAAGGACTTTTCTTCAAAAGGCAGTCAACTACTGTGTTAGGATTTTCAAAATACTAACTATGCGTTCTAATAAGTGAATCGGCTCATTCCGAGAAACTGCCACAATAAATAAAAGTGATCTGATCACACTAAGAGAACGATAGATAGCAAATAATTGGATCACATTTATGTCTTAAAGAACGCACCTGATGCTTTCGAGTTGATTGGATGCTTCTCTTCTCCCTGCCATGAAATATCCTTGGCTTAACGACAACATGGCGGAAAAATTCAGGCGCAGGCCCTGCAATTGATAAAAAACGAATATTAGGTTTATTCAGAAATAATTGTTTAATTTATTTCCACATCAATTCATTATAATTTCCAACAGCAAAGTTAAATATAGAAGAAACTATTTGAGGAATTACCGACTTGACTTCTAGAATAGATTAAACATTTTGTCAGTTGAGAAAATCTCACGTGTACTATAGACTAAGATCGATTAAAATGAGTTCCATAATTGTATCGAAGTGAAAGGTTTTTCAATACACTTGAAGTAACCATACAACAATAAAAAATTGTTTATTGGTGAGCAATAGCTTTATCGTTGAATAATCAATAGATTCATAAATTACTGATTTCAAGTTTTAACAAGAGAAAAAAGTTTTACAACAGGAAGAATAACAATGTTTGAGTTGACAATTAAGCCAAATCAAACATTCGCATAAAGGTTTGAGTAGATTTGATTGAAAATCAAGTTCTGTGTGATGATCGAGCTAACAACAAACAACGAATTCCAGAATTTAATTCCAGCATTCCATTCATTTATTCCTCACCCTGCAATCTATTATATTTTTATGTAGGATAGTAGGTCTATTTCTTCAAAGGGGAGATGAAATACAGTAGTTCCCAAGAGCCGAAGACGTAAATAACACAAAAAATAAGATGAAGTCTTAGAAGTAAATACAGATCCGCGACAGCGCGACAACACATGTTGAACAAATGTTCCAGTCATTGTTCAACTTCCTACACGCCTTCAGCAACAAGTATAGCCTACTAATATAAGTTCAATCAACTCACTACGGACTGTGATATTTCAAAAATGGATTACTTTTAATTGACAATCTAAATAAAGATTGGAACTATCAATTCTGAGGATACCCAGGCTACTCGGCACTCTTGTTTATTCCAGTTGAAATCTGGTGTTTAAACATATTTTTATAAATAATTTCCTTGCAGAATGCGGCCGGACAACAGATTTATGAAGAAATATAGATATTAATTAGGGATAGAGAATTAGAGAAACAAAAATTATTGAAGCGTTTTCTCACGCAAATAGTTCAGAAATTTAACTTTGTTTAGGAAGCAAATAAAGACATCTAGGTTTAAGGATAGAATAAATTCCACCGCAAGCCCTTTTAAATTCAATATTTAATAATAATAATTTCTCTGGTTGTGAGTACAGCAATACCAGAGGAGTTTATTCACAATAAATTTAAAAAAAATTTACATTTCAGAAAATAAATTAGTCTTAAATCTAAAGTATTGCAGTTCTGAATTTTGTGGTTCCCACTATATAATTATGTGTCGGGTACATAATATACAGTAATAAGGCGGTAACCAGTATAAAACGATGTACTATATACATCATACAGTATACGGTACATACAAGTATACTCAGTTACACCAGAAAACTTCTATAAAGACTTACTATATAGTCTAGTTGACTCTCAATAATCAGACATATTGTTCAGAAGCCCGAAACGCCTTATCTTGTTTCAATGAGCCAGTTTTCATCTAAATACTTAGCAACCTTTCCAGCCTAAATTACTCTTCTATTTGAGAAAAAAGGGCGAAAGTGTTTGAGAAAAAATGGACTATTCCATAACCTTAATAATTATTGCAAGGAGGAAATAATAAGCGGGGTCAGGCGTACATTGGATAGATGGATATTTGTTGTATATTTACATCGAACTTTGGCTCTAGATTTCCATGTGATAAATGGATCTGTCCACGTTATTAACCAGTCTTTCCCATGAAATATTGGGGTATATTGAGTATCATGAAGGCTAAAATTTTGCAATCCGACAAGTTCACGGTTCAATGAGTTGGATTTAAAATTATCACAGTTCGATTATTCATCAGAAGTCAATTTATTTGTAATTTCTAGGCCTCTGTGAATCACATTGTGCTCCTTATCAACTCAATAAATGTCATATTTTTTATTAAATAAGTTGAGTCACTGGTGTATTAGTGGTACAAGGATGTGAGATGTGAGTAGAAAATAATCTCAAGTTAGAGTAGACACAACATCTCTTGTGATGGGAAAGATTATTAGGGTCCAAGTTTTGTGACGTAGTTAAGAGCGTATGACGTCACGGCTATAAGGGAATCAACTTGAGGATGTGTTGCATTCATTCAAAACAATGTACAACAGACATAAACTTTGTCATAGTTCAGTAGCAATGGCTACAGATACTCGTATCTTTATTTTTAAGCTTCAGAGAAAACACCAAACAACCACTTGTTCCAAAACAGCCAGTAATTCATAGAAGATAAGCATCATGTTTACATAGAAAAATGATTATTACCACTACGACAAATTTTTAGACTAGCTGAGCGGCGTTAATATTAGAATATAATATTAGAAATATTAGTTCAAAAAATTACACTTTTAATGAAATCCTAATGAAAAAGGTTCTAGAACCTTAAATTTTATAAGACGAATGGAATTTAATTGCAATGTTATTTGTCACTGCCGATTTGTAATCATCTTGCCTAATCGAAGCTAATAGTCTTTCTACTTACATTTCTATATCAAAGATGTATTTTGTTATGAAGTTCTGATGACACACTATTTGAAAGAGAAGTGACTCAGGCATTTTTTTAAATATTTTCATAAAGTGCATTCATCAAATAACATACCATCTTAATAAATATAACTTCAATGTATTGAGAATGACAACATATCATCTGAAACATAAAAATTACCATAGAATTAGCAAATTCTATGCTCTGTGGAAATACCTGACCATTACAACAGAGTACATAGTATCTACGATTAATTACATGGTGTACTAGTATACTTCTTTAGTATCGATTATGTGAGACTACGCGTCTAATCTTCTAATATTCTTGTTTATATTAGTCAAAAACTTTTGGTAAAACGCAGCACATAGAAAACGATTTTCAACCGATTTTTTGTACTCAACTAGTACAAATTTAGAAAATTTAGCAGCAGTAAATGTGATTCGGTACCACCCTTATAGCTAGAAGGAAATCTAAGGAAAGCTGTAACAAGAAACGTAGATTTATCTAGAGCAGAGGTTCTACAAGAGTTGTCTCAGTCCAATCTCAAGACAATGGATGACCTGATTTTTTCACGCCAAATTACAATTTCCCTTTTCCAATCTCCTGATTATTTGCAGCCTAAACACAGTGAACCAAAAAAATACTCTCATTAGTCACAAATCATTGTGTTCTGAAACCGCTCTTGCTGGGAAAGTAAGCCATTATAATATCAATTGCCAATACTTTCAAAAGATGTAGACAATTAATTCGAAACGAATGACAATTTCTTCTACATCTGTAATGTAATTTGATTTGAGAAAACACTTTGATTAATCAGGAATTAGAACAAATTTGTCGAAAAATGAATGAAAGTACTGCATGTTCCTTGAACACGAAATGTGATCATTATACAAAAAACCACAGCCCAACTCTTAGTATGAGCTAGAAGCACCACCACTCATCACCATCACCCCACAAGTGCTCATTATTTTAGAAATTTAATATTTTGGATGACCACCAAACAACTATGCACAGTTGATAAGGATGATAATCTAGTTGATATCATAGTTGATAATAGGATGATATCATAGTTGATAAGGATGATAATCTAGGACAAAAATATTCAAGAGCTAGCCGAAAATCAATCGTGGGTCCAATTCTTAATTGGCAGGTACGTTTATCAACAAACCATTGAGTCAAAAGTTTTCATTTCACTTTAAAATTAATAAAACAATTATTCAATAAATTATAATTCATCAATAAGTCTTCTTATTTTAGCGTTTGTCTCCTTTTTTAGGGGTCCGCTGCCTTGCTTCTTGTTCCATATTCAACACTTTCAAGCTCGTCCCATTAAAAAGTCCTCTATGTTGGCTAGAGTCTGAATCTGATGACCGTGCCATTGAAGGCGTGCTTTCTTCATTCCAGATGACTTCCTAAAAAGTGTTCCAGTCTTCTTTCTAATGTGTTCCATGTAAACCTGATAGAATCCGTATTTACCCAGCATTTTGTCTCATGAAGGACTTGGTCGGATAATGAATTAATAGATTTTTGTTTTGAGAAACAGAGGATTCTTAAAACCAGAGAGAAAATCAGTGAATCCATCCAGAATTTATCCTTGTCCGAGGATCCATGACTGTGCCGCCATGTCCATACGGAATTACACCAATTTTTATTGCGAATAGGCGTGGAAATAAATTAATTTATAGTAATGAGATTTCAATTGATCATTGGACATGATAACAAAATTTGGAAGGAAACTTTAGTTGGCCTACTTTCAATTAAACTCCTTTCATAAAAAGCCATAAGCCATGCATGAATGTCATAAGACGAGGTCATAAATGAATCCATAAAAGGATTGAGCACAGCTTGAGAATTATCTATAAAGTAGCAGTTTCGGTTGCTCAGGGTACGGTATCACGGCCATGCCGAGATTTGGCTCTTGAGCGCTAGCCTCAAAAAAGTAAGGAATAATTATTTCATGTACTGTAAACTGATGAAAAACAAAGATAACTATCGTATATGCAGCAGATATCAATTATATTCCTAGAACTTGACTTATGTTTTTTATAATACATATAATTAATTATTTCACAGGATGTAAGGTATTCTTTGTTATTGCGAATTTCAAATTTAAATTAGCACTTGGTATGTGAATGACTTGCATTAGAACTTGCAATAAAGATGTGATAGAATGGGCTTGTAGCCAAAAAAAGCGAACGCAGCACGCATTGGGAAGGGGGTTTGTAGGGTCTTGAATTCGGCAAATACCAAGGAATGTAGTCTTAAATTAAGCACATGTCATGCAGCGACCAACGCTGCTCAACAGACCGACTGAGCTATTACTGTGCCATCGGTCCCGCAAAGTTTCTCTCTGTTTCTTGTCAAACCCAAAACTAGGGTCAATTGAAAATGGGCAACGATTCGTTGGCCAGCCCTCAATTGATTTTGCTGTCACCAGCACGTATTGTCCAACGTCTCACAAGATACATTTTGCAGTATTTTTCACTATGGGAACATTAACCAATTTATAGTTCATTTCCAAGTACTAGTATATACCAACTAAAAAATTCACGGATATTCATTAAATTTATAACATATTATAACTAATATAATCACTTGTAATTATGATGCAACCAATGGGACAAAGAAATATAGATTGACTTACAATGAGAAAGAAATGATTTAGAACAGAAAACAAACTTTTGAAACTATTGATGACTCAACGACAAATCTGGATAGAATGATTATCAATCGTTCAAATTCAACTTATAAATTTGATAAATTTTATACATTGATTACTTCATACATCTATTTCTTTTAATCTTAATTATTACGATAAATTTACAGTTGCTTTGAAATAATTAAATATAGAGTACATTTTTTGTGGAGTACGGTTTTGAGCCTTGCCTGTCGCATTCACTTTTTTATTATTTCCTTCAAGGAAATTAGAATTTATTAAGATTGACAGAGAAAACATTAATTTCAGTATAGGGATAATAGTGGTTCAGTGGTTGCAAATAGGGTAAGAGAAATGGATAAGACAGAATAATATGGTTGTCACAGACTAGATAGAGAAAGCAGTAGAGAAACTGTTTCGAAGTAGCTTTCAATTAATATAAAAATATTTTCAATAACAATGAAGGCTCTCAACTTCTTTGGTGATAGTATTACTTAAGAATAATACTTCTTGGTGAAACAACATGATTCCCACAGTATCAATAAAGTAACGTACATTCAAGGGACTATTAAAATGACCCCCAGTCATGATATAAACAAAGACCACAAGGGATTAACTGTATTAATGTAATTAAAAGCATAAAATTAATATAATACAGTGTTAGCATGATAGAGAAGCAAACACATGAGGTTTTTTGCTCGCGGGATTTGCATGTTGATATGCTGCAACAAACAATAAGTAGGTGACCTTTGGAGTTCGGAAGCATTAGTTTCGCATGGAATCTATGAATAATCAAGTAGATAGCACACGAAATTTGAGGAATGGAAAATGACTGTCCTATAATAATTTTGTTCAAATAACAAATTAGATTCTATCCAGTGTTAAAACCTAATGGCTTAATTTGTTGCATAAAAATAGATATTTTAAATAAATGCAGTCAAGCTGCTTTATAAAAACTTCCAAGAAATAATGAAATCCTCTATGGAGTACTTCGACATTGTAATCTTTGCAAGACGACTCCTCGTTTATAAATACCTCTCTTGAAACAAATTTTTTGTCTGGAACAAATTTCATAAACAGAAGTTCAACTACGTTTGAATAATAAGCTTCAAATAAATACATTAAAGTTTAGTTGAGCCTATTCAAAATAAGGATTAGGCTAGACATTTTTCTTTGTTTGCAATTTGAGTGTTCTTCTAATCATTTAGTCAAATAGGCATAACTTTTCAAAGATGAACAGAATAGATGTTTAGGAATTGACCTAATCTAGAGAATCATTTTTGAACGGAAATTCGTGAGATAATTATTTCCTATCAACTTCGTGATATCCTGCAGTTTATTCGCTGATGTGAATTATTCAATCATGCTACCACCAATGCGTCACCGATTTCCTTATTGAGTAGGCTGCGATTGCGTTAGCACCTCAATAAATTATCTTTGTCCTTAAGACACACAGCTCTAGAATGCACGCAGTAAAGGTAGGAAAATACCGGTTCTTGACAAGCCACTAAAAGCATTGAGGTAATGCCTAACGAGTTACGATTAATAACAATGAGTGTCCATTATTTGCAAGTCACAAGTTGAAAATATTGGAATGATTAGTTCAATGTAAATAAAATTATGATTGTAGGTGTAGCGCAGAAGGTGGAATTATTCAAATTGAGAATTGTACATTGATTTTTTTTAAATAACGATTTCATTAATTTTAAGAACCTGTACAGGTGTTTCTGGTTGTTTCTACGTTTTATCATAGAATACCATAAACTGCCCCTACCCTATGGTTAACTGACAGGAATAAAATGAACAAATATTTCTTATTCCCTTTCCGTTTAGAGCTCCTTAGGCTTCTATTCACAAATTCTTGTTCCTTGGGGCAACCCAAATACTTCATAAACATTTTTTTAAATTTATAAGCAATGAATTGAATATATGAGGGGTCTAGAAGCAAAACCCGACAAACGACATTTTCTTTAAATTTCAAGATATTTACATCATTTTTTTCAGCTCAATCAGCCGCATATAATGGAAGAATCAGCTAGAAGAAACATTTTCAATGTTAAAAAGTAACCTTAGAAGCACAAACCGACAAATTAATAATTAATGTAATATATTGTTTATATTATATTTATATGACAGGTCTTAAACTTGTAGGCGTTTATTCACGAGGATAAGAAAGATGAAACAATTGGATCTCACTGCAAACAATTATAAACCGAACCACAAGATTAACAGAAACTGTCAAGAGCTGTTGGAATTATTGGATGGTGAATGGACGAGGACGACTAGATTCCAGAGAACAGCGTACCAGTGGAGAAGACCTGATCGTAGCCTTTTTAAAACTTGATTCTATATGTTAATTAATTATGTTGTAATGTAACAAATTATTGATCCATTATCTATTTTTTTTTTTTGTCTAAAGTCATCATGAGAGTATGAATTTGTTTCGTCATAATGACGCAGAATTCCTCAAGATAGCATCAATAAATCTGACAGTCAACAGGGGATCTAGTTCTTTGGTTGCATTTGTGTCAGTTGGTACACGGCTTCTATACACTGACAGCTTAACCAATATTATTGTTTCTCTTTTTTGCCAGACTCAACTCGACAGTTGGCTGCATATTATAACAATATAGTTGAAATTTCAAGCTACACAAGAAGGAGAAAACTTCAAAGAAACAGTTGTTTCTCTCTTTTTTTAGACAATTGAAGTAGAAGTTGGCCAGAAACAGCTGTCCAGCGCTCATGCAGCACAGAGCAGGTGCTCCGGCATGCTGCCGACAATCTTTCAATGTCGATTTACCTAACAGCCTACAGAATAAAGCTGCAGCTGCTGCAACACACTGCAGATGAGGCACGTCGTTTCAAGATCAGTTATTGAGGGTCGTAAACCAGCAATTATCCCATAAAAGCTGCCAAAACAGCTTTGAAAAGTAATGTTGGACATAATAACTACATCATAATCCACAAACTTTATTGTGTTCTATGCGATTGTAGGCTACACTGAAAACACAAAAAGGTGTCATACATTGTAAACACTTTATCACTTCCTTCAAATCTTTCCGGACAAATCCTTCTGTATTAGTACAAATAAAGTAAGAAGAGCATGGTTAGCATCCTTCCAATTAGAATGTTTCGAAATGTATCTGTTCACTTTAGAAGAAGATAATAAAGTGTAATCTGATAAATAAATGGATAATAAATGTAATAATTCACTGTCTCAAGGTTGTGAATTAAGTAGGCTACCAAAAATTAATGCAACCACTAACACAGTTGGTTGAGGCGTCACAACTTCAGCTTGCTGTCCTTTCAGCGGTCGTGAGTTCGAATCCCACTCCTCCGTCTGGCATCTATGTGTGATCATTCACCTCATTACCCACGCAAAAGTCTCGGACTCATATGGGCATTATCAACAATAAAAATTTAAAAAAGTTATAGTGAATTATTCAAGAATTGATGTAAACATTTAGTAATGCGAACAAAATTGAAAAAAACTAATGATTATCAACATAATAGACTCTACTGCACCGTAGTGTTGAAAAGTGAAAGAACAGTAGCATGGGAGTTTCATAGGGACCCGGATTTACAATGCCGCAGCGTAATCTAGGTTCACCGAGCGTTGCCAAAACTGCATGAAAGCCGACAAAATGCAACCTCTATTCTTCTATCGAACCCGGAACCTGCATTCCTCCTCCTATTCAGCATTTAGAATGCGCATTGATAGGTAATACCTAATTGAACTCCTGATACAAATCATCGGCTATTCCAAGTTTTACAAACATGAAGTTCTCAATTATTAATTAACTTCATCGTTTGAGGAACGTTGTCAAAACAGATATGATCCAGATAAAATATTAAGGAATATCATGCTACAGAAGATAACATTATTAATCAATGGCTTGAATAATGAATATTGAATTCACTGGTTCAAAAATGTACTCACTATTTTTGACCATATTGCTCCTGAAACAAAAATACCTAGGCCTACACATGCTTTAAATTGTGTTCTAAAAGTCATTTCGATGATTTTTTATGAATATAATATTTTTCAAATATACAATTCCATGGGTTATCCGAATAAATATGTGCAGGATGCACAACAGAGTAGCAAGTATACTGCGGGGCCCAATATGTAATAGTACAGTAGTGTCCATTTTGAAATTTCGACTCACTAGAATTGATTAATTTTCTCTACAGTTTGACGATCAATTGATGATGATATTCACTTTCTCCATGATAATTTTTGAACTTCAATTATTGAATTAAATCAAATAAAATCTATGAAATTTTCTGACAGACATTCATACTGACCATCAATGGTATAAAATTTAAATTGATTAGGTTGTTTTCAAACTACTGTACAAGGTCACATCCCTGAACCCATATCAGAGTATTCTGCATGGTCGATTGAGAAAAATACTATCGCAACGACATTAACAAAAGATTAATGTGCCACAAAAAACTGTTTCATTTATGAACCGCTATATGGATTAGAAAACAGTCAAAAATACCACGTCATAATAATGGGAATCCCAGATTTCTTTTTGCCTGCTTGAATGTTTGAAAGTCCTGCATAAGAAAGGTAGAGCATACAAATTTATTCTAGAATTATATTTTAGTCTATATTATTATTATTTTTTTTAACCCTTAGGTGCTTGCACAGTGGAGTATCAATATTCGATGATGATCATAGATGTGAAATCAACAACATGCTGTGGAATGGAAAATTTAAGCGGTGTGAATATCAACATTACGCAGCATGTGTTTGATGTTGCATCTATGATTATCATTGAGTACTGATGCAAGCAATCTTAGTACAGTCAGTTCTTGGTACTTTTTTAAACTTTGAAGATTTTCTTCCTATTTTTAATAACCGTACTATTTTTCTCATCAGTTTTTATTGAACTGTAATATCAATTATTTATAAAATGAAATACTATTTGCTTTATTAATTTAAATAGGTATTCAAGAGTAGATATTTTTTCAAAAATTTATTATTAACCCATCTTTTAAATCATATCACATTTTATAACAGGTTTCTTACAATTTTTCAAATCAAAAGTTACGGTAACTTACCTTAGTAAAAAGGAACTTATCAACTTTTTCACTTGATCATTTTTCACTCTTCAAACAAATAATGGTTAACACTTCAACAGGAGACATTTTTATACATAATACTGCATTTGATAATAGACGATCTTGTGGGCAAAAGAGGTACAAAAATAGGAAGTAAGAATGATATGGAGCAGAATGGCTTGGACTGAAGTAGAAAATGAGAGATCGACGAATGTCACCATCAATGAAGAGAGAGAGAGAGAAACAACCATGTGTGTGCATAGAGGGGAAGCAGACTGCGCCCAAAGATGAATAACAAACATTAACGTCAAGGCCAACTATTTGAGGGGAGGATCTACAGGGCCAATAGATGAACGGACTGATAAAACAGATTCTATGTTTACCACACGAACACAAGCTACATTATAAGGAACAAGCCTAAATTTCTACTGTGCGCAGGGTTTTTGGTCATAATTATTTTTCGAAGTTTCTTGTATTGGATATTATTAGGACTTCGAAATGTTATAAGCTATATTGCTGAGAGGAAAAATTTTTGTCTTCAATTATTTTGTGAAATATGGGGGTTCAAAGTTGAAAATTTTCGGTTTTTGGGGACTATTGATCTCTTCTACCAGTTATTTTAAACTATATTTGATAAATTTTCTATAACTTAGACAACCCCAGGAATAAAAAAACTTATTTTTTTCTCCAATCAAACAATTAGTATTTTTCAAAATAATGTTCTTTATATCTGTAAAAAATTTCAGTTTTTCAAAGACTTATTTTTAATAGAAAACTATTTGTTAGATTGAAATAGAGAATAGGTCATTTTATTCCTCAAGGTATCTTTTAGTTTACTGGAGATATAAGAAATAAATCATTACAAAATGAATATAAAAATGTATAAATTACAAGCATACAACGTCCAGAGATAATTTTAGTGGAATGGGAAACCTAATCAAGCATGATGGGAAGAAAACACATGGACATTGGGGAGAAAACATTAGTATAATATTATCAAAAACTGAAATGTTCCCCAAAAATGAGTAGTATTTTTATTACTCAACTATACTTCAATAACTATGCGACAAGTTTCCAAATTGAACGAAAAGTAATAACATGATCAGTCATTTTTGGTGAAACGTTATGATTTTGAAGAATAAAAAACATAACTACTCAAGTCACATGAAAATCGTCACTAGTGAGATCGACAATTTATTACAGGGAATAAGAAGTAGTTGCTCTAGGAAGATAGAAACCAAATTTCTTGTTAAGAGAGAAGAAACAGACTCGCCACTAGGAGCCAGACCACAGGCATACCGCTCATTCATAAAATAAAAATAGAACATCGTCCTGATAAAAAGGAAATTCTAAAAACTTGGAAGCAGTGTTGGTGGTGGCTACACGCATTCATGTATTCAAGGGGTGATATAAGAATGCACTAAATGGGCGCCCGCAGGATTTGGAGCAGGGGGGTGCAATATTTGGTAACTAATAGAAGCTACCAAATAAAAATAGAATATTGTGCATAAAGGAGGGTAAGACGAAGTTTTTTATGCCAAGGTTAAAAATTAATAATTTATTGTAATTAAAATTAAGTTAAGTTATTGTGTATAATTTATATGGTTAAATCCGCAAACTATAATATTAAAAAGGAACATAAATTCACAGTTGAATAAAGCCTATAACTTTAAAATCGTGTGTAGAATTTCAAAACGTAAAGGCAGTCAACTGGCAACTCGCTGCAAGCACTTTGCGGCAAGTGAAAACTTGGAACCGGTCTACTATGAATCATATGAGGCTATCAGGACTTTGTATGTTGAGTTTCCACAGGAAAAAGGTTACGAAAAAGTATGATTTCATTGATTTTGTTATAAATAAATTTAGACAGCAACCAAGAAACTTGAAGTCTTTGTTTTCTGAATAGCATTGATGTATAGGAATGGATGAACTACTCATTTGATTCGGACATTAATTGAAAATAATTTTTTTTAATGAGCATTATGTAATGTAATTTTATAAATTTCTTTTTAATTAAAGTAATTACACAAAATTCAAGCTATTAAATTATTTCCTAATTTTTTTAGCCAGGGGGGTGCAAGTGCACCCCCTTGCACCCCCCTGTGGGCGCCCATGTGCACTATACTGTCATATATTATGTATTATTCAACTATTGCTAGATCTATTTTTTTTAAATCAACTATTTTTATTAAAATTTTAAAATTAATTACCCACAATAATAATAGATTTTGATGTTTTATAAATTTTAAAGAGTATGTTGAAGCTAATGGTAGACAACTCAGCTTATTCGCCTTAAATAAATGAATTACTTTTCCAAATATAAGATTAACCTTGTTTAAATTCTCAAAAAAGAGGTAGGCCTACAAAAGTTATTTTAAACCACTGGTTGGTAAAATGAGGTATTCCTCTCTTAGCCAAGAGAGATACTGCACCACTAGAAAACTAGTTATTCTATCTTTAATAATTCCTATAAACTAGCTGAAGACTGCTAACTCAATTCAATTATCAAATTATAAAGCTCTAGGATTTGGGTTATCTTTTTCCAATTACACACTTCAATACAGATAGCATATTATTTAAATTAGAAATAGAACTCAATGTTATAAATGGGGCAATTGAGATAAACAAAGGCCAACTGTTATTTTGTGTGGTTACATACAGTTTAAAACAAATAGTTCATTCAATTATTTGAGGATAAATTCACATTCCTTACTAATGACATCTTTAAAAAATAAAGATTGCAACCCCTGCACATTTGAAAATAAAAGATATCCGCTCTAGCGATGAGGTACATTGTAGTCACTGAGGTAACCTACATTGTAGTCACTCAAGACTACTTTTTGACGGCTTCAATTTTAAAATAGCTTGACTTACAGTACTGTCCTTCCACAAAATCAAAGTGCTTTTGAAAACGTTGACTAAATAATATTACTATGTGATGACATTCTAGTGTTAGGCTTTATCAATATTGGGGATTGGGGACAAACATGTCATTTTAGAGGTTATAAATTCTGAAAGCAATATCCTTGTTTACATCTTGGCTTTCTGTTAAGTTCTTGGTTACTATGCAATAATGTGTACCGTGTGAGTCTATCCACGGTGATAATAATACTGTAATCAGATAATTTGCTGCTAGACTAGCTCAGAGCTGTCAAACTAACCAATTACTAACACTTTATGGTACTTTGTATAATACTCACCATGTCCTTCGGTTTCAATTGATTCAGTCTTCAAAGTCCTCAAAAACACAAAACAGAAACACCAAATCACTTTCCATTTCTCAACACTAGCCATGATGAATTATACTACATTAATAATTTCTACACAACACCACACACCATTTACTAGCGACAGTCATCGTAACGTACTAAAATGAAAATGAAAATGAAAACAGTATACTGAACTACTGCAGTAGGCTACTGCTTTGTGCTGAGCTGTATGTGTGATTCTTTCAGCGAAGCTCTGGGCACGAGCATCAAGCAGCCAGATGATGTAAACAGATCGCACCAATCAACCGTTGTTCTGGCTGGATGTTCAAGACGTCCAGCAACGCATTCTAGCGTGTGCGAAGGGAAGCTGATGAACAAGGCAATACAGCACGAAATTCAAATAATTGTTGTGGAATAATAGTAGGCCAACTGCAATATTTTCCTATCTTATATTTCTGTTTTATTTATGCTTGCACCTCTGTGCTCACGATGACTTTCTCTTGAAAGAAATTTCAAAACCCCCAATTCTCACCAAATTTTATGTCACTACAGACTTATGACCTACAGTATACAATCCTTGTAAGCAACAACATCTATGTGAACTTAATTAGCAACAACTTAAATGCTGTTCCTATAAAAAAGTATGAATTTTCTTTCTGAAGAACTTACTCACTTATAGTCTATATATTATATTACGCCTGTTTGAAGGCCACCACTTTTGGAAAAGAATGTCCATTTATCTGCTAGATTTATCACTCTGAATTCATTGCGGCATAAATCTCCAATAATCAACAAATTGATATTATAGTAGATACTATAAAAGAAGTGGCGTAGCCAGGATTAGATTTCGGGGGGGGCTCACCAAGGGGGGGGGTGTGGGCAGTGGCTTAGCCAGGATCAAATTTCGGGGGGGGGGGGCTCACCAAGGGGGATCTGGGGTATAGGAGGGCCGGATTTTTTTTAATTTAGTGGTGTGAAAAGCTAATCTAGACAACTTGTTAGGCTCTAAAGTTCAAAAGAAAGTTTTGAAAAATTACTACCCAAGAACCTAGGTGGCCAGGTTTGAAATGATAAAGTTTGATATACCGATATCTGTGACTATTTTGAGTCAAAACCCTTGAATTGGAACTAATCATACTTAACTTATGTACTGAATCTCAAAATTAATACAAATTATTATAAGTTTCATATAATTTATGTCATTAGCCTAAAACGCACCCAACCCAAAGTTCATGAAATCGGAATTTTTTTTTATCATAGCATACTGATTTTACACGCTTGCATAGAACTTGCATTTATTTGTGTGTTTTCAATTATAAAATCCCGATTTTATGAACTTTGGGTGCGTTCAGGCTAGTGGGTTATACTGAATTTTAACTTCAAAACTAAATTTTCTACAAGATGAGTTTATTCTAAAAGGTGATTTATCAATAATTAACAAAGTTAATCCACTTCAAACTTGAAAATTGCATTTTATTTAATGTAATAAATAAACAATTATGGTAGTCACAGTTTTCTAACATGTTTTATTCGATTTCGTAGCTCATTTTAAATCAAAATTATCCATCTGAGCACCTAACAAGTTTCTATATGAGTAAATATTGAGGAAAAATTTGAAAAATGCATTAATCTGACTATAACTGTAGCTATATTCCATTACACAAACAGGGTTTATGTAATTTGTTCGTTATAATACAACAAAACAGATAGAACCCTTCGGATTTAATAAGTCCTTATCTATTAGTTATTTGAGAATCTTTTATTTCTGAAATTTCGGGGGGGGGGCCCGGGCCCCATGGGCCCCCCCTTGCTACGCCACTGTATAAAAGATCCACATCTTTGTCCTCTTCTTTATTATTCAAGCAATAAATAAATAATCACTAGAAATAATAAAAATAGACAATACAAAGCTACACTGAACTTGAATAAATCATGAGAAGACCTCTGTCACATAGAAAAATTAATAAAACGGGAAAATATTGAAATAATTCTATCCGTTGGCCATTGCAAAGCGAGAAGAGCTATTAGCAGCATGAAAGCTGGAGCTTCAAGAAAAATAATGAATGAAAATCAATAAAACCAAAATGATGTATTTGTATAACTAGAGGCCATTGGTTGGTGTGTGTATTGAAGTGTCAGCATTATGAATGCTGTCACAGTGATGAACACATATTTGCAAGGAACAGGAGACAGAGAAACTAAAAAGGCCCCCACTCCCCCACACACGGTCAGTTTGGCATGAAAGTTCTAAACTTCAAACACATAATTATAAAACATTTTTATATTAACTTTTCATGTGAAATTTAACGACATGCAGTCAAATATTTGTTAAGAATAAGTATAATAACTCACTTAATCTGGCCGAGTACTTTCGAATCTATGAGATCCATCTTCAGAGGCGCGGGTTCCTAGATCATCATGTCAGTTTTTTGGTTAGAAGTGTTGTGGTTTTTGTAAAATATGATCAAAAAGTTTGTGAGATTTAAAATTTAGTTGTTCATTGAGAATGTTTTGTTTATTGTGTGTGGTGTGTTTGTATATTTCAAATTGTTCCAAGGTATTGAGTTCGTGTCCTTTAGATTTTATGTGTAGAATGTGTAGGTTGGTACTGATGTCAGTGAAAGTGTGTCCAGTTTGAATGATATGGTCGGCAAAATTCGATTCAGCTTTGGATGTCAGGGCTTGTAAGTGTTCCTTGTAACGTTGTTTGAATGTGCGGCCTGTTTGTCCTATGTAGAATTTGTTACAATTAGAGCAGTTTAGTTTGTAGATCCCTGGGAGATCGTATTTGTTTGTGTTCAGTGTGGTTTTGAGTGTAAGTGCATTTTTTATTTTGTTTTTTGTTCTGAATGAGATGGTGTGGCCGGCTTTTTTGAAGATTTTTGCTAGTCTGTGTGATTGTGGATTAATGTATGTCATTGTGATGTATTTTTTGTCAGTGGTGTTGGTGTTTTGTTTTTTGTTTCTTATTTTATGATTGAGTTTGTCAATTAGGTCGTGTTTGTAGTCGTTTTCTTGTGCTAGGTATTTTATTGTATTTAGTTCAGTGTGGTAATTGTCGGTGGAAAGCGGTGTGTTGTTGAGTCTGTGTAGCATTGACCTGAATGCTGAGTGTTTGTGTTGTGTTGGATGATTGGAGGTGCTGTGTATTAGGGTACATCTACAGAAAACCAACAATGACAGATACCCTAAAGGACACGAACTCAACACCTTGGAACAATTTGAAATATACAAACACACCACACACAATAAACAAAACATTCTCAATGAACAACTAAATTTTAAATCTCACAAACTTTTTGATCATATTTTACAAAAACCACAACACTTCTAACCAAAAAACTGACATGATGATCTAGGAACCCGCGCCTCTGAAGATGGATCTCATAGATTCGAAAGTACTCGGCCAGATTAAGTGAGTTATTATACTTATTCTTAACAAATATTTGACTGCATGTCGTTAAATTTCACATGAAAAGTTAATATTAACAACGCAGTTCGTCATGGAACAAACAATCCAGGAACATTTTTATACTTGGTCGAAGGATCTACTGTTGACTGATGGACTCCAGTTCGAATTGTCAGTTTTCACCTAATTTCATAGTAAAGGCGAAGTAAAATTAGGCTGTTGAACTGATAGATTTTCTCCACACAGTTTATAGGTTTGGCATGGGCAGTGTCGTACCGACGGGGGGCGGTCCACCCCAGGCCCAGCACCAGCATAGGCCCCCAAAAAATACAAATGTTTTTAAAAATAAAAATAACTTATCAGGCCGCATGAGAGCGAAGGCCTTCATATGTCAGACTGCTATTTTGCAAAAAACTTTTTAATGTGTTTCTTGTTTTTATTGAAATCAGTATGTCTTGTTTTCTCTCAATACTGTACAATATAGTATTATGTAATTTTGGAATAAAATATATTATGTAATTTTAGAATAAAATATCATTATCGTTTCCGGGTTACAACCCCCTCTTGACGAGCCTGTAAATGAGGCTCCAAAAACGAGTACCGTGTAGTAAGGCATTAATAAGAAACGATAATTTTGGTTAGGCTACTGGAGGTAAAAAAGTTTTCATAGGTTCCATGAAGTGTTACAACTAATAGAATACTATAATTTCAATAATTTGATTAACTAAAAAAAAATTAAGGACACCGAGGGGATGGGGCGAGTAAGGCAATTTTTCATGGGCCTCAACGTCAAGGGCGCAAATTAATTTACAAATGTAAGCAAGTGACAAAACCAAATTAAAATAAGGGGGCCCAAATTGTCCAACTGGGGGCGTCCAGGGCCCCTTTTTTTCGCTAGTTTAGGCCTCTTAGAAGCCTAACAGACCCTATAGGTCCCTTATTGCGCCGCATATTTCAAATTTCAACGTTTGTAAACAAGGGTCCTCTTATTGCCTCGACTTTGGGCCATCAAAGGCCCCACAATGCTGGTAGGTTTCAGTATTTTCGGTGCCCCCAAACATGGGTTTGAAGGTGCCCCAGATCACTTGAATGAAATTGACACAGTAGGCTTGAAAGGAGAAAAGGTCTCCTAATATTTTTGCAGACAGGCTTGAAATGCTCATCTCTGTTACTCTTCAGATCTGATACCCCATAGACTTTATTGTGACCGTGAAATGTTTCACGCCATGAATCAGTTAACAAAAATAATATGAGGGAAGAGGTTGATAACCAACAAAAAAAGCTTAGATTTGCACTTTCAAGACCTGGAAAACAATTTTTTTCTCCTGTGGAGAACCCTTAGAGTCCCCAACGTTTTGGGGTTCCGTCACCATCCATATGTTTGGAATTGGATGTGTTATTAATTCATTCTCTCTTTGCAACTTGAATCAAATTCCAATGAAAGTCATAATAATTTTTATATTTTTACACATTTTACATATTCCAGTATTAGTGAATAGTTCGATGCGAATTCAAGAGATTACACAAAAATAGAAGAGAAGTTTATTGCTCTCTCTGGTGCCACTCATTGCCCTTTCCCCTAGCTACCACAGATTTTTTTATGGCATTTTCAAATAAATTCAACGACTTGCATTTGACTGCAAGTCGTTGAATTCACTTGAAAAGTTAATATTAACAACGCAGTTCGTCATGGAACAAGAAATCCAGGAATTTTTTATGGAATTGTTTTCATTTGGCCTTTCATCTTTAAATTTCATCATCAGAATTTCATCTTTCAATTGAAAAAACAATTCAAATTATTTACACAGATTCTTTTGAGTACAGTAGGTAACTTAACTAGGCATAGCTGGAAGACTTAATGCTAGTTGGGAAATCGAGTCATTTGGTGATTAGGGTGAAGGTGTAAGAGGGAGCCTCCAGCCACAACTCTGCCCCGGGCCACTAAAATGTCTCTGGGTGATGGCCCTGACTATAATAATAATAATAATAATAATAATAATTTGAAACCACTATAACTTGTTAAATTGGCTTCATAAAAGCAGTATTTCTTTTAAATTTTATACATTGAAATTTGTTCAGAGCTAATTAATGAACTAACAATATACGAAAAGTGGATTCAAGTTCTTAGGCAAACGATTCATAAAAGCGATGATTTATTTAATTTAAGCTTTCACTTTACCCAATTTATAAACTTAATTTTAATAAATACTCGTCTAAAATTTAAGCCTTTTAAGGTTTTAAGCCTTTAAGGTTTTTAAGCCTTAAATCACCCAGTCAGCACAATCATGTATCTTATATGTATTATTTACATTCAAGCAATATCCATATTACGTGAATGATATGTAAACTACAGCAATGGGAATGTAAATTTCATGTATAAGAAAGGTTCATAGGTTCGTCTATAGGACATATAAAAAGCATACGTATTTACGTATTATATTTACATAAATTGTATGTGAATTAAATACGTAAATAATATCTGAATAAAAGCAATGGTGTATATGTATATGAAATATGTAAATTTTATGTGAACAGAATATGTAAATATTACATAAATTGAAGGTCTAAAATATACATATCAAAAGTCTATTATATGTAAATGTGATGTAAATAGTACATAAACAAGATGTGTAAATGATGCATAAATTTAGCATCATATAATATATGTATATTAAAGATCTATTATACATAAACTTCACATAAGATTTATATTTGAAGCTGTTCAATGTATACAGATTATGTGAATAATATGTACAAAATACATACAGTAGACCTAGGTGTACATATATTGAAGGTCCATTATATGTAAAGTGTACATATCATTTACATAAGTGGTTGAGCACTACATATAAAATATGTATAGAATCGTCAATAATAGGTCCAACATGGACATAAAATTGGTGTAAATAATACATAAACAAGATATGTAAATGATACATATATTTAACCTGATATATGTATATGAGAGATCTATTATACATAAAATTCACATAAGATTTATATTGAAAGCTGTCCAATATATATATTAAATTTGTGAATCATACTCGTATACAAAATACATACAGTAGACCTTGGTTTACATATATTGAAGGTCTAATATATGTAAAATATACAAGTGATTTATATTGGTGGTTGAGCACATTATTATAGAATGTGTATAGAAATGGTGGATGGTGTAAATGATATGTAAACAAGATATACAGATAATTCATTTCATTTATTATAACACAATAATCACAAACAGTTGAAAATATTTACAAACAAAATATACACAAATATCATACTTTATTGAGCGCTTTGTTTCTATTGAAAATCCTTGTTCCTGCCTGTCTAAACCATTCCCGCACCCTTGTTTCAAAAATCTTCTGTGTGAAACTCTTGTGATTCGCACACAGAACACGTGAAACAAATAAATGAGTTACACAATTACTTGAATTATAAGCAAATAACATATTGATTACAGAAAGCAAAGAAATTAGTTGATAAAATACTGAAGAAAACAGCCAAAATTTAGATTGGTCTCTCTGGTAAAATATGCACAATAGCTCTACTCAAAATGATAGATGCTTAAATTGGATGCAGACAATAATTTTGTTCCATTTGTTATGAATGAGTTCAGAGTTCATCAGAACAAAATCTTCTTAAAATAATAATTCCAATAAATATACCTGATAGATATTTTATCTAGTAATGAAACTGCCCCTGGTGGGCTGCTAGGGAAATTATTCCCACATTGATATATTATCAAGAGGAATATTCCTGTTTCAAATTACATATTAAGAAGTAACATATTATTTTGGGGGTCAATTGAATTGAGTATAATATTTTAATGTTTATTGTTACAGGTATCATATGATTATCATGCTAAAATAGGACTGATAAAGTGCTAAAAAAATGTGCTGGTGGATTAGTTTTCTTGAACAATTTGCACAATAGCTCTACTCTAAATGATAGATGCTTAAATTGGAAGCAGACAATAATTTTGTTCCATTTGTTATGAATGAGTTCATCAAAACAAAATCTTCCTAAAATAATAATTCCAATAAATATACCTGGTAGATATTTTATCTAGTTATGAAACTGGCCCTAGTGGGCTGCTAGGGAAATTGTTCCCACGTTGATATATTATCAAGAGGAATATTCCTGATTCAAATTACATATCAAGAAGTAACATATTATTTTGGGGGTCAATTGAATTGAGTATAATATTTTAATGTTTATTGTTACAGGTATCATATGATTATCATGCTAAAATAGGACTGATAAAGTGCTAAAAAAATGTGCTGGTGGATTAGTTTTCTTGTACAATTTGCACAATAGCTCTACTCTAAATGATAGATGCTTTAATTGGAAGCAGACAATAATTTTGTTCCATTTGTTATGAATGAGTTCATCAAAACAAAATCTTCCTAAAATAATAATTCCAATAAATATACCTGGTAGATATTTTATCTAGTTATGAAACTGGCCCTGGTGGGCTGCTAGGGAAATTATTCCCACATTGATATATTATCAAGAGGAATATTCCTGATTCAAATTACATATCAAGAAGTAATATAAATTTTTACAAGAAAAAAGTTTAGTAAAACAATCAAGTAACATATTATTTTGGGGGTCAGATGAATTGAGTATCATATTTTTATGTTTATTATTACAGGTATCATATGATTATAATGCTAAAATAGGACTAATAAAGTGCTAAAAAAATGTTTTGCTGGAGGTTAGTTAGGGTGACTTAACCCAATACAAGATTATGCATCACTCATTTTTTATGCTTGGGCACAGGTGTCTGACCGCGACTCCAACAAGGTTAATTAGCTCTGCATTGCAATAAATGTTGAAGTTCCACACATTAATAATGGGAATGCCAACACTTTTGAATTTTAAAACCTAGGACTAGGGAGATTTAACCCTTCTGCAAGGTTCCCGAAATTGATATCTACAACTACTTCTGATAAATATTCCCAATCTATTACTATACTGCATGAACATAGAACGACTATGTGTTTAATATACATTTCAAACCATTTTCTTCCCATAAAATATGGCAAGTGCTAAAAGTGGGTCATGTCTCTAGTTCCCCCTATTGCCTTTTTAAAAATAGGGATGGATATATCCTCTAAGAAATTTGAATTAGTAGTCTATATCATGTACATGAGGGGAATTAAATGAATTGAATTACTTGGGATCTGTACAAGAAAATGTGCAGAATTCAAGACTTAATCTGTTTCTTAGATGAAAGAAATAATCTGCTTTTCTAATACAGCTGACTGATATAAAATATCCTTAAAGACCATCATAAATAAACAAGCATACGGTACCTTCTAAATTCTTAATTATGGAAAGAGTTTTTAAGATTCTCTTCCCCTTTCTTCCCTCCCAACTGAAGTTCACCGCCACTTCGTTGGTGAGAAGCCTCAACAGTGATCTTCTGACTGCCTCCTCCATCGACCCTCCTCCAATTTTTGTGAAGAAATCAGTCTGAAAATGAATTAAAATATTAGTCTTAGAAAATTAAGGTTATGTAGGCTAAGACTTGGAAAGAAGAGTTTGAGCCGAAATTTTACTAAACTAGTAATGTATTACGGGTACCTAATTTCTTCATTCAGAGGTGGTTATTAAGAAAAGAACAAAGCCTCTATGATCAGCTGGAAGAGCCCTAGGACTAACTTCTTTCCTAATTAGAAATGTAACCTCAGCGGGAGGTGGCGAATAATAGAATCAAGGATAATTTTTATGAGAACGCAGCAATGCGTGTCAGGCCAGCTAGTATTTTATAAATACATACATACAGTATACCCTTCTAAATAATAATTATTATGACATGAAGACAATTTCAAAAAATCATGGAGATTTTATATTTGGTTTTAAAGGAGGCAATGTTGCTCAATAAAATACAGTCATTAGTCATTTACTTCGTGAGTTCCACTAATTTATTTTGCTATAACTAATAATAACAAGGTGTTTAGTTTCAATTCAAATTCGATTACATAACAAAAATGTACTAAGTTTAGACACATGTTTTTGAACGTTTACTGCACTGCAATGAATAATTAGAATCTATTTGTCTGTAGTAGTGGGCCTACCCTACCAGCTATCAAAAGCACATTCCAACTGATGAATTAGGAAAAAATGATAACATTTATGCAGGGGGTCCACCTAAAAACGAAAATTACAGCAAGGGGTCCATAAGACAAAAAAGTTTGGGATACCACTGTACCATCACCATGATCTGACTACATAAGTGACATAAGTATAGTGACTACATAAGTATAGTAGATTATACATGGCAGATGAGATTAAAAAATGGTGCCTAACACAATTGGAAATTAAACTCATTAAAAGTAGTTTTTCTCTTTTTTTCAGAGGCCGAAGCCCACATAGGTCTGAGACCTGTGCGTGGGTAATGAATTGGATGATGGTGAATGATGAGTTGGACCTAAAGTTTTAGGTGGGTTCCGAACCAACAGGAAGTGATTTTACAGCGAAGAAAAGATACTTTTTTGCTGGCCAATCCAATCAGTCATGCTTACAAAGAACGCCCAGGAGTTTCGTAGCGTATCTCTGATTAAACAGATACCTGCTACGGCACTCGGCTATCACTTGTCAAAGTTCAATTTCCGATTCCGCTAAATACAGTTTTTTCATCTTATCAACCATGTACAATTTATAGGCTTATGTGTCCAATCATCAAAATTTTCAAAACAACTCATGAAACGACTCATGGAAAGTCTCAAGATTATGAGGATGGATAGAAATAGCTTTAAAATGTATTTTACCTCCTTTCCACTCTTAGCTTGCTGGATCCATTTTGCAGCCGAAAGATGCCATTTTGTCTGGTTTGCACTCTCTCCAAAAAGCCCTTAGACAACTGCAAACAAAAAAAACAAAAAAAAAAAAAACAATATCATCAACATTTCTTAATTTTTTTATATCAAACTTCATGAAACCTTTCTATGAAGCCACTTTTGGTTGAAATACAGAGAATGTAGGTAAACTGGAAATGGAAAAGTAAAAAATATATTTATTTTAGGGTGAACTCTCAGAAATCATTGAGAGTAATTAGATATATAGAGTATAGAATTTGAGTAAATCGGCTGCTAATTTCTTCTTGTCACAAAGGATCTGCAATAGGTTAGTTCTAAGAATGCACCAACATCACCATTAATATTTTTTTGTGTGAGAATACAGTACAATAAAGAGGCTCACATTATTGAACTATTGGCTCTATTCTACCAAATTCAAAATGATACATAATACAATACATGAAGATATATGCAGCTACTTTAAGGCTGTGCGCAGGGTTTCGGGTCATAATTCTTCTTCATAGTTTATTGTATTGGATATTTGTAAGGTATTGAAATGCTACCTATTGCCACAAGAAATTATTTTTTTCATCAAATATTTTATGGAATATGGGAGTTCAAAGTTGAAATTTTTCGGTTTTTGGGGGCAATTGAACTCACCTACAAGTTATTTTAAACATTTTATAATTTTTTTATAACTGAAAGACACCTTTTTTATTTCAGTTTAACAATTTTGGTCTTTTCAAAATAATTTTTTGAAAAACTGAAATTTATTGCATGTTTTAAAAAATTTATTTTGAGAAAACTTGTTTGATCAGAATGAAAAATATGTCATTTTGTTCCTCAATGGGTCTTTCATTTAAAAACAAATAACCAAAAGTTTAAAATAACTTAGTGGAGATCAATTGCCCCCATAAACCGAAAAAATTCAACTTTGAACTCCCATTTTCCATAAAATATTTGATGAAAGAAATAATTTCTCATGGCAATAGTCAACATTTCAATACCTTAAAAATATCCAATACAATAAACTTTGAAAAAAAATTATGACCCAAAAACCTGCGCACAGCCTTAATAAATGAATAAAATATTTAGTCATAAATGGGTTTCAAGATTATGTTCTATCATCTTCAGTGACTAGTTGTACAGACTAGTTGTGCCAAGCTCTAATGGCGTGAAAAGTGTAGCTCAAAACGCTTCTGCTACTCAAACAAGGTCAGGTCTATGATGGAATTAGACATTTCCACTTTATTAGTTGACAAATTATTTTTTTTTATATGACATTGTCACCTTATATCACTTTATATGCCACCTTACTAAAGGGCTAGACTTCAGTCACTCTTATTTACGACAGTATTTATGATGATGAATTATATAAATGTAATACACTCATAACACATTTAGCGACATCAGTTCTTCCAAATGCAACTCTCATCTTCCCAGTCATCACTACTTTTCCAGTTTATGAAAATTGCATTGCCAGTTCATCAACCATAGGAATTTTGTATCGATGTTCCTTTTGGGAATGTGCAGCAATGTATGTGTATGGACTTGAAAAATGTGCTTGCATTTATTGGATATTAATTTGAAAGGATAAAAGGAAAGGCACTCTGACCTTCTTCTACAAAACATATGATTTATGATGGACTATTCCATCATAATATGGGATCAGCATCAGATTTCAAGATAGTAGGCTACATCTCAGGATAGCTCTCAGTCCCTTTTATTCTTCTAGTCAAGGCTCAGATATTCATGAGAATAACAGTTTTGCCTAAGAGGAACTGAATAATTTTCCAATTTAGTAAAATAAAGATTTATTACTGAGTAAATAATTTTGTATAATGGTACCTACATATTTAATTATTCTATGAATTGATTTATCTGAAATGTGAAAGGCGTTTTGAGATAAAATTTATGAATCAGCTATTTTTTTTATTGCTGATGCCCACATGAGTCCGAGACTTGTGCGTGGGTAATGAGGCCCACATGAGTCCGAGACTTGTGCGTTGGTAATGAGGTGAATGATTACACATAGATGCCTGAGGGTGGACCGGGATTCGAACCCACGACCACTTAAACGACATCATATAAATTTATGTTCAGCCTATAAGATCTATTAGCATATTATCATATTTATCTGAGCATGTATTATATAATAGCATATTTGTATATGTATCTTTTAGGAATAGATTCAAGATGAATACATAATAATAAGCAAACACTACATCAAAATAGGAAACACTGTAGCCACTGTTATGCGCTTCACGTGGAATGCATCATGGAAAATTAAATGTAACTATATATCAATTGCTGTAAAATCACTTCCTGGTGGTTTGGAACCCACCTAAAACTGTAGGCCCAACTCATCAATCACCACGCACAGGTCTCAGATTTATGAGGGTTTCATCTTCTAAAGAAAATTTGTTTTAAAAAATAAGCAAATTTACCTTATAACTCCATGGCTGCCACTGGATACTTGTCTCACTGGTCATAATTGGGCTCCATACATTTTTTCAACAATGCTGTTATATTTCTGCTTTGTGGCTTAGATGGATAAAATGTCTCTGTATTGCTGTCCACTAGCCACCGTGTACGACCAATGCATTCTCTTCATCTGGGAGTTTGCATACAACATACATCTGAAAAATGTTTATACTGTATATTGATATGTTCTGCTTTATAGGCTCTTAATAATTATTATAATCAAGTTTATTCGTAAATATATTTTTTGAATACAATATTTTTTATATATCCCATAAATAATTTATTCATCCCCTGCCTCTTCGGAGATACCCTATCAGTCATCAGCATCAATCATATTCTCAGCTCCTCATCACAAATAAATGACGAGGAACGCACATGAAAATACGGGATAATCGATTATAGGGAGTCAATGACATGGCCTATTCATTTCTCAATTAAAACATTTTTAAAAATATTTCTTTCAACCTGAAATTTACCAAGATATTTGTCATGAGAAACAAATAAATTAAACTGCTATAAATAAAATAACTAATACGATAACTTTTATTAGTAGATTCAATTGCAGGTCACATACTGTCAGCTTTTCTCGCACTATTCAATCCATAAAAGTTGAGACACAGAAATAAATTCATTCAACTCCCAATAAATTTATCAACAAAGCAGTTGTGTTCACAGCTTTAATGGAAAATTATTATCAATTCAATCAATACTTCAGTGAGTAACATCAATAATTAGGTAACCATTTATAATAGCTCTTCAGTTTCATTAATAAATCCATTTATTTGATGTTTTCATATTACTTTTCCACTTGAAATTTAAACATTTTTTTTTTGTTGGAAATACTTTACTAATAAACTGAACTCTTACTTATTCGTGTAATATCTATTTCACATTGCTGTAATGCTTCCTCAATCACAGTTGGAGGTCTATTGTATCAGGTTTTGAGTATTGGGCTTTGAAGAAAGTTTTACATGTTTCAAAGCCCAATTTTCAAGACCTGATTCAGTACTCTCCAACCGTATCTGAGGAAGCATTAGAACAATTTGAAATAGCTATCACACAGATATAAGTAAATGTTAAATTCACCAGTAGAGTATTTTCACCAATTATTCATGTTTGAACTCATTTATTTTTATTACGTTCGATAGCCCACATACTGGTAGTCATCTTTCAAAAAATAACTATAACCAACTAACTATAACTATGAGAAAAATGTATGACCAAAGGCTGCATTATTTAGTCTGAAATAACTACGGAAAGGTTTTAGAAAAACAAAGTTTTGTACCGCCTTTACGTTTAAAATTATTTGCAAAAAATATTTAAGTAGCAATTAAAATACTGCAGACGTTCTGTGTTCAATTAAAAAAAATTTAATAAACTGGTTGATGTAATTTTTCGATCTACTGTACAATGAATTTGTAGGCTACATGAAATAAAAAACTATTTCTTATTGGACAAATGTTCCATGAAGTAGCCTATCATAGATGAAGACCCTAATTTTTCAATAAGATACTGTTCACTCTACATGCAACTTGCAGTCTCCATTAATAAGAATTTAACCAAAGAAGTATTATACTAAAATGGTTATTTTTTGAGACCCGCGCACCCGGTTTTGTATATTTTCTCTATAATTAACACACCAATCCCTTCACTCTCCCAAAAGCAAACAAATTTGATAAAATTAGATGAAATACATAACTTAGTTTATTTATAAACGTATGTTGACTTCACTATATTAGTTAGTTATATAATTAGTAATAATTAGTTATTATCCAGGCTACAAGTTGTACTTACCGTACTCAATGTGCAACTCGTTCTTGTCTGGGTAGTAATACAAAAGACAGGAACAACTTGTCGGAGCTCACTTCACAAATTTAATACTTTCGCCTAGCAAGTCCGAACTAGAAATGGTTAGTTGGTGTTTGATTTTACCAAAGGTGAAGAGTCTGAAAATCCTCAAGTGTTGGCGGGAACAAAACAATGAAGGAATTAGTTTCCATAACCTTCCGGCACAGCATTCTTGGATAGCATCTTCAGTATGTGACAATGGGCCTGACAACAGACATCCCCATACTAATTTTAAAAATAGCTAAATAGCAGCCACCCTGCCCCCATGCTCCCTTTCCCATCATCAGATAGCCTACCTGCCTTGCCAGCTTTTACTCGAACGGTTTTCGGTATGACAGTTTGCTTCTCGGTATTTCCATTCCACGCTAGTGTCCGAATTTTTTCTCTCACTCTAACGCGCTCTTTCTTCTCTCTCACTCCCTCCTCTCTACACTACTCACACTGTGAGTAGGACGGTACTACTCCTGTGAGTCAGGACGGTATAGTAACTATACCGTCCTGACTCACACTCCAGCAACAAACCAAAAACAGCTTCCAATCACCTGGTTAACACTATTTTAAATTGCATCTGCTTCTGGTATAAGGGTTTAGGGTAGCTATTAGTTTTTCATGTACCGAAATTGCAGCTCAGTTCCACTTGTAACAGGTTTAGCTACATGACACTCACTGACTAGTGCACTGTATATAAATATATTATGCATATTATATTGATAATAATAACTGACTTTCATTCCACATATAGCTCATGTATTGACTGTAGGCTACTTAAATGATTATTTCTGATATTATTTTGACATTACTGCTAAGTAATACACAATTCACAATATTATTTTAACATGATAGATAAGTAAGAGGGAGGAAAGACTATGGACTTTGACAATAAGTATTTTCTTTTTATGGGTTTGAAGGGCCCTCTGGCCACTTGCATGAAGTTGACACAGTAGGCCTGAAAGGAAAAGATCACTTAATATTTTGCAGACGGGCTTCAAATGCTCATTTCTGACACTGTTCAGATTTAATCTCATTTTATTGATAACCAAGGCGCCCCAACACCAGTGGCCTAGCCAGGATTGAACTTCGTGGGGGGGGGGGGGGGGGGGGTTGATATCAGGTGGCGATGAGGGAATGGAATCTCCCCCTAGAATTTGTCATGCTATGAATCAATCAACAAATAATACTAGGTTATCCCGGGTCGCACGAATGTGCGACTTTATTAAATATTGTAAAATACATTTTCTTCTCCTTTTTCTTCTTCATCTTCTTTTTCTACTTCTTAATCTTCTTTTTATTCTTCTTCTTCCACTTCTTCTTCTTCTTCTTCTTCTTCGTCTTCTTTTTCTTTTTCTTCTTCTTTTTCCTCTTCTTTTTATTCTTCTTCTTTTTCTTCTTCTTCTTTTTCCTCTTCTTCTTTTTCCTCTTCTTTTTGTTTTTCTTCTTTTTCTTCCTCTTATTTTTCTCCCTCTTCTTCTTTTTCTTCTTCTTCTTTTTCTCCTTCTTCCTCTTCTTTTTCTTCGTCTTCGTCTCCTTCTTCTTCTTTTTCCCCTTCTTTTTATTCTTATTCTTTTTTTCCTCTTTTTTTCTCCCTCTTCTTCTTATTTTTCTACTTCTTTTTCTTCTTCTTTTTCTCCTTCTCTTTTTCTTCTTCTTCCTCTTCTTTTTCTTCTTATTCTTTTTCTCCCTCTTCTACTTTTTCTTCTTCTTTTTCTTCTCCTTTTTCTCCTTCTTCTTTTCTTCCTCTTCTTCTTCTTTTTCTTGTTTTTCTCCCTTTTCTTCTTCTTCTTCTTCTTTTTCTTCTTCTTCCTCTTCCTCTACTTCTTCTTCTTCTTCTTCTTCTTTTTCTTCTTCTTTTTCTTCTTCTTCTTCTTCTACTTCTTCCCCTTCTTCTTCTTTTTCTTCTTCTCCTCTTTCTTCTTCCCCTTCTTCATCTTTTCTCTCTCTTTCCTCTCGCTCTTCCTCTTTATCCTATCCTCCCACCCTCTCTCTCTGAATGAACAATGAAAAATAAACTTTTTGTTTCAAAACAGCTGATCATCAAATCATAAGTTGAAATGTGAAAATTTTCAGCTCGCCGATCCCTATGTTGAAGCAATGGCAAAAATTGAAACTTTGATCGTTCATTCCTCATGTCCACGATGACTTTTTTCAAAATGTAAGACCTTATCAAACATCTACTCGATGAGATCTTTCAAATGAGACGTGAACGAACAAAATCGGTCGAGAAACCACGGAGGAGTTGTCATCACAAAAACATGTTCGCCTATTTTATTTAGATGAGGGAAGAGGTTGATTACCACAGAAAAGCTTAGAGTTGCACTTTCAAGACCTAAAAAAAATTTTCTCCAGGGGAGAAACGTCAAACCTGATTGTAATAATAATTCGAAACCACTATAGCTTGTTAAATTGGCACTATAAAAGTAGTAATATAAACTTAATAAAACAACTTTTGAATGGAAATTAACTCACGTTATGGCGTGACGGCCGTTTCGCTCTGTTGTCTAGAGCATCGTCAGACGACCCACAGTACTCAGTACACTCAGTACTGAGTGTACTGTGGGTCGTCTGACGATGCTCTAGACAACAGAGCGAAACGGCCGTCACGCCATAACGTGAGTTAATTTCCATTCAAAAGTTGTTTTATTAAGTTTATATTACATATTAGTGGAAACAAGATGGATCTTCAACATCATAAAAGTAGTATTTTTTTATATTTCATGAACTAAGCATATACAAAAAGTGGGTTCAAGTTCTTAAACAAGCGATTCACAAAAGAAATTATTTATTAAATTTAAGCTTCCAAATTTATAAACTTCATTTTAATAGATACTCATAAAAATGACTGTTTTTGAGCCTCAAATCAAGTTTTCAGCATCAAAAATTTAAAAAAATCCAATAATCTGGACTAAAATTAATGAATTTAAGCTTTTCTAGTCATGAGTCTAGAATCTGTTAAAATAATTTTAAAGGGACTATTTATCAAAACTTTCCCGGGGGAGGACCTCCGGACAACCCTCGCTGGGGGGTATTCCATACCCCCCCCCCCCCCGGGAGGGCCCCAAAATCACCAATAACACCCCCCACCATCATATCAAAATGTTTGATATGCTACTGGATCAGATGATTACGTTTCCGCCCCCTGATTAGAGAATAAAAATATTGAAAATCTGAATTGAATAATTATAATTTAATAACATTATTTTGAATACGGTAATTTCTATGTTGAAGAATCATCAGTTTGTGCATGGAGAAATATTGAATTTTGTAGCTCTTCAAGAATTTGTAGCTCATTTTTAATTTTGTGAAAATTGAAACCAAGAATCATTTTAATCAAGAGTGCAGCATGTATCAAGTGAGTACAAACGCGAATCTAGGAAATTATTTGACATTCATTTATGAATAGAATATCCAACTTGATAAATTTTCAGCATTCGTTAGTTGAATACATCGATAAAATAATTATAAAATTAGGTTGAGTTAAAAGTTGACATCAAATTCATTGACTTTTAGGTGGTATATATGATGATAGATGAGAGTGGTGAGAGTCGGTCCACTACAATTGGAAGTTCCCAATCATTTTGCATGTTTGACTGTACTGATATTTGTAAAGTAACAAACTGACATCGTAGTGCTGCAATGTATTGACTCTGCTCACTTTCTAAATGTTAAACTCCTTTATTTGTGTTGTAAATTTAACAACGCAGATCGTTATGGAACAAGAAATCCAAGAATTCCTTTCTTTCCTTCAGAATTCAAACATTGGCGCTCAGCTTCTTAAATGTGACGTTAGTACTGACTTTCTTCGCAGAAGCGGTATAGGACGACTTCTTATATATCACCAATATTGAGAAGTGGAGTGCTTGAATGTATAGGAATGGGATGGGTGGTGGAGTGTGTGTGCGCATGCGAAAGTCATACAGTAACACAATGCCATCCTTTATTATGAAACAGGCTTCAGGTAGAAGATTGGTAAAGGATGAATGCTCAAATATATATATGGGGACTTGAGACATATATATAGGATTTTTTTCACCCTTGTGTATTCAAGGGTTTGCAAGCGAATTGACAATGACAAGTTAAATGCATTCTATTCCAGTTGGATACACTATCCCAACTAGGAGAACGTATTTGTAGAGCTTGTAGAATTAGCATTGTTTTATCTATTTTTGTATTCTGTTGATTGATGATAAGCTATTATGTTAGCTGTAACATTTATATAAAACATATATTATATGCAATAAACTTCTGAATGCTAGTAAAGATTCCCGTGAAGTAACTCACTTGAGAGTGAAAAAAATTGCATGGTTTCTTCGAAAAATAAGTGAGAGGGGAAAGGGCATTGAAGCTCACATAACAGAAGCTCCAACAGACATAAGCGCCAAGAGTCAAACAAGCTGTACAATCTAGCGAAAACTCTCTCCTTCCCTTAATTAACTCGCTGCTCACTCGCTCTTACTCATTCGGTCACCAGAGTCTAAACATGAAATTATACCGCTTTTTATTAAATTTATATTTAAAAATTTTGAAAATTGAGCTGCTAGCATTTATTTTGGAACGAATCTTAATTTTTTTTCATATTCACTCGTTTTTGCCATTGCCCAATCCCCTCCAGGCGGCTACGGCACTCGACTCATCCATCCAACGGCCCTGAGCGCAGGCTAGACAATTCTTTTGCAACGCGTAAAGAATTGGGAAAGAATAAAAACAATCTAAAAACGATAAAAATATACTTTGACAGCTACCTTGAAAAAAACAGGATATTATATTTCTTCAAATTCTATTGATTATTAGCTAGACCTGCCTTCTAGCCAGTTTATATTGTTTCCTGAATAATACTAAACATTTCAATTATACGTACACAATAATAGTGTAGAAACCCACCTAAAATAGTAGGTCCACCATGCATGTTCCCCGTAACATGGCACAAACGGCGAGGTGGAACTACCCCTAAGGGTCTCCCCACCATTATAAAAGCCATATGCTTATATTATTAATAATAGTGTAGGCATTTCTCAAGAATGATTTTACAGGTAGGTCTATTTAGCCCAAAAAGGATTTACCCAGAATTAATAAGGGCCCTTAATTCTGGGTAAATCCTTTTTGGGCTAAATAGACCAAGAATTACTTACCTAGAATTACTTGGTGCCAAGTAAGTTTTGTACTTTCTACAATCTAACTTGTTATTACTTGATAGCAAGTTTTTCCCAGGCTAAATATTCTTAGTACTCTGTTACTCACGAAACCTTTAGGAAACCCTAGGACAAAATTATTGTATGTTATTATGTTTCAAGTGAGGACTTCAAATTTATATTTATTGTATGTTTATTAATTCATGTACTGCTACTTGATACATGATAATTTAAATTGATATATGTAAAATTTATAAATTTACTTACTGGTACTTGATATATTAAGCATATTTTAGAGTCATGTATATTATATGTTTGTAGATTCACATACCAATACTTGATGTATGATACTTCAGATTTACATAAATAATATTTCTACAGATTCACATACAAATACTTGATATTTGATACTCTAAATTCACATATATTATATGTTTCTAAATTTACCTACTGATACTTTATATTTGATACTTTAAATTCACATATATTATATGTTTCTAAATTTACCTACCGATACTTTATATTTGATACTTCAAATTCACATATATTATATGTTTCTAAATTTACCTACCAATACTTGATATAAGATACTTAAAATTCACATATATTATATGATCATAAATCTGCATACTGATACTTGATACATGATACTTTCAATTCACATATATTATATGTTTCTATATTAACCAACTGATACTTGATATGTGATACTTTAAATTCACATATATTATACATTCATGAATTTACATATTGATACTTGATATATGATACTTTGAATTCACATATATTATATGTTTCTAAATTTACCTACCGATACTTGACATTGGATACTTTAAATTCACATATATTATATGTTCAGAGATTTACATACTGACACTTGATATACAATACTTCAAATTTACATATATTATATGTTTCTTAATTTACTACCAATACTTGATATATGATACATCAAATTTATGTATATTATATGTTTATGAATTTACTTCACCTTTAATTGACATAATTCACTCAAAATATACGTATTTTTGACGTTCTGTGCTGACTGGGCAAGCTCTGAACATCACAAATTCCACAATTTTCCCATAATGTGGACTGAAATGAATGGATTTAAGCTTTTCTAGACATGAGTCTAGAATCTCTTGGAATACGATTTTAGAGGGACTATATTTATCAACATTTTCCCAGGGGAGGCCCCCCGGACCCCTCTTGTCCTGGGGGGGGGGGGTATTCCATACCATGCAGACCCCCGGGGGGCCCCAAGTCTCCGATATCCCCCACCCCCCCCATAAAAATATTTTTGCTACGCTACTATATATATAAATATATTGGGCCCCCTCATATATAACCGCCCCAGGCCCCCAACTATGTCAGTACGCCACTGGGCATGGGAATCTCACGTCCAATAGTCGCACGATTCGCATTGTCAGTTTCCAATTGTTCATGCCGAACTGACCGTGTGTAGGCTATAAGCCCCTCTCACATTTGAAATATTATGTGCATTGTTTGCCAGAACCCTAGAAAATAGCCTAAAAAAGTATTTATCCCCACTCATATTTAAATTGAAACATCGTCTTGGAGGTTTCCAGTTTTTCTCTACTGCTCTATTGATTCAGTATTTTAGAAGAATGCCATAACTGTATACAGTGTTAACTTTTTGTTGTAAATTTAACGACTTGCAGTCAATTCGTTAAATTTACAACAAAAAGTTAATATTAACAACGCAGATCGTTTTGGAACAAGAAGTCCAAGAATGTATACAGCATGAATGCTAACACATAGAGGAAAAAGATAAACAAGCAAACAATATAGAAGCATTGAAAACGTAAATACTAGTAGTTCTGTAAACAGTATACCTCAAGCCCAAGAACAAGGGGGCTTGCGCAGAGGTTAGTTACTCGATGATAATCATCATCGCAAAAGTAAACACAATCATCACATTCAGAGACATTTTTTCAGATCTAATACAATTTATTAGACACCCTTGCCTGAAACGAGCTCTTCATGAGTTTTAGACGAACACAACTTGAAAAATAATGTAACCACCTGAACAAAAGCTTCTCATCTCCATTAAAAGTGTCTCAATATAAATAGCTGTCTTTACCTGTTATTTCTAGTATTGCAACCACTTGTATTTTGCCCTGATCGTTTGTTACAATATTTGGCTTTTATTGGCACAAGCGAAGCGAGTGGCCCGAACATCTCATGATTGGCTTTAAAGCTGAATGCAATCGTTGCATACACTGTTATAAAATTACGGCTACCAATATACAGAGTTAGTTGTCACTGTCTCTCATTTTCGATAACTTGCTCTAACTGACATACTTTTAAATGTTCAACAGTTCAATGTTTAAGAGTTTAGAACTAGACAATATATTATTATATAAACAAACTGAATTTGATTGCAAAGTGCTGCAATCAACTGATGTCAGCATTTGATCAATTTTCATTACAAAACTGATTGTAATGGATGCTGAATTCTCATTTTTCTGGACCCTGTATAAAAAGTAACTCACATGTATAGCTTCATTTTGCAACGGTTTTGATTAGGCATGAATAAAGTCAGCTGTTATGGCATAACTTTTTAAACTGTAATAAGTCGTCGATAAATTGTTTTTTTGCAAAATTAGGTGCTTGGAAAAGGCAGATATAATCTTAGAGATTACTTTGATTGTTATCCAGAATAATAAAATGTCCATTTCATGGCAATCGCGTGGTTGTCATTTTTGTTCAATAAATGAAATGGCTTCATCCAAGTGGATTGTTTTGTTTTTCTAAACATCATTATTCATTAAATAAAATTATGGTCAAAATTTAGTGCTGCCAATAGCCTTTAGGATAGAATTGAAAGAATTCAATTCAGAACCCTTATAAGTGCATCGTGTCTAGATTTAATCGGTTCAATTTCACTATTGAGGATAAACAGTCTGTTCAAACTTTCTTCCACACTCTCACTCCGAGGAACTTTTATCTGTATAAAGTCATTCTCATGTTCAAAGATAATCACGCTCATAGACGTTTCGCACAATTCCTCATTACAATTTGAGAACAAACAATATTTACTGCATTCCCAGATTCAACAATTCATATGGAAAAATATCATTGAGATATCTCCTTCCCAAATTATTCAATAGCTCACCAATTAAAATTGGTGCACCAATGATTATACCAGCGAAGACATTTTCCATTACATCATTACACATAATATACAAACTTAGTAAACCTGGTAAATAAAGATTTGCTAAATCATATCAAATTCTGGATTTTATTACATTCTTAAAGCCTTGTTTATATTTTTTATTTATTCTAGCATACAGACGTTTGCTTCTTTTTCTTTGTTTTGTTTTCCATTGCCTGTAAAAACTTATAGTTAAGAAAATTGTGTTACATCGACACCGCATCAGAGCAACCAATAATTTTTATAGTAAATTATTTATTTCGTTTGTTCTTCTTTAGACTAATTTTATTTTTCTTTACATACACTAGACCAGTGGCTCTCAACCTTTTTTTGGGTCACGGCACAGTCTCCTTTGTTGACCGTACTCGCGGCACACTGACAGGCGAGTTGGCAACATTTCTATCAATTGATCAAGAAATGCGTGTGATTGTCATCAATTCCAGCAAGAATTGAACTATTATGTAAAAAAGACAAGCTCAAATTTCTCATTAGGTGCGAATGTGCATCTCTGTATATCACTGGAAAATAAATATTTCCTTGTCAAATTTTTAAATTTATATTTAATTATTTTATTTTTAATTGTTGTTCACTTTTATTTGTCACATTAACTTGAAAATTTCGCGGCACACCACGTCGAAACTCGCGGCACACCGGTTGAGAATCACTGCACTAATCTTCAATTTCCACCATAACCTTCATTTTCCCTATTTTCTTTTTTATAATTTCTTCTTTTTTGTAATTTGCATTATATAATTGATTTCCATTTAGTAATCTTGTAATTTATATTATGTTGGCACCTGCTGAAAACCCCACAAGGTTTAGCAGGACCTTTATTTGGAACTTGTAAATAAATAAATGATTGATTAGTTTTGAGAAAATGCAAACATACCTGATTTTTTTCACCTGGCCTTCTCCCTCACTGGCCTTGAAACCATGTTTGAGAACAATTTGGGTAGCAAGCCTGCCAGCTAGTTGTAATCTGTCACACGTTTATAGAGACTGGCCGGCAAATACAAATTAAATGTCAAAACAAATTTGTATTGTTACTGATTTTATTTTAATTTGTTTTCCAAAGTATAAAAGTTATTACACTTGATACAAATAAGTAGTACTTACAAAATATAAATACAAAAAACTGAGAACAAATGACAATGTCAAAACAAATTTGTATGGTTACAATTTTTATCTGTATTTGTTTTCTTATGTATTCAAAATGTATTATTTAAATTGAAACAAACTTTAAATAGAAAATAAAAGTACAAAGCAGTGATAAAAAAGGTCATAATATATTAACTTTTGAACACCATTAATAACAAGTTGCGGTCATATTTGAACAGGTAGGCTATATGGGTAAATGTGTGAGTCAGTCAAGTGAGTATTGACTCATGACTGCAAACGGAAAAATGTTTAAAAAAGATTTTAACATAGTAACTATGACGTGACACCAGTAAAAAATACTTAAGTTACCTTCTGATCTCACAATAAATTGCATGCAAAGAGACTTTTTAGAAAGGTGTAATACTAAAATTTCAATTTCAGATTATACAACTGTCTTTAAATCTCTAAACCTGAGCTTCAAGAAACCAAAGCTGGATGTAACATTTTTAAAGCAAAGCATGAAGTAGCAAAGACTGAGGAGAAGAAGCATAGCATAAGAAATGAGCATGATATACACCTGGATTCAGCAGATTATGCATACAAAATGAAAGCAATGGATAAAGAGAGATCTATTGCAGAAATGTCAGTAAAGACATTCACATTTGATTTGCAACAGTGTTTACCAACACCTCATTTAAAGTCAATTGTTGCTTCCTACAAACAGCAACTCACTTTGAATTTAACTGACTGTCAAACTTCAATTCCTTCTTGCTATATCTGGCATGAAGGAATAGCAGCACGAGGAGGAAATGAAATAGCTTCATGCTTGTACAAGCACTTGAATAATACTCCTGGTAGTGTGAGACATTCTATTTTTTATTCGGACACTTGCCCAGGTCAAAATAGAAATTCCCATGTTGCTGCTATGTTCCTCACCTATATGGCTGATTCCGAAAATATGGAGATAATTGACCATAAGTTTCTAGTTCCTGGTCACACACACATGGAATGTGACAGTGACCATGCACTCATTGAAATGAAATAGAAAAGCTCACATTTGAAAATTCTTCATCCACATGATTGGGCTCAATTGATAAGCACTGTAGGGATTAAGAAAAAAATTGAAGTAAACGAATTAGACAAGGACAACTTCTTCCAGTTTTCAAATTTACTAAAAGGTACATTGATCATGAAAAAAACTGACACAGAGAATAAAAAGTCCTCTTGGAACTCTGTTCAGTGGTTGCAATACACAAAAGAAACAGGTGTGTTCTTTTATAAGTGCACCCTAGAAGAGGACAAGGATTTTCTACAAAATGAATTACAGATGCCGGTCTTACAAGAGCCATAGATTTTCGTCTTATTTAACTCAAACTGAGAAAGTTTTCATAACAAAAGAGAAAAAAGCCGATATTGTGTCTCTATTGCCCTTGATAAGTCCAGTGCTTCATGATTTCTATAAGGGATTGAAGATTGCTGCGGATGCTAGAGACATGCTTCCAGATGATGAGTATGACTCAAATGAATGAAACATTGATAACTAGAATTTGATAACATTATTCGAAATTAATTTTATTAAAAAAATGTTAAATTACACGATTTCAACAATTTGAATGAGATGAAACGTAATTTTTCATAAAGTCTTATGTACCACTTTTTTTTTATAGGAAAAAGGGCTCAAGTATAGCTATTAAAATGGATAAAATGATATTTTTTCTTATACAATGGAAAAGAATCAGGTAAAGGGTCATATAAGTAAAGAAACAAGATTATATAATGAAAAACCTTTCATTGGCCATGATTCAAACAATTTTCATGCTCTACTGAAAAATAGACAAGATGGACTTTAGACCTTTTTCCTTCCAGCCACAGAGTTATTCGAGATGGATAAAAAATCAAGATTTATCTAATTCTTTGGAAACCTAGATTTCAATTAAGGATACACTAAGGATACATTTGTAATGCAGAAGAGTCTAGGCTATTGGCTATATTACTTACAATTTAAAATAAAATAATAAATAAAAATAAAAGAGGAATCTATAACAAACTAATAAACATTTTCTAGCTGCCATTTTATCGATTCTCAGCTGCAGAGGTGCCGATCCCCCCCCCCCCCCCCCAAGGTCAAGAGCGCAAATCGCAAATCCCCCCCCCCCCCCCCATTATATACTGCCCTCCTTTTTTCACATCCCCCCCAAACTTGGGTATCTGCCCTCTTCCCAAATACAGGAGACACTATTGGGTACTAATAAAAAAATTAAATTCAAATGATTTTTAAATTCTAATTTATCTCACCAAATTGATACAATAATAATCATTTAATTCAACATATCATATATATATACATATCATTTAAAGGCAGCCATTCTATTCTATTCTATTCTATTCTATCATGCACATATTACATTCTTTGATACAAACACATATAATAATTCATTGAACATAGATAAATTAAAACATTATTTGTGCACGGCAAGCAAAGTAGGATAATTGTGTGCTGGCTGCAAATTTAAAACAAAATGAAAAATCGATGTCTCAAAAATCAAAGTAGGTAATAAAGTTCTCTAACTGAATTATGCATTACTTTTATTCAATTGCAATGTAGGTTTACAAAATACTTCTCTACATTAACACTTCCAATTTCACAAAATAAGAATATTTCTTTAAATATTGAAAATGAAATTCATTTATTAAAACATCACAGCATAAAACTGGAAATTTCATATTAACATGAGTTTTTTTGAATTTTCGATATTGAGAGCTTGATTTGAAGCTTAAAATCAGTAGTTTTATATGAGTATTTATTAAAATGAAGTTTATAAATTGGGTAAAGTGATAGCTTAAATTCAATAAATCATTGCTTTTATGAATTAGTTCATTAATTAGTTGTGAACAAATTTTAATGTACCGGATAAAATATAAAAAATACTACTTTTATAAAGTCACTTTAACAAGTTATAGGTGGTTTCAAATTATTATTACAGGGCCACCCAGAGACATTTTATTTCATTTTCGAGCAGAGTTGCGGCTGGAGGCTCCCTTACGCCTTCACCCTAAACACCAATTTTCAATTAATGACTCGATTTCCTATATATAGCATTGATAGTCTTTCAACTATGCCTAGTTGCCGACTGTACTCGAAAGAATCTGTTCAACTAATTTGAATTGTTTTTTTTCTCAATTTAAAGATGAAATGGAGTGTAGGCCAACTGAAAACCATTCCATGAAAAAGCTGTGGAAGCTAGGGAAAAGTGCAATGAGGGGCACCAGAGAGAGCTATAAACTTCTCTTCTATTTTTATTAATCTCTTGAATTCGCATCAAACTACATTAATACTGGAATATGTCTTTGAATGGAACTTTATTCAACTTGCAGAGAGAATAAATTAATAACACATTCAATTCCAAACTTTGACTTATAATAATTTTGCATTTACATATAGATGATGACAGAACCCCAAAACATTGGGGATTCTGAGGGTTCTCCACCGGAGAAAAGGATTGTTTTCCAGGTCTTGAAAGTGAGACTAAGCTTTTTTGTGGTTATCAACCTCTTCCCTCATATTATTTGTTTCATGGTGTGACAAATTTCATGATCACAATAAACTCTATGGGGTATCAGATCTGAACAGTACCGGAAACGGTAACGGAAATGAGCATTTGAACCCCGTCTGCAAAAATATTGAGAGACCTTTTCTCCTTTCAAGCCTACAGCGTCAACTTCATTCAAGTGGTCTGGGGTACCTTCAAACCCATGGTTGGGGGCTCCGAAAATACTGGGACCCACCAGCATCTTGTGGCCTTTGATGGCCCAAAGCCGAGGCAATTAAGGAACCTTTGTTTATAAATGTAGAAATTTGAAATATTCTGGGTACAGCCTACTGAAATTTCTAGTTCACATGACTATACTGGCAATAAAAACGGGCCCGAAGGGCCCGCGCCGCCAGGAGCCTCTAGGGTCTTTTAGGCTTCTAAGGGGCCTCGAGAGGTCTAAACTGGATAAAAAGGGGCCCTGGGGGCCCCTAGTTGGACAATTTGGGGCCCTTTATTAATTTTTTTTTCACTTGCTTACATTTTTTTTGTAAAATGATGTGGCCCCTTGACTTTGAGGCCCAAGGAAACTTGCCTTGTTCGCCCCATCCCCTCTGTAATCTTGATTAATTAATTTTTTTAGTTAATTTAAAGTATTAAAATTATTATAGTATTTCTTCTAGCTGTAACAGTTCACGTATGAAAACTTTTTTACCTCCAGTAACCAATATTATCGTTATTTATATTGATGCCTCCCTACTCATTTTTGGGGCCTCTTTTACAGGCTCAAGGAGGGCGGTTTGTAACCCGGAACCCCCCCCCCCCCCCCCCCATCACTACACCAATGCAAGATACACCTGTATGACTTTACAAATCCTCTCAATATCCATTGTACTTGCTTAATTTTATCATCATTTTCAACTGTTTCTTCTTTGTTGCTGCTGTCTTCTTAAGTAGAAGACATTTTAACTCATTTTTAATATTTTAACACATATAAAAATATTCTCATGAGTCAGTTTATGATTGAGGAGAATGTTTCAAGGTCTGAAGCTACAAGTATTTCATCCAGCTCGTAATACATACTTCTGCAGGAAGGTAAACATTTCACTTGTAAATAAATAAACTTTATAGACATATACTTGCAGCTGTAAATGAGATAATTTGAGTTAAAAAAAAATAGTGGTTGAAAAGTAAAATCTTATGCAAAAATATTTGGGGGGGGGAAATTAGGGTCCGGTCTGCCCCCCCACCTATTGGTTATTGAGGTGGCCGAAAGTGACTTGACTTGCACCCCCCCCCCCCAAGTTGGTGCTACTGGTTGCAAAGATCTGTGTGGGCAAAAGCAAGTTAGCACAGTCAATGGTTGGTATCCCTCGTCACTGCTGGCTAGCAGGCAGCCATCTATGAAAATTGCAGAGCAAAATAAAGCACAGTATTGTTGCAACATGCAATGTTTATATGAAAAGCAAAAATTCTATTATAATTATAAAATAGTGTTAAAACAAATAATACTCCCCAAAAATCCCCCACCCCCCACAATTATAAAAAGTTATAAAATATCAAGAATAATATGTAAAAAAATTCCCCCCCAAAAATGCTAAGAGCGCAAACTGCGCACCTGACCCCCTCCTCTTGGCACCACTGCTCAGCTGCAACATGCATTGTGCAAACAAAAACCTAGTTATAATGGTAGAAAACTCTAGGGGAAGCGTGGGAACAGTGAGCCATGCTGTATGGCATAGCCACTTGAGATTTTAGAGAAATTTTTTGTTTCAAGTTGGTAGTTCTGCAGTAGTGTTGTTTGTTTACACTCTCCCATGATACATACGACCTAGCAAGTTGCTCTGTTGAAAAGGTAAGGATTAAAAAAATATTTTCTGTTTTGGAAGTAGCAAAATTACTTTTTCTGTTGTACAACTAATTTGACCATGCACACAAATTTGTTTCTAGAAAAATTCTGATTAGTGCATGAGTTTCAGTTATTTGATGGGCATTATTTTCCATTATAGGTTATGTTTCATTACCAATGTGTGTGTGTGTGTTTTAGTGCAATTTTTCCCATGACATCATCATGGAACAGTGGGCCATGGTACAGTGAGCCACAGTCAGCTGAGTGGCTCATTGTTCCACAACTCAAGTTTTTTTCCAAAATTCAGGTGCTAATATCAAAATAAAACATATTTTAAAACAAAAAAAAACCGACTTCAGTGAAATGATAAAATACTCACATACTAAAAAGTTTAAAATAAAGTATTTACTTTAAACTGAGAAAATTTTTAATTTCATAAAAGTAATCTTTTGAAGTCGGCGCCAAATTTCCCATAAACTTCTAAAATATAACAGAATTACTCTGTGATGTTTTCCATGACAAAATAATTGAACAATCTAATATCAAAACTGGCACTGTATTTCAGTAAAAGTGAGTGTAAATCACACATTCAATTGAAATACAGTGTTAGTTTTGATATTAGATAGAATTTCTTATCAATTACTGTATTTCAGTAAAAGTGAGTGTAAATCATATTTAATTGAAATGCAGTGTTAGTTTTGATATTAGATAGAATTTCTTATCAATCACTTCCTGGTGGTTCAGAAACCACCTAAAACTGTAGGTCCAACTCATCAATCTCCATCATCCAATTCATTACCCACGCAAAGGTCTCAGACCTATGTGGGCTTCATCCTCCAAAAAAATACAGTGTTAGTTTTGATATTAGATGGAATTTATTATCAACTTCATAAAATATTTGGCGCCGACTTCAAAAGATTACTTGTATGAAATTAAAAATTTTCTCAGTTTAAAGTAAATACTTTATTTTAAACTTTTTAGTATGTGAGTATTTTATCATTTCACTGAAGTTGGTTTCTTGTTTTGTTTTAAAATATGTTTTATTTCAAGCTTTTTAGTTGAATTTTCAAACTTTGAAAACATGAGAAATTTCTTAAAGCCTACATTATGAAATATTTATCAAATTAGCAAGCCAATAATTAATTTATAACATCCAAACTTAAGTAACTAAAAATTCACTTATAAGAAAAGATAAACTAAGGAAAATTCTACAACGTTTTATTTAATGTGGAATATTGTATTTAGGAAAATTATAATAGCGAAAGGCTTCTTAAAAGTGAAATGGCTTTTGATTCATTTTGATGTGGTCCCTTTCAGAATATACCTACACTGAAATAGTAGGCCTATATTATGTTACAAGTGTGGAAAATTGTGTTTACTGAAAATATGATAAGTAAATGCAGGAGATGAAGTTGAGTGCGGTATTATCATATGAGTATGGTAAACATCTTCCCGGACAAGTTATGTATGATATTTTTCGTGATATTAGTCATATATATTTTTTTAATATAAAAAACATAAACTTTGAGCTAGTACAAAAGGATCATTGAACATAACCTCAAAATAGCCTATTGTACGCACATGTATTTAATGGAAAATAAATATTCTTAATCCATCAAAGCAGTGAAACTAAAAATACTTCTGAGATCAGCTGTTTTTCCAAATTCTCCAACTTATGATTGAAACTAAATAACCTTATTCCTATGACTCAATAACATCAACTAAATTATTTACAATTTTCATATGAACATATGGACAGAAATATTATTATATTCTTCTTATTCTCAATTCAAATTAAGTTCACGTGATTGGTCAAAACGGGACATTACAGGCTTGTTTCAACTGGCTTAAAATGCAGTGGATAAGGAATGACAAAAATGATATCTACACTATAAAATACAAAGAAACTCTTCAAGAATTTGTAGACTTTGAAAAAATTGATATAACTCCAACTGGAAGAAAAGGAAGACCTGTCAGTTTTAAAAATCTGCCCTATGAGATGTTGTATTCTAATGTTAGACAAGTGTCCATGAACAAAAAAACAGATATGATGGCTCTATTAAAGTTTATCCCTCCTTTCCACCACAGGTTTTTCCATGATTTGGCAACTACTAATGATGAAGAAATTATAGGACCCTTGCCCTTGGACTCTGAAGACGAAAATAATATTCCTTAAGATGACCCAGCATAACAACTTTTCAATTTTTCTATAGCCATGAGTAACAATTTTTAAACAAGGATTTTTTGTTCAAGTATTTTTTTGTTTGTTGCCTAAAACATTGAAAAACTCTATGCTCACTCAAATGTATACAATTTTGAACAAAAATGCTGAAAAATAAATACCTTCAAAGAATACAACTTGACACTGTCATTTTTAAACCCTTATAAAGATCAGAATGAAAGTGGTCCAAGTCAATTAAAGCTATAGTACAGCCTTATTATAATATTGTATGCAAAATGAAGTATACAGTTAAAAACTAATCCCTAATACATTTTAAAAATACAATGAAACTGTTTCAAGATTATTACCTAGATTTTTTAACTGCTTGTTTTGATAAAATGTCAATTACTCATAAGCTAGTTATAGTGACTTAGACCACTTTCATTCTAAGCAGCTCATATGATGCAGACAATTTACATTGAAATAAGCATGATAGCTTTTAGTATTAATTTTTCAACCAATAGTTAACAAGAACAAAAAAACACTTGATTAGGTTACTCAAACCTCAAACTGATTCATTTGTTTGTTTATGTTTAAAATAATTCATTTTTATTTTTTCAAATTATAAATAAAAAGATTTAAAAAATACTCAACATTGTTAATTGCTTCAGGCATCTCTAAATACCGGTAATCAAAAACAACCCAAATCAAACACTATATGTTCATATATTTCAAAAGTTGTGAAAGAAATAAACAATGATCAACCGCCTGTATAAATAAATAACACTTTACATTCTGATCCTGATTCAGTTACAATATCAGTACCATACCTTCTACTAATGTTGAACCCAACAAAAGTGATAGGCCTACTTCTACTATTAACACTGACAAGCCATCCAACAATGAAAATCAAAATAAACCTTTGGAATCAGGTAGCATTCTTGGAAGCTTTGCTAACAATATAGGGCTTTTTGTGAATAAGAAGACTGATGAATAAACAAAGTTTCAATTGTTGGAGCAACATTGGATATCATCAAAATCATATCAATTGACTTATTCTCTTCATAATAAAAATGGCAAGGAAATAAAACATTATTTAGGCCATCAACACTTGGAGCAAAGGAGTTGGCTAGTTTTTTCACAGGGTATGTTCTGTAAGTTCTGTGTGCTGTTTTCTGATGGAAAGTGTGGTCACAATAAAGGAGTATCAACTCAAAACCTCAACCTTGTGACCTGACCTTTGATTTCTTTTGCCAAGCTTCTGGGTAAAGACGGCTTTATACAGTCTCATGAGAATACTTCCTGTCATAAAACATGCATGCAGATGCAGGCAGGTATGGACTTCCTAAAAACTTATCATAACCCTCAAGAATCTATTTAAAACCAAATAAGCTCACGACTGCAGCAGGTGAAAGAAAATGGGGAGAGGCTATGCCAAATTGAGACAATAATATTCCTGGGCAGACAAAACATACCCCTAAGAGGCCATCATGATGATGGAAAATTGGATGAAGAGGCTGGGCCTAACAATGAGGGGAATTTTAGAGAATTATTAAAATTCAAAATCGCTTCAGGAGATGCATTAAAACAGCATTTGGCTACCGCTTCATCAAGATCAACCTATATTGGGAACACAACACAAAACCAATTAATTACATGTTGTGGGACTATGAAATTGGTAGTGTCATTTTTTAATATGTTGGCCAAAAGGAATCAAGTATTAAAATTGAAATTAGGGCATCAGTTAACTAGTCTATGCAAAACAAGATGGGTTGAGTGACATGAAGCAGTGATACAGTTTAGATCTGGGATTTGCCAAATAGTTGAAGCCCTAACATGTATTTCATCATGGAGAGATTCATCTTCTTCATTGGTTGCTGCCACTCTGCTCAACATGTTAAGCATGACTGCAGTATTTACTTGCTTGCCTCAGAGGCTTTACAGGTCCCCAGGTGCCCGTACACTGCCAGTTCAACTGTGCTATATGGGGCATGTGGTTCCCATATACCTTCTGCACATTCAGTGGCGTAGCGAGGTCTTGTGGCACCGGGGGCGGTATTTCAACTTGACACCCCCCCCCCAAATTACACACAGTTAACAAACGACACCTTACTCATAGCTGATTTTTATTTTGTATCAAAACTCATCGCAGGGCCCTGCCTACGAAATATCGACGATTAACGAAACATTTGATGCAACCCACTAATACTGGAACAACCGCTACGAGGTGTAAGGACCTTTCTTACCACTCCACACTGCCTCTCCGCTGCTAAAGAATCGCAATCACCTCACGTAAGTGATACATACATTCAAGTTAATCATCTTACCGCTTGCTGAAGGGCTTACCCTCTTCAGCTGGTCCTCCCAAATTATCGTTATCATATCACTTATTCGAGCATCCTGCCGCTCTACCAATGTAGCTATCACGCAACATGATTCCCGCTCTGTTGAAATACAGGCGTGAACAACCTGCATCAACAAATCCACTGATTCTCTAAGGGTGAATGGCAGTGGCAGGTGTAGTGGAACAGAACAGATTTCTTCAAATAATTAAAAAAAAATCGAGCTGATAAGTAACCTCTGTGTCACACATTTCGACACTCACTGTTCCTGCACCATCAACCGTATGACTAAATTTCTCTTAATTCAATCTCACGCAACTCAGTCGCCTGTCATGTCACCCCTAACCAAAATAATTTTTTCTCTATTATTTATTTGAAAAAAAAAAAATGATCTATTAAAAAACATTTAATACCAGTACTTTTAAGGCCTGATTGGATCTGTTTTTTGTCACCCCCCTTGGGCTGTCACCCGGGGCGGTCCGCCCCCTCCGCCCCACCGTTGCTACGCCACTGTGCACATTACTTTCATCTGGTAGCTAATCTATCAACTATTTCCAGTCACACAGGCTTGTACTATTTATAGTATGAATGTATCCATTGTCGACTCTAGTTAAAGGCTGGAATATACAATATGGCAACGCCGCATCTGCTGCTGACCAAAGGCCAATACTGCCAATATTTTATCATAGTTTTGATTTGAAACGATCTCTTCAGTTCAGTCTTTGCATTCATTTTATTATGCATTAGAAATAATTAATACTTTACACCTTTTTAATAATATTATATACTTTTGCAATCCATACCTTAACTATATAAATAAATGTAATACATACTTATTACAAAAGATACGCACTGAATAAATATCCTACCAACAAATGTAAAGTGCTGCACAATTGTAATTTATATAATTTTTATAAAAGTTGTAGAAGAAAAACCAATATTTTCAATAGAATAGACTATTTTATTTGTCTAAGAACAATTACCATGAGACAATTATTTTCAAAATGTACATTATCAAGACAGATAGATACAGTAACTAATTTATTAATAAAAAATAACTAATTATTAAACATTCATACATAGTCTGAAATGAAATAAAATTCTCTAATAATCTGTAGATAATTCTTTCTAATAATAATTATGATGATAATGAAATATGAATTATTTATAATGAAAAAGGACATGAAAATACATTTAATCTTTAGCCAAAAGATATTGAATTTTGTGGCATTCAATAATTACTCAAACTTACTCAAGCTGTAGAATGGGATTTCAATAGGTAGTTGAGCACCTCAGGAGAGTATCAGGAGATACTCTTATTACTTAATTATCTCAACAGAGGAGGTTTAACCTTCAGAAAGTTTAATCACAAATCTGGCATGCCACCTTTGTCAAATATCCAACCAAGGTGTTGCAATTCATTATCGCTTTTATCCGCTAATTCAATGAAATCATTAACACTGTCACTGCCTAAACATTCATCCACTTTTCTTTCATAAGTCTCTTCAGACTGCTTTCTGCGTTCTTCTGGATCTCTTCTTTTCTTAACCTCTGCAACACTGCGATATGATGGTAAATGGAAAAAGATTTGAGGGACAGCTTCTGGTTTCAAAACAGGACTTTATTGTGGAAACTCCTTCCAATCACCTTTGGAATCTCAGAAATTTCAAGTTCGTGAAATTGTTTTATACAAACTGCAGAGTATTTGGTAGGCACCCAGTTATCATGCGAAATATGTTTCACTCACTTTTCACGTAATTGTTCATTAGTGGGGAACTTGCAAACCGTAATGTACTGGCATGTTTCATCTTCAGTTTTATGATAATTACTTTTGCATAAAGGAACACAGCACTTCAAAGGCATTTTGAAATACCAAAAATCTCCTGCTAACATCCATAAACGACTTTTTGGTTAGCTTAAAGCATCATATGCATAAATTTGAAAATTTTGTTTTGAACCATATGTTCAAATTTTTGGCCTTCAATGTGCTGTTGCCGGTTTTCAGCATTGCGGCCTTCACTAGAGTCGGCCATGATGTATCCAATTAAATTTTTCATAGCACGCATTTCCAGTGTTTCTGAAGCACTGGAGACCATACTTAGAAAATTATTATATTTTCTGTGATGTTTTCCATGATGAAATACTTAATGAACAATCTAATATCTGTTTCTGCAGGCTTGTTATAAGTGAATAAGTGTTCTGATTGAGATACTTAATAGGCCTACAGTAATCATGAATGAGAGAGTAGGAAAATGATGAGGAAAGAAGAAGGAAGATGTAACAATGCTGTTGTTGATAATTTGTTTGAACTTGGAAAGTAAATAGTCTGGAAGCGATAGAAACATAATGTGTCATGTGGATAATAGGCTATGAATTATTATGAAAATGCTAATGATGTCATTTCATTGTTCTTCAACCAACTGCAAGCAATATTACGTGAATTGAATTTGATTATCGATGATGTGTTACACAAAACAAGCAACTAAAAATATTTTTTTCCAATTTAGAAGCATTTTCCTCATTTTTTTCTCAATCAGCCAAAAGAACAGCAGTACTTGATGAAGTAGTCAGAAAACGAATACCCAAGAGTTCTGGTACATATTGGAACTATAAATCAAGAATTGTGAGTACAATAGTCAATCGTCGGGATGAAATAGAGGAATGTTTGAGTAAGATTTTTGATGATGATACTAATGATTATTTAACTACAAACAGAGAAGTTGGTCTAATGAACTACCTCAAAGACAGTGATTTCATTTTTTGGTTGAAGTTTTTTAATAGAATATTTCTCAACAGTGATATCTTGTACAAGGAGCTTCAATCAAAATCAATTGATAGCATAAAAGCACTCAAGTACATTGGTGAATTCAAATCTAGTATTCAATATCTGAGAAACTTGCCCGAGCTTGAGATGTTTAGTATTAATGAATTTGGAGTGTCAGAAGAAGGTCCAAGTAAGAAACGCTCACAATTTGAGGATAAGACACATATTGTGGCAAAAGAAGTTTGTGATGTCATCTTGATGGGAATTGATAGTCGTTTTCATTTTCTTGACCATTTGTCAATAGCCAAATTATTTCAGCCTGGTGGTATGTTCAAAGAATTCCGTAAAAACTTCCCAGAAAAAGAACTTGACATCGCTGTCAACTTGTTTCAGTTGAGGAAAGAAGAATTGAAGCAAGAGTTGACAGTGATTTACAGTCGAAGTGATTTTCTTGAAGCAACAGGATCGTTAAGATTGCTCAATTTCATATATAATGATAATAATTTAAAAGATGTGCTCTCAGAATCGGTGAAAATGCTACTAATAATCTGCACAATTCCTTCGACAACTGCTGAAAGTGAAAGATACTTCTCAACTTTAAAAAAGATCAAGACATTCACTAGATCTACAATAAATGAGGATAGACTTAGTGTGCTTGCCATGTGCTCCATTGAAAAGAAATTATTAAGCAGCCCAAATTTCAATGAATGAGTAATTGACCACTTTGCTAACCAGAAAGAAAGGAGGATGGACTTCTGTTTCAAAAAATATAATTGAAGGTAGGAAGAAAGTATTCAGATTTGAATTCTCATTGCATGATTTTTGAAATTTTAGGAATATTATCACTGTTTTCAGCATAAAAAAATTGTTTCCCTTAAATTTGAAGTCTTTCACTCAGTTTACTTTATCATTTTTTTCATTGAACTGGTCTACTTATTTTGAAGTTTGAACAGAGTGCTTGTTATTTTGTTCAAATCAAACCTTAAATATTTTATCCATATTAAAAAAAAAACTCCTGTACAGCCACAGAATTGTTCAGAATTGATACTTCTAGGGGTGAATTACAAAAAAAAGTCTAGGGGAGGTTCCCTAGTCATTCGTACTAGCTTGGGAGTGGAGGGGGTATTTCATACTCCCTATACCCACCTGAGCCCCCCTGATTTTTGTAGCCACGAGCCGCCACTGCATATGAATAGTAATATTTCTTATATATACAGAGCTATTTAGGCCCACATTACACTATCAAAGATTTGATAAACGTTCTTTGACAAACATCTTTGATAGTGTAATAGGCCATCTTTTATAAAACATAATAGGTTAGCATTATCTTTGATAAAAGTTGAGGTGCTGAGTTTGAGGTTTATGTTTAAAGAAATGGCTTCAAAGTACACTTGGTCTGTGAAATCAACAATAATTCTGAATATGAATGCTATGAACATTTGTACAACTCAAAACTTCCAGATTATAAAAATAAGAATGAGAGGCAAGAAGTTTATCAAATCATTGCAGATTCAATAAACATCTTGAAACCTGGATGTATTGAAAAGAGACGACATCTTTTTCGTTGGCATCTTTTTTTCAGTAAGTAATATTAATGGGGGCCATCAGTTTACTGTCAAACCAACAGCCTGGCTTTTGACAACTCAAAGTTGCCCAACTTTTTCACCAATGCACAAACAAGCCAGAGGTTAGGTTAGGGTAGGTTTTTGCAAAAAACTTGTCTGTGTTAGTGAATTGTCTATGTGTTAGTTAGGCGGCTTGTCTGTCGGGCTGTTGGTTTGTCAGTGAAGTGGTATACACCCAATATTAACATGACAGCAGTAACTTAAGTATAGTTGCACAAGAATAGGATTCTTCATCATCAAATGTTTTGGTCTTTCAACAATGGAATGCAACTAAATAATGAAATGTAGGTCATAGATCTTTGACATAGATCTGTTGTAAACTAAGCTAAATACTCAATAATTAATTTCTTTGAAGTATGTTCTAAAAAGTCTTTACTTTTGTTAAAATTTTAATTTCTTTGTGAGGTTGCCACTAATTTCTCATTTCCTTTCTTTGCAGGCTTATTCATTTTTCTGCCAAAATGGCTAGGAAATTTGATTTCTCAAAGCCCAATGATGATTGTTGATGATTGATGACATTTCTCCTTGACAATGATGCTTCTGAAGATCCAGCTTTGGTTGAAGATTTAGGTGATGAGAGTGACATTGCTTCCAAAGATGAGGTAGAAGAATGTCAGGAGGACTCAGCTACTGAACAAGAATATGATGGGACATCTGAAGATGATGAAGAGGGGGACATAGTTGAGAATTTTTTTCTAGGGAAAGATAAAAATACAAAGCGGACTAAGAAGCCACCTCCAGCTTTTCATAGGGCCAGGAGACAACATAATTATGCATCTTCCTGGTGTGAGAGGTGATGCAAAAAATGCAACTACTGTTTTGCAGTGTTGGGAATCACTTTTTGATTCAGAAATTTTGGAATTGATTATTAAATTCACCAATCAATACATCAATTCAATAAAAGAAAAATTTTCAAGAGAAAGAGATGCCAAGGAAACAGACTTGATAGAAATAAAAGCTTTCATTTGTTTGCTATATCTGGCTGGAGCATACCGGGGGAGTCATCAGAGTTAAGAGGAGCTGTGGGGGAGTGAAGGAGATGGCATTGAGAAATTCGGCCTAGTAATGAGCCTCAAGCATTTCAAATTCATACTATGCTGCTTTTGTTTGTAATATTATGTTTGAATCATCCGCCCTGAACATTGAACATTAATACCAACTATCGATTATCTGAAATCGATCAATACCAAACTGAAATCTATAATGAATATTAATTGAAATCAGGAATATAATAAATAATATAGACTTTGAATATCAATACAAATTTATTTAAAATGCTCACATTTGCAATTTGTAGGCTTTTTACAGATTTTTACAGAGTGTATATTTTGATGAACATGAGTTTTGAGGTTGGAAAACAATAGTAGGTCAATAATATAAGGGTAAAATATGAAAAAAATCATAAATCAATAAATAAAATATTAAATTACAATTATAAATGTGTTTTGTCATGTTTTATGTAATATAAATTGGTTAGGTTTGCTAATCTGTTTCTCTTCACTTCTTCAGCTACTTCTTCTTTGAGGGGCTTCTAAAAAACTGGCTAGTTTTTAGAACTGAATCTGGTTTATGTCTTAAAATAATTTTGTTGGTTAATTTAATACGTAAATAGAGTAATAGAGGCGAACCAGAGATATGTTTACAAGGCCGGTATACCAGGTAATTTAGATTTAAATGATTAGGGTCCCAATTATTATGATGAAATTGAAGTCAGGATTTAGGTTTTAGGCTAGTGTATTGAAATTTAATAATGTGCTGTGTAATTCGAATATGTTGTGTGTTGATACTCATATAATATCATTTCATTAAACTTTATCTAATATCACTAAACTCTGTCTAATAATTTCGCAAATACATAAAGTTAAGGTTGATCATTACACATTGTTAAAATTCAAGGTGTGGTCTTGTGGCAAGATAACTCCAATGTCCATTGGAGGTCTGGAATGGTATGTGTGTGTCGACTTGATTTGTTGAGGATTCAGCCTGCTATAGAATATTCAAATCATAGTTGAAGATCTGAAAAAATCTGCTTTGACTATGTTTTGAATGTGAATCTAGCAAGGTTGGGTGTTCAGCAAAGCATGTCGATGCATATAGGCTGAGGAAGGAAAACAAGAACAAACGAAATCGCTCCAAATGGTACCCCTGGTGAGTAACCCTAACCCTGAGTGTTGTTTTGTCACAATATGTCTCATAATTTGAATTATTCTAAGCGTAATTTGCGTTCTCATTCGAAAATGAATAACAAAATCCATAGTGAGGCATCGGCCGATACTATTGTTCTAGGAGACAAACAGTCTCACAGTGACTTGAATTCAACTTTGCTAGAATCGCAAGATGTAGGCCTAAGCTTATCCAATACTAATTCTAAAGATGATTTAGACCTTACTATACATGAATCACAAGATTCCAATAATACTATAAATGAAAATGAGCTAGGCTTGTTTCACGATGAAAACTCTGTTGAACAGATAGAAACAGATTCAGATAGAATGCATTCAGATAATGCTAATATCAATAATGACGAGGTAGGCTTAGATAAAAATGATAATTCTGTAGAACAGGTAGGAACAGTGTCCAATGAGATAGAAACTGTAGAACCAGTAATCAATCACAAATCTAATTCAAATGATAATTTTGACTTGAAAAGTTTTTTGATAGAAATGAACCTTAACTTGTCTGCACAGGCAGAAAAAATCTGCTTTGACTATGTTTTGAATGTGAATCTAGCAAGGTTGGGTGTTCAGCAAAGCATGTTGATACATATAGGCTGAGGAAGGAAAACGAGAACGAACGAAATCGCTCCATGTTTTGATGATTGAATGACCTGAGCTCAGAGGAGAGAATATTAGCGCCTTGCCCCTATTTGTGAACTTTTTGAATGTATAGGAAATTTAATATTTCCTATGATACTAATATTTCCAATGATAGAAAACACTGAAAATAAGATTGGTAAACAATATGACTTTACTGAATTGATTACACAAACTGAATGAATATATTGGTAATAACTATAAACAAAGTACAGTTGTTAATCACATGTGTGGCAACCAGCAGTAGCAGATGATCTGCCACATCATCCATAAATCATTGGAAGGTTTGTCCAGCATTCCGCAGACCAAATGTCATAAAAGGAAATTCAATGAGGCCAAACGGAGTGATAATTGCAGTTTTACCGATATTCTCATCAGCGACTGGTATCTGCTGATAAGCCTTGACCAAATCAATTTTTGAAAATATTGTGCATCCATCAATAAAATAAGTAGCATCTTGTATATGGCGTACTGGATAACAATCAGGAATTTTTCGAGCATTCAACTTGCGAAAATCGCCACAGGGACGCCAAGAAGAGTCACTTTTTGGTGCTAAGTGTAATGGAGATGACCAAGAACTCTCTGAAGGTCGAGTTGTTCCAGCTTTTAACATGTCATCGAATTCCTTGCGAGCAATTTTCAACTTTTTGGGGCATAACCGGCGAACTTTACTTGAAACTGGAGGTCCAGGAGTTGTTCGAATGTGATGGACAGTCTCATGTTTTATATCTCGTGGTAAACCAGGTGGACGAGTTACCCCTGGGATCTCGGAAAGGAGAGGAGAATAAGCAGAGGAATCCTGGATAGTTTTGATGCTGCTCTGTGACAAGCATTGAGGTAAACCTGGAGCTTTAAGTCCAGTGGAGGCATCAATGATATGTTTTGTGCGACAATCTGGTACAAGGTGGTAATGAGAAAGAAAATCCAAACCAATAATTGGTATATCAACGTCAGCTACCACAAATCTCCATAAAAAATTGCGTTGGAGTCCTAAGTCAAGACTACGGGTTAGGAATCCATAAGTTTTGATTTTGGTTCCATTTGCGGCACTCAATTCGTAATTTACAGGAGAACACTTTTGTAATTGATGTTGAGGAAAACAGCATAAGTCAGATCCAGTATCAACTAGAAAATTAATTTTAGAATTTTTATCAGTGACAATAAGATGGCTGTTAGATGAGGAGCAACCAGATGCCGTCTTTACTGATTGCTTTGGTTGTTTCCCAACCAGCTGCATGGTTTGACGCATTTCTTAGCTTTTTCTTGATGATTATCATGGTACCAGCATGGGCCCTCCTTCTGGTTAGCTTTTTCATGTGTATTGGATTTGTCTCTATTTGTAGGGTTATGGCTGGAGCTGCGTGAACGAAAACGATATTGATGTGAGTGAGAAACCGACAGTTCGGCGACTTGCTTTTGTAAGTCAGAAATTGCTTTTAGTAACTCACTCTCTGTACTTTTTCCATGAAATGCTGCGTTAACTGAAAAAGTAGGTGTGCATGGTGTAATCTCAATGATCTTGTCAGCTAGTTCTGCTAGTTTATCAAGTGCCAACTCCGGTTGCGAAGTGAGAATAGTTTGAACATTCGGCGGGAGACGAGGAAGCCATAATTGATGCAAAAAATTGTCTTGTATGCCGGTCGCATTCACGAGAGAGCAGAGATGACGAAGAAACTGTGACGGTTTGCGGTCGCCGAGTTCCTCCACATTGATGAGCTGTTGGATGCATTGCCCCTTGGATGCGGATAAACACTCAATAATTTTGTCACGTAAGAACGTGTATGGATTGAGCAGAGGAGGGTTTGTGATAACGTCCTCAATTTCGGCTGCAGTGCGTTGATCCAATTGAGACACCACATGATGGAATTTGGTTATCTCGTTTACAATGTTGGACAGGGTGAACTGAGACTCAGCTTGAAGAAACCACAAACGAGGTTTGTCCAACCAAAATGGTGGTAATTTTACTGAAACCCGATGCACCTCGTGGTTTTGAATAGGCTGTTGTTGTGGTGGATGCTGGTCGGGTTGATTTGCTTGATGAAAGTTAGCTATCTGAAGCTGCAACTGTGCATTCTGCTCCCGCAGATCAGCAATTTGTTCTTCCATAGTACTCAATTACTTACGTGAATTTGGTGAATTATCTGTAAAAATGTTTGCTTTTATATCATGTCGGGGTCACCAATATAGGAAATTTAATATTTCCTATGATACTAATATTTCCAATGATAGAAAACACTGAAAATAAGATTGGTAAACAATATGACTTTACTGAATTGATTACACAAACTGAATGAATATATTGGTAATAACTATAAACAAAGTACAGTGTTGTTAATCACATGTGTGGCAACCAGCAGTAGCAGATGATCCGCCACAAATGGTTTGTTCAGAACTGTCAGAAAAGTTACATACATGGAGAAAACGTCACTATTGATGAGATGCTACCAGGGTTCCATGGAAGGTGTCTGTTTTGGCAGTATATACCATCAAAACCTACCAAATATGGTATCAAAACGTTTTCCCTTGCTGATGCTCATACAATATATATTTATAATATGGAAATCTATGCAGGATGTCAGCCGGAAGGACCATTTTGTATAAGCAACAAGCCCAGTGATGTAGTGAAAAGGATATCTGAACCACTTTATAGTACAGGGTGGAACATTACCGCAGATAATTGGTTCACTGATATGGAACTTGTCAACTATTTGAAAACAAAGAAACTGTCTTATGTTGGAACTTTGGAAAAAATAAATGTCAGATACCAACTAGTTTTGTGAATGTGAAAGGGAGGGTCCCATGCACCAGCATGTTTGGATTCAACAATGGAAACTGTTCCATTTCAATACGCATTCCTTCCTAATTCATGATTTGATTTAATCAATCCTTCATCTTGCCTTTCAAATTGTCCGCCTTCAAATTACTCACATGTTCTGCAGTGTACCAACCGTCTGCCTTCCATAGTTCTTTGATTACTTGCTATGCTGACCTCGATTTATTGTGATTATTTGCGCCTGTTATTGTAGTGTTTTACTCATGTTTCTTTTATCCACATCCTTCTGTTTTGCTTTATTTCCTATTACAATTAGTTCTAAGTTTTAGTTTTGTGTATTTCAATTCCTCCTTGTGCTTGGGTTTGAAGTAATTATTTTTCATGGTTGGTACTCTCGTTTCCTCCCGGCTTTGGGTGTTGGCCTTTAGGTGTTGGCTCGCTTCCCTCGTAATGATCCCTGGCTGAACATTTCTTCTAATGAAAGTGGAATCCATCGGAAATTAATGCAACATAATGTAGTGAATCATTCAACTTTAAATGTGTCTTGTGCCTGGGTCAAAATGTGTGAGTTATTATTGAATTACTTGTGTGACTATTCTTTCAAAATTCTTCACAGCTGGTTGCAGTCATTCCACGTAACCTCAACTTTTGAGCATTACCTTAATGAATCATGAACTGATTATTCATGCATCTTCTTAAATCATTTCAAGTTGAACTTTCTGTATCTGAAATACAATTATGATCTACAACAATGCACAACTAATGCCCATGAACACTATCTGTACAATTATGATTGTTTCAACTGAACTACCTACTGTGAACTCCATGAATGTGAACCATTCTAATCTATCTGCAACGTACTTATGACCTACGACAATGCACATATCTGCATTGCCTTCTTGAGCATTATTCAAACACAACTAATGCCCATGAACACTAACTGTACAATTACAATTGTTTCAACTGAACCAACTACTGACTACATGAATGTGAATTATTCTAATCTATCTGAAATACTTATGACCTACGACAATGCACACATCTGCATTGATTTCTTGAGTATTATTCAAGCACAACTAATGCTCATGGACGCTATCTGTACAATTACAATTGTTTTAACTAAACCTACTGCTGTGACTACCTGATTGAGAATTCCATGAATGTGAATTATTCTAATCTATCTGAAACATACTTATGACCTATGACAAAGCACATATCTGCATTGATTTCTTGAGCATTATACAAATACAACTAATGCCCATAATTGTGAACTATACTAATTATATCATATAGGAACTGATTTAGTGCATAAATATCACTATTCACTAATTCATTGCATTTAGGCTAACCTCATCAATTCATAAGTACTGACATGTTCATTGTTTTCATAAAAATAATTTAAATATCTATTTAAAATAATTTAAATATCTATTTTGATTGGGAATCAACTGGAACCACTGAAAAGGAGAATATTTCTCAAAACTTTGTCTCATCAGCTTGTGATGGGACAATTAGCCCAGTGAAGTCTCAATACAAGTGGAATGCCAATTCAATTGCAAACTCACTTGAAAAGGTTTTTGCCCAATGAACTTGAAATTGCCCTCCCATGTCCAACAATACCTCCCAAAAGAAGAAATTGTGGAGTATGTGTGAATGAAACAGGATTCACGAGGATAACGAATTACAAATGTTCTTGCTGCCATCAAGCAATCTGTTTGACACATGTGAGGCCACTGTGCCAAACTTGTTCAACTGCAGCTAATAATTTGGGAGCAACATCACAATGACTACTTATTGAAGATCAGTTCCAATAACTTTAACAAATAAATTACTACAAAAATAAATAAAAAATTACATTTTTTCTTTTACAATTAATAATTTTCACTTTTAAGTTTAACCATACTAGTAGTGTTCAATAAATCAGTTTTTTTGTCATCTGTTTGGTATAATTACTTACAATAGATCCTACCAATCACTAACCTACTAGTATTTTGTATTATTATTGATATAGTGTGAAGTGGTGGTTAGAATATGTAGGTGGCCTCTCAGGCCGGGTGCGCCCAATTTTGGTTCAGCCATAGGTGCACCTGACGGAGGGTTAAGAACAAAGCTGCAGGAGACAGTGAATTGCAATGTGCTGCAAAAGAGGCAACATTTGCCTATCATTTGGCCCAACATGAGCTTAGTTTCAGAACTAGTGACTGTACTTCTAAACTTGTGAAAAAGCTATTTGATCCGAAATTTTCAGCAGCTCGTACAAAGACTAAAGCAATAATCATCAACATGATTTCACCCTATGTATTGAACAAGTTGTTGGCTGATCTAAAAAATGTTAACTTCATTTGTATTTCCATAGACTGTTCTAACAAAAAGGATGTCAAGCTCACTCCTATTGTTGTCTGATATTTTAATAGAAATTATGGTGTTAATGTTAAATTGCTGTATTTTGATGAAGTGCCAGGTGAGACTAGTGACATTCTTGTTGAACACATTTTAAAGGGAACCAATAACTATTCTCTCAATCTTGACACTAAAATAGTTTCCCTATGTGCTGATAACACCAACTTTGGAGGAGTAAAAAGGCAAGGTCAAGGAAATGTTTTCAGGAAACTACAGGACAAATTGGGGAGGCCAATCCTTGGTATAGGTTGCTCAGCTCACATCGCTCACAATGCTGTACAAACTGCCTGTGATGTGCTTCTGGTAGATATTGATGCAATTGTTGTGAAACTCTACAAATATTTTTATCGATATACTGTCAGAGAAACCGAAATGAAGGAGTTCTGTGAGTTTGCCAGTGTTGAATTTAAAAAACTTACCACACAGCAGCACCAGATTCTTAAGTTTGATGCCAGCTACTTTCTCAGTTCAAGCCACTGAAATTGTACTTTTTAGCTAACAAGCACAGCCCCAAAATCTTAATAAACTTTTTCAGCAATCCTGCCAATTATTGGTACCTCATGTTTGTTCATGGTTTGCTTCAGATTTTCCAGAATACCATCTCAAAAGTAGAACATGATGACATCACTGCTTCAGAGGCATCACAGGTGTACCTTCATTTGATCAGACAACTGAAAGAGAGGAAGCTACTCAAATTTGTTCCATTTAGAGCCAAGCAACTATTGAATCAACTTGTGAATGATGAAGCTGATTTAGAAGAGAAGTTATATGAAAGTGTTTCAGATTTTACAGTGCTGGCATTTGATACTTGAAACTATGGGAGTCAAGTTTTGACAAGATAGAAATGTTTTCATGGCTGTCTTTGGAAAATGAAATAAGCTGGACAGAACTTGAAGAGAGTGCAATTTTTGTCAATAAAATTGTGCCAAATTCAGTGGATGTGGACCAGCTGTTTGATGAGCGAACATTGACCTGCAATATCATCAGTAAATATAAGCCTAAATGGGAATCTTTGTCTGAAGAAAGGAAGCTCAAGACAGTAGAAAAATGGCAAGAAGTATGTGAGACTATGTCTAAATGCAGTAGTAATGATTACAAAAACATTCTCAAGCTGGTGGAATTTGGGATGGGCTTACCAGGGACATCAGCGCCAGTAGAGCAGGTGTTCTCAATTATGGGAAATGTTTGGTCAGCTGAAAGGGGAAGGTTGTCTTCAAAGGCTGTAAGAAAGCTGCTCAATATGAAAATTTATTCAAAACTGTCGTGTGGACTTTTTTGAAAAAATCAAAGTGGACAAAGAGTTTTTGGGAATAGTGATTTCCTCTGAAAAATATTTTTCTATTCAATTTTTTTCACAGTATTATGAAATTTTTTCCAGTAAAATTTTACAACCTTCTCCATTTCTTGTTCTTGATTTTTTTTAGCAAAATAAAAAATTAATTTTATTGGTAATTATTATCCAAATCTGATAGGATTGATATAGTATCACAATAATTATTTTTGTATTTAGTCCATAGAAAATAAATAGATTTTGTTTCAAAAGACAGTTGAATTTTAAATTAAAATATTATATTCAATTTTGTATAGGCTAAATTTGTATAATCTATGTTTTTTCTCTTATGTAACCTACATTTTCTTGATTATTAATATTATTATCACTGATATGTAATAATACAAACAAACAATATTGGTAAATATGTTCTTGTAGAAAAGAAATACATTCAAAGCAGATTCAAAAGAAGTTAGTTCAACATATTTCATACTCATGAAAAATACTGGGATTGAGGTTGGAAAAATATGGTAAGCCTACCTATAGGTTACACTGGGCTCTAGTGCATTGTATTGTTATACATTTCAAATACTAAACAAATACTTCTTGGATGGGTGACCGTGCTTCAATGACTTGATGTTACAAGCTTTATTATCATTAACTTTTCATGTGAAATTTAACAACTTGCAGTCAAATATTTGTTAAGAATAAGTATAATAACTCACTTAATCTGGCCGAGTACTTTCAAATCTATGAGATCCATCTTCAGAGGCTCCTAGATCATCATGTCAGTTTTTTGGTTAGAAGTGTTGCAACTGTCTTTCCTGTCTTGCCTTTCATGGCATAAGTTAATATTATTTCCTGAAGTGGTTCAACTGTCTTTTGAAACAAAATCTATTTATTTTCTATGGACTAAATACAAAACTACTTATTTTTTCCATAAGTTAATATTAACAACGCAGTTCGTCATGGAACAGGAAATCCAGGGACTTTATTATCACTTACCCGGTGGTTTGGAGCCCACCTAAAATAGTAGGTCCACCATGTTCCCCGTAACATGGCACAAACGGCGAGATGAATTCTCGACCTAAACCCAATAATAACAATCAAAATAGCACAACTTGTGACAGATGTGGCTACAATCACACTCATGGACGTTGCCCTGCATATAATAAAACGTGTGCTAAGTGTCAAGGCAGAAATCATTTTGCTAAAGTGTGCAAATCAACCGGTGGTCAACGCAATGTAGTTCACTCCATTGAAGAGACACATGGTGGCGATAATTATTTTTGTGGCTCCCTTAATATTTCAAGTGTTCAGTCAAAGGCATGGTTTCAATCAGTCAGGATTGAGGACAAATTGGATATAGACTTTGAAAAAGACCCTGGGGCTGATGTCAACATTTTACCCACTCCAATTTACCTGAAATTGCAAGGAATTCTTGGTGATTCACTGAAAATATCTCCATGCAATGCCCGCCTTGAGAGCTGGAATGGTATGAAGACCAAAGTGGACTGTACAGTTCACTTGAAAATTGCTATAAATGGACAATCAAGTGAGGAAACATTCTATGTCGCTGGTGATGGACATTCAATTCCCATCCTAAGCAGGGACTCTTGCACAAAATACAACTTGGTCAAATGTATTGCAGAATCAATGGTGAGTTATTCTAAGATGGACATTATAAGTAATTTTAATGATGTATTTGTTGGTATAGGAAAAATAGATAAACCGTACAAAATTTCACTCAAAGAAGGTAGTGACCCTCATCAATTCCACCTCACAGAGTTCCAATTAAAATTCAAGGAAAACTTGAACAAGAACTTAATAAATTACTAGAACTTGGAATTATATCTAGGTCATCCAAACCATCTGCTTGGGTGAATAGATTGGTAACTGTTGAAAAGCCGAAAGGTGACCTCAGAATATGTTTGGATCCCAAATATTTAAATGAAGCAATAATCAAAGACCACTATGGCATTCCCACTCTTGAGGAGGTTTCAAGCAAAATTAAGGATGCCAAATATTTCTGTGTTTTAGATCTTAAAGACTCTTTTTGGCACATACCACTTGAAGAAGAGAGTGCAAATTCTTGTACATTTTCAACTATGTTTGGCACTTTCAAGTTCAATAGGCTTCCATTTGGGCTAAATATTGTCTCAGAAGTTTTTCAAAGATACCTATCTGAAATATTTCATGAAATTAAGGGTGTATTTATATATATTGATGACATTCTAGTATTTGGTGAATCTCAAAACAAAGTCAATAAGATCTTATTTCAAGTATTTCAAAAAGCTAGACAATGTAACATAAAATTTAATTTGAGAAAATTTCAGTACATGTTGAATGAAGTTCATTATTTAGGTCATATATTTCACAATGGTACTATGCCACCTGATGAAGACATGATAAAAGGCATTATTGAATATGATATTCCAAGTAATAAAATTGAACTTCAAAGGTTTCTAGGCCTAGTTAATTACTTGAGGTCTTTCATTCCTGATTTGTCTCAGATTGCTTGACCCTTGAAGCAGCTCTTAAAGAAGGATTCAGTTTTCTTGTGGTTAGATGTTCACACACAAACTGTTAATAAACTCAAGAGAATAATTACACAAGCTCCTGTTTTGCAAGTTTTTGATCATGACAAACCAATACAAATTCAAACAGATGCCAGCAAAGACGGTATAGGCTGTGTCTTGCTGCAAGAAAATAAACCTGTATATTATGCCTCCAAATCTCTTTCTGAGTCTGAAATTAATTATGGTCAAATTGAAAAAGAATTTTTAAGTATCCTATTTGCTTGTAGGAAATTCCATAATTTTATATATGGTAGGAAAACTGTTGTATTCACAGATCATTTGCCTCTTGTCTCAATCATGAAGAAAGACATTATCAAAATACCATCAACCATATTACAAAGAATTTGCTTGAAATTAACGATTTATGACATTGATGTACAATACTTGCCTGGCTCTAAAATGCACCTTGCATATGCTCTCAGTCGAGCATGCTCTAATGCTGATAAAAATTGAACTGATTCATCCTTGACTGATGTCATTCATTCTGTTAATATTTCAGATGACCTCAAATCAAATATTCAGACAGAAACTAACAAAGATCCCCTCTTGAAATGTCTGACCCACTATTTTCATAATGGATGGCCAAATTCTAAAAACAAAGTAATGGATAATGCAATGTATTTTTATGATTTCAAAAATTTAATAACTGTAGAAGATTCAATTGTTTATCTAGATAATAAGTTAATGGTACCTCTGTCTTTAAAAAATTGTATTCTAAACAAGCTTCATGAGTCACATCAAGGTATGACTAAAACAAAATCTCGGGCCAAAAGTATCTTCTATTGGCGAAACATGAATTCAGACATTGAATATTTTATAAGTAATTGTAAAACCTGTAAATTTTTTTCTAGAAATAACACTAAAGAACCAATGTATCTCAGAGAGCAACCAGCATTACCTTTTCAAATTGTGGCTTGCGATATTATGAACTATGGTAATGCGGACTATTTGGTTTTGATTGACATGTTTTGAAAGTGGATTGAATTAATTAAACTATCATCTAAAACTGCCGAATCCATAATGAAAGTTTAAAAAAATATATTTTCAATTCATGGCATCCCATCCAAACTCTATGCTGACAATATGCCATTCAACTCTTTCAAGTTCCATGAATTTGCTAAAGAGTGGAATTTTGAGCTTGTATTTTCAAGTCCACATTATCATCAAAGTAATGGTCTTGCAGAGAAGGCGGTAGGCATATGCAAGTTAATGTTAAAAAAATGTGATGACTGCTCATCTGACATAAACTTGATGCTCCTGGAACATCGTAACACTCCAGTTGCAGGGACTGAATTTTCACCATCACAATTACTTTTCAGTAGACTATGCAAGACAAAACTACCAATTCATGATAAGCTCCTAGCTCCTAAGGTAGTTACAAATTTTCATTCCACGCTGGTACAAAATGCTCTCAAATCAAAAATGTATTATGATAGAACATCTAAATTATGTAAAAATCAATTCCAACGTGGTCAGAGTGTCATGTTTAAACAAAACAGAGAGAGTAAAGAGTGGTCTCCTGCTCAAATTGTAAGCCCAGGTAGGGCCCCAAGAACTTTTATAATTAAAGATGAGAATGGCTGAGAAAAAGTGAGAAACAATTGGTTTTTAAAGCCCTCTTCAACTGTAAATAAATCAACTATAGAAACCAAAAACATTGAATCAAGAAAACAAAGATTCTGGTCTGGGGAGCTCAAGTCCTTTACCTTGCAAGGGTCCATCATACCAATGAAGGAACCCAGACCAGTCAGAACAGTAACACATCCCTCATATTTGAAAGAATATATATAAAACTTTGTTTATTGATAAGGGAGATGTTATATATTATCATTAGTTAAGTTTTTATTATAAAAGCCCACTAGGGTGGCACCACTGTCAGGCAGCGGGAATAGAGATCAGGACAGTTGGCTTGGCAATTGAGTTTGAGGCTTGTATGTTACTATATGAATCATAATCGTTCTTAATAATAAATGTGATGTACAACAGTGTGTGAATTTTATTTATAAAACCAAACAGCATACACAAACATGGTTTGGTTATAATAGATGGAATTGTCTTAATAAACAGTTATTAGCACTACTACTATGAGTTTCATTAAATGATGAATAAGTTAGAATGGTTTTCTGGCCACTCCAGTGATGGAGCTTGGAAGGTGAACAGGTGGTTTCCCCACAACAATTTACCTTACTGACTCCAGTTCCTCACTCCTGAAAATCAGTTCTATTTCTCTTCCTATCAATCCTATCAATCTGTAAAAATTCCAAGGGCATTGATGGCATTCCTATCCTCTTCTATAAAAAAACTCCTTCCTATTATTCTTCCCAATCTGACTCACATTTTTAATTTTTCTCTACAGAGTGGCGTGTTCCCTGAATTGTGGAAATATTCTATTGTCAGGCCTATCCCTAAAACTCACAACCCTACTGAACCTAGCAACTGGAGAGCAATTCATATTTTGTGTTCTATTTCTAAAGCCTTGGAGAGAGTTGTACATGTCCAAGTCAATACTCATTTATGTGAATTTAATTTCTTTTCCAAGTACCAATCTGGATTTCGCCCCAACTATAGTAAATTTGTATGGCTTTTAGTGGTGGGGAGACCCTTATGGGTAGTTCCAACTCGCCGCTTTTTTAACAAATGCTTTTTTTTTATAAGCAACTGGGACCAACGGCTTAACGTGTCCTCCAAAACACGGGAGTGGCTCGAGAAAAATATCTTGTACTCAACTGGGATCGAACCCAGGACCTTTGGCTTATCAGACCAGCAATAAGTCAACTCGGCTATGCCGACTCCCCCAACTATAGTACTGGTACTGCACTGGTGCACATCACTGATGACTTGCAGGCAGCCATGGACAAACAACAGGTCACAGTCCTTGTGCAATTTGATTTTAGCAAGGCATTTGACAATGTCTCACATTCCCTGCTCTTGCAGAAACTGAAGCATCAATGTCACTTCTCTAATTCGGTTGTTGCTTGGTTTCTATCATATTTGTCTGGTCGCTTTCAAGCAGTTGTTGATGACTTGGGAAATATGTCAGCATGGTCCCCAGTTTTGTGTGGTGTACCACAGGGTTCTGTGCTTGGGCCATTGCTCTTTTCAATTTTCATAAATAATGCCCCACTAGCCTTTCAAAACTGTTCATATCATCTATTTGCTGATGACCTCATCATCTATTCTCATTCATCTGTTGAAAATATTACTAATTGTATAGAGAATATGAATAGAAATGTCTTTTCTCTTCTCCTATGGGCTTCTGATCATCAGCTGGTTCTCAATCCCTTGAAGACCAAAAGTGCTATCTTTGGCTTTTCAAGACTTCTCAACCATATTGAGTTGGAGACACTTCCCACTATCATGATTGGTGATAGGCAAATAGCCTATTCTGAGTGCCTGAAAATTCTGGGAGTTCTTCTTGACTGGACTCTTAGCTGGAAAAATCAAACAACTCATGTATGCAATCGTGTTTTTGCAGGAATGCACCAGTTCAAAAAGCTCAAAAATTTTCTTCCTAGGAGCATCCGAATTCTATTGGTAAGATCACTAATACTGCCTCTGCTTGACTACTGCTGCTTAGCTTATATTGATATCACTGCTGAGCAGAATACAAGGTTGCAAAGGTCACTGAATTATGCAATCTGCTTCATTTTTTATGCTAGGTGTGATAATCACATCACTCCTTTCTTTGAGGAGCTAAAGTGGCTTAAGCTGGTAGAGCATAGAAAGTATTTTCTGCTTGTTTTGGTCTACAAACTGATAGTGAAAAACGAGGGACCTGACTATCTTCGTAACTCCTTCACTCTCCTTACTGACATCCAGCCTGATTGAGGAACTAGGTCCCATGAGCTTACCCTCCAAATACCACTTCATCATACTGCAGTTTTCAATTCATCTTTTCTTACATCTGCCTGCCATTGTTGGAACTCCCTTCCTTACCGCCTAATAAAATCCCATTCATTAGCTGGTTTCAAAAGAAATCTGCTCAAATACCTGCTTGAGGGTGACTAAGTGACTGTCCTATTGGTTGTGCTTTGATTCCCATTAATTTTCTTTCTTTAATAATTATTATTCTTGTTTTTTCTTTATTCATATGTTTTTCTCCCTTTTCTAATTCTTTCTTCCAATTTGTTTCTACTCATTTCATCTGGACACTTTCTACTAATTTAATTACTTGCTCCTTGCTATTGCGCTTATTGATGCTTTTAATCTCATCAATCTCAACTTCATCATCATTCTCTTTTTTTTCTCTTCTACTTCATAAGTCCATTGTACAATTTGTTTACCAGTTATTCATTTTTATTTTTACTTCTTTTTTTTGCTACATACATTTCATGAGCTATGTTTTATCATTAGCAAATATTGTTATTTCTTTTAATTAATCTTTTTAGTTTATTTCAACTATAATTACTTAATGTAATGTAATACTTTATATTTTAGGTTATATTTATTAGTGTTTGCCATAGGTCTTACTAGACCTGGCAACGTAAGATGTTATAAATAAATAAATATCAAATATCCAGGTCAGTATAGACTCCACTGAGGTTGATTTCATAACAGAACATTGAATATGTCTTATCTGAGGTGCTAACCCTTTGAGTGCCATGGTGATGATCTATCATCACCAAATTCTCATGCAAAACGTGCCACAGTGACAAACTGTCATCACCAAATTCTCATGAAAAAAGGTGCCATCTATTGTCACCACATATTTCATATGTTATTCAATTCAATTGTTGTTTTTTTTTTTAATTATCTCAAAGTTTCTAGTAATTTCATTGAGTGATATTTTATGGTTGTTATGAAAACAAGTTTGCAGAACTAATTAAAAAAATAAAATGAATAACAGGTTGCAAACTCAGCTGTTCTAATGATGATAGTTTGTTTACAAATAGTTTCAGTGACTGCTTTTATATGCTTTCATTTGAGGTGTTACGGACTACCAAAATAAACTCACATGTATTACTCATAACTATCATGTTTATTTGTCAAATAGCTAATTGAAATAATTTTCCTTATTTACTTAACAGTCTGATACAAAATTAAAAATTATCAATTACTTGAATTGATTACTTTATCATATTCAAACAAGGATGATACAAAGCTACATTCTCTTGGTCATGTAGTCCTCCATTGACCAAGGTTCACTTCTGGTATTATCCTCAGGGCCGGCTTTATGGGCAGGCGAATAAGGCGGTCGCCTGGGGCCGCCAAATTTAGGAGGCTGCCAAATTATTACATTACAAGATTATTATTATTATTAATTGATTCTCAAATAACTCACAAAAACATTAGATAGAAAGAATCATAATAATATAAGATAATAATAATAATAACAATAATAATAACAATAATAAGAATATAAAATATTAAATAAGTCTATCTATGGCCGGAAACCATTCAATTTATTTAATTATATAAAGGAAATTTAGACGTCTTCATAATGCTCCTTTCACACTAAGGTACCTAAATATATATTAGGGGCTCTATTTCACACTATACAACTTTTGCTGTACAACAAAATTTTGGATAGAAAACTTTCTTTAAGCTCAATGCATACTCCCCAGCAACTTGTTGACCCTCCCACCGCGAGGGGGAACAAATGAAGCAATCGGCGATGACTCAGCGAGACCGGTTCAGTCAGTAGCTTTGCCTTGCCGTCTTATGTTTTTTCCGTTAGTTAGAACCGAGTTTTAGATGAGTGAGGTTGTGTGGTCATAATAGCAGTATGATATTCCTTTTGTCATAGAATTTTTGTAGAAAATGTTTTGAAGTTTGTAACTACGAGTTAAAATATTGAAAACATGAGTTGTGCGAAGGGAAGTAAAAGTGATTCCGGTGCTGAAAAGTGTAAATGCAAGAGAAACGCGGAAGCCTTTATTGCATCTCAGAAAGGTGCGATATTTAAACATTTTAAAAGCAGTGTGCAGGAAGAAGAGAAATCTCCAGCGACTCCAGCTACGGAAAATTATGAAGAAAAGGACGAAGCTATTCAACATGAACATGCCACCATTGATACAGATGCTCCAATCGAACTAGCCCTTTCTGACCCAGTGCGACATACACGTCGCATTGGTTTCAAACGCTTCTATTTCATTATAATCAAATGCTTCCTTCTCTTTCTTACTGTGACATCAAAGCTATACCTATCTAGTTACAAAATACACCAGAAAAGTGCAGTTTGTATTCACTGCCTTTGGAATATCATCTCTAATACCAATCGTTGCACATGATTTACAGCTGCACTGAAAAGTCCAACTTTACAATTTTTTTTTAATGATTGAAAAGTGCTCAAACACAACCAAAAAATTATATTTATCATAATCAATTATTAATCCTATTATTTTAATTTTTTCCAAATCAATTACTTCAAAAACAATAATATAATTCAATATAAACTGAATGTTTCATAAACGTCGCATTGGGCTCTATTGGTAACATTGGACATCTTGAACTTCCTAACCTCACAAATCAAGCATTGTATTGCCTGTTTTGATTCTTTGAGATGTTACATTGAATTTATTTGTTTACATTCACGATGGATGATATTATTAGCAAATTTGATTTGGAAAATTATATTAATTTAAGTGAGAATGAGTTTGTGAAGGTTTTTGGAGATTTTCCAGAGGGTAGTGAGTCAGAAGGCGAAGAAGAACCCGAAAATGAATTCGAAAATCTTACGGCTCACATACAAGAGAATGAAGCTTTGAAATTTATTAATCAAATTGAAAATAATTTTCAAGATCTCCGATATTTGGAAGAAGAGGTAAGATATAATCTTTTATTGTTATTGATAACATTCACTTATCTTCCATTGAACGATATTATTTGTCAAGTTTGTAAATCTCTTACATGTACCAGTAGTGGATTTCATATGCCTTGAATGACCAGAGAAATAAAAATTGAATGATTATAATGATAAATGATAAAATTATCTATCAAGTGGACTATCATTTAGTCTTATCAGTAGAGTCTTATCAAGTGTCAGAATTTCTGGACATGATAATATCAGTGACATACGGTACTCAAATACCGGTATTGAAGTGACTTATTCACGGTTACAATTGTAAGAATACAAAGTAAATTAGAGTTTTCCATGATCCTAAAATATACATAATAATTTGTACATTCTCAACAAAAAAAATTTTGTGATATTACAGGAGGGCTTCTGAGGGTTTCATGCAGAGGAATCACCCGAAATTCCCAAGCAACTTGCAGAGACTTCCCAGGCAAGCACTCGCAGTAAGGAGTCATGGAGAGGTGTCCGATCTTTGCAAGAAGAGGTAAGATACAATCTTTTATTGTAATTGATTGTAGTGGTTTTTTTTTTATTATTGTAATTGATATCATTCACTCATCTTCCATGAGAAAAATATTTATCAAGTTAGTAAATCTCTTACATGAAGGGGTTTTCATGTAGCCTACCTTGAATGAGCAGAGAAGTAAAGCTAAAATGATTAACCCTAAGAAAAATATCAAGTTGACCATCAATTAGTCTTTTCAATACCAACTGTTCACTTCTCAAACTGTTGAAATTTTCATTCTGGACTTTATTATCAGTGACATACTCAACTATTGGAGTGACTGATTCAGGGTTACATACAATTGTATGGGTAGGTAAAAAGTGAATGAGTGTTTTCCATGATCCTAAAGTATAAATTATAATTTGTTCTTTCTTGACAAAAATAAATATATTTTGTGATTTCCATTACAGGGCTTCCGAGGCTTTGATGAGGAACCACCCAAAATTCCTGAGGCTTCAAGATCAAGTCGCAGGGAGCAGTCACATAGAGTTGTTCCAGACCAACCAACTACTAGTGGCCAACCAAGCAAACCATCAAAAAACTGGAAATTTCGTAAGGCAGATTTCACTCCACCCAATACTCAGTGGTTAGGAAAAATTCCTGACCCCCCTCTAGATAAAATGAGCCCTCTAAAATATTTTCAAATGTTCCTCTCTGATGAAGTTTTCAGATTGATAAGTGATCAGTCGAACATGTATGCTATGCAAAAAGATGGAAAATTTTTGAATTCTACTGCAGGAGAATACAAAAAATTTATTGGGATATTTTTACAAATGGGTATTATAGCAATGCCATCTATATGGAGTTATTGGTCACAGGAGTGTAGATACCCTCCTGTGGCTGAAAAAATGAGTAGAAATCGCTTCCAAGAGCTAATGAAGTATTTTCATTTGGCAGATAACCAAATGATGCCAAAGCCTGGAAGTGACTATTATGACAAACTTTACAAAGTTCGTCCACTTCTAAAAGAAATCAAAGAAGCTCTTCTGGAGATTCCTCCAGAGGAGTACAATTGTGTGGATGAGCAAATCATTCCATTCAAGGGGCGACATAGCCTAAAACAGTATGTAAAAAACAAGCCTCACAAGTGGGGTTATAAAGTTTTTACTAGGGCGGGGGAGTCTGGGATAATGTATAATTTCGAGATTTATGTTGGAAAGAATACCTGTAAAGACTTTGGGATTGGGTTTATGGGGAATATTGTCCTCAAGCTTGTAGAGAATCTTCCAAACAATCAATTCTTCAAAGTTGCCACCGATAACTGGTTCACTTCATTGAATTTAGCTAAAGAGCTGAAGAAAAGAGGGATATTGTTTGTGGGGACAGTATGAGCAGATCGTATGGGAGGCTGCTCATTGAAATCTGAAGGGGAGTTGAAAAAAATAGGTAGGGGGGCATATGATTGGAGAGTAGAAACAGGTGAAAATCTTTCTCTTGTGAGATGGATTGACAGAAAGGCCATAAACTTTTTGTCTAGCTACACTTCAACTGAACCAGTAGGTAGCTGTAGGGGCTTCAGTGCAGCAGAAAAAAAATTCATTGATGTTCAAAGACCAGACATTGTCACAGAATACAATAGGTTCATGGGGGGAGTTGACCTCATGGACATGCTGATTGAATTGTATAGGACAAATATAAGGTCAAAAAAATGGTACATGCGGATAGTACTTTGGTGTCTAAGTATTTCAGTATGCAATGGTTGGCTTTTGTATTGACGTCATTGCAAACAGCGTGGGGTACAATCAAAACTTTCTCTTTTGCAATTTCAGTCATACATAGCATTTTCCCTGACTGAAGGTGGCCATTCAATTACAAAAAAAAGGGGGCATCCAAGCCTTGATGATAATCAAGCCGGACCATCTCAAACCCCTCGTAAGGTTGCCCAAAAAATACCAGTTGATGATGTCAGGCTCGATGGAGTCGAGCATGAGCCTGATATGCTGAAAGAGAGAAAAAGATGTAAACTATGTAAAACAGCTCAAACCCAGTTTTACTGTGAAAAATGTAAAGTCCATTTGTGCCTGACGGTAGAAAAAAATGTTTCAAAATATTTCACAGGAATAAATAAGTTGATGGTAGTAATAGAAATGATAGATTGTAGATTGAAATGATAGATAGAAATAATAGACAGTAGATGATAATAGATAGTAAATAGATAGATAGATTGTTAGATAGATAGATCTAAATAATAGATAGTAAATAGAAATGATAGATAGTACAGAGTAGATTGTAGTAATAGAAATGATAGAAATAGTTGAAAATTATAGAAAATTAAATATTTATAGTAAGTAGGATTCATGAACTTTTCAATTATAATCAGTACTTTTTTAGAATATAGGATTTGTTATTTTGTATATATTTTCATGATATTTTAGTGAAGAATTCTATTTTATGACATTGATTAAGTATTTTATATAAAATTCAATAAATAATCGTTTGTATTTCAGCAAATGTCTGTTTTTTACCCTGTTCATTCTATTAGGCCATGATAATACCATTGGAGCCCAATGTGAGGTACATGTCACACTCTCAGTCCTGAGGGATGAAAAAGGGAAAATGTGTGAAAACCTTTTTTTCATGCTTAAATAACATTAAAACAAAGAAATACCAGTAGGAAATTTTTTTTTCTTCGTTTTGATAATTTGGGCTTGAAAGGGCTAGGTACATGTACAGTTTTACCAAATACTGAAATTTTATCGGACTATAATGGTGATATTGGAATGTGGCCGGAATTTATAGATCAGAATCAGCGTGATTTTTTTGTTGAAAGGGGAGTTAACAGAGTTTATAATTTCAATTATCCAAAAAACCCTGACAATCGAAGACATTTTTTCGATTTCTATTATATTAGACATTTACCTAACAGAGAAAAAGTTGATCGCCATTGGCTAGTATACTCAGTGCACAAAAACTGTGTCTATTGTTTTTGTTGCAAGCTATTTGGATCTCAAATAAACAGCTTTGCAAGCGATGGGTCCAACAATTGGAAAAATCTTGCCTCTTATTTGAGCAAACATGAAACATCAGCATGCCATTTCGAAGCCCAAAAACCGTGGATCAAGCTAGAGATGCATTTAAACAAAAATCAAACAATTGATAGAAAAGCGCAGGAAATGATAGAAAAAGAAAAAGTACACTGGCAAAATGTGTTAGAACTGCTTCTGGCGATCACAAGGTATTTAGCAGAGCATAACCTCGCATTTCGAGGATCTGTGGAAAAGTTAAATCATCCTCAGAATGGAAATTTTTTGGGTTTGGTAGAGCTCTTGGCACAGTTTGATCCAGTCATGTTGGAACATGTGCGGTGAGTAACCAGCAAAGAAATTCATGACAATTATTTGGGAAAAAACATTCAAAACTAATTTATACACTTGATCAGCAGTCACACGCTTGAAGAAATAAAAAGTAGAATACTTCATGCAAAATATTACTCAGTTATTCTCAACTGTACTCCTGACATTAGCCACAATCAACAAATGACCATGGTTATTCGGTTTGTTAAAGTTTTGGACAGTACAGTGAATATTGTTGAGCATTTTGTTGGATTTCTAAAGGTAAATAACAGTACTGGTGCCGGATTAGCAGAAGCGTTTAAACAAAAGTTGACTGACTTTGGAATACCCCTTATAGACTGTAGAGGACAAGGTTATGACAATAGAGCAAATATGAGTGGCTGTAAAAATGGTGTTCAACTGAGATATTGAGAGAAAATAATTGTGCATTCTTTCTTCCTTGCGGATGCCATAGTTTAAATCTTGTGTTAGGTGATATGGCCAAGTTGTCTCCTGAAGGAAAGACGTTTTTTGGAATAATTCAACAAATTTACGTTCTTTTTGCTGGCTCTACAAATAGATGGGACATTTTGAAAAAATACCGTATATAAGTATTTTGACATTAAAACCATTAGCAGAAACATGCTGGGAATGTTGTGTTGACTGCGTAAAGGCAATTCGGTATCAAGTCGGCGAAATATATGATGCATTAATGAATCTGCACGAAGAGACGAATGACCCAAAATGTGCAGCTGAAGCAATTTCTCTAGCAAAACAGGTAAAGAATATGAAGTTTTTAGTTATGCTGATAATTTGGTATGATATTCTTGTGCAGATTGATGTAATCAGCAAACTGATGCAGTCAAAAGATATGCAACTAGATGTAGCTGTATCAATTTTGAAGAAAACTGAAGAATTCCTTGTGAAGTACAAAGAAAATGGATTTGAATCTGCCATCATAACAGCCAAGGAGCTGGCAATTGATGACCTGGAAATGACTAAAGAAGAAGCTGTTTTTCAACCTGTCTCATCAATTCGAAAGAGGAAGAAGAAAAGACAATTTTCGTACGAAGCAGCAGATGAAACATTACAAGATCCTAAAGAAAAACTTTAAGTTGAGTTTTTTGTTGCACTAATGCAGTGGTTCTCAAACTTTTTGCCACTGCGACCCCCTTTTTAGACCTAGTATTTCGGCGACCCCCCTATTTAGAAAGTGGGATAACTCACTTCGTGGCACGAACAAAGACAAAGCAATGATGACTCATGGGGCCTGTTTGCGCGCGCACTCTCTGCTAGCAGGTGCCCGGCAGACGACACGATACGCATGTGCACTACAGATTCCTAGTGTGCACTTGAGAAGCCCGTGAGTCGATCATTCAACACTGTACTGTGTGTGTACTTTGTGAGTAGTATTGCGAGCAAATACAGTTAGAAAAAGTAGCAATGGATAAGTTTTTGAAAAGACCGTCGTCAAGTAGTGATGCTAGTGCTAGTGAGTGCGGAAAGACAAAATTCCGCAAATATGACCAGTCGTACATACAATTTGGTTTCACTGAACTGGCAAATAAACCTCAATGTGTGGTGTGTAGTGAAGTGTTGTCAGCTGAAAGCATGAAGCCTTCGAAAATGAAATGCCATCTTGAAACTAAACATTTTGCTTTGAAAGACAAACCAGTGGAATTTTTCCAAAGTAAACTGTTATCCCTTCGAAGTCAACAGGTGAACATTACAGATCTTGCTAACATTAATAAGAATGCTCTTAAAGCTTCATACGAGGTAGCACTGAAGATTGCTAAAAAAGGGAAACCTCATACAATTGCTGAGGAATTAATTCTTCCTGCTACAATTGATATGGTTTCAAATATAATCAGTCCTCAAGATGCTGAAAAATTGAAAAAAATCCCGTTATCAAATGATACTATTTCAAGAAGAATATGTGACATGGCTGAAGATGTTCAGAACCAGCTAAAGAAGCAAATAAAAGACAGTACTTTTTTTTCAATTCAGTTGGATGAGTCAACAGATGTTGCCAACTGTGCTCAGTTTTTATGCTTCATCCAGTACGATTACGGTGATGCTATTCATGAAAATATTTTGTTTTGTAAGCCCCTGCCGAATAATACAACAGGTGAAAGTCTTTATAAGGTGTTTGTTCAAGCAACTGAACCTTTTGAATTTGATTGGAAGAAATGTGTTTCAATTTGTAGTGATGGAGCAATGGCCCTTACGGGAAAGAAGAGTGGCTTGATTGCCAAGTTGAAATCACTTGCACCGAATGCAAGCTGGGTTCACTGCTTTTTACATAGGCAAGCTTTGGCAGCTAAGAAAATTCCAGATGAATTACGGCAAGTTTTAAATGAAGCTGTCAAGATAGTGAGCTACATCAAAAGTCGCCCGCTGCAAAGTAGGATGTTTAATATTTTGTGTGAAGAGGTAGGAGCCTTGCATAAACATCTTTTATTTCACACTGAAGTACGGTGGCTATCCCGTGGTAATGTATTAAGCAGACTGTTTGAATTAAAGCCAGAAATGTTGTTATTTTTGATTGATAGTAAACCCGAACTTTCCACTTTTTTCAGTGATGAAAAGTGGTTGGTTAAGCTTGCTTATTTGGCTGACATCTTCTCTCACCTTAATATTTTGAACTTATCCCTACAAGGACCAGACAAAAATATGCTATATGCTCAAGACAGAGTAAATGCATTTGTAAAAAAACTCAGTGTTTGGAACGCAAGAGTTAAGAAAGAAGATTTTGAAAATTTTACACTAACTCAAGAGTTTATAGAGTTTCTGTCTAAATCCAACTGTACATCCCCTGACACTTCATCTCTCTCCTTACTAGTATCTTCTCATCTCGAAGGTTTGATTGAACAGTTTACATATTATATTCCAAATAAGGATACGAGTGGGGTTTTGTGGGTAGTCAATCCGTTCAGTGATCAAGTCGTAGCAAAAGCTGAGCTAACAGCTCGTCACCATGATCAACTGATCGAAATTTCAAGTGATCAGTCAGCAAAACTCACTTTTAACAGTGCTTGTATCGACAAATTTTGGATAGGTATTAAAAATGAATACCCAGAACTGTCCACAAAAGCATTACAGACTTTAATGCCATTTTCTACGTCTTATAACTGTGAACAAGGTTTCTCCATAATGGTGAATATCAAAACAAAATCAAGAAATCGTTTGACCCTGGAAAATGACATTCTTTTGTGTATTACAAAACTCATTCCGGACATAAAAAAATTGGTTAATTCCAAACAAGCTCACGTTTCACATTAAATAGTATTAGGCCTTTTTCAACTTGTATGTGTATTACAAATTTGTGTAGCCTATGAATTTTGTTATTAATAAAAACTACAGCTATGACTGATTTTGTTTTTTTTTTTTTTTCCTCCTTATCCCGCGACCCCCCTGGACACACCACGCGACCCCCCTGGGGGTCGCGACCCACAGTTTGAGAACCACTACACTAATGGATCAAGCTTGTATGTCGATATGGCAGAGATTTGACCAATTATACAACTTTTCAGCAAAGTTTGGCTTTTTGAATGACATGGCAGCAGTAAAGGATATGTGTGATGCCAATTTACTCCGACAGTGCAAAGAACTGGAACAACTGCTTTCTGATGGGGTGCAAAGTGATATTGATGGAACTAGCCTCTTAACCGAACTCAAAACTTTGGCAAAAATATTTCCTGTATCCGAGCGACCAGGAAATGGCAGAATGGCTCTGAGAGTTTTACGTTACATGTGCGAGAACAGGTTTGTAGATATTATGCCCAACATTTACATAGCATTACGAATTTTTCTTACCACTCCTATGACAGTGGCCAGTGGAGAACGAAGCTTCTCAAAATTGAAATTGATTAAGAAATATTTGTGCTCCATGATGGCGCAAGATAGATTAGATAATCTATCTGTGATTTCCATCGAAAACAGCATTACCCATACCCTTAACTTTTCCGAACTTATTAACAATTTTGCTACCAAAAAGGCTAGAAAAGTTAAATTTTAATACTTTATATTTCACTTTATATCTGATATGATGTGATAATCATTAATCAATATTTCTTTTGATCAGTATAATTTGTATCAATATCATTAAGATCAATATTATTTGTATTAAACTATATTAATCAAATAAATGAATAAATTGTTGCTAACTCACAGTTGCTTTAAATATATACTGAATACTGTGACAATTTTATTATTTTATATATTTTATATTTTAATAATCATTATTTATTGATATGTCATTGTAAAACATTTCATAGTTTAATTATTTAGTTTATTATTCAATGTAAAAAAGCCTGTTGTGATATTTTGTCAGGTTTACACCATTATTGAATTTGCAATATTACAAACAGGAGGACCGCCAAATGCATTTTGCCTGGGGCCGCCAATTGTCTAAAGCTGGCCCTGATTATCCTCTTGATGTCATGTAGTGTAATAAATACTGTATTCTTTATCAATCATATTAGTAATGTTCCAGCTCGGTTCAGTGTCAGTTATACAATTACTCATTCAGACTTGAGGAGCACTGCCTCAATCTGGCTCTTACTTTCTTATCTCAACAATATTGTGATGGAAAGTGTTATTTGAACTTCAACTAGTAACCTGTGAGTGTTAATTTGCTGAACAGTTGATCCAACATTGAGGAAACTTATAGCCTTAGGGCACATAACATTAATGGAGGCAATGGTGGGATACCCCTTCTGAAACAGCAAGGACCTGATTGACAATGACAGCCAGAGGTGGAATCATCCAAGAACCACCTCAGACAACTGTGCAGACAAGACGTCCATTCCAAAGCAGGCTTAGCTCTCAACAATGGCAGTCAGTAGACTTCTCATCTCCTACTTCACAGCAGCACTGGTCATAATGTGAGTTTTCCAAATTTTCTATGTTTTCCAAAGTGAAAAATCTTGTGAAAGTGATGCCGAATTTCAAGTTAAATAATGTAATAATAATCTTCTCAAAACTAAGAATCTTGAATTTACTGAATTGACTTATTATTTTTGCAAAGTTTACACATTTTTACAAATATTATCAAATTTATTACTATCATCTCAAGACTGAGAATCTTAAGTTTACTGAGTTTTCTGAATTATTTACCAAGTGATTTATTCCTTTTGAAATTTTTTATGAATATTATGCTCTAATTGCCAAAGTTTTGCTAGTGTTGCCACATTTTTCTTATTACAAAGGCTTAGATTATTTGTATAAGATTCGTAAGCAAAATGACTAGTGCCAAATCATTATCCACTAATAATGATTATTCTATAAGAATTGAACTTTTGGTAAGGGGAGTCTGTAACATAAAATTGAAAAAAAAAATGATTTTTGGGTTTTGGGTCTATAATAATATTCGAATTTTGCGCTTTCATATGAGATATGAACAAAGTTTCTATGACAACCAGAAAAACATCTATTTAATTTAAAAAAATACTATGTCAGCTGTCAGCGCAGAATAAATTTCTTGTATTATTCAAAGTTCTCTGGTCACTTTTTATAATTCTGTCAATTTATCAATGTTGTGTATTTTTTTATTCTATTCTGTTGGCAAAATCCATCTCTATCAGCTGATCAGCTATTTCAGCCTCGGCTTTTGAGACAGCTGTAGTTTGTTTTTGATTTAAAAATTATAGACACATTCAAGAATAGGTTATCAACTTGGTTTGAGAATTATTCAGTGCTGTGACTAGTGATTTTTATTTTTGAAAAGTTTTACAATGGGGCGAAGTCAAAGAATTTTCAAGAAGATGAAAACAGGCTTCAAAGGAAAACATGAATCATCTTCAACACATTCAACATCATCAACCACACCTTCAACTTCATCAACCAAAACTCCAACTTCATCCAATGTGCCAAGTGCTAAAGTAGTGTCAAGATCAAATGAAAAAATTTCTGACAAAATCATTGAGTATGATAATAGAATTGGGGACAATACATTTGAGTATATTTTAGTTAATTTAGATATGTTTTCAAAAACTATGAGAGAAATTGCTAGCTGTAGGACTTGCCATCAAAATTTGACTTTTGAAAAAAGCATCTGATACGACTTGCATGTCACATAAAAATATTTTGTGAAAACTGTGAAATGAAAACAGAAACAATCAATAGCAAAAAAGTTGTGATTAATGAAGAAAATGGAGCTGAAAAAGTTTTGCATGATGTAAATATTAGTTTAGCAATAGGGTTTAGATCTGTAGGAAAAGGAGAAACTGCTGCAAAATTATTTTGTGGACTAATGAATCTGTCACCACCACCAAATAGATATAATGATCATGAAATGTACCTTGGGGCAGTGAGTAAGAAAGTTTGTCAAATATCGATGTCAAATGCAGTGAAAGAATTTGTTTCTATAACTGAAAGTAGAGACCTTTGTATTGGAGTAGATGGCTCCTGGCAAAAAAGAGGACATACTTCTCTAAATGGTATTGTTTCTCTGACTTCTGTTGATACTGGCAAAGTTTTAGACATATCAATAAAGTCAAAGTATTGCAAATGCCCGGAGAGATTGAAGAATTGACCTGGCCAATTGTAAAGCTAACTATTTAGGTGTGAGTGGTGGCATGGAAATAGCTGGTGCACTTGATATGTTCCAAAGGTCAGAAGAGCTGCACAATGTCAGGTACATTCAATATTTAGGAGATGGGGATACAAAGGCTTTTCAAGCAGTGAGTAATGCTTCACCATATGGTCCTGATATTCAAATAAATAAATTAGAGTGTATTGGACATATTGAGAAGAAAATGGGCACAAGATTGAGGAAATTGAAGGCTCAAGGTAAGACACTCTCTGATGGTAAAAGTTTGGGGGGAAAAAAGAGACTGACAGATGAGGCCATCCATAAAATTCAGCTTTTCTGTGGTCTAGCTATCAGAAGAAATTCAGAGTGTTGTAAATATGAGAAGAGCAGTTTGGGCTAGGGTGAAGTGGGGTAAGTGCAATACCGGGGTAAGTGCAATACCACCCCCTGTAAGTACTAATACTCAATTGTTATTAACATAAAGAGCATATTATGTTAAAATACACCTTTTTTTTATCATCTAGCTTGTTTTCAACCCCAAAAAACCCCAAATCAAACTTTTATTTGTGTTATTGTTTCGATCTACAATTCTACTCAAAAACGTAATTCTGACTAGTTCTCTTAATTTTATGTTACAGAAAAAATGAAGCTGTATAGGAATGAATAAAACATGTGGCTCTATAGAAGAGGATGTGCTGAATCCAACAATTTTTTTAAAACTAGTTTATCTAAAAAAATAAAAAGTGGTATTACTCTTGCCCCGCATAATTTTTTATGCGGGGCAAGTGCAATACTTGCCCCAGATCTAAAATTTGTTTAACATTTTAGGTTCAGTGATTAAATTGTGCGTGAAACACTATTAAAATGGTGAGAAACTATAAAAGGAAATCTGATCGTGGCCAGAAGTATACAAAAGAACTCTTGCAGCAAGTTTTATGTGAAATTTCTAGTGGCCAGAGAACAATTTTGGGTACATCAAAACATTACAAAATACCATTTTCAACTCTACAATCACATGTTAAGAAGAGAAGAGGGGGAAAAAGCAAAACCTTTGGGCAACCACCAGCAATTCCGGAAGAGGATGAAAAGTTGCTTGCCCAAGGCATCAAAACTATGGCAAAATGGGGAATGGGCCTTACACGTAAAGAGGTCATGGAAGTGGTGTGTGAATTTTTGACAAAAAATAACATCAAAACCCCATTTAAGGACAACATGCCAGGCGAGGACTGGTTTTTGGCATTTAAGGCAAGGCATAACCTTTCAATTAAAAAGCCTGAAACATTAGAATATGCCCGAAAAAAGGCAACAGACCCTTTTGTAATAGGAGAATATTTTTTCCTTTTGGAAAATACTTTAAATGAGTTAAAGCTAAAAGACAAACCTAGTCATATATACAATGTTGACAAATCTGGTTTCTCTCTAGACCAATCAAGAACAAAAGTAGTGAGTGAAAAGAACTCCCCATGTTCGAGAGTTACAAGTGGGCCAGGGAGAGAGTCCACGTCAGTGCTCTTGGGTGCCAATGCCAGTGGCGAAAAACTGCCACCTTTAATCATCTTTAAAGGGAAAAACATATGGGATACTTGGATGGCTGACGAAGCACACACCTTCCCTGGAACATCATATGCAGCTACACCAAATGGGTGGATGGAAACTGATGTATTCACCAATTACTTTAGGAACACATTCCTCCCAAACTGTGTAAAGGAAAGACCAATTTTGCTAATTTTTGATGGGCATAAGACTCATTTAGACCCAAAACTGATCGATCTGGCAGTCCATAACGATGTTGTAATTATTCATCTTTTACAACCATTATATTTGAGTGTTTTCAAAAGCCTCAAGACTCGCTGGGACAACAAACTGACCACCTTTCAAAGAACTCACATGGGTAAAAAAATCCAAAAACGTGAATTTTCTATCATTGTCTGTAGTGTTTGGTCAGAAACTAACCCTGAGATAATAATTTCTGGATTTCGGAAGGGTGGAATTTACCCATTCAACAAAGAGGCAGTTGATGTGTCCAAATTTGAACCAGATGCAGTCAGATGTTACGAAGCAGCCCGGGTAACTGCAAACCGTGGAGATGTGACAGGAAAGCAAAGTGAAGAGGAAAACAGACAGAAAAGCACACAAAAAACTCAAAAAAAAAAACACTGTAACCGAAACACAAAAAGTTGACTGTCTACCTGATGCACATCAAGCCATTCCAGGCCCTAGTACTAATAGGCCTACAGCATTTGCACCAAAGAGAATTTTATCTCCCAAAAAAACACCCAGTCCACTTAAGCCAACATTTTTGGACCTGCTACTGAAACAAGTTAAGCAGTTTGCTACTGGTGACAAGTTGAAAAGAAAGAAAATCGCAAGTGGAGCTGAGGTTCTGACTCATAAGAGATCATTAGAACTCCTAGAGATGAAGAAAAAGAAAAAACCCAAAATTGAAAAGAAGAAACAAAAAAGTCCTATGCCACAGTCCATTGGTCTTCAAAAACATAAAAAGAAAAGAAAACTTGGAAGATTTTCTCCGACATCATCCACATCAGAGGAAGATTACCAAAGCGAAAAAGAAGATGATTTAGAAAACTTAACTCTAGAAGCTCTTGCCAAAGAACTCAGTGAAGAAGAGAATCCAGATGATGATTTATTCGACACATGTTCGAAGAATGTGAAAATTGGGGACTGGGTTTTAACAGAGTTTGCAACCAAAAAAACTAAGAACCATTATGTTGGGCAAGTAATTGGTTTCTATGAAAACGAGCCAGAAGTGAAATTTACAAGATTGAAACCTGGTGAAAGTGTTCCCACTTTTATTTGGCCAGAAATGGAAGAAACCGTAGTCACTCCAAGAGAGGACATCCTATTGAAACTTCCAGAACCGACCCCTGGACGTCGGGGCGAACTGAAATTTGCCTTGTCATTTTCGACATTCAACATAAAGTAGAAAGAAAGTCCAATAACATGTATATAGCCTAGTGTATAGAGACAAATGACTCAGTTTATGTTTTTATTTGACAACTAATAACCAGCTCTAGAATAGTTTAAAGTGATCAAGTGATTAACACTTTGAGACCGAGCCCCGAATATAGCCCGACTCACCAGTTTGTTCAAAAAACCAAGACCCGAGTATAGCTCGGGGCAGCATATTAAAATCCATACTAACCGCCATACGAGCTGAGCTCGTTGCTTGGCTTCCTAGATAGATTCTCTCATATTTTACGAATCCAGTGATACCAACTTTGTTATTCTAAAGGTTCTAGAAGATTTACTACAAACGAAATACAGAAGGCATGTTCCTTGCTGTGTTTCTAGGTTAGAGTTTCTATCAGTCCACGAGTCCAGTCACAACGAATTTTTTTAATCGGTCGGTTCGGTTTCTGTTCTAGTGGATTGTTTATGGTTCTTTCTTTTATAAATAAATTATGTGATTTATTTCGTTTCCAAAAATGAGTGATAAAAACTTTGAGAGATTTGTGAACAGTTGTTTATTTGAGTCTGATGACTCTGATAGTGAGTTGGTAAGTGATAAAAGTGCTGTTTGAAATGAAAGACTGAATGAAATAATTTTTTTTTTCTATCATTCTACATATGTGTATTGTTCGCAAACCAAAAGTCCGTGATTATTGGTGCACTGAAAAATTCATAAATACCCCATTTCCTTCCAGTGTAATGTGCAGAGACAGATTTCTTGCTATTATGACAAACCTCCATATCAGTGATAATGTTTCCTACATTCCATTCAATGAACCTGGCCATGATCCAATGCATAAGATCCGCCCCTTCCTTGACCACTTACTCACTACTTTTCCTGAAAAATTTTCACCCTATGAAAATCTAACAATAGATGAAGGTACTTGTGGGTTTAGAGGTAGAATACGTTTTCGAGTCTACAACAAAAATAAACCTGATAAATATGGTATAAAATTGTACATAGTTTGTGACTCCAAGACTGCCTATGTTCTTCGACTTGAAGTTTATTCTGGCAAAGGTGCAGAGGACAATTCAATAACCTCTCTTTTCCAACGTTTATTGAGAGACTATTTGGATAAAGGACACACTATTTTTATGGATCGATTCTACAGTTCACCGGCAGTTTTCGATTTTCTATGGGAGCAAAAATGCAAAGCAGTTGGAACATGTATGGTGAATAGAAAGGAGTTGCCTCAGACTGTAGTGAAGAAGAAACTAAAAACTTCTGAGATTATCTCCATGCGCAGAAACCATCTACTTTGTACCAAATGGAAAGACACAAGAGATGTACTCATTCTATCTTCAGTACATAGGATGACAGAGACAAGTGTTCAAGTACGATCTAAGACTGGCCCCATTATGAAGACAAAACCTGATGCAATAATCGACTATAATATGAATAAGACTGGTGTTGATAGGAACGATCAAATCATTTCATATTATCCCTTCAAAAGGAAGCAGATGAAATGGTGGAAAAAGCTATTTTTTCATCTACTTATGATGACAATAGCAAACTCATTCATCTTGTATAGAGAGTCAAGACCACCAAATCTTCGTAAGAAGTGTCATTTGAGCCAATTTATCATTGACATAGGTATTGCTCTGGAGGAAAAGGGGTCAAGCCTTTCTACACAGGAAAATTGTTCAACAGTATCATTGAATCGTCTTTTGAGTCGTCACTTTCCAGGAAAAATCCCTCCCACCGAGAAGAAAAATAATCCAACTAGATTGTGTAAAGTCTGTTCAGAAAAATCAAAAGCAGCTACTGGAAAAGCTGCTAGGAAAGAAACAACATGGCAATGCAAGAATTGCTCTATACCTCTATGTATGCCTGAGTGCTTTGAACTCTTTCACACCAAGGCAAATTATATAAACTGAATAAATAATGTCAACTTATGACTGAATTATTTTAGATAAGGTTATAGTTATAGGTCAATTCAGTCATTTTTACTCACAAAAACAATTTTTCAGCTGATTTTCTTGTATGATAGCATCATGTTGAATAAGTTTATAAGAATAATCATAGGTCAATTTATCTCACGTTTCAAAATATAAATCATGGAAACTAAAGAATAGTGAACAGTGGTACAAACAGTGCTAGTGAAATATTTACAAACAGTGACACTGCACTTTATTCAACCCAGAAAAAACCAACATAACTTCACAATTTCAAACCAACATAACTGTTCTGGTGAGTGACATATAATTATGATTCTAATATCATATCAAACTGCATGATTTTTTCTTTCCAAATCAATTATTCGTTGAGGAATAGGTTGAAAACTGATTGAATAGTAGAGTAAAAAGTTTGGGGACATCAAAATGTCACACTTTTTTCCATAAAAAAAACAATAAAATTCAACTCAATACAACATTCTTGTTAGATAGTTTATCAGTATACTTGATACATCGTAATAATCTGCATAATTTCCTCTTTCCAAACATATATTATTTTTTGAAATCGGTTTAAAAACAATTGATTAGGCTATTTTTGAATATATGCTTGAAACCATGACAGAGTAAAAAGGTGACACCGCGAGTTTTTCAACACAAGAAAAACCATCAACTTCAAACCAACATAACTTTTTTGTTGATTGTCTTATAGTTATAATTTACATATCATATGAAACTCCATGATTTTTTCTTTCTAATTCAATAATTTGTAGAGGAATAGGTTGAAAACTGATTGAGTAGGAGAGTAAAAAACTTGGGAATGTCGATGTAGCACTTTTTTTTCATAAAAAAATCAATCAGATTCAACTCAATACAACATTCTTCTTATACTAGCTATTGTGCCCGTCCTTCGTACGGATTATGTTTAGAAATAAGACTAAATATGTTTCGGCTTTTTTGATAGCAACGATCATGAAGTTGTTAGCAGCTTGGGCCCCGTTCAGACGATACAGTTTTTTTGCGGTACGGTTTTTTACTGTATAGCGTCAACTGTACTGTGATGTTCACACGGTCTGGCTTTGCTGCTTATTGCTGTGCTATCCTCCTTCTTCCATTGCGCTTCCTTCTTCTTCTTCTTCAGTGGCCCTACAACCCAGGACGGGTCTTGGCCTGCACTAGTAATTGTCGCCAACGGTCCCTATCCAACGATCGTTTAAATGTCTGTTCCTTCACTAAATTCCTTGTGGGCCGTCCGTTCCTATCATTTTGTGCTTCCATAACAAATGTTTTTTTTATGGAGTGGGGGAGTTAGCCCCACATCCAACCCCCAACCTGGAGGACCAGGGAAATTTTCAGGTTTCCTTCCTTAGCCTTTAACAAACCAATGCTGAACTTCAAGGCAGCAGTCAATTTTCTATTGGGGTTTTCTTCCCCTAGCCTTTGGATTTCCATTGACCTCCATCTGCAAGGCAGCAGTTTTTATGCTGGTTTTGGTCCACCCCGGGTATTTCATTTCCCCGGTACCACCTATATCTAGGAGGCATCCCCCAATCCACCACCTGGGGAGGCGCCCGATAGGAGACCAGCAACTCCCACCATTGCGCTTCCAGTTCAGTTTTATTTATTCCAGTCCAGGATTTTTTTTTTATTTGTAAGATTTTTTTAAATAAGTCTCTTACTGAAGGTTTCTCTTAAATTTTGATCAAAGTACGCAAATTCTGGTTTCAATATTCTACACATTTTTCTCTCATTATTTTTATATTAATCTTAAGTCTTGTCCCACAAGGCGGGTCTCTCATATATTAGAGAAATTAAATTTTCACAATTAATATCTTCCACTTCTGGACACTGGAATTCACAAATAAGAAGATCAATGCTGATCGGAACCCAGGTTAGGGTTCGGAACAGGTTCGGAACCCACCTAAAACTGTAGGTCCAACTCATAAATCACCGTCATCCAACTCATTACCCACGCACAGGTCTCAGACCTATGTGGGCTTCATTCTCAAAAAAAAAAAAAAAAAAAAAAATATCAATGAAGAAGATCAATGCTGACGATCTGAAGACTGCTTCCAGCGTAATAAGCGTATCGTTTGAACATATCCATTACCGGTACAATACATGTGCCACCAAATACGGATGGTTATTTTGCGGTACAGCTGATTTTAGTGATACAGTTTTCGAAGACAAAACCGAATGTAGAAATCGGCTAGAACAGCTTTTTTACTGGATCCAGTCGAAACAGTATTGTGTGAACATAGGCTACAATATGAAATGTACATGCAAACGAAAGCACTGCAAAATAACTGATACAGCAAATTTACTGTACCGCACAAAAACTGTAACGTGTGAACGGGCCCTTAATAAACAACTTAGAACATCAGCAATTCAGTGACAGGTATCGGAGAGAATATTTTTTGAGAACAGCTGATTAATATATCATGATGAATTACGTGATTTGTTCTTATGTGGTAATAATAGTGCTACCTGGCGAATTCCCAAGAGCCTAGCACAAACCACACCTTCCTAAAATGTTAATTTTTGTTTTGATAAATTTAAATTAGAAAATTTTGTTTTTTTTTTCAACAAAGAAATAATTGATAAAACATAAGATGAGCTTTGATTCACCAGACATAATGTTTCCTAAGAGACTGCAATGCTCCGACTACACAAGTCTGCAGACAGCGTAAATAACGCCGCGAAGGGCCCACCATTTGTATTTGAGAACAGCTGATTGATATATCATGATAAATTACGTGATTTGTTCTTATTCTTATGTGGTAATAAAACTTGGAAGAAATGTATCCAAAATCGCACAATACTTGGTTTTTAAACGTTTATTATTCTGTTAAAAAAAAAGTTAATTTAGTTTTTTATAGCTAAAGACATTGTCAAAAAGGTTTTCAATACTGATAAATAACTTAAATCCCGATCGATGCTCTCGTTTTTCAGGAGAAGGCCGCATAAAATGTATCCAAAATCGCAAAACACTTGGTTTTTCAACGTTTATTACTCTGTTAAAAAAAAAGTTAATTTAGTTTTTTATAGCTAAAGACATTGTCAATAAACTGTTCAATAATGTTCAATAACTAAAATCCCGATCGATGCTCTCGTTTTTGAGGAGAAGGCCGCGTAAAATGCCTTTGGGGCCGTGACAGACAGACAGACAGAAAGTGAGATTAGACTATTTTCGGCTTATTTGATGCATAAAACGTAAAAATAACCAAAAAATATATAATTCTGATAAATGTACAGACAAAACTCTAATTTTATTTATATAGATAGTTTATCAGTGTACTTGATACCTCGTAATGATCTGCATGATTTTCTCTTTCCAAAAATATATAATTTTTTGGAATCAGTTGGAAAACAATTGATTAGGCTAATTTTTAAAATATGCTTGAAACCGCTCGGATTCTGGACATAACATGGTGCGGAACGGCCCGGTCTCAAAGTGTTAACATTAATTTAGAATATTATGAATTAAAAAAACACTTTCTATGGGTTACATATTTACTAAGAAAAAAGAAGAAATATGAAGGAAATATGAGTTTTAAGGTAAATATTCAAATATTGTATGATTTATTATTGTATCTCATTAAATTTGAGCTTAAAACTTTTAATTTCATATCTAACAATTTGTTAAAGTTTTTATGCGTCCAACGAAAAAGTCCATAACTTGAGAACGCATCAACATTTTATTAAATTTCTTTTACCATTTTAAAGCTTTTTTCAATGAGTATATTACTATTACCCCACCTAACCTCTAATGATAGAACTATGGAATATATGGCCTGGTATTGCTCTTGCCCCAGACCATGGGGCAAGTGCAATACCTGGTCATGTTGCCATGTTTTATTTTTTATATTTTTTGGGGGAACATTAAAAAATATTATTTTTAGCTCATCTAAAACTAAAAGGTCTACTTTATAACTGCACCAAGTTTCATCGCTGTACTTTAAGTAGTTTAAAAGCAACAGCTCTCTAAAATCAATTAACCGTTTTTGCTATTGCACTTACCCCACTTCACTCAAATAGCTGGTGCACTTGATATGTTCCAAAGGTCAGAAGAGCTGCACAATGTCAGGTACATTCAATATTTAGGAGATGGGGATACAAAGGCTTTTCAAGCAGTGAGTAATGCTTCACCATTTGGTCCTGATATTCAAATAAATAAATTAGAGTGTATTGGACATATTGAGAAGAAAATGGGCATAAGATTGAGGAAATTGAAGGCTCAAGGTAAGAAACTCTCTGATGGTAAAAGTTTGGGGGGAAAAAAGAGACTGACAGATGAGGCCATCCATAAAATTCAGCTTTTCTGTGGTCTAGCTATCAGAAGAAATTCAGAGAGTGTTGTAAATATGAGAAGAGCAGTTTGGGCTACTTATTTTCATGTATCTTCCAGTAATGAGAAGTCCCAGCACCAACTATGTCCTGACTCTCACAACATGGTGTAAATACAATCTAGCATCTAGGACTGGTCAACCATATGATCATGATGAACATTTTCACCTGCCTCAGGTTGTAATGAGTGAAATACATCCCATTTTTCATGATTTAGCCAAGCCTGAACTCTTGGAGAAGTGCACTAAGGGAAAAACACAAAACCCAAATGAGAGTCTCAACAACCTCATTTGGACCATTGTGCCTAAATGGACTTTTGTTGAGGCTTCTACCTTAAATTTTGGAGTTTATAAAGCTGTAGGTAGATATAATGATGGACATATTCTAGCGAAAATATAGAGGAGATGAATGTGGATCCAGGTAGGAACACCCTCATTGCCTTGAGAAATCTGGACAGGGAGTGGATATGTAGGGGCAATAAAGCGGTTGCAAATTATCATAAAATGGTTTGTCAGAAGCAAAGCCTTGCTAAGAAAAGATTGGAGATGATTTTTGAGGAGCAAGAAGACCCTGACAACCCATCCTACAGTGCTGGTAACTACTAAAAAACGTGAGTAATGATGATTCACCTTAAGTTTACTTTCATCCGCGTTTTTCTCAGAATATACTTTTTTCAACTTTATGTACCTTTTTCTCAGCTCCTATAAGAGATAGGATACTGGATTTTTTATGACATGTTATAATGACCAATTAGTTGATTTTGTGTGTATGGTTTTATGTAAAAGCTAATATTATCAGAGAAAAAAAATTTTCAACTATATTTTTGGATTAAATTTTTTTGACTATTGGTATTTTAACTGTCAAAAATAGAGTTTTGTCTTAAAATGAATTTCATACATGCAAAATATGTGAAAAATAATAAGCTTCAAAACAAAACTAACTGCAGAACTCTATCTATAATAGATCCTGAGAAGAAGCTACAAACGTTAACATGGAGTAAGATAGGATTACGGACTCCCCTGGTTAATATGGTTCCCAAATTTGATGGAAAACGATCCATTTTTCATGACTTTCTTGATAATTGCAACTTAGCTGATAGTTTAGCCTCAAAGGAAACAAGACTTCCATGAGAAGAAAACCTTTTCAAGAGTATCTGAAAAAACTAAAATTATTCAGACTGACCCAACTCCAGAATGTTGTCCACTTTCAATTTTAGTAAGAGTAGTAAGATCAAATATCACAATCAGAATGCAATATAAATCTACTCTGTGACACAGGAAGTGACCTCTCAATTATAAAAAACACTGTTCTAAAACAATTTTAATCAATAGTAGTAGACACCACTAGAATGATTTATCTCAGGAGTGGCCCTTACACGATCAGTATTAATGACATTTTTTTTTTTTTGGAGGATGAAGCCCACATAGGTCTGAGACCTGTGCGTGGGTAATGAAATGGATGATGGTGATTGATGAGTTGGACCTACAGTTTTAGGTGGGTTCCGAACCACCGGGAAGTGATTTTCAGCAGAGAACAGTGTCTTTTTTGCTGGCCAATCTAATCGGTCACCGTTACGAACAGGACCTACGAGAACGCAGCTTATCTCTCTGATTGAACAGATACCTGCTACGGCTCGCGGCTATCACATTACTTTATCAGAATGAAATCAATAATGATCAAGTAAGGTTGACAAACTTGGAATGATGGGCAGTAATGATAAAAATCCGGATTTTCTGATCATAGCACATCATTACTGTAAATGGGTGGGGATACTGTCATTACTAATGATAGTGTATGGTCCAGTGTACTCTCATGAATTGTGAAGTGATGATGTTGGCTCCTGATTCTGTTGAAATTGGTGACAAATTCATTCTTTTACTGAGACATATTGTCACAAAGTGATTGTGACGGGGGGGTGGAAAAGGGGGAAATCACGCTCGCCCTCCATCATCCCCCAGCAATCGCGGAGATAGCGGGAGTACCGACCGCGCATCTGGTTCGCGCCGCCCCCGCTCAGGGCGCATCGGTGCCACTCCCCCCCTCCCTTCTACCCGCAGAGGGGAGTATTTAAGCGGCGGAGTGGCAACTGTTAATCACTTCATCTCGGGAGCTCTCCCAAAGCAGAACAAAAGTTCGTTCTTGAGGTGAGCTTCCCCTAGGGTACAGCAAACGAGCTGTAACCCTGAACCGTTGCAGCTTGGTGCATCAAGCTGACATCGAGAAGTCGTCCGCCCCTTCCGTCCTCGACCTCGGTGAGCTGTTACAGACAGCTTGCTTCCTGTGCTTGCCGTTGCAGACAGCAAGCTCCTACCTCGACTTCCTTCATCCCAGGACCCCCCAGTAAGCAGTTTCAGACTGCTTACTTCCTCTGCTCGCCGTTTCAGACAGCGAGTGTCCATCCTCAAGTACAGCAAGCAGTTTCAGACTGCTTGCTTCCTCTGCTCGCCGTTTCAGACAGCGGGTGTCCTTCCTCGACCCCAAGTCAGCAGTTCCAGACTGCTCACTTCCTGCGCTTGCGGTTGCAGACAGCAAGCTCCCATCCTTGACCCCAAGTAAGCAGTTTCAGACTGCTTACGTCCTCTGCTCGCAGTTCCAGACTGCGAGTCCTTACCTACCCTGACACCCTCGGGCTAGCAGTTTCAGACTGCCAGCCGTCATCCGCAGTTGCAGACTGCGTACCCAATCCTCACGGTGAGCCGTTGCAGACGGCTTGCTTCCTCCTCGCAGTTCCAGACTGCGAGTCCTTCCCTCCCCTGTCACCCTGTATCCTTGGGCTAGCCGTTTCAGACAGCCAGCCGTCAATTGCAGTTACAGACTGCGTACCCACCCTCCACAGGGGAACTGTTTTCGAGGGAGGAATCACCCTACCCTCAGGACGACTTTGGACCGACCTCCTCCGCCCCGACCTACACCGACTGAGTACAGTCCATCAGGAGCAACCCCTGATAAGTCGTCACCCTCTCTCGAGGAGACATCGAGAGAGCTTGTGACAACTTTGGCGCCCAACGTGGGGCCTGAGGTGGTCCAACCCAGAAGCACAATGAGTAATTGTGAAGAAGAACCCCAAGACCCACAGATTGACTCTGATGATTCATCTGGGGCCGGTACTGATGTACGAGTCTCGTGGATATACAGACTGAGAAAAGAGGAGGCTATTGGCCTTGCTGAAGACTGGGGGTTGGTGACTGCTGGCACAGTGGAAGAGCTAAGGAGACGATTAGTTGACCACCATCGTAAAAAGGCCACTGCTCGCCTCCCCAGCCAAAAACCCAATACCAGCCAAGCTGGAGGAGATACAACGCAACCTATATATGCAAGAGTTGAGACAGAGCCACACTCAGAAATTAGAATGTTTGATTCTGGGGTAGTGTGCGACAGAGTTCGAAGCTGGAAACATACTTTCGATGGGACTACCGATGCCCCTAGTTTTTTAGAAAGGCTAGGGGAATTACAAACCGCTTATGGTTACACAGGAGAACAGTTACTGGTTGCTCTGCCCGAACTACTACGAGGAAGACCCACCTTATGGATGCGTAATAATTGGCATCAATGGAACCAATGGTCTCAATTTGTAAAAGACTTCAAGGCCAGGTACTACCCCAGATCTTATGATGAAGACCTGGATAGCCAGATAATTGCTAGGAAGCAATCTGAAGGTGAGTCAGTAGATGACTATGCTGAGGTGCTACAGACCCTCATGCGGCGTCGTGGTGGGTACAACCACACAAGACAGTTAGCTAGAATCTATCAGAACTTACAACCCAGGTATAAGTTGTACATCAGACCAGGCGAGGCTCACACCATTGAGGAGTTGTTGGATATAGCCAGAGGGTATGAGCTGATCAAAGCTGAAGAGCGGTCTATGAGGCAAACCTCTAGAGTCAAGAAACCGGAAGAGCCATATAAAACACCTTCTCCTAATGCCTCAAACCAGGAACGAAGGTCGAATAATGTGAAGCCTTCTACCCCACCTCCAGAGCCGGTTTGTTGGCTCTGCAAAAAGCCTGGTCATTGGAGGTCATCATGCCCACAGAATGACTTATGCAAAAGCTGTGGAAGGACACAAGTCAACTGCTTCTGTGATAAGGTTCCTAAGAAAGCCAACACAACAGCAGTTGTTAGAGCTGTGAGGTTACTCCCCTTAGAGGCCCAGTCACCCACGGATGCTCGTTTGTTCATAGTGACCCATATTGCAGGAAAAAGATGCAAGGCACTACTAGATACAGGATCTGAAGCCAACTATATGAGTACAGAGGTCCTCAAGGCTCTAGAAGAAAAAGGGCCTGTCAGAAAAATCCCTTTGAAGCAGGGAGCTATCATGGCCAATGGTACTAGTGCTAAGTTTATAGCACAAGTGGTGACTAACTGCACAATAGACGGTAATAGTCTACCATTGACCGCAACAGTAATGGAAGGGCTGGGACAGGAGTTACTCCTAGGCATACAGTTTATGCAGGACTACAAAGTAACAATTCATACTCACCCTTTTCAAGTTGAATGGGTTCCTGGTCAAGCGGCACCAAAGAGCTCCCCTTCTTCAACTCGGTTGCAACCCATCCAACCAAAACCAGGAAACGACCTGGCCACCATAATTAAGGATGGGAATAACAAGACACCAGACGCCCGAATCTACACCCGGGTTAATATAGCAGGGAAGAAGCAAAGTGCACTGGTTGAAACGGGAGCACAGTACTCCTATATTTCAAAAGCAGTGTCAGAGAGTATAGGGAGGAGTGACTGCATCCGACCTAGACCAATATCACACAACCCACAACTTGCAAATGGAATGAATATGCAGGTGTTAAAAGAGTTGAAACTACCAACCATAGTGGATGGGAAGAAATGTCGCTCGACGAGAGGACCAGGGCCCTCCACCCGGCACCCGAGCTGGAGGAGAAGAAGGCCCCAGTGCACAAACACCAGCAACATGCCCTCCCCGCGGCACCCAAGCCGGAGGAGAAGAAGGCCCCAGTGCCCAAACACCAGCAACATGCCCTCCCCCCCGGCACTCGAGCCAGAGGAGCGGAAGGCCCCAGCGCCGGAACCTGCTAGGCAAGTTGGCCTAGTACAGGCAATGGAGGTGGAGAACGACCTGCCGGAATCAGTGTGTGAATTCCAAAGGTCACGCATTATTTATAAGCCCTACAACCGCCCTGGAAAGCGGAGAAGGGCGGGACGACCGCGGGTGAAAATTGTAGGCCCCAAAGGTCGATTCATGTGGCAAAAACCCGCCGATTGAGCTTCCGGAAGAAATTCCCTTTCCTCCTTTCCCCCCCCCCTCCTTAGTAGGAGTGGGGTGTCACAAAGTGATTGTGACCGGGGGGTGGAAAAGGGGGAAATCATGCTCGCCCTCCATCATCCCCCAGCGATCACGGAGATTGCGGGAGTACCAACCGCGCATCTGGTTCGCGCCGCCCCCGCTCAGGGCGCATCGTTGCCACTCCCCCCCTCCCTTCTACCCGCAGAGGGGAGTATTTAAGCGGCGGAGTGGCAACTGTTAATCACTTCGTCTCGGGAGCTCTCCCAAAGCAGAACAAAAGTTCGTTCTTGAGGTGAGCTTCCCCTAGGGTACAGCAAACGAGCTGTAACCCTGAACCGTTGCAGCTTGGTGCATCAAGCTGACATCGAGAAGTCGTCCGCCCCTTCCGTCCTCGACCTCGGTGAGCTGTTACAGACAGCTTGCTTCCTGTGCTTGCCGTTGCAGACAGCAAGCTCCTACCTCGACTTCCTTCATCCCAGGACCCCCCAGTAAGCAGTTTCAGACTGCTTACTTCCTCTGCTCGCCGTTTCAGACAGCGAGTGTCCATCCTCAAGTACAGCAAGCAGTTTCAGACTGCTTGCTTCCTCTGCTCGCCGTTTCAGACAGCGGGTGTCCTTCCTCGACCCCAAGTCAGCAGTTCCAGACTGCTCACTTCCTGCGCTTGCGGTTGCAGACAGCAAGCTCCCATCCTTGACCCCAAGTAAGCAGTTTCAGACTGCTTACGTCCTCTGCTCGCAGTTCCAGACTGCGAGTCCTTACCTACCCTGACACCCTCGGGCTAGCAGTTTCAGACTGCCAGCCGTCATCCGCAGTTGCAGACTGCGTACCCAATCCTCATGGTGAGCCATTGCAGACGGCTTGCTTCCTCCTCGCAGTTCCAGACTGCGAGTCCTTCCCTCCCCTGTCACCCTGTATCCTTGGGCTAGCCGTTTCAGACAGCCAGCCGTCAATCGCAGTTACAGACTGCGTACCCACCCTCCACAGGGGAACTGTTTTCGAGGGAGGAATCACCCTACCCTCAGGACGACTTTGGACCGACCTCCTCCGCCCCGACCTACACCGACTGAGTACAGTCCATCAGGAGCAACCCCTGATAAGTCGTCACCCTCTCTCGAGGAGACATCGAGAGAGTTTGTGACAATATGAAAGTTTACCCTTATTATGGAACCAAACTGATCCCAATAATAAAAATAAATTTAGAAGAAATGCCGCACTTACAAAGCTGCTTTTGATTTATGAAAAAATAAACCTGGAGCTATAATATCAGAAGTTAGGAGGAAAATTAATACAATTAATACCCCATAGCTTGGGGTGAAAAGCTTCTGCAATTAAATCCTCAGCAAAGAAATTTAGTGGAGAAAGCAATTAATTATGCTTTATTTGAGGCCAGTGAAGGTACATTACACAGACATTCTGTGAAAATTAATGAGGGATTTTAATAAAATAGTTCAACAATTACCTCTCCGGTAGGCAGTGTGGGCACCCCTGCTTTTGGGCCATTGCACCAGGAATCCAGTTCCACCCAATCTGATTCACTTGTGAACTTTTTTCTAGTTATCAGTAAAAAGATTTTAAATATATATTAGAAAAGATTTTCATTGCTGTATCATTAAAAGGAATTGTGTGTAATACAAGTGTTTCATGTTTCTTTCACATATTATCTCACATTCTTATTTCTTATTTGTATTTCATATCTATGTAAATAAAAGTTAATGTTTGAAAGACTTTCATTGGTCTTGTATTCCTAGTTCCTACACGAGATGTCTGATCAATGAAAATTCAAGTGTTATAAGGGGGCCCGGAATGAAAAAATATTTTTTCAAGAAATGGCCCGTGCCCAGACTGAAATATATATATTTTTTTTTCAAAGGAAATAGAACTGAAACACTGAAAGAAGAAAAAAAGAATGAATTAGCTAAATATTATCAGGTCTCTGTTTATTGCTTACTTTATCAATTACCAGATAGCTTTAGTGAAGGAATTCAGAAGCAGGATGTTGTGCCTTCAGGAAATGAAAATGGAGACATACCGAGGACAAAACACTCTTCAAACAAACTAATCTAGACTGTTATAAATCATGACGGCTGTGTCTCCACAGTGCAAATAAGGTAGGTGATGATAATATGGCCAAGCTGGTAATATGGCCAAGTAGTAATATTATAGCTAGTTTGAATGATTTTCACCAGAATGCATCAGGATACTCTCCCACCAGGTCACCTAGACTGGTAGAGTCCATTACTTGTGGGGTAGAAGCTTTTCAGAGCACGGTCGACATTTTTTTTCTGAGCTGTTGTGGAAAAATAGACGCTGTTACTAGATTTTGAAGGTAAGTTAACGACTATTTCTTTGTGTTTTGAGCACATGTGATTGATCTTATTATTGTTTTCAGAACAGGTTTTAATACTATATCGATGGGTAACATTGTTGAGTAAGCAACTGTTGGTACAAATTCTTTATTCTGGTAATAATTACAACCAGCACTTGTTGGTAATATGGCCAACTCTGGCAGTTGACCATATTAGTAGCACCTATTTAAAATGTTGGTTATAAGTAATTATTTTTTGTTTCCAGAAATGTATGCTGTGGAGCATCCTGAGGAAAAAAACGTGGGATCTGGAGTCAAGAGGGATTTTAAACCAAGCAAATTAAAAATGTCAGAGCTGACGTCAAACTGAAAAATAATTTACTGTACCATACTTTTATATTGACCAAATAGATTTAAGTACTAGTTATTCCATTTAATATCCTCATAACATATTTCTAAGGTACCTAATAGTTTTTTCTAAGGGGAGCTTATTTCACAATATCATGTTGGCCATATTACAATCATATGATTGTAATATGGCCAACAGGTAAAACATTGGAAAATATTTTTTTATAGGCTAATACTAAAAACTAGTTAAATAGGTTTATATTAATTTTTTTCATCAAACAAATAGATGTACTTCAAGGATACATAAATAATTTTACTTAAGTTTGAAAATTGTGACCAGAAAAATTTATCAATCCTTAATATGGCCATATTATCATCACCCACCTTATTAGAGGAAATTAATATTATTTTCCCATCGAATTTCTCAATGTACATTAGCATATACGAAGTAATGGAAAGTGGAGGGTTGTGTAGAAATCAAAGTCAATATTTTCCTTCATACAATATTTTGAATTCAGTGTCTTTTGAATCGGATATACACGTGTCCGGTAAATTGGCCTAGAGTAAACCGTAGGTACAGTGGCGTAACGTACACCCCCGCAGACCCCGCACCGCGGGGGGGGGGCCCAGAATGAAAATATATTTTTTCAAGAAATGGCGCGTTCGCAGACTGAAATATATATATTTTTTTCCAAAAGAAATAAAACTGAAACACTAAGGAAGGAAGAAAGAAAGAATGAATTAGCAAAATATTATCAGGTCAATGTTTATTGTTTACTTTATCAATTCGCAGATAGCTTTAGTGAAGGAATTCAGAAGCAGGATGTTGTGACTTCAGGAAATGGAAATTGAGACATACGGAGGACAAAACACTCGTCAAACAAACTTATCTAGACTGTTATAAATCATGACGGCTCTGTGTCTCCAATGTTCAAATATTAGAGGAATTTAATATTATCTTCCCATCGAATTCCTCAATGTATATTAGCATTTACGAAGAAATGGAAAGTGGGGGGTTGTGTAGATATCTAGATATCAAAGTCAATATTTTTCTTCATACTATCATAAAGTATTTTGAATTCAGTCTCTTTTGAATCCTTCAGTTAGATGCATGGAGGCCAGTGAACACATAAGACCAATGGTCTTATGGGTTCGTTACTGTAGGCCGGTGTACACGTGTCCGGTAAATTGGCCTCGAGTAAACCGTATGTATATTAATTGAGTTCGTGATCATGAGTTTTATCATTTGGAGTGCCATTTTTTTCATTTCTATTCTACTTTTCAACATGCTGCGTTTATGGTATTGTGATGTACGGACATGTTTTAGTTCTTTCTATTTTTTATCGACTAGTATACATTTTTAAACATTGTTCAGAAGGAATATTTGTTATACCCTTGATATATCGGATAAATTACGTGATTATTGTATAAGTATATAAATAATAGTTTTGGTTCAATTGTGTCAGTTCTTTCAACGCAGTTGAATTTTTTTCTTATAATAGGATCAAGTACTGTATAAGTAGTTAACGTTTTCTCTCTTCTGCCTCTTAAGAATAAATTTCTTAAATTTTTTCTCTTTTCCTGACTTAGTAATTTCGCGGTAATTTAGATGAAATGCCAATTGAACCTGTGCCCGTGTCTGCAAACGAGGCGAATTCTGAGTGAACACATTTTCTGGGAAAAGGAGCGAAGGTGCTAACAAGGAGGATGTGAATGTGGATTCTATGGAAGACATCAATTTCAAGGTTTCAAGATTAATTATTTATAATATAATCAACTCTCAACTACGTATTTCCATCTTTCAGGAGCCCTTAGGCTACAGCCAAATCATTAGACTAGCCCCCCTTGAAACATGATTGAATTTTAAAATTCAATAGATAAAAAGGTGTTTGGCTCTTACATAATTATAACTGCCCACAAAATAATTATCCAAGTTTTTCAGGGAGGGGGAGGCAATGGTGGTGGGGGATATTTATATGATTTTGAGGAGAGGGGCCCGGAAAATCGGTTGCGGGGGGGCCCAATTGGAAAACGTTACGCCACTGAGTAGACGACGATAAAATATTGAACATTGAACATAATCAGATAGTTATTGAACGCGGGAACAAACCACCTAACTTTCAAAAAGTTTTTGATAAAAACAGGCTTACTTTCTATTTTCATACCCACTAGATTCTGAACACATAAACAAATTTTGTTTAGAATATCTCAAACCGAATACTACGTATGGTGTACATTGTTAGAAAGAGGGTTCATTGAGTGATCACTATGAACAATTTTGCTGAAGTACGGTAATTAAGAGGAATTTCAATTCCATGAAGACTAAACGGTTTAAAAAATTTAATCTTGACATTACTGATCCCGAGGAACAAACCGAAGTGATTTCTAATTATCATACTGGTAAAACTTATCATAGAGGAATTTCAGAGAGTTATTCTCACATTCGACGACTGTACTGTATTGGCCTTCAATGATGCGTGATGTTAATGACTTTATAAACAAATGGCCCATATGTTTGAAAACTAAATACAAACGTCACCCCATTCGTGCGGAATATAAAATATTCCTAACAAACCCTTTGAAAAATTACAACTTGATGCCTTTCAGTATGACAAACGTAAATTTCTATCAATTATAGACTGCTTCTCGAAACAACTCATGGTCTACCCTCTCACGACTCTCAATCAAATTGAGGTAAAAGACTGCCTCTTCGACTATTTTTCTCTCTATCCAAGCCCCAAGATCGTCCAGATGGACAACGGCCGGGAATTTGACAACGCTGGTTTGCGCGATTTTCTAAAACTCTATGAAATTGAGCCCTACTATGTTACCCCTGGTCATCCGGACTCACAAGGGCTAATCGAACAAACTCACTCCACTCTAATTGAACTTCTTAACTCTATCCAGCTTCAAAATAAAAATAATACCACTGAAACTGGCCGTGATTGCGTTTAATAACGCACTCAATTCCGCTTTAAAAATGACACCAATGGAAATAACGTTCGGTATCTTTGAAAATCCAGTCCTGAATGACGCTCCGGATCAACTTATCCCTGAGGAGCGCACCAAAGAGTATCACGATAGATTACAGCTCATACATGGGTTGGTGAAAGACAAGATAGAGTTAGAAAAACAAACCAGGACAGAATTATTAAACAAAAATAGAGAAACGCACGTTGAAATCCCCGAAACCCCTTTCATTAAAACAATAACTTTCAATAAAAAGAACAAACCGAAATTCTTTCCAGTAAAATATAATACAGGACAAAATGATGCTACAAATCCCAACGCAATTCACAAACGGCCTTTTAAAATCCATCCCAATAGGATGAAAACAGTTTTTAAAAAATGATAAATTTGTTTCAGGACAAAATAATCCTCACTCTCCTGTTGCTGGTCCCAGCAGTGGCGTATAAAGTAACAGACTTGAGCAAATCAGCTGGCATTACACCAATTCGAGTACGGAACTCTTTCGTTATAAATGACTCATACACATACATGCACAACGTAAACATTGCACGACTACATGTAGAATTAACACATATTGAAGATGTATATTGAAGAACGCATATTGGACTCTGTGAACCTTTTAAGAGCTAAGGATGGTGATAAGAATCGTTCTAATATTTTACGTTTGTATTTAGATGATATTAAGTTGAAATTTGAACACATCTGTATGAATACTTTTAGAGTTAAGAGAGGTCTTATAAACGGACTTATGGTTCCGCAATTAGTTGGGTTACAGGAAATATGGATGCTGATGATAAAGCAAAATACGACAAAATATTAGAAAAAGTGCAAGCCAACGAATATCATTTGGAACATAACATTGAGAATCAATTGTCAATAAATAGAAACTTAATACGCAAATTTAACAATGGGATCAATGTCATTCATGCCAACAATGACAAGCTCAAAAACTATTTCAATTCGATTTCCAGTCAATTCACCTCAATGGAGCTAACTCATCAACATTCTTTCTTATTGAATACTTTGACTCCCATAAAAAAATAAAATAGATGATATTGCGACGATCTTAGAATTTTGTCGACTAAACATAATCCACTCAAGCATCCTGTCTCGGAACGAATTGTCTTTATTAATTCGTTCCACTAAATCACCTCTCATTTCTGATGTACCTGAAATTTTATGGCAACTAGGGTCTACATTGTCATGTGAAAAATGAGTATATTACTTACTTTATACAATTGCTTTTGTATTCTCATGCCTATGAGACATTTTTTCTATCTTATCCAGTTGTAAAAGGAAATGAATTGAGAACAATTGTTGAACATCCATCTTTCTTACTTCGAAAAGACAACTCATTGTTCACAGGAGATTGTTTATTAATCGGAAATAATTATTATTGTAAAAATACATCTGAAGTAATTAATAAATGTATAAATCAACTTTTAGATGATAAGGAACTTCATGATTGTAAATCTTAAATTATAAGTGAGTCTAAACCTTTTATAAGATACATTCCAATCATAAATAAGTACCTATTTAATGTTCAATATTACCTCTAGCACTATTAGTAAACAGAATCAAAACATTACAATTTATCCACGGATGACCCAATTATTGAACCGTGAAGAATCAGAAAAACTGTTCAATTTTCAAGAACCATACGTTTATTGGGTCATGTAACATTGCCCTAAAGGCCGCTACAGACGATCAAACATGTTTGACAACACGGTTTGCAAACCTCGTTTGTCAAACATGTTTGACCGTGTGGGGGGTCATGTTTGAAGGTTTGACAACACGTTTGAAGGTTTTCTGACAATGTCAGAAAATTTGTTTGCAAACATGAGGTTTGACAAACAAGTTTGATCGTGTGGGTGCGCTTCAAACATCAAACCTTCCAACCAGCAGGAAAAACGGTGGTAGTGGGGGTCATTTCCGTGAATCAGAGAAGTAGTTTCTGTGATTCACTGTCTGTGTCCGTCGTTCACGTTTCTGCCGTCAGTCATATTTTGGTTGTGAATGTTCTACTGTAGCAATGAACACCAGTAAGGCTTTTTTGACTGAATTTATTGAACTGTACCAAACGTTACCAGAATTATGGCGTGTAAAAAGCAGAGAGTACAGTAACCGTGATAAGAAGAATGCTGCACTCAACACCCTCCTCATCAAGTTGCGAGAAATCGAACCCGACGCTACTATTTTGGAAGTGAAAACCAAACTGAATACATTGCGCACCGCTTGGAGAAGAGAGCACAAAAAAGAGTTGAATTCCAAAAGATCTGGCTCAGGGACCGAGGATTATATACGAACCAGCTCTGTGGTATTACAAATTGTTGCAATTTGTAGCAGACCAAGAAACCCCAAGGCCGACCAAATCGAATGCGGAAGGAGATGTATTGCAGGTAAAGTATTTTTTTAATTTATTTTATTTTATTTATAAAATTTGTTACTGAAAAACAGCTGAACCAGCTGAAACAGCTGAACAGCTGAACCTCTAGTGCCATATGCCATAGCCTTCTAGTAGGCCTACAGTATTCTATTGATTCAGTACATAAATGTAAACAGTGACCGGTCACCGGATGTAGGCAATGAGTCATAATTGTTTTCAACGCAAAATCGTCGTCTTCACCTATAGGGAATTCATTTCAGCTTGATGTTTGGGGGAAATGAATTTTAATGAAGAAACTTTATAGTTTGCACTGAACTAGTAGAAATTATTTGTGTTTAACTTTATTGAAAAAATACTGTGCAATACAGTACCGGTACCTTACAAATTTTCAAATGACTCATACTGTATTATTTTTTTTCTCAAAAATACAGCAGTAATAAAATAATACACTATAGTACAGTAATTATAGAAATGATGCTTTTTAAATTTTTCAAGTGGACAATAATTTTTTTAAGTTTTTCTCTTGATACAGTTCTCCAAGTAAAAATGATTATCCAATATGTAGTAAAAAACATTATTTTCGAGTTTTGACCTGTATAAATGGTCTACAAACTGCACATTCTATCTTGCCATGGGACTGATCCTTCATTGTTGAAATACTGTAGAAATGCATCTCTGGAAGCAATTGCATCTGGCGAAGTTCTTCTGTTTGTAACCCTTTGTAGGTCAGCAACAGAAGTATTGTTATTGGTTGCTCATAATCCTGGTTGAGTTCGGCCTTCGTCAAAGTCGTCTGTGTCAATATCATCATGTTGTATATACATGCAAGCCTTGAGCGCACTCGACCGAAATCGGAGAAAGTTGTGTAAAACACAACAGGCAATGACGACTTTTTCTATGCTATCCAATTTCAGACTGATAGGCTTTTGGAATACTTGAAATCGTGCAACCAATATTCCAAATACATTTTCTATTACCCTTCTTCCTCTAGATAAGCGGTAGTTGAAAATCCGACGTTCTCTAGTCAGCTCTCTTTGGGGATATGGCTTGATGAAGTCAGGGCGCAGTGCAAAGGCCTCGTCACCAATGAAAACATAAGGCACCTCTCTTCCAGCCTCATGTAGTGGGCTAGGTTTTGGCAAGTTCAAAGAGCCTCTCTTCAAACGGTCGTAAAATAGCGTGTTTTCAATCACCCCACCATCAGATACCCTCCCATTTGTGCCAAAGTCACACATAACGAATTCGTAATTTCCATTTGCAATTGCCAATAGAACCATGCTGTTGAATCCTTTGTAATTGAAAAAGAATGAACTGCTGTTTGGTGGAGGGATGATGCTCACATGCTTGCCATCTATGGCACCTAAACAATGCGGGAAGTTCCATTGTTCGAATGTTCTTGTTACGTTCAACCAATCGGACTCAGTTTTGGGAAACTGGAAATCAGAAAAAAAATGCATGTTAGTAGGTAGGTAACTCGCAAATTGAATGGTAGGTACAAAACATTCAAGTGAATTAACCAAATGATTTTCTCATTTCTTTCAGGATTGGGAACCAAAAGACTCAAATGATGAAGAGGTACTAATTGACAACGACTCTCTATCACTTGACTCTTCACTTCCCTGCTTGAAGGTTTCAAAAGATGATCAATCTCAGGCATCATCTGTACCATCAACTAGAAAGAAGAAAAGAAGCCAAAAGCAAGAAGGTGCGCATGATGAAGTTCTTCAGATCATTGGGGAACAGATTAAAAAGCAGGCTGAGAATCCAGTCGTTTTGGATAGGTTTGCTCACTTGGGTAACAATGTTGGATGCAAGTTACGAGATCTCAAAGATGACATGCAATGAGCAATCGCTGAAAAACTCATTTCGGATGTATTGTTCCATGCAGAACTTGGACAGTTGACTCCACTAACATCAATTGAGCTTCAACGATCCAACCCATGTCAACAAACAATGAACACGCTGTCTCCTGGAATACGACCTGGTTGGCCAATGAATCAACCCGCCCATTTTTCGCATCCCCCATGTGAACCAACACGTTCAAACATCAATCCCCACCATGAGGGATATGGTGGATTACAGCCCATTGTTACATCCGAAAATGAACGGCCAAATTCAGCTACATTGACTAATTTTTTTAGTAGCGCTGACCCCCATTCAATGTAATGTAATTACACTACATACTTTCATCTACTACTATACTAATACTACACCATACTATACTAGTATAGTATATAGCCTAGTATAGTATACTTACTTATACTATACTATACTTATACACTCATCTACTATCACTTATCTACACTTATCTACTAACATACTATACTACTACATATACTATACATCTACTAATTCATATACTTTAATCAAAATATTGTATTGTATCAAAATTTCAATAAACTATTCAAGATTGTTTAAACTTCACTCACCTTGAAAAATTCTCTGTGCAATACATTCACAATAGCTTGGCATGTGTCAGGGATAATGTCGCTCAACGCCTGTGGCGAAATAACTGTAGAGAACTTCAAATCTTCATAATTTCTACCTGTTGCTAGAAAACGCAGAGTTGCAGTCAATCTCTCGTGAGGAGAAATGGCATTCCTCATGACTGTGTCTTGTCTTTTTATTATCGGAGAAACCAGGGAGAGCAAATACAGATAGCTATCCTCATCCATCCTCATGTAGTTGTGCCAATCTTGAGGAGCACACCTCAGTTCTTCTAAGAGATTAACGTGGCTGAAAGTTGCTCTTTCCAACAGCCACTCTTTCGCCCACAAAGATCTCTTTTTCGTGCATGCTTTTTTGCTGCTTCACTCCGGATGAGGCAATATTCATAACTTAAATGGTTAATATCCATACTCATATCCAAACTGAACAACGGTCAGAAAGAAAGCAACTTCTGAACTGTTGGAAGGCTGGTTTGAAGGTTAGCTGTTTGACGGTTGGTTTGAAGGTTAGCTGTTTGATGGTTGGTTAGAACGTGTGGATATGACTTCAAACCTTCAAACAAGTTTGAAGAAAATGTTTGCAAACCGTGTTTGTCAAACATGTTTGATCGTCTGTAGCGGCCTTAATGCTAAATGCAACAAAGCTAATGTCAACATTGAGCCGTTAGAAATTTTAGAAGACTACACAGCTGAAAATAGTTACCTACACTATTATATTATTCCAATTGGACTCTTTTTTCTTTTTGCTATTAATTATTGTGGTTATTTATGAAAACAAACATAAAATCTCATCAAAACTTTGTAATCAACACATTTCTCACAAGGAACAAGTAGATTGTGCTTTAGGTGGACCATGTCTTCCAACCTGAACAAATTTTTGGACTTGATTTTTGTTTGTGTGTATCTTAAGGAAATAATTTTTCAATAATTTTTATATATTGTGTAGTGGGTAGTATGGATTGTGTATTTCAAAGAAGTCTTGTTCTTGCATCATTTTGGGAGTCTTATCAGTTTTTGGTCGCTGAGGACAGCTCCAAACATGGGGAGGGAGAAGTTATATATCCATTGAGCTGACTCAACATTATAGATGGTATATAAGCTCTAGTAATTAAGATCTCTGGTTCTCATTCTGTTTCTTGTGTTGTTACTATGCCGGTGTGTGAGTCAAATAAATCTTTTTAAAAACAATGTCATTGGTTCCTTTTATTTAACTAAAGACATCTAAGATGATCAAAGCAAACACTTTCACCCAGTGGCGGCTCTGACAGAGAAATTTGAGGACACTACCCCCCCCCCCCCCCACATCATACAACTCCGCAAATATAGTTGAATATGGGCTCTATGTACTAATGAATAAAGGCTATTTTGAAAAACCGATTATACAGTAATTGTGAAAAATAGGAAATTTAATGTGTAGGCTCACTCACCATTCATATCAATAGAGTGCATAAGTGCTCCATCTTGAAACCTAGCACTGAATACAGCACATTATCCAGATTGTAAGCAGATGCTCAGATTTATCACAAGATTATCCTACTTCTCACTAATTCTTACTTTCAAAAGTGTTTCATTCAATTGATATTAATAATTCCCTACTAAATAAACGTCATTATAATTCTGTCATTTACTTTAAAAAGGGGCATTATTTTAATTGGCTCAGTCCAAAAACTGAATATGAGGCACACTAAATATAGAGTCAATCGGACAATAAAATATGTATTTACACTACTTAAAGGCCTATATCATCAGAAAGTTTTCAACAGTTTGATTAAACAGCAATATTTGAAAGTTAGCTCAATTTTACGGTTTTTAGCAGAAGCAAAATGTTCAATCACAACTTCATTGAAGTTGAGAAATTAAGAAATTAATTTTTGCTCGACTGAAAGCATTGCTAGGGAATTTTATCTTGTGCGATAGTATAGTGATTTTGTGCGATGGTATTATGCAGGACATTTTTAGAGGACCCGGCCTTTTTACTGCCAACCGCGTTTTGAAATCACAAACGTTATTTTTCAAATAATCCACGGAATTTATTTTAAATACAGTCAACTAATACTAATCACAGCTCACATTAATCACATTTGAATGGACAACTTGATGATTGAGAAAATAATACAAATTCCACGTACCACTACTGCATCCACAATAATTTATAAACAACCAATGAATTCTAACCTCAATTCTACTAAAAACTTTGAGGATAATTGGTGCCACATGATTGACGCATGCGTAATGAAGCTGCGGCCGCCGGCCGAAGAGCGTATTTTACAGCCGGGCTCATGTTGCCATTTCTCTCGTAGAGAATTTTTCATTGAATAGCATTTTCGATATGGCAGCACTGCTCTGGCCGGACGCAAGAGGAAGTGTCCCAGCAATGTCCAACATAGTTACAAAGGCTCGCTGAAAACCTCTTCTCGTACCACGATGCGGCTGATCATTTTCAACTATCTTACTGTCTATTTCCAGACTTCCACACTCTCTTTCCTCTTGTCAAATACAAATGAAAGAGGAAAATATAAAATATAGTGGAATTATTGTATTCTCAATAATTATGCAATTTATCACATATTGACAGGGTAGGTTAGGGAAACCCCAAAATCCTAATGAATCGTTCAATAATTCCTTAAAGGAAATTTGTGGGGATGAATACTTTGAGATTTGGAGTGTATGAAGAAGTGAATAATTTCAATATAGATAATATTGCCAAGAACAAAGTTTTGAACTATCTTCAGTTAGACCTGGGACAGCATATTATATTGACGGTAGTAAATCAATTGCACAATTATAAAGAGACTACATGGAGGAAAGCAAGAGAGAGAATAAACCCTATGGAAACGAGACAATGTACAATAGGATTTTCAATCATGAATTCAATTCAGTCTTTTTTTCACCAAAAAAATATCAGTGTAGCAAATGTGAAATATACAAGAATAGCAGTGATGAAGAGAAAGAGAAATCAAACCAGAATTTGATAGACATCAAGAGGAAAAGAATTAAGTAGAAAGAAGAAGGCTAATGATAAAGCTAATGTCAATAGTTCTCATGTTGTTGCATCGTTTGTCTTGCCAACACCTAGAGGCGAAATATCATCATTCTATTACAAATCTAAATTATCCACTTACAATTTACCATTTGTGAGCTTCAACAAATATGAATCGGCCAGGTTCATAGCTACATGTGGCATGAGTGTGAAGCGAAAAGGGGTGCAATAGAGATTGGCACATGCTTACTTAAATTTTTGGAAGAACAAGCAGAAAAGGCTGATTTGGACGATTTAGAGATCACATTGTATTCTGACAACTATTGTGGCTAACAGAAGAACAAATTCATCATTTCCTTGTATTTGTATGCCACAGCAAACTTGAAAATCAAATCAATCACTCATAAGTTTTTAGTTGTAGGGCACACCCAGAATGAAGGGAATTCCATGCACTATATTATAGAGGAAAATGTTAAAAGATCTCTGAAATCTGGAACAATATATATATGGTACGCCTTGTCAATATGTGACTAGTTCGATCAGCAAGCAAGAAAACGAACCCCATCGAAGTGATGGAGATGAGTTCAGATGACTTTGTTGATTTGAAATGGTTAGCTGAACATAGGTCATTTAATTTCAACAAAAATACTGAAGGCAAAACATTTAAATTTTCACATGTTTGTGTGTTCAGAACTGAAAAAAGTACAGGTCATTTTTTATATAAAATTTCTTACAAAGACGATTTCTTCAAATGTGTCAATGTTAAAGAAATGTCAAAGACAAGGAAATCATCAACTTTACAGATCTACAAGAACATTGTGATACCTAGAGCATAATTATAGTGGGCCTCTACCAACATCAAAAAAATATGAGGACCTTCAAAGCTTGGTTAATGCCAATCCCATTCCCAAGAGCTATGCGAATTTCTAAAAGTCTTTGAAGTACACCTTGCAACACTGCGGTTTTATATGTTAGGCCCATCAATCAATCAACAAATTTTGTCGTCTGCTGTTCCTTCAAACATTAATATTAATTTACGGTAGGCTAGAGAAAAAGTCAAAATTCATTTTTTACAATAAATTCGTTCAAGTTGCAGCATGATAATTCTATTAAATATTTTTTAAACATTTCCTTGAATTTGAAACTATTATGTTCATGCCTTATGCAACCTGGTAGATAACTAGCCTAATAAATTTTATTCCCATGTACGTTGGACTATGTTTAAATCTTTCTTTGTTTTTTTTATTGTAAAATAATTTTTATTTCTAGTATTATCTAATTGCCACGGTAATTTAGATTCGTTAGTTTTTAAATGTAATATTGTCTTATTAATGTACAGGCTGTACACCGTCATGAAGTTTAACTCACTGAAAAAAGGCTTACATGATTGCTGTCTCTTAAGATTTAGAATTATTCTTATTGCTTTTTTCTAATAGGAGTATTTTATTCAAGTTTGAGAAGCTTTTTTCTCCATAAATTTCAATTCCATAAGAAATGTGGGAATGGTTGTTACAAAGAACACAGTTTTTATCGAAGTAGTACACTGAATTTCATTCAATAAATTTATTTTAATTGATTCATAATTTATTTTGTATTCTTGACTTTTGCAGAATCAAATTCATTTATATTTATAGAATTCATAATTATTTTGAAGTCACTATGTGAAAATTGCAACATGTCAATGTCTGTTTATTTTGTATCAACTTTATGAAATTAATGCAATGTATTTAATGTACTGTTTGCGAATTTATTTACCTAAATTTTATTATTCTATTATTTTTCTGAATCCAATTTACATCATGACAGATTCATAAGTATCTAGTAGTCAACCATTCAAATAGGCTGCAAGATTTGAAAAAGAATCATTACAACCTCTTGAGACTACTTTCATTTCCAAATAAAAAATTATTATGCCTGTGAAGTTGAAAATAGTCATTTTTCAAAATCTGAGCCACTTGCAAGATCCCCCAAAAGCTGTGTAAGGTTGCAGCAATAGTGGCACAAATCAAAATAATTTTTTTTTTAATGATTTAATAAAACGTAATAACAAATAATTCAAGGGTGAGACCAACTATCGCTTATTCTTCAATGATATTCTATCTATAAGATAGAATAAAGTGAGAAATAATATTATGTGACTACTTTAAAATGCATTATGAAGGAACAGAAAACTTCAAATTGCTTTTTCTCGAAAAGTAATTTTTTAGACTTATTATGTTAACTGCAATGAGAGCATTGAATTGTGATTGAGTACATCAGAGTGGCCACTACTTTACAGTTCTCACTGATAAAATCAAACAAAAACGTTCCCTAGCTAGGAAAAGGTTAGAGGACAGATATGAGGAACGTGAAGACCGAGAAAATCCGTCTTATGCACCAGGGAATTACTAAATGATGATTTCCCTCGTTTTTTCTCAAATTTTCAGTTTATATCTGTTTTCCAAAAATTATTCTTTTTCTCACTAAAATCCCATTTTCCCAGCTTCTGTAAGAGAAACATGTTTTTGGCACTTAGAGGACAATATTAACATATGGTATCCTTTTATCAATTGGATATCACCAAAATAATTCTTAATATAATGGAAGACAAAACCATAGTTTTTTTATAAAGACTTTAAAAAATTAAAAATTGAGAAAAAATAATATATTAAAAATGATATGTCAAATTAAAGATGAAAGTACAACAATTCATATTAAAACAACAGTTTGATAATATCTCTTATAGTACGGTAATTGAAGTAATGGGTCATATCTACACACTGTGTAGCAGAGCCATACCCTTTGACCTGTAGGGGAGAGGGGTACACAGTGGGCCATTGTACACAGTAGGCCATTGTTTATATTTCACACTATGTTGCAGCCAGCTGACTCACGTAGTACACCCATAATGCAGTTCAGTATAAGGAACCTCCATATTGTTAACAGCTTCAGTTGTGAAGGAGGAGCTCATGTTATACTAAGGTTTGTATTTTAACTATATGAAAATTTTTATTTTTTGATTTTTTTGATTGTAATTGCAAACAAGGACAGTGTTCTAATTTCTTGTGAATATTTTTAAAATGTTAGGCAGTGTCTAAGGTACAGAATAACGTATTGTTTATCCTTCAGAGGAAGGGTCTATTCAGGACAGCTGATGAATCACAAAAAAAAGCAGGTAGTACACAGTGGGTCATCCATTGATGATACACAGTGGACCGGCCCACTGTGCACCACATTGTATTGAATGTGAGAGATTTATTGATCATTAAAAATATTTCTTATTGCAGCAAAATGTAGGAAAGGTTTATTTCAAATTGTGTTTGATGTCAAAAATGTTTAATGCTTTTTGGAATATTTAGAGGGTTTTACATAGATGAGGAAGTTAATAACAAACTTTTTCATATCAGCCTATTATTTAAAAAGAATTAAGCAGCTCTGTTTAACCCTTGTAGAATATGATAAAAATAGATAAATATTGGATGACCTTCTGGCTAAGACCGTTTATGCAGCAGGGACCAACGGCTTCATGTGCTTTTAGAATTTGATAATTACCAAGAATAAGGCAGGATTCAAACCCACAATCATGGTTATGAGTGCCTAGCACTCTAATGACTAGGCAACTGAGCAGCAACAAGGTCACTTATGCAGTTTATTTGAATTTTTCATAAGCTACAAGCCAGTTTATTTGTGTTTCAATTAAGTATTCTGTCTTTCATCACCTAGTTGACCGTATCTACTTATTTCAGATGCTGAGAGCAGAAAGGCCAAGGAAGATTGCCAATTTCAAGGTTGATGACATGGTCCTTGCCGTCAACTTTGTTTTAAATGGTGGGAGCACACGACAAGCAGCTGTACTATTTAAAATTTCAAGGACCACTCTCCAGCATTATGTTGAGAAGAAGAGGAGTGCTCCACTTGGAACTGAGGTTAGAATGGAGCCGAAATATTCAGTGAACCAAGTACAGGGTGGCGCAGAGAAACGGGAAATTTTGAAGTTGTTGTTGGTATACCTGTGCGTCTCGTAGGAGTGGGGGATAGAAGTCATGACGCCAAGTAGTAACGGACATTTAGTTGAGATGGAGCAGTGGAGTGGTGCGGAGCGCGCAGTCGCTGTGAGAGCGTACTACAAAAATGGCGACAGTGCAACAGCTGCACAACGAGTGTTCCGACGCCATTATGATATTCCTCCCCGCGGTCGAGTTCCTTCTTCACATGCCATATCAACATGGGTTCGGAATTTTGAAGAGACTGGTTCGGCCTTAAAGAAGAAACCTCGTGGGCGTGTAGTGACTGTTCGAACCCCAGAAAACGTTGAAGCAGTGCGAGTCGCAGTGGAAAGGAGTCCGCGTCGTTCTGTACGAAAAATCGCCTCATCATTGCAACTTGGCCGTTGGAGCATGCAAAGAATATTGCACGGCCTCCACTTTCATCCTTACAAGCTTCAGATTGTTCAAGCTCTAAAACCAAATGATGGTGAGTTACGCTTGCAGTTTTGTGAACAGCTACTGACTAAAATCAATGAAGACGCAAACTTCATTGAAAATGTTTGGATGTCTGATGAGGCCCACTTTCATTTAAATGGACATGTCAATAAGCAGAACATGCGTTACTGGGCTCACAGAAATCCCGCTGAACTTCATCAACGTCCGTCACACAGCCCCAAAGTTACTGTATGGTGTGCAGTGTCTTGTCGTGGGGTGATTGGACCTTACTTTTTTGAAGATGAAAATGGTTCCACTGTAACTGTCACATCTCAACGTTACATTCAAATGCTGGAGACATTTTTTGCTCCACGGCTTCATGCTTTTCCAGATATTGACATTCAGCAAACCTGGTTTCAACAAGATGGAGCCACCCCACACACTGCCAGGCTGTCAATGGTTGCATTGAGACGTTTGTTTGGAGAGCGCATAATTGCAAGGAACGCTAACATCGCTTGGCCTCCACGGTCTCCAGACCTTTCAGTATGCGACTTCTTTCTATGGGGCATCTAAAGAGCGTTGTGTACCAGACTAGGCCAAGAAATCTTATTGAACTCAAGACTCAGATTGAAGAACACGTCGCCAACATCCCAGTGGACACATTGCGTCGCACAATGATAAGTCTTCAAAACCGATTGAATGAATGTGTTAGAAATAATGGACAGCACTTAAATGATGTGATTTTTAAAAAGTGATTTTTAACTTAACGAGTATTGTAATTTCCACTCTTGCCTTACACATTTTCAGCATTAAAAAATTTTGTTTTCAATTAATTGGTTAATTATGATTATTTCAAAATTTCCTGTTTCTCTGCGCCACCCTGTATTTACTCCTGAATTAGAGTCTATGCTAAAAAAAAAAAACCTGGTCACTTGTGCAAATATGGCATATGGTCTCAGCAGTTTCTGTGCTAGGGTATTGGCATATGATTTAGCTGTTGCAAACAAGAATCTGTGCTAGGGTATTGGCATATGATTTAGCTGTTACAAACAAGAAGGTGCCAGCTTCATGGACAGTTCATAAAGCAGCCGGAAAAGATTGGTTTCAGAGTTTTTGGAAATGAAACAATCTTTCTCTCCGCAAACCAGAAGCATGCAGCCTTTCCTGACTCACCTCATTCAACAGGAAGAATGTTGGGCAGTTTTTCAACAACTTGAAGGAGGTGCTGAAGAAATATCCTGAGTTGGCAGACCCCTCCCGCATTTACAACTTGAACAAGACCAAAACCCCTACAGTGCAGGAACCACAAAACATTGTTACAGAAACTGGAACCAAACAGTTGAATGCAGCTACAAGTGGAGAACATGGTATTCTGGTGACAACATGTGCAACCATCTGTGCTACAGGAACCTTTCTGCCTCCAGTAATGGTTTTTCCCAGAAAACACTTCAAAGATCATATGATCAATGGTGCACCTGCAGGGACGCTGGGGTTAGCTAATCCATCAGGGTGGATGTCCAAAGAACTCTTCCCAGAAGTACTTCAACATTTTATCAAACACTTGCAAAGTTCCAAGGTCCGTTGCACCCTATCAATTTATGATAACCTTGAAGCTCATCTCCAGGGGTGCCCTCCCCCCCCCCCTAAGCCTCATGACGCACCCCCCCCCCCTAAATTTAGAACCACCCCCCCCCATAAATTAGCCCCCACCCAAAAAAATTCGAAAAAAGCCCCCTGTAAAACTAAAAGAAGATTTTTATAACTATTGAAAAAATTCAAAACAAGTCAATAATATACAAAATGCATGTATATTTCTTGAGATTCTTTACATAGGTAACATTTTTTTTGTAAAGGTGAAAAAGAAATATCAATGAAATGAATATTTGAACTTCTGCTCAATAAACTTAATTGCAAAATAGCTAAATAAGAATTTGAACCTAAATGGTTTTTAAACAATAAAATATTATTAAAAATACACAATGTTCAATAAAAATGAAATACCTATAAGTTTATGTTCAGTGTACCAATTACATTAAGGTTAAATAATTCTACAAAGTTGTTCCTTTAAAGGAAGTGAAAACAATGAGTTAATAACTTCATTTGTAAAACACAAAAATTCAAAATACTAAGTCATTTATTGGACAGTAGTTAAACAACAGGTTATTTACTTAGTGTAGTATCTTGGGAGAATTTATGTAAGGATGAAGTAAATAAAAAGCACACATTTCATGTATAGTTATTTACAACACACAATCGAAAGAAGTGTCTTTCAGAAACAAAATAAAGACATAGTTATGAAAAATTACTGAATTTTTAGTATTTTGTAAGTTTTGCTATAGCAGTTCTTACTTATTAGTAAGTAGTTATTGTAAAATACATGAAAAACATCAACAGTTTGAAGTGAAGCATTTTAAATTTCTAGGCTGTGACCATCATCTACAAGTTAGCTAGGCACCTTCTAAGCTTGTTAAATCTATCTCTCTAAACCCCACATAGAAGTATTTGTCTTTGGGATGAGGAAACAGAAAACCTTTCAATTATTTCTTTGTTAGAAATAGACTATATAATAAAAGTATATCTTTTTCTGCAGCTAGAACCATTAGATTGGACAACCATGATCCATAGCTGATCTGAGTCTGTTTTTGATAATTTTAAATCGACTTATAGCTCTTTCTGCTGATTAAGTAGTAACGGTTAAGGAGAGTAAAGTTGTATAAACCACTTTCAGAGCACTCGCTTAGTGTCTTGCTAAGTTTGAATAATAACTTCCTGCACAAATCCTAAACATAACTATTTTAGCAAATTCATATTCAATTGTATAATAATAATTATAAATATATTTTCATTAATTGACATTCTATCTGGTGACTTTGTAGTATATTTTTGAATGTTGTCACATTAAACACAGTTTCAATCAACCTTATGCCCCCCCCCCAAAACGGTTTTTGGACCCCCCCCCCCCCCCAAGAATTTCAATGACGCAGTCTGCGTCATAGCCCCCCCCCCTGTGGGCACCCCTGTCATCTCTCTATTGAGGTTGTTGATAAGGCTCAAGCTAATGGGGTCAGCATTGTGACACTGCCTCCACATTGCAGTCATAAGATGCAGCCACTGGACAAAGCAGTCTTTGGGCCCTTCCGAACAGCTTACAACACTGCATGTGATAATTGGCTGGTGAGCCATCCAGGTAAAACCATTACAATCTTTGATGTTGCTGGATTGATGTCCTTGCCTTTTGACAAATCATTCACACCAACTAACATCAAATCTGGATTTTCAAGCACTGGAATATTTCCACTCAATGAAGACATCTACACAGATAACAACTTTCTGCAATCTGCAGTGACAGACAGGCCTCCAGCAACAGCTGAAGATTTGGATGGACAATTGTAGGTGATGATGATGATGACAATGTGGTCAATGACAGTCACCAGTTAACATCAGACTGTTCCCATCCAAACACATCAATGACAGCTCCAGGAACATCTACTCAAGTCATATCACCAGAGGAAATCAGAGAATATCCAAAGGCTGGCCCAAGAAAAGTAATACAAAACAAACAAATGAAATATTCCACTATAATTACCAGCACTCCTAAAAAAGACACCATGGAACAAGGATTGCAGGAGAAAGAAGCACTGTTACCAAAGGTTTCTAGGAAAACAACAATTCCTGCAAAAAAGAAGTTGTTTCTGCCACCAGTTGAGAATTCTGATGAGGATGACAAAGAATCAGACTTTTCAAGCAGTTCATCTGATGAGGAGGTCATGGAGGATACATTCTTTGACAATGAACCAAACCCACTGCCTACCAAATGGGTGTTGGTAGAATACAAAGGAAGAAAACACATCAGGATGTTTTATATTGGACAAGTCAGAAGTCAATGGTGAAAACCTGACAATCAACTTTCTCAAGAAAGGAAATAAACAATATACATTTCCTTCAGTGAGAGATGTGGGAATTGTTGCATTGTCCCAAGTGAAAAAAGGGTTACCAGAACCACAAATCTGCAGAGGACACTATGAATTCAGGTGTGCATATCCACAACACCCAACATATGTGTCGCTCATTGTCTATATAAGAAAGACATTCTAATTCTATATTTTTTTATATTTTCCAATTTTCTAGAGCCCTATGTCTACCTCATTTATTTTTATGAACAATTTATTTTAATTTCATTAACATTTAATTTGTAGGCTAAGCTAGGCCAATCCAATTTTCTTATTTTTTACTTTTAGATTTGATGAACAATATCTGTTATTATTTTATTAACATTTAATTTGTAGGCTAGGCTCTATTATCAATTTTTCACTTTTTGATTTGATGAACAATTTATTTTTATTTTATTAACATTTCATTAGTAGCCTATGCTATATTATCCAATTTTCTTATTTTTTACTTTTTGATTTGATGAGGAACAATTTATTTTTATTTTATTAACATTTCATTTGTAGGCTATATTATCCAATTTGTAATCTTTTACTTTTTCATTTTTATATGATAAAATTGAAACAACAAAATGCATTTGTATCTGTGTGTCATTGTGTTGGATCCTGTGGGCCACTGTGTACACCCACACGACCCACTGTGTACACCTATGGTACACAGTGGGCCACTCAGTATGACAAAAAAAAAAAAAATTACATGCAATGTTGGATGGATACAGAAAATTTTCATGGTTCATATAGTAGCCAAATAAGTAGCTTATGTTATGAAATTGAAATGGCTCACTTCAAATCAAAATACTGGCCTCACCATTGAAAAATAAAAAAAACAGGCCCATTGTGTACCTCTCTCCCCTACCCTCAAGTCAAAGCCCAAACAATTTAGACTCTAATGAGGTTCACAACCAAATAGTAATGATGAGTTAGGTGAGGATATCAGTGAATCTGCAATTTTAGTTGTTGAGGTTAAGCCTATCTCTGTACCTGTTAGGCTGGGTTCACACAGCATTGTACTGCACATTTTTTTGCAGAGTATATTTCAACAAATAAACAGTGGCACATACATTGCCATAGATTTGTTCACACATCTATTGTACTGCAAAAAATCGTACTTATATTTAGATGTTTAACGGATACTCACTGGACTAGTCAAGCAAATTGAATGAATCAGATTGCAGTATCAAATAATCTGCCAGTGTATCTTTCACATGGCATGTTATCATACATTTTTCAACACACAGCAACCGAACATATTGTTGAGTTTTGATCAGAGCATCATTTGGATTGTAACATATTTTAATGGTATTGCACATGGTTTAAGTCTGTCATTTCAAAATGGTTGAAGAATCTTCTATAGATGATTTATTAATCTCATTAGTGGAACAAACCCCCTTTTATGGGGTAAAACTACTGATCTTTATCAAAATCGAGTCGCAACTTAAATGGCATGGAAGGAAATCATGTTAGTATTGGATCCAAATTTCGAGACCAAGGATGAAAAAGCACGACATGTATTTTTTATTAATGATTAATAAAATATATTTCCATTTTGCAATGAGACATTGTAAAAAATCATTAATTTGTTAAAAAATAGTCTGCAAAATAATACACTATTTGCTTGAACGTTTCGAACTGATATACTTTGAATATTGTCAAACAATTGACAACTCGCCACATCGTCAAAATTGTGTCAATCATGTTCCCAGACATAACTGTGTAATACGATTCATGTTTTTACGATTTCTATCATTAGACTTGGTGGAACATCAATAGTCTTATGTAGGTTTCTCCATTTTCCTGCTAAATTACCAAATGCACACTCCAAGTATATTCTTGCCCTGCTCAAGCAGTAATTAAAGATTTTTATGTACATCTTAGGCAGGATGCACACAGGAGAAACCTGTTTCAGGAAACCGGTTTCAAGAAACGGGAAACTTTAGTTGCTTGCAACAGATAGATTAGATTAACACAGGGCTGTGCACACAGCGTTTCATGAAACTGTAGTTTCATTGATTTCTTGAAACTGGTTTAAACGAAACCCAAAAAACAGATTTCGTATAGACTACAGTTTCACATTTCAAGTGATTTTACTATGCAATAAATTTTATTAAGGCGGGATGCACACCGGAGAAACGTGTTTCGTGAAACAAGTTTCAGGAAACGTGAAACGAAAGTTGCGCGCAATCGACTGATAAGATTTACACAGAGTGGTGCACACTGCGTTTCATGAAACTCCAGTTTCTTTGATTGCGTGAAACCAGTTTTCGTGAAACTCGAATAATCGGTTTCCTTTAGCTGTAGTTTCACGTTTCGCGTTGAGAAATTGTGTTATTTGTGTGATATTGTCTGATTTGTACAGAAAATTATGGCAGAAATTTCATTCCAAGCAAAGTTGGCCGAAGCTGTTGAAAAACGCCCGTGCCTTTACGACTTCAAACTCAAGGAGTACAGCAACAGGGATAAAGTTCGAATTGCATGGGAAGCAGTGGCAAAAGAAGTGAACAATTCAGGTATTCACGATTTTTCATATTCATTTTTATTTATAATTTAAAAATGTTTGTCAGAACCAGTACATAATAAATATTATTACATCAGCAACACACATTTATTTAGCAATTGCAACAGCAATTTAGTTTTATGGAGAAAAAAAATGTAAAGTAAAAATAATAAATAAATAACATTCTCAGCATTTGATCCTGCAACATCAAACTTTATATCTCATTGAATTAGCACATTTATTATAATAATAATACCAATAAGATACTGAATAACATCATATTGAAACTACAGTTGTACTGAGGTCCTAACCACCTGTTGTCTTCCACCACCATTACTACCTAGGTAAACCTAATCACTATCTTCATGATTCGTTTGCCATTGTGAAGGGATTGCGATGCCGGGAATCAAAAAGTATTTGGTAAGATATTCCCTGACAGCCTTTGCTGAAGTGAAATTTGTACTTGCATTGATAGGCATATTATGATTTTCATGACATTCAGCGTTAGAGAAATTGTTTTTAGCTGTATAAGGAATACCTTCTAATATTCGGATGTAATTGTGCAACACGCATGCGCTTGCTATTATGGATTTGACTACTTTTTCTGAACAAGCGATTGGCACATCAAATACTCGGAACTTTGACGTAAGCATTCCAAACGTGCATTCTACAGTCTTGCGACCCAAAGTCATTCGATAATTGAAAATTCGTTTTTCATCAGTCAAAGTAGCCCTCGGATATGGCCTCATTAGGTAGGATTTAAGAGGAAAAGCTTCATCGCCAACAAAGAAAAATGGAAAAGGAACGTGATTAGCGTCAAATGGTAGAGGCTGTGGTTGTGGTAAATTTAATTCTCCTCTTGCCAACCATCGCCCTAAACGTGATGAACGAAATACACCCCCATCACTGTTTCGGCCTAAATCTCCCACATCAATGGTTGTAAAACAGCCATCTGCATTAGCACATGCCATAAGTTGAACCGAAGTGTAACCTTTGTAATTAAAATAAGTTGATCCTGTGTTTTTGAATTTTTTAACTCGGACATGCTTGCCATCTATTGATCCGAGACAGTTGGGCAAACTCCAAAGTTTGTGATAGCGCTGTGCATTCTGCTTCCACAAGTTTTCATCGGGAACTGGCATGTACAGTGGTTGCAAACATCTCCATATTGCATCCGTTGTCTCAGCTACAACCAAACCAACTGTACGTTCCCCTCTCTTGAATTGTTGAGCCAATGACTTGAACGAGCTGCCAGTAGCCAGATATCTGAAAAACAAAAATAATATTATGAATCAACAAAATTGAAATATTTATTATTATCAATTTTTGCTAGTAATTCAATTTTGTGTTTCTATCAAGTTCTTCCTAGCAAGGTAGAAAGAACAACCTTGCTAGAAAGAACTAAGTAAAAACACAAAATTAAAGTAGATTGTAGGCCTAGTCTTGTAATTACTAAACGAAATGGCTACTATTCATTTTTATGTTTTGTTTCAGTAAAAGAGTGCAAGGAGAGTTGGAGAAACATGAGAATCGTTTTCACGAGAAACATCAAAACACCACCATCGGGTTCCAAAGCCAAAAAAAAAGTGTGGCCTCTTCTGAACACCATGATGTTCCTAAAATCATATGTGGTTACAAAAGGAAACGATCTGCCAGGAAATCTACCATCACCACCTCAGTCATTGGATGATGAACGATCAGTAGTCAGTGAAACTCATGGAGGAGAGAATTCTCGTGAGGAAGAAGAAGAAGAAATGGAGAGAGAAAATGTAGCATCTTCACACGAATTACAATCTATGGGACCTCCCCCCAAGACAAATAAAAGAAGCAAGTCAACTACTGCCAATGATGTAGTCTTGGATTACATCACGTCTAGAACCACGGCCTCAAAGGATACTCCCAGAAAGCATTTCCTGATAAGTTTGCTTCCAGATGTTGAAGAAATGACTCCAGCCCAATTCAAAAAGTTTCGAAGGGATGTTGTTGGCCTCATTGATCGAATTAATGAACCATCTGAGCCAACTGCTGAAAACGGCACGTTTCGCTACCAGCAGCTGCCGTATGCCAGTCCAATATCTCCACATTGTTCGTGGTCTGGGGAGTCAACATCATGTGCATCAACATCTTCTACTACCAATCAGTCTGATGCCAATCAGTTCCCAGAAACCAATACGCCAAATGATGAACTCTACACAGACCTGCAACCCTATCTTACACGGAAATTCGAATAACTTTACTATTCTCTATTGTCCTTTTTCAAGTGTTCATACACAATACTCCATACGCAATACTCCATGCTATTAATTAATTTGATTATTCTAAATTTAAATTTTTTTTTTAAATTTAAAAATTTAAATTATAATTAGTTATTAATTGTCATTATACTTTATTATTTTTTTACTTCATTTTTTTCCTCTTTGATCTGTGCTGTTTCAAACTACTAGTGGCTAAGAAAAAATAAACTATTGTAACTGAGCTAATATACAAAATGATTTTCACATACCTCAGTGTAATTGTCAGTTTTTCCTCTGCACTCACAGCCAGCCTCCAGTTGGTGTCCCTCCTTGTTATTTGTGCACCGACCAATGCCACCAAACGATCAAAAAGTGGCTTAGACATTCGGAAAAAAATCCTTAAATTTGATAGGATCACTTATGAGCAAGTTCTCAACAATGAGGGAACTATGATCTCGATCCCTGATCAGTGGGTGTACCCAGTATTTTCGTCTTTTCTTTTTATTCCTTAGCCACCACGACAAAATGACCACATCGTCATCAGAATCCATCATGAAACTGACAAGAAAACAGTTTCTTTTGTATGCATGCGCGAGTGAAACGGATTGCATGAAACAAATTTCATGAAAGGGTTTTCACGAAACGCGTTTCTCTGGTGTGCACCGCGCCTAAGATGTAATAATTCTTTCTAGCTTCAATTTTTCATTTAGTAACGCTTGTGTCAGTATGACAGACATTTCTTTCCAAGCAAAGTTGACGGAAGCTGTGGAAAACCATCCCTGTCTCTATGATTTCCACCTAAAGGAGTACTGCAACAGGGATAAAGTACAAAGAGCATGGCAATCAGTGGCAGAAGAATCGAACTCATCAGGTATTTACATTTATTACATATTTAAATAAGTACAAAACAATAAACCATATGTCAATTAAATACTAAATACCAAATACATATTATATTGTTTTGATAAAAAAATCAATTCTAACAAATAGCAAACAAGTTTTAAACGTATGTTTTCAATTTTGATGTAGAAAACACTCAAAAGTTACAAAAAATTCAAATTAGTGATTTTAGATGAAGAAATGGAAAAACTTAATTATTAGAAAAATTCAACTATTCAACAACCTATTTGGATAGTATTCTGCTATGAAACAGTTGATGAATACAGTATTTATCATTCAGTATAAATTAATATAGTATAAAATACAGTTTAAAATACGGAAATACAGTATCAATTCATTCATCATGTTTAAGCTCATTTTGGTTGAATAGTAAAAGAAATAAGTGATATAGATTACTCCTGATTATTATCATCAATCCAACAACACTGACTGCCAGTTGCACAAATGAAAATTAAATTTAACCACTGTAGATGACGTCATCATCTCAATAGGGAAGTTGTTGCACTGACTCCATCAAATGGCGGCATCTTACAGTTGTTAAATTTAATTTTCTTTTGTGCAACTGGCCGTGTGGTCTGTACCTAATCCCTGTTTTCATGATTCAACTCACATTGTGGCGGAATTGCAATGCCTGGAATCAAGAAATATGTTTTAAGTTAATTCCTGATAGCCTTGGCTGTTTTTAAATTTTTGTCCACAATACGATGACATACATTTTCATCACTGCCCTTAAATTCTGGGAAAGAAGGTTTATAAGCCACAACTTCAGATTTCTGGATATAATTATGCAAAACGCAGGTGCTTGCAACTATAGGCTTGACCACTTTCTCAGAACAACCAATAGGGACATCATGGAACTTTGACCTCAGCATTCCAAAAGCGCACTCTATTGTCTTGCGACCTAAAGTCAATCTAAAATTGCAAATTTGTTGTTCATCTGTCAAAGCAGCTCTTGGGTAAGGCTTCATAAGATACATTTTGAGAGGAAATGCCTCATCGGTGACAAAGAAATATGGGAAAGGAGCTTCATTAGCGTCAAAAGGTAGAGGATGTGGTCATGGTACATTCAACCCATCTTGATCCAACCACCAACCTAAACGTGAAGTACAGAATACACCCCCATCACTGTTTCATCCTAGATCCCCCACATCAATAGTTGTGAAACAGCCATCTGCATCAGCACATGTCATAATATGAACAGAGCAATAACCTTTATAGTTAAAATTAGCTAATCTTGCATGTTTAAATTTTTGAATTCTGACATGTTTCCCATTGATCGACCCAATACAGTTCGGCAAACTCCAAAGTTCCAGGTAGCGCTGTGCTATGCTCTTCCACATATTTTCGTCAGGAACTGGCATGTACAATGGTTGTAGACAATTCCATATTGCCTCCGTTGTTTCGACTTGAATCTTATGACAATCAATTATAAATTATAAATTTGAGCATGTAGCACAACAGTTTTTGAAATGTGTCAAAAATGCCATATGCTATATATATATATATATGTTTCTGCTACAACCAAACCAAGTTTGTTCCCCTCTCATGAAATATTGAGCCAAAGATCTGAATTAGTGACCAGTAGCAAGGTACCTGAAAAAGAAAAGATTAAAAATGTAATAAATTAATACAATTAATTTAATGTTTTGTTTCAGTGAAGGAATACAAAGAGGCTTGGAGGAACATGCAAATTGTATTTACCAGGAATATTAAATTACCCCCATCTGGTGCCAAGGCCAAAAAGAAACCATGGCCACTTATACAAAATCTTATGTTCCTGAAGCCCTATGTTACTGCAAAAGGGAGAGATCAGCCAAGTAATTTACCATCTGTATCAATAGTTGACAATGCATCAGCAGCCAATAACACAGCCGCCAACACACAGGAAGAGCATGTTGATGATGTACCTTTGGAATAGGAACCTGTTGAGGACGAAGGTGAAGAAACTAGCAAAGGAAATGAGGCTGGAAATTCATGTACAGTTGAACCTAGGACAATCAAAGCTCTTCCCCCCATCCAAAAAACAAAGACAGTCAATTTTGATGCGGTAGTATTGGATTACATAAAGTCAAAAAAGAGTGTCGCTAGTGAGAATCCCAGGAAACAATTTTTGAGTTTATCAACAGATGATGAAGAAATGACTGCACCACAATTTAAGAAATTTTGGAGGGAGGTTCTCCATTTGATTGATACCATTGCTGAACCTGCATGGAATACAGCATATAGCCAGTCATCAATGAGTCCAGTCTCAACACAGTCATGGTCAGGGGAGTCTTCACATTCAGCATTAGCTGCCAATCAGATTCCACATTCAGCATCAGCTGCCAATCAGATTCCACATCCTCAAAACCACACTGATGAGCTGTATATTGAACTGGCACCTTTTCTTACGAATAAACCCTTTATTGCTGATAAGGATCAGCAAAATCAGTAAAGTATCAGTAGGATTTTATTTTGTACTCTATTTTGTAGGATTTTAGGACTCTATATTTTGTAGGATTTTACTCAGTAGGATTTATTCTACTATTTAGTAGCAATACTGTATCAGTAAGATCATCAGTACAATAAGTTACTTTTATTGTTTTATGTGTAATGCAAAAACTTTGGCAATAATAACACAGTTTAAACTTACCTCAGTGTGATTGTTAACTTTTCCTCAGCACTCAATGCTAACCTCCAGTTGGTGTCCTTCCTTGTTATTAGTGGGCTTACTAATTCCACTAAACGATCAAAAAGAGGCTTTGACATCCTGAAGAAATCTTTAAATTTGACAGGATCACTGCACAATTCACAAGCTACAACGTAAGTACTGTGTTGACGGTCCCTGATCAATGGGTGAACCCAATACTTCCTTCTATTCTTTTTTTTTAGCCACCACCACAAAATAACCACGTCATCATCATCTCAATCCATCACGAAACTGAGGAAAAACTGTTTCTTCTGTGTGCATGTTTGAAATGAAACTGTTTTCTTGAAACCAATTTCATGAAATTGGTTTCCTGAAACAGGTTTCTCCAGTGTGCATCCTGCCTAAGGCACTCTGAAAAAACGCTCCATTCATGAAACGTGAAACTGGAGTTGCTTGAAACAGCACATAAAATTAACACAGGCACACTGCATTTCATGGAACTAGTGTGTGAAACGTTGTTTCATGTAACTCGAGTTTCACATTTCATGAGAAACTTGTCTTCATTTCGCATTTTTTGCAGTATTTCAGTGATTTGAGTAGCAACAATTTCTTTTCAAATGAAGTTGGCAGGATCTACACAAAAGTATTCCCTCTTATATGATTTTAATTTGAAAGAATACATCAACAGAGACAAAGTGCAAAGAACTTGGGATGCAGTGGCACAAGAAATGGAAAGCACAGGTTTGACTCAATTTTTATTAGTATTAGCATACAAGCAATAAAATAATAATATAAGAATAAATATTCAAATCAATTCAAAAATTAGCATACAAATAATAAAAATAACAGAAGAAGGTAGATGTTTCTTCTGAAAAGTAAACACAAGTTAAGTAGGCTACTTGTAGCAATTATTGACTTAAATGTACAGCAATGTACAGACTTAATGTATATTTCAGATAAAGTTTGGTATATGATAGTGAGTTCTGAAATTCAGAAAGGTATTGGGAGTCTAAACGCCAATACATTAATTTCATCTTGCCTGCAAATTGAAGAAATTTCCTATAGGAGGCCAGTAGATAATTCAAAGAAAAGGTCTGTATCAATTGGTTATTATTTACAAGTTGATCATGTGAAAACCAGTGTGTAAAACATTTTTTGGGAAACTATCTATTTCTGAAACGTTTCTGAGGAACTCTATTAAAAAAACTTCCGATGTAGGCCTAGTTTCAAGTGAAGAAAGAGGGAAGCATATTCCATCAAATAAGATCTCTGACCCAATAATAGAGAGGATAAAAATTCAAATAGAGAAGTATCCAATACATGAAAGTTATTATAGTAGAGAGAGATCAGGCAAATTGTATCTTGGCCACCATTTGAATATTTCTGTAATGTATAAGAATTATGTTGAAGATTGCAAGAGTGATGGGACTGTTGTAGGAAAAGAATGGCCTTTTTTGGATAATATCCAATGAAAATTCTAATATTTCATTTAAGCTTCCAGTGACACTTGTGACAAAATATGTAATCTACACAGATGTCAAATAAAAAATTAAAAATCTGAAGATGTGACTGAAACTATAAAAAATAATCTTGCTGTTCATCAGTGATGCAGGATCTCAATACAAATTGAAAAAATATGATAAAATGGAGGAAAAACATAACAGTTCCACTAGAGTTGTTATATCTGACCTTCAGAAATGCCTGCCTACTCCCAATCTGACAAATGCACAAAGCTTTTACCTAAAAAAATTTGGACCCTAAACTATACCATCCAAAGAGACACTATTCCAAAGAGTATTGGTGCATCGTTTGGAATGAATCTACCGCTGGGCGTTGTGGGAATGAAATTGTCTCATGCTTTTTCACTTGGGCTATTCAGGCTGGTTTGAAGGATAATTCAGTCATAAAGAAATTAGTTGTTTGGACTGACAGTTGTCCAGGACAAAATAGAAATCTCCTCATGTACATGTTCTTATTGAGTAGTAGTGAGCATTTGAAAGAAATAAATCACAAGTCTTATTGAGAGGTCATACCCACATGGAAGTGGACAGTGACCACAGTATTATTGAGTGTGCTACAAAACGTACACAAAGTCATACAATTTTCACCTGCAATGACTGGGTGAATCTTATTGCTTCTTCAAAATTAGTTCAGCATTAATTCATTCTTTTTGCATTAATATTTTTTCAAGTAATAAAGCTGTTTTCACTTACCTCACTATAATTGTCAGTTTTCCTCCACACTCAAAGCTAGCCTGTAGTTAGTGTCCTTTTTTGTTATTAGTGGACTGATTCCAACAGACAATCAAAAAGTGGCGTTGACAATCTAAAGAAATTCTTAAATTTATCAGGATCACCACTGAAAAAGAGACTTCCTGGTAAAGAGTGAAAAACTAGATCAGGCCATACAGTCGCTGACAAAATCTTTAATGATAAACAGTGTAAGTAGTGTGCAAGAAAATGCAATGAAAAAAATATCACCATAAGACAGAGAAACTCTTCAAGTCATTTTACAGTTTATCTAATCAGGCCCTACAAAATATATTTCTCCATGGTTGTGTGAAATCAAGTAACATTATGAGACATTGACATACCAATGACCTACTTTCTACATCTGTAGCATGCAATCAAAGAAATCTTTATGTATATGAATTTGGTGTTCACGTTTTTAATAACAAGAAAGCCTACATGTATGCATGGCCTGAAACCGAAGGTTCTAGGGGTTCTCAGGAAATAAGTTCTTGCCTAACAAAACACTTGAGACCCTGGCAATAGAGCAAAACATATTGCCATGTACTCAGATTCATGTAGCGGTCAGAATCGCAACATCAAAGTGAAATCAGTGAACATTTCTCATGAAATACTTGTGCCAATCTTACAAAATAAGAGTGGCAACTATGAAACAATGGAGTTGACAAACAGTAAGCTGTGCTGGACCAGCCATATAGAATTTATTTGCAAAAAACTATCTCAAAGCTTGTTTGCACTCAAGAGACTGAAATTATGCATAAGCACCAAAGTTCTGATATCGGCCTACTATGGACTGTTCCATACACATTTAAACTATGGACTTCACTTGTGGGGTAACTGCAGTGAGACCAAGAGAGTTTTTGTTTGGCAGAAAAAAGCTATTAGATGCATTGTTGGTCTGAGAAATAATGAAAATTGTAGACAAGTTTTTGCATAATTACAAATAATGGCTCTACCATGTATGTATATACTCTGCAATCTGATGTGCATGAAGAAGAATGAAGCTAACTTCCAACGACGGGAGGAGACCCACAATTATTACACAAGAAGAAATTCTATCCTGGTGACACCATATATCCGGCTGCACAAGACCTTCAAGAGTAATAAATATCAGCAATTCTTAATAAGCTACCTCAGGCAGTGAGATAATTTTCAATATCAAGATTTAGGGCAGTGATATCACAGTGGCTCAAGAACAGAGCATTCTATGACAGTAGTGAATATATCAATTACAATATGTCTGGTTGAACAATCTAAAAAGTTTTATTTTATTTTTCTTTCAATGATGAAGCCTATTGTACAAACATGTATTTAATGGCGAATAAATATTCTTATTCTTTGAAAAACGTGGAATCTGGGCATTCCTATTTAGAAACTGATTCAAGGATTGCAACAATAGAGCGAGCACAAAAACATAAGAAGCTATATACAACTCATGAATGGTCATTACTGATCTCAACAGCACGCAAGAGCCAATACAATGTTAAAACAATGATCCATTCAGGCATTTTTGACTTGTCAAAACTTGCCAGTGAACTGCTACTGAATTCAACTTTCGAACTTTAGAAAGAGAAAGTTAATTGGTTACAAATCAAATAGCTTGGCTTTGAAAGATGTGACCCACATATTGTTAAAAATAAGTATGGATTGAATGGGCCACTCATGTCATTCAATGTTCACCAAAAGCGAAATCAAGGGCGGAGGAGAACTTGGGATTCTATTGAATTGGTAACAAAATACCAAAATAAACTGCTAATTACAAAACAGAAGAAAGCTGACTTGATTTGAATGCTTGAACAATGAATAATTCGATTATAAGCCATTCTATGATGAAATTCCTAGTGTCAGTAGACAAGACACCTGAAGAACAAAGCAATTAAATATATTTTCCATTGTACATTTCTTTATTTTACAAATATGATTCAAAATTTATAATTGACAATTTTTCAAACTGTTTTATTGAATACTAGAATCCTGGAAACCCAAATTGGATTAATATGGTTGAAATAAACTAAGGTCTTTTCATGAAATGAAATGAAATGTGGTAAGTGCATTTTGATAGTGGACAGATGTGGTAAGTGCAGAAATTGCCAGAAAAATGCCAACATTTTTGGCAAGTGAAATCTATTTCAACTGAATTCATGCACTTTATGAACAGGGAAGATAATGGAGCACATCACGTAATTTTAGTGTTACTACTGGGGACATCCTTCACTTGTTATTGTAGATCAAAACTTTGATGTGCTCTACTGAGAAATTATACTTTTGTCACTTGCAACATGGCAACCAAATAATGTTTTTCGGCTCAAAAGTTTTTATAAAAATTTAATATTATAAACTATTTTTAACTGTTTTTAGTGTTTCAAGTGAACTTTTAAATTAATAGTGAGAAGTGATGTAAAGTGAGGAGATTCATTACATTATTTTTCGAGTGGTTTTCAGCTTATCGTAAACTTTTAGTCTGTGTTAACCTCAATGTTTTGGACAATGTAAAATATTCAAAATTTGTGAAGGGAGCAGTTTTGGACTTGAGTCTGTTGCACCTTCACACTCGTTGTAAATTTGTCAGAATAAATAAATAAATAAATAAACATATGTGCACTAAGCCATTGATATACAGATTGAATGCTTTCATCACGAAATTATCAGCATCAAAAGTATCAGAAGTGCTGACTTACATATTCAATAATTGTTTAGATTTGGAAATATTTCCAGATGAATTTGAAAAAGCTAAGCTTATCCCTGTACACAGGAAAGATGATAGGACAAATACAGAAAGTTACAGACCTAAATGTATTGTTCATACAGTATATTATCAACAATTCTGGAGAAACAACTCTATGAGCAATTGGCAGCATGATATTTTGAGCAGAATAAATTGCTGTCAAACAGTCAGTAGGCCACCGTTTCAGGAGGAATCTGAACACATGTGAATGTGACAATATTTTAAATCTTATAAATGGAGTATTAGAGGATCTCGAAAAACATAACTATGTGCGGTTTAGAGGTTTTGATAAGTCAAAAGCTTTTGAAACAGTTAAGCATCCCACATTATGTCAAAAGGTTTCTTTATATTGACTGGATCGATTATATTATCAGTGAGTGTCATTCTTTCTTACCTCACAAATAGAGGACAGTTTGTTTATGAGAGCATAAGAATATTCCAGAGGTCAGGTAGTTGAGTTTGGAGTACCGTAAGGTTCCATTCTTGGACCATTTTTGTTCATAATATACATCTACAATCTACCAAGTACAATCAGTTTAAGTCGTGAAAATAATACTCCATATATATTTGTTGATGATCTAGGTCTAGGAGTTGGTAATGCAAGTGAATAGCATCTTCGTGTAATGGTTGAGCTCAACATGTTTATTATTTAAAAATTTTAATGCAGAAGATAATCTTAGCCTGAACTAAAATAAAGCCGAAATCATATTTGGCCTCAATAAGAAAATGTCAGGAATAAGTTCGTTGTAGTTTCTAGGTATTGTGATTATTATTAGAGAAACTTTATCAGAGTTTGACAATGACATCACTGTCGAAACTATAGTAACTTGAATGTTAATTATTTTAGTGGTTATGACAACATCTGTATTATTCGACAATAAATGAATTGATTTGATAAAAATTAATGAAACCTGTAACACATTGTTAGACTAATTGGTAACTTTCATTTCTGGAATATTTTGTCTTAAAATTTACTAACAAATTATATTGGAAGTAAGGACAATTTGTGTTTAGTAATTATAACTTTACCGGTGGGAAGTCAATTTAACCTTTTTTTAGAGTATTTATTTTCAAACCTACTAAATTGCCACTGATTATCAGCCATCAATGATCAATATATAACCATAATATTGTAAATGCACTTAATATCTAGATAGGTACCTTACAGTAAAAATATACAAGTTTCTACAGAAAATCATTACAAGAATAATAGGGAAATGCATTTTATCACCGCACGAGGATTCTTATACGGAGTTGTTCATATGCCAGCTGCTGGTGCCAAAGCATAACGTTGGCCAGTGGGCCAGAGCAGACTACAGCGCTGGCAAACCAACAGCTACCTGACGCCGCCGGCAGTCGCACTGCAGCTAGGCAACTGGCGAGCTCTGCAGCCGCCGCCATGTCCACCACCGCCGCTTCCGCTTGTTCGCACATACTCTGCCGGACGGCTCGGTCGTCTCACCAGCCTGTAGAACAGCCAATTCAGTCCCGGTCACCGCTCTTTCATGTAAGTCTTCCTCAGGTACTTGCAGTCTTCTATCACAAAGCTATAACAACACAAAATCGACTCATCTTAATCACCACATATTATCACCAGAAGGTGAAACTCCAGAAACAGATCACTAGAAACTAACAAATTATCACTAGATACTAACACACATTATCACTAAAAAAACTAAACAATTTTGTACCTTTTCTTCCCGTTTTTTTTTTTTTTTTTTTTGGAGGATGAAGCCCACATAGGTCTGAGACCTGTGCGTACCAATGAATTGGATGATGGTGATTGATGAGGGACCTACAGTTTTAGGTGGGTTCCGAACCACCGGGAAGTGATCTAACAGCAGAGAACGGAATCTTTTTTGCTGGCCAATCCAATCGGTAACCGTTACATTCACCTGATGATATTCTTTAAATAACAATAAATTACTATGCTTATTATTCAACTCAATACTAACTCAAATTTAATTATATAAGTGTTAAGATATTATTATTATTTAATAATATAATATCATTATTATGATATTGTAAACATAAATATAATGCAACACTGTATATTGGTATAAACTCGCTCCAATAAACAGACATGTATGGAAAGATAATTGATCCCTATACTTTTGTGACAGATACTGTATACCAGAATAATATTCATATGCATAAATATAAAAAACAAATCTGACCTCCAAAAAAAGTATGGTACAGGAGTCGTAGATAAATGCCAGAGAGCATGAGCATCAAAAGTCCACGCTATTGGTGGGAAGTCCGAGATTTCAAGAAGTGTTGTAAGAATGCCCCATGTCAAACACAAAGCTAAATTACGACTGTGTGAGTGTCTCCTCCAATTTAAAATGCACCAAACAGCTGAGGAGGCAGCAGAAATGAATCCTGAAAAATTTCAGATTAAATTATTAGTTTAAGTATTCCAAAATGATAATCACACAGCACTTGAATAAGACAGGTTAAATATGGAACAAACCCTTTTGAATAGAACTCAATATATACGCCTACCTAATTTTGATACATATTGGTGAGAATATGGACATATTCCAGGGTGTTCCAGGAGGAACTGATCATACTTCAGGAACTGTTTACAAAGTTCAAAATAAGAAAAATGTCTGTAAAAGCATACGCCAGGGAACGCTTCGTTCCAGAAATAAAGATGCCCGATGTAAGATCCATTCCTCCTGAAACACCCTCTGTATTCTCACCAACATGAACTGGTCAAATTGGCTTATAAAGTTAAAAGGTCTGTACCAGAATTACACTCAAGTATAATTAAAGCTGTTGTTTTATAGTTTTTAATATGACAATTTTAAATACAGTAGAACCTCACTAATTCGAAGACCTCTATAATTATTAACTTTTGTCTGTTCCCTTTAGAAAACCTCTAATATTCGAAAAATAATATACAGATAATTCGAAGTGTTTTTAACGCATGATGCATGATTCGAATATGTTTATACTCGGGCCTTTAGACTTCGAATTTTGTTGCTGTAATTTGAAACGTTACCTCTAAAATTCGAAGTAAACCTGCACAGTACGAACTGTGATAAGCCTCTTAAATTCGAATTAAGCGCAAAAAACAAGCCTGTTGAAACATGAACTAATGCGTATACTCAGTTTTCTCCAGATCTCAATACATTGACGTTTTTCTAAATAAAGTTGTGCCTCTATAATTCGAATTTCATTCCCATTAACCTCTATAATTCAAACTCTAGATATTTCAAACTTCCTTTAATTCGAAATAAATTGGTTGTTCCCTGAATTTTGAATAAGTGAGGTTTTACTGTAATATAGTTTATTTGTTTTTTTTTTCTCAAGATAAATAATTTAAATTAGAATAAACTACAGAAAATGTCTATTACCTATGAGGTGGTCTTTATTTGAAATTATCTTTTCTATTATCTTTGTTCGGATAATATGACTGCAGGTGCAAACATGGTACCAGTACAGAATACCGATTTCAAACTATTTGGAGTTTATTTCGACAATGATGAATTCAAATCGTGAAGTTGTTGAGGCTTATCTTATTTAGAAACTATCTATTATAACAAATTTCGAAATCTTCCTCTTGTGCCTTTTGATACTGTTATTCTGTTAGCAGTGGATAGATATCATTTCAATCACCTTCCGAACTTGTATTCCAAAGAAAGTAGTCAACATGTTTTACAAAGTTTATTTCAATCTCAAGACTAAAATAGGAAATCCACCTCACAAGAATTTGATAGGAATTTTTTCCAAGGAAGTACTTTTAAAAACCCTTTTGGCTCCATAGATCAAAGTAGATCTATTAAAAATCGACAATATTTTGTTATAGGCCTATATCATTTGTTGCATCATTCGTATGAATGAATGAATCAGTTTTTCAATAAAACTGAGAAATTCGACAGTTTCATGTGTAGAATTTAAAGAGAATTTATTAAAATATATAGTTCTTTTAAAAAAGAACATATTTATATTATATTTGAAATCTGTTACTTCTTGTATTATCTATGTAATTATTATTTGATTGTAGTTTAATTTGAAAAAAAATTATACCACATTTATACATAGAATAACTTTTATAGCATAATGCACATTAACCAAGAAACAGTTACTTGCCTATTACAATGTTGGCAGTCATATTGTAATGATAATCCAACTGGTCCAAAATAAGGTAAGCAGCATGATTAAGAAGAAAGGAGATGAAGACCAAAGTCAGAAGCAATGATATCAGGAAAGGCGCACCAATCAACATCCTTTGTATAAACATGAACAAAAAGAAATTATATTAGCTTCTATTTTGGACAGATATACAAGATGAAACATCTAAATAAAAGCATATTTCTAAAATTAAGTTGTGATGGGATGCAAACGTTCAAAGTTAGAGAGAGAGAGAGAGATTCAGATTCAGATTCAGATGACTTTATTTGTGCAAATTTACAATGTATATGAATGATAAAAGTATTATTAATATTAGCAACTCTCAGATCCCCTAGTTGAAGTGAAGTACAGTTGTTATTAAAAAGTAAACATAATGGTTGAATAGTTTTAGTAGAAAGGATTAAAAATACAACAAGTATATATTTTAAGGTATAATACAACAGAAATTATGGATGTGATTGTTTGAAAAAAAACACACAATAAAGATAGAACTTGGATCTGAGAGATGAATTACACAAAGAGGCGAAGTCTTGGCCATTGAGGCCATTCTTACACTTAACCTTTTACCTGAACATGTCATACTAGTTTACATTGATGTGAATCAAATTGTCTAAAATGAATTATCTAAGTTTGTATAATCAATTCAAATGAGATAAATTAAAATTTAAAAATTTAACATGTATACATCAAAACAAAAAATAAAAGCATATTAAAAATAATTTGTGGATTCAAAAAAGAAGTACCTAAAGATGAATAGATAAATAATTTAGATAATAGATAATAACCTAACCTAAATTAAAGGATTATAGTATCATTGATCATGCAGTTGCCTCAAGGCCGGACAGACGCTGCCATTTTCTCCAATCGATGTCTCCTCAGAGACAGGGAGAAGCCCGCTCGGCTCTCATGATTCCTAATTGAAAGTGGGAGTAGATTCCAAGCACGACAAGCGCTGACAACGAAAGACTTAGTATAAAGTGTCGTCCGGTGATTTGGTATCCTAAGAGTTCTGTCACCATTTCTGGTGTGGGAAACGCTGTTTCTCCTACCTTCAGACACAAACTTGAAATCATTTTTAAAATATTTAGGAGTCCCACTGTTGAGAATGCTCTTTAGAAGTTTAAGTATTCTGATAAGCCTCTGATCAGGTAATTTTAAGGTGTTACTATGAATGTAGGATTGGGTTATATGCTCATGACGTTGTAAGGAGTAAACAAAACGCATGCAGTAGTTCTGACTACGCTGCAACCTTTCATTAAGTGTTACTGTCAAATCGTTAATAACTGAATTGCAGTACATAAAGTATGGGAAAATGAGAGTTTTGACAAGTAGTAGTCGTATATGCCTGGGAAGGATGTCTTGCATTTTCTTCAAAGATTGCATGGCAGAGAAAACTCTTTTGCAGGTGCCTACAACATGTTCAGTCCAGTCAAGAGTAGTATTCATTATGATTCCTAAGTTTTTTACTGATTTGCAATATGAAATACTAGTCCCATCAACAGTGATTTTTGGAATTGATTGAAAGTCTATGCCATTGATTAAACGTGAGCAGCCAATTATTATAGGTTGAGTTTTAAGTGGATTGAGTTTGAGGCCATTCATTTTAGTCCATTCAGTGATTCTAACTATTTCTTCATTCATATAATGGATGGTTTGTTGAAGATCTCTAACAGAGCAACTAGAATAAATTTGAAGATCATCAGCATAGGCGTGAAATTTGGAAAACCTGATTATGGAAGAAAGATCATTTGCATACAGTGTGAATAGAAGGGGGCCAAGAATTGAACCTTGGGGGACACCATGAATTACATTTTTCCACTCTGATTGCAATGCACCATCAGTAACACACTGCTTTCTGCCTGCAAGATAAGAATGAAACCATTTTACAGCTTTATGACTGAAACCAAGGAGGAGTAATTTGTTGAGAAGGATCCGGTGGTCAACAGTGTCAAAAGCCTTGGAGAAATCGAACAGACACAGTATGGTACACTTTCTGTGATCCATAGACAACCTGATATCTTCAGTAACACGCAGTAGAGCTGTTTCAGTGGAATGGAATTTTCTAAAACCAGACTGGTAGAGAGAGAGAGAGAGAGAGAGAGAGAGAGAGTGAGAGAATTAGAGTTTGCGCAAAACTAGGTTGAAGATTAACGATAATGCTAACCTCATCTGCCTGCTCTAAAATCAAGATGCTACAGAGCACGCAGATGTATAGAAAACTGAGGTTAGCATTATCTTAAACAAAGTTTTGCGAAAAAACTATTAACAAAATTACAATAATTACTAATTCTAACCCACCAACTCTAGGCTATGTCTCAGCTTGCTCTACAGCATCTTGCATTTAGAGCAAGCGATGGCATAGTGGTCAGGTTAAAATTGGCTTTCTCGCAGTTTTGGCAATTCCTACTATTTTGAATTCCTACCATATCAAATATTTAAAAAAAAAGTTAAAATATTAAATCTAATATATTTAATAATATCTATTGCTATTCTATGTTATTACAAGCGACAACTCTGAGTAATTCAGGATTGAAAAATTAGCAAATCTCGTCTAAGTTCAATGTGGAGTTCCTAGCGATAGCAACGCAACCATAGCTCACCTAGTTCACATCATGGAATAGTCAGACGTTTTGCTTTCAGCTTGACAAAGAAATCTCGTTTTACTATCAATGAGGAAGGACAAAGACTTCAATTTAACTTATTGAGCAACGATACAAGGGATCTCGTAAATAATTAATTGTGTAAAGGCTGCTACAGATCACAGAGGATACATTTCTCACAAGGTAATTTCGTAATTCATCGCATGTATGCAGTCTATTCAGCCGAAATTGGTTGTGATTGACTCAACAGTACATTTTGGTCTGAAGAGAAGAGTTTTTCGGTTCCTTGATATGGCTGGAGTGAATGCTCATGTAACATTTGTTGCCAATAATATACGAAGAATCAAACCAGAAAATTCAGGAGAGCAGAATTGGGCTTGCATTTAGAAAGCCTCACTGAACTGTTGAAGAATTTTATCAGTATGCCAAGCCCACTGGAACAAATGCTTGACAATACACTCTCACCACAGGATTTAGCTGCATTGGTGATGGTGTATACAATCTGGCACAACTCTGTGTTAATATGAATCAAACAATTTTTTTTAAAACAGAGATTATTTTTAGCTTTTCTCAAGTAATACGAGAACGATAAAATTGAATTTTTGTATATATGTTCGGTTAAGGACCCAGATGCGAGCTAATAATTTTCCCCCCAAAATACGCCCAAAACGACGTTTTTGAAAATAGAGCCATTAGCTAGTATTCTATTGCTACAAAATTATAAAATTGCAGATTACATTGCAAAATTATGAATAATTTCGCTCAATTTTCCCAAACTAGAACCTCCCTTTATAAAAATTATTTCAACCATTTTCCACGCTCTAAAAATCAAGTGAGATTAGTATCAGTTTCCTTGTCTAGAAGAATGCTGTAAAAATGTTTCTCCATTTCAGATAGAAATTGTCTTTTAGACAGATAATGTAGCCTACAAGCTACCAAATAAAAAAAATTGTTCCAAGCACTAGAACACTCACCTCATTACCATACCATACAACGAATAGAAGACCATACAGAAAGCCGATAAGTAGTCCATGCATTCTGTGAATGGCAAATCTCGACTATGAAAAATTGCTGACCAAATCCATGCATTAGCACACACCTGCAAATATAAGAGAAAATGATATGAATAATATTCTAATTATATCTTAGCAAACTTTACTAAATGTTACTACAGTATAGTGTGAATAACAGCTTTATTTTCTAGTTTTCCTTCTGGATTTTTAATTGAAATTGAAAACTTATGAAATCACACGCCAATTTAATAAGCGAGTTTTCTGATAGGCAAACTGAAAACTCTCAATAAAATAAATTACATGCCAATAACCAGCGAATTTTCTCTCTTCTTTTTCTTTTTTTGAGGATGAAGCCCACATAGGTCTGAGACCTGTGCGTGGGTAATGAGTTGGATGATGGTGATTGATGAGTTGGACCTACAGTTTCAGGTGGGTTCCGAACCACCAGGAAGTGATTTTACAGCAGAGAACAGTGTCTTTTTTGCTGGCCAATCTGATCGGTCACCGTTACAAACAGGACCTACGAGAACGCAACTTATCTCTATCTGACTGAACAGAGATACCTGCTACGGCTCGCGGCTATCACTTCCCTTCTCATTGTATATAAGAAACACAAACAATTTGGTAGATCAGCAGGGCTATCAACTAGTGTTTTGAAAAATACCTTAGTAATTAACTAGGAATGCTTATTAACACGGCTACCAACCGGTGAGTGTTAAAAGGTACCTTAGCCATTGACTCAGGTGATATTATCTACTCAGTATAAACAATAATAATTGAAAAAACATTCATAATGTAGCGAATATGAAATTGGAGAGAATAGAAAGAATGAAGAAACATTGGTTCTCGGTGTTATCTGCTATGTAAATGTTTACTTTTAAGCAATTAATTGCTCTGCTTTTGACACTTTTATGGTGTTTACTTGGTAATTTGTAGAATGTTCTAGTTGTTTGATTAGAAATTAATGGAGTCTTATCGAATATCGATTGTGGAAAGTTCGAGTTTCCTTGACTGTTTATTTTAGAAATCGGTAGAAGTTGACTGAAAATTTGAGAGATATCTCAATTATGAAATTTTATATAAATAGAGGTGGACTCTTGTAAATTAGTTCAGTCTTGTTTGTAATTCGTCATGATAAACAAGTGTGACAGTTAAGTAGTTCAGTTATTGTTCTACGTTGATAAGTGGCAGTAGTGACAGTTCGCGTTAATACAGACAGTGAAATCCCGTTGGCGCTACTACATACCATGCAATGAACTTTCGTTGTCTGTAGTGATAATTCTCTTGACAGTTCAAAAGTGATAATTCTTTTATCTATTACTGTATTGACGGACTTGTGCTACGTACGTTAATTGTTCTTCCTCGACGTTTCTTTTTGAGTATTATTGGACAGTTTATTGTACAGTTATTGTTTAATATTAGATCGGCCTTTTGACATTTAGTGATTGATTCGTGTACAGTTCATTGGAAACTCATTATCAGTTGAACAATATCGTGTTATCTGTTTTTAATTGCTTATTTTTCTGTAAGAAATTACTGAACAGTGTGAGTTGAAGATTATTTGTATTAATAAAGTGAAAGTGATAAATTTAAGTGTTGCCAGCGTTATTTTAGACATAGAACCCGTAACAATAACAATGACAGGTCTCTTCTAACACCAAAGTCTACATCAACCTTTTAAGAATACAAAACGGTACTAAAAATCATATCACTAAAAGCTGACTAATACCCTTTTCAAAATCACACATTTTTAATATTTAATAACTTATACGATTTGGGGAATAAACTATCTGATCTAGTGTGACAATCGTATCCATGACATGACATTACCAACACATTAGTTTGCAACTTTTCAAGTTTGGGGCATTGCAATCCATGTAAAAAGGGTACATTGAAAATACTTTGGAATATTAAAAAATTCAAAACTTGGACACTCACAACAAAATAGAAAGACCATAATTTGTACATTGGTCCTCCTGGTCGCACTCGACTACGAAATTGGTGTAGCATTATAAGATGAACTGCTAAATTCATCAGCGAAAATATCACAGAGGCTGGCTCTTGTAGACCAAGCCATCGCACAAACGGCCACTGAAACAAAAATTGACTTGAAATACAAAAAGATCTTGAAGTTTTACTTTCTTAGTAGTGGCGAAGGTATCCATAATGAATAATAAGACGAAATTGTCACAACCACATTTATTAAGAAATATTGAGAAACTAGTTTCGGTGGTAATACCACTATCAAACAGTTTGATTGAGATTGATAATGGTATAACAACCGAAACTAGTTTCTCAATATTTCTTAATAAATGTGGTTGTGACAATTTCGTCTTATTATTCATCTTGAAGTTTTAATTGAAGCTATGACTGAAGTGCAAGGTTAGCGATAGATAGCAATACTTACACGATTCATGTAACTTCCTATTTCATCATTATTATTTTGGTTAAGAACCTGATGAAACTAACCACATCATAGTAAGAAATGTAAAATAGATTTTTTATATCCATGAGACTTGAGAGTGGGTAATGAGGTAGACACCCTCATATTATCATATAAAATATAAATTGCTGCTTCCTTTCCTTCCACTTTTTCACAATTACTATGGTATGAGATATTATTTTTAGTTGATATGCTTATAATTTATAACTGCGCTCAGACTTTCATTTGGCAGGCATTTCATTTGTCTTTGGCAATTATTTATAGAAAAAGGTGCTGTGATACAAGTGTATTTATAAGATAAGATTTACTCAATATAACAAATTATTTTAGCATCTAACACCAACATTATTACATTGTATTCGGCTAAAGTGATTGAGTGACATTTTATGCGTTTATATATTTTTCTTTTGTATTATTTTTTGCATTTGTAAATTTATTTTCAATAAATTACAATTATTCTTTTCAATTAAAAAAAAAACAAACAAACATATAAAACATAATTCTATGGTGTCTATTTGAATAATGCATTCCAATCTAGATTACTAAAGCTTAGTTTGTACAGCAAGAGTTAAGATGGCAAGTCAACACTCGTCAAGCAAGAGTGAAGAGAGGAGATTGTTGCGCTAATGCGCTCTAATGCAATTGCTGTCACCGTTTGGACAAACTAATAAACTTACAGAAAATGATTGCATTACCTTTCCATGAAACTGAGGAGGTGGCCATCCTTTTGCAGCGAAACTATCAACTACATACCACATGCATTCGTATTGGCAATCATCCGAGCAACGCCACCGCAGGTCGAATATATTGATTGGAAATGAGCTGTTATCCCGTTTGAAATTATATCCATCTGTAATAGATTGAGCGGTATTAGTGATAAATAAACATATAGTTTATATAACCACAAATTGTAAAGAATAAATTTAGAATTTCTTCTGTGGCTGTCACCCTTTCATCAAATGTTGGTAATAATTATTATAGATAAGAAGGTAAATTATTCTGGCAATAATTATTGTAGAAGGTAAATTATTTTGAACTTTTACAACACAACTAAAATTATATGTGAGTAGCATCACGAATCGGCCGATCTAGGATGCCTTGAAGATGATATTCAATAACTCAAAAACGTACGGCCAAATGTCAGTGCATTTATTATATAGGCCTATTTACAATTTAAAACTGACTACCTCCGTTAAATTTACTACAAAAAATTAATAAAACAATTTCAGTGCAACAGAATCTTTTACAAAGTAATATGATACATAATATCATCTGTTTTATTATAAATAAGTTTCTAAATAGATAATTAATTACATAATGGGTAAGGAAGCTTACGAAAGAAGAAAATCTATATTATAATAAATCATGAGGTAAAAAGTCTGTAATAAGAAAAGATTATAAAATAAAAATAATAAGGAGGTAGAATGGAGGAAGAGCTTAGACAAGGGGTTGTTGGGTTGTGGAAGAGTTTGGAGAAGGGTTGCGGCGGGGTGTTTTTATTTATTTATTGCTGATGATGCCCACGAGTCCGAAGACTTGTGCGTAGGAAATGAGGTGAATGTTGAGAAACATGCATGGCTGAATGAGATTCGAACTCAAGGCTGCAGGAAACGAAGCCAGCTAGAGCCTTATCTTATCTTAGACAAGCGCTCCAACCAATTGCGCTACCAGAGCCATGCATTTTTGAGTACTGACGGTTTACTCTGTTATGATAGCAAATAGAAGGAGTGATATTCAAGTTGGCTATTCGGGATATATGATAAAAGTTGTGTTTTGTTGTGTCTATAAGTTTCATATTCGTCCATGGCATTGAGTCTGTTACCTTTCTCTATTACATAAAGTACGTCCAAGTTGCAATCTTTAATGTCAGAGCAGGTGTGGTTAGTGTTGAGGTGATCTGCGTAATTTGATTGTGAGTGATGCTAGATTAGTGCGCGCAAGTGTTCTCTGAATCCCATGTTCTAAGTAAATTATTGTTAAAGTGTGAGACATATTGGGTTGTACACTAGAAACAATTAGTCTGGGCGCGTGGCTCTGGTTTCACTACTAGCCGTCCTGTTAAAAGTTGACTAGTTGACCTTGAAGACATCCGCAGCGTCGCACGGGCCACATGTTTTTAGAAATGAGCGATAAACACTCCCCTCGCCATGGCTGACTACCAAACGGCCGTGCGCCCAGACTAATTGTTCCTACTGTACAATAAATTCAAGGTATAAACTCCAATCTGAATCCCATGTTGTTAATAAATTATTGATAAAGTGTGAGACATATTGGGTTGTACAATTCAAGGTAAAAACTCCAATCTATCACCATCAAAGTAACCTATTTATTATGTTTTGGATCCTGTGAGAATTTTACAATGTCAATAGTTAATATCAATGAAATTGGTTAATTTTGGTCAAACTCAATACATAAGAAAATTTGAATAGGCCTTTAGAAATATAAATTTTATGACGTAAGGGTTGAAGATATCGGAAAAATTAGTCAAAAGTTGTGGGTCTTAAATCCAGGAAATTTTTTAATTTTAAACTTTTTTCTACATGGTGGATAATTTTTGAGAATAATGGGAAAACTGGTTTTTCGCCACCATTCTCGAAAATTGCGATATATCCGCAATGTTTATCGCAATAGACTTCTTATAAATATGTTCACCAGCATGTCAAGTAGTACATTATATGCCAAATGGTAAAATCTCCAACTTCTGCTAATTTTATTCTCTTTTATAAGCCTATTTTAATCTAAAATTACTGTAATACAAGTCAATTTCAAAGTTGTATTCAAGTCATAGCTTATTTGCAATCTCTTTTTATATTTGTGAACTTGACACGTAATTTAGGCTATTATTATTGGTGTTGACTTCTTGTGACTAGTGACCTTTGTAATGTCATAACTTGAACTCTTTAATAGTAACAGACGATTTCATGCAATACTATTAATTATTGTATTCGTGTATTACGGTACCATTGAATAACGCCGAATTATTTGTTTAGTTCAAATAAAATTTTCATCATTCATTCGTTTGTGTATTTTAATAGTAGTTTTATTTTAATCGAAATGAGCTTGCTGATTTTTAATTCTACGTTCAGTAACAAGCAAAATTGGACTGGGCATTTATTATTGTCCGTATTATGTTCAACAAAATTCAAGTCAAGTTGAACCTTATTCGTGTTGACGCAAAAAACTCTTGATACATGATTTTATAAAATAACAGAAAAATGGTCATTACCAAGTACCGTGAATTCGATGATGAAGTCCATTAGTCAGGTTATGAATGAGTCCAAGAGCAACAATTTTGTTGAAAGCTCTAAATTTGGTTAACACAAAACATGCAGACATTCTTGACTTTGATCGCTCACCTTTATCACATGCTTTATCTCGGCAAGTTTTGACACACAATTTATAAGATGGAAAACTATCCCCCAACGACGCTTCAACAATATTAAAACTTAATTCATAAGTAAACAAGTGTATAATTACGTAGCATAAGTTGATTTTTAAAACCGAATAAAACATTGTTATGGAAACAAACGGTTAATCATCATGTATTGGAAAGCATTTCGCACAAGAGAATGTTGTGATCAAATTAAAAAAGTATTATTATCTCGGATTATGGACTTCAAACAAAACACAGCCTCTGTGTTTAGAAATAGCCTCTCTGTACTAGAATCAGTGTTTCCACTTCGCCTTTCAATCTTTCCCACCACGACAGGCAAAAATTCCCTTTTTTTCCCTCGCGCAAAAATCAACAGCTGTTGCGGCATTGCAAGACTCAAGGTCGGAGTTTGACCGGTGAACGCGCCACAATCGTTCTTGGTTTCACCGCTAGAGATCGCTGTTTTCACTTAATGCTACAGTAATTATATATATATATATATATATATATATATATATATATATATATATATATATATATAGTCTCTATACAGTCACTGCGAGCATTGAATGCGAGATGCAAGGTCGGAGTTTGACCGGTAACGCGCCACAATCGTTCTTGGTTTCACCGCTAGAGATCGCTGTTTTCACATACATTCATGGTATATAAAAATAGTAAATTTAATAATTTACTGAAGTTCATGTAATATAATATGAATTTAGAATTGCTTATACATTTTTCAATAGAAAAATCTGCTATTATGTTGATACATGTATGGAAACTTGGTTTCACCGCTAGAGATCGCTGTTTTCACATACTTTCATGGTACCGGTATATAAAAATAGTAAATTTAATCATTTACTGAAGTTCATATAATAATATAATATGAATTTAGTATTGCTTATACATTTTTCCAATAGAAAAATCTGCTATTATGTTGATACATGTTTGAAAAGTGAAAACAGCCCTTTATACTTCACTTTGATTGGTCGATAACAGATAGCGTTGACCACAAAGTAGGCCCTACTTCAAATATTTCATCAAATCTCAAATCTCAACCCTCAAAACTTCAACATCATTTTGGTTATTATTCTTTGAGTGTCACTGACAACAGCTACAACCTACAACTAGTGAAACTGAATTACTGTATAAAGAAGATGGATCGTTGGCTATTGAAAAGTAAAAAGACTACAAAGTTAAAGGTAAGTTCATTTTCTATAGTGAGTTATTTGAATGATTTATAAACCAAAATAGCAAATATTTCACATTTACTTTTTCACGGGATAGGTAAAACAATCAAACCTGTTTACCTGTAGAAGTGCTGGCCAGTTTTGACAAAATGATGACTGGGGTTTTTGGTAAATGCAAACATTTCTATGACAAAAGTCATAAAATAACTCCGAGATGTACATAACTTTTTAAATAACCCCATTCTTTATTGCTATCTTAGTTCTGAATGTTATCATCGGCATATAATTTCAAGTTCAAAACATAACTCAACTTACTTTAGTGGTACCCATTCATTTTATCATTTTGTTTATGAAACCTCATAATTTTAGAATTTACAACATAACTTAAACCAATTTATCTAACTTTTGTTTGGCACAAGTTCATAATAAATTGTGCCAAAAACATACTAAATTGATTGTTTTTTTATTATAGGATCCCTCCTGTTTTAAAATAAGAAAGAAACATGAGAAATGATAAATTAATTTATCTCATTAGAGTACAAACGCCTATTATTATAAGAGTAGAAACGTAGTGTACATTTAATTTGAAAGTTTATCCTTCAATACATAACGGTATTGTAGTTTATAAATGAAAACTAGCAACTCCTACTCCATTATTTATCAAATTTAATATATATGGTAACATGATTAAATATTGATTCAAATTTGACTTGAACTGAAATAATAGAGCTCAAACTTAGTTTTCAAAATGCTTTCCATACAAGATCAATATTTAATTTTCCTAAAAATCTACCAATTAATAAGCAAGTAATTTGATGACATGATTTTGGTATTATAATGATTAGATCTTATGTAAAATTTTCTGAAACAATCCTCCTACAGTTACAGGTCTCTATAACCACAGAAGCGATTGAGATACTTGACAGAACATGCTGAGAAACGTTTTTCTTCAAGTGACATTATGTTTTAATTTATTACCGGATTAGTGGACCTAGATAGTGCTATTGAAATTAATCAAATAAAAATATTGGCACTGAAATATCAATGAAATTTCTACTAGTTTGATTTTTTTTGTGTTTCAGGAAGATGAGACAGCTGTCACAAAATCTCAGAGCAATCAAGATGACAACCCTCTCACAAGTATTCCCGATCCTGACTGCCACGTCAAACCGGAGGATGATACAGAGAATGAGAAGAAGGGAGTGGTGGAGAGGCCCTCATCTGAAAAGGTAATTAAAAAAACTGAGACCAAGATATTATTGAGAACTATTAATTTCTACTCAATTATTGAATAATACTAATTTACTCAAAATTATTATAACTTAACTTACTATAATATAGTAATGGACCATGTATTATGATACTATTAATAATACTATTAGTATTATTATTATTATTATTATGATTAAGAATCATATCAAAATGATTGAATAAAATATTAAACAATGATGGGTTTGGGCCAACAGTACTACAGTACACAAAATAAATATAAAAATTATAATAATCGAACTGGAATAATAGAGCTCAAACACAGTTTTTGAAATGCTTTCTAGACAAGAAGATTGAACTTTTTCTAAACATTTACCACGGTGAATTATAAGATAATTATTAAAACATTAATTATTGCAATATAGAATTGCAAATTTATAAGCTTATTGTAATTTAGTAAATTGATTTGGGCATGGAAATGATTGGATCTCATGTAAAATTTTCTGAAAAATTCCTCCTGCAATTACAAGTTTGATTTGAATGAAGTTTTTACTTATTTGAGCTTTTTGTGTTTCAGGAACATGAGATAAACAATTATTCAAGCATCGCAACCCACAACCATAACGATGTCACACTCATGGATGAGGAAGATATTCCCGAACCTGACTGCCACATCGAACCGGAGGATGACATTTTGGACACAGATGAAGAGAGGAAGAAAGTGAAGGATAGGCCCTCATTCAAAAAGGTTATGAAAAAACCTCATTCCAAGAGATTCAAACCGGACTGGCTGAAACTTCCAGAATTTAAAAACTGGCTCCTCCAAGGGAAGGAATTTAGTGAGGCTGTGTGTCGAGTGTGTAGTGTAACCATCAAAGCTGGTAAGTCCGACTTACAAAAACATGCATCTGGCAAAAATAACTTAAAATATATGGAACTTGAAGAGAAGTCAACTGAAATTCAACCAGTGATTTCCAATTTTGTTTCAATTAATACTAAAGTTAAAAATACAGAGGCTGCTATCTGCACGTTCCTAGTGGAAAATAACTTACCCATAAGTACTGTTGAACCTCTGGTAGAATTCATCAAGAGTCTACCAGATAAATCAGTTATTAATAAAACACAACTGGCAAAACAAAAGGCTACCAATATTATAAGGAATGGACTTAGGCCTTTCTTCCAAGAGAGCCTCTTGGACAAGATGAAGGGTTCATTCTTCTCATTATACATTGATGAAACAACCGATGTTAGTGTGAAGAAACAGTTGGCTGTTATGGTAAGTTATTGCCACAATTTTGAAACCGTTGTTGATTTCATTGCCCTAATCGACTGTCCAGAAGGAACAGCTGTTTCTATATATAATGAACTCTTAAAGTGTCTGGACGAAAATAAGATGCCACTTCAAAATTGGGTTGGCTTTTGCTCAGACACAACTTCAACAATGATGGGTCTACACAATTCGGTTTCACAACTAATAAAGAAGAACCATCCACAAGTACAGGTCATCAAATGTACCTGTCATCTTGTCCACCTGGTAGCTAGCTATGCTTGTGGAAAACTGAGCAATTCTTTAGAAGACCTTTGTAGGACCATTTTTAATCATTTTAGTCGTAGCCCAAAAAATTCAGCTGCGTACAAGGAATTTCAAACCTTTTTTGATGTGAAGCCCCATAAAATGTTGAGGCCCTGTCAAACGCGATGGCTCTCACTCCAAGCTTGTGTGGGACGGATATTGGAGCAGTGGGAAGCTCTTGAAAATTATTGGAGGGTTTTAAGTGTGGAGGATCCAACGCACGCCAACACTCACACACATAAATCACTCCAAAACCTACTTTTGAAGTGTCAAATGTACTTTGTAAACTACAGCCTTGGTTTATTTAATAAAGTGAATACTTTCTTCCAGTCAGATTGCCCTCTATTTCCCGAACTTAAACCCAAAATTGAAGAACTGGTTAAATCAATTGCATTGAATTTCATGAAGCCACAATATGTAAGACAAACATCAGCAATGGAAATCGATCCTTGCCTCAAAACAGAGCATCTCCACTTGAGCAAAATATATCTGGGGGTGCAGGCAACAACTTTGTTAAATGAGATCGTTGATAAAGAGCAGGTGGAAGTGGACAAGGTACTGGAGTCAGCCAAGCAATTCTACATCGAGGCAATCATACAAATAAAAAAAAGATTCACTTTCGGAGATTTGTATAAGGAGTCTTCATTCTTGATTCCTGTGAATGCAAGTAACCTTTATCCACCTACAATCCATGACATTGCGAAAAAATACCTTCCATCTCAGATTAACATCAACTTAGAAGAGTTGGAGAACACAGAGCCTTATTGGAATCGATTCATCCGACATTCTAACGTATTGGAGAAATCTGTTTTCTATGACAGAGAATGGACGGCCTAAATTCATCCTTTTGCCAATTCTGATTAATTATTTCATGACTTTGCCTTTCTCAAATGCAATTGTAGAAAGAATGTTTAGTACAATGAAGAATATAAAAAATGAGAAACGGAATAGGCTTGACAATGAGACTGTCTCTGCCATACTAGCTGTCAAGTATGGGATGAAAAGAGAGAAGGAAACAGCAAAGAATTTCCTACAGTATGACGTACCTCATTTAAAATATGTGCAGGCTAACGCAACAGCTGCAGAATCTAAACAAATCCGACTTGGATTACAGGACAAATAATTATACAATACAATGAAAAAAACATGACTGGTATTATTGCTTTATCAAGCCTATTCCGTTTCTTATTTTTTATATTTTCTGTTATCTATTTTTCTCTCAATTATAATTAATTTAATATCCTTAATCAAATTCATCCATTCATTTCTTAATTTTTTTTAGTAATTCTGCTGTATATCTATTTATTAATGCACAATTGAAAGTCTGAGTTCTCAGTGTATACTGACGAACAGATCATCAAGATTTATGTGTCAAATTAAAGGGAATAATGTGTAGGTTTGCCATTAAGTTTTCTTTGAGTCGTTTTTTAGAGCTGCGCTTTACAACCCTGCAATGGTTGAGTCAATACAACTCTTATGAGAGAATAAAATTCAGTTATAATTATAATAAATTTTTCTTGTTAGATGTTTTTTACCCATGTAGCTAATTGAAGCATCTGCAGAGCACTGGGAAATTGGAATACATAGCTTTTCATCATCTGATTGATTTTTCTCCCAAATGTACAATCGGAGCCTATAATAATTACTATTTAGACTAAATATATAAATCAATAAATAAATATTTGGTAGACTGTGATATTACTTTAGATTTGGAATAAATTATGAAAATCTCTTTACTTTTCAAGTTCAATATTTCCTTCTATTTAGGGTTTCAAAGACGTCTCCCATAATCTACTGTAGTTGTAGTTCAATTATTAAAATATGAACTTTTAGATGAGACAATTAGTTTTATTTGCATTATTTCTATTTTCATTTGATATTTTGTTTGTGTATTCTCAAATCCAGTTGTAGGCTAATTACATATATGTTATTATCAATTTCAAAGGTTTCTCTAGTGATTATATTAATTTAAGGTATTACTAAATACATAATTATTAATACAGTATGATGGAATGAAAAATAATCTGGTATCATTTTAGCGAGAAATTCTGTGTATAGATTATTATTGTGCATAGTAATGATAATTATCTGTATATTTTGTATTAAATACTTGGAATGTGAATCAAGGATCTCATCCCTTACCTCAATCATATTCTGTATTGAGTGATTTCTATTCTTTGACTTCAATATTATTAATTTTGTGAATATGTACATAAGATATTCGAGTTTATAGCACTTATAGTATTATAGTTTTAAGTATTATAGATACATATATGTATAATAAATACATATATAATAAATACATATATATGTAATGTATCTTATATAGATACATATTTTCTGTTTGAGAAATGATCCTTTTTATGAATACAATATTTCAAATGATTAATAAATAGTTAAGTGCAAAAACAAATAATTATTATTATTTTTAAAATTTTTCATTTTCCCTTTTTTCCCTCAAATCTGACTTTCCCTTTTATTTTCCCTCTGAGGTCTGATTTTCCCTCAAAAGGGAAATTTTCCCTCGATGTGGAAACACTGACTAGAATGAGAATCTAGAAACTCTGTTTCATCAATCATCAATCAGCTGTTAAGCCTCGATGAGACGGGGCGAATTCGTTAGAAAAGTTACAAAGTCGATTACATTAAGGGCTGATTACATTGGGATAGTTACTCGCTAAGCGGGTAGCGAGTAGGACGTTACTAACCGACCGTGCTACAGCAGCTCAGCATACCAAGCCGAATTATATTAAAAAATTATCTTCCAGAATCACCCACATACTATGAAATTTCTAAGACAATAAATAATATTGCAACACAAAATTAAAATATGGAGTTTACTAACAATTATTCAATAAAATTTCATCAAAACAATATACAATATATCTCATCTGAAGTGTTATGCTGGCAGCCTGCGTGATTAAGTGTCGGCTTTGGCCACAATAATATTGTATTTTGGTGTTGGCTACTCTGCCAGCGAGTATAAAATAGGAGCTTGGTATCAAAGACGGATTTTTCAAATCTTGGAGAACTTCAGCGGTTAACTTTGTTGGCCAGCGAGATGGCTTCTTCTCATCAAGTACACTACCAGTTCTATGGAATTTATTGACCAACCCATGGCCAACTCTAGATACTCTAGAGTTGACTGTGAGCAACTGCATTATTGTCGACTTATTAGGAATAGCAGTATGGGGAAATTCTAACTGAAGCTTCTCTTGCACACGTTTGTAAGATTTTACACTCTATATAAGTCTCTACAATCAACATGTCGCACCCCGGCGAGAAAAGTGACACAACTCAAAATTTCCCATTTTCGACCTTTTTGGCTCAAAAAAAATTTCCCGTATTCTGTTGCACATTCTGTAAAAACGGCATATTTGTAACTCAAAAAACAGCCGCTAGAGAGCAGATGTGTCAGTTCAGGTTTTTTCTAGATCTATTGTAGTTGGACAAGAATAGTGTCTCAACGAGGGTGTATACCAACTGGACTACGACCAACTGGACTACGATCTAAAATAAAATCAGCTGTTGACCAACTCGCCACTAATGGAATGCGGAATTCACAGATTCATAAGAAATAGAATGAGGAATGCACCAACCTATAAGAGCATAAAATCCCTCCCAGTGATATATTATCAAATAATAATGCTACTGTTAATAATCAATATTGAATGATAGCATTTTTTTAGATTTGAGAGCTGAAACTCATAGATTGTTCACACAAAATTAATTCATTTGACTTTCTGAGACTTCTTTCATAATCGCAATAATGTGTCAGCAGAATTTTAATATATCGATCTATCTAGCATATTATAAATTGAGAGTACACGCACATTAAGTTACTTTGTTTTACTCCTGATGGATAAAACTCATTATAATTATCATTTTTTAAATAAATAAAAGATAATTTGTGAGCTCTAGTGCGGTTTGAACGGTTTTAGCCTATGGTTGAACAATATTAACCGAAATGATTGATACGTTGGCACACTGAGCTGTGTGAACTGGCAAATTTGAAACTCAATTTTCAATGGTAATTTAAAACTATTATTAAAATTGAGTGGGACAATTTGCATTATTTGAATCATGAAATATGAAGCATTATGTTGAAACCAGTGACTTTATAACCAGTTTGCATGATATTGAATCGTGCTTAAAATACTTGATGTTACTTGATTAAACCAATATTTTATGATTTGTACGATCCATCTCTTAGTCAACTTATTTCAACGTACTTGGATAACAATCTATGGTACCGGTACCATATCTATTGCTGCACATTGTACTGCATAATCTTTCAAGAATAATACATATTTCTAGTACATTTATAGTGTCTGATTCAGAACTAGAGAGTGAATAAAAAATAAAACAGTGTACAAACTAGAGTGAATAAAAAACTAACAATGCATTGTACATACTTGTGTATGTGGGTTTATTGAAAAGACGATTGCAAACAATGTTTTACAACGCATGATGCATTGAATAAATTTCAACATGAGTACATAAAACTTATGCTTCTCTTGAAAACATGTTTTTCTACCAACCTAAGCCTTTACTGGACTAGCTGCAACACTCCCACCCCAGCTCACATCATCACAACAAAGCAGGCGCTGTTCATTGGTGACCATCTCAAATTCAAGCACCTTTACAAACTGTTTTTACTAAAATAGGAGCGCTAGTTCAGTTTTTTCTACAACTGTATACTCTGTCACCAATATACTATAGTATCAAAAGGAAGTTGTTTATTAGGAATTAGAAAGATTAAACTGTCAGTTGTAGGAAATGAAATTGTATTCTCAGTGAATTTGTTGAATACAATACTGTATATTGATTTGTTATTTTTCATCTTCCTATAAAATACGCCCAATAAATTTTGCTCACTCTTTAAATCAGAACAGTTATTTGCACGCGCAGTTTATATCAGTATTAGCGAGTGGAAGTGTAGAATGCTACACAAAACTCGATTGTTATTGTAGGATTTATCAGTTCAATAGTCAAAATAGCTCCAACATCTGTTTAAAGGTACGCGCGCGTAACAATCACAATATTGAAAAAAGTAATAACTTGGCTGAAAACGTTATCAAAAAATCCAATCACAGTTATTTATTTGATCAACAAATCAATCAATCATGATTGTAAATTAGTGATGGTACAAAAGTGGAATCACAGCTACTTCCATAGTTAAATTATATTATTAGCATTCCATTAATGCAATAAAAAGTAATTGAATGATACCAAAGCATATTAATTTTATTGGAAGAGTTTTTGTAGCCAGGAATGGATAATTTAAGTAACAAATGTACTCGTTGCTGATATAATCTGGACACCACTTGCTGCTATTTTCAATAAATGTTATGAGCAAGGATATTTTCCCAAACATTTTAAATCGGTTAAGGTAAAACCACTGTTTAAATAAAGAGATCCCTCTAATCCAAACAATTACAGACCAATCAGTCTCATTATTAATTTTGCTAAAATTATGGGGGAAATAGTTAAGAAAACAGTATTATAATATTCTAGTAAATATGAAATAATAAACAGAAACTAATTCGGCTTTCAAATCAATAAGAATAAAGAAGAAACCATAATAAAATTCACAAAAATACTGTTTCTCTGAACCTAAACTCCAACATGAAATTTCTTTTGTATTTCTCCATAATATAATAACAGAAAAGCTTTCGATACTATTCTTCATGATTCCTTCTTTAAAAAAAAGGAAAAAAAACTAGAGGCAGACGTCTTTATAGGAGTATTATTCCTGACCTCATTAAGAGCTATTCCTACAGGATAGAACACAATCACTTTCACAGAAAATGAAATTTTTTCATTTCAACTTGCTAATAGGCTACTTCTGTAATCTGAGCTTTTTCTGTTCAAGAATCACCTCATCTTCTGAGTCCCAGTATTTTCAATATCTCTTCAGAAATAATGTTTAATTCGAACTCTAAGGCCATATATCTGACGTGAAGGGTATTCAACAGCTCACGCCTGAACTTCGTTGATAATTTATTTAACATACATGCTTAATAATGTTTCTTTTCAGGAAATTCCAATAAGAATGACTTGAAGACAGCTATTAAACCTAATGACAATTTTGAGTTTATCAATTGATAGTGTTTCTTTCCTAACATCTCTGTCAATGGGTTCCAGCGTCACATATTGCCAAATTGCAACAACATTTATGCCAAGTTTAGATGACGTCTGTCATCTACCTCATTATTGGAAACCGACGCTTTGTATAAAAGCGGTCTAATGAATTAAGCTGCATACACACAGAAGTTCACAGTTTTGAGCAGGTCTTCAATTAAAAAAAGTAACTTTTTGCAAACTGGTTGAGTTTCAAACAAAATTCTCGTGTTGCAAACTGAGTTTTGTGTGTAACTGCAGGTACGTCCTCCACTCTCCACAAATTTAATATCACTAGCCATTCAAATAAAAAGTTTCAAACACTTTTTAAGCTCAAACTTGAGCTAGTTTGCATTTCTCTGTTTCAGACTAAAAAGCTGCAAACATTTGTGTAGAAAACAGCGACTTGTAAACTAGGCGACATATGTTACAAAATACTATTGTCAATTCGTGTATTGAGGATGGTAATTCTCTACCATCAGCTGCTGGCATCGTCTCGTATCACGCAACATCGCAATATTTCATAGCAACCTAATTTGGGGGCGTGAACTATATACATGAGGCCCCCATTGTAACTGACGTCTAGAACTCCTACTGTCAAATCGGCACAGGAATTTTTCTTGTCAATGGTGGGGGTTGCCCGACAATTGAGGGGAAGTTGGTTAGTGACCACGGACAGCTGTTGTCACTAAACAACTTCCCCTCAATTGATGTGTCGTCTGCACAATATACTGTTCAATCCAAGTAACAGAATAGCTTTGAATAAAAATCATATATTTTTCGTATAAAATGAAAAACAACAACTTTACAATGGTCGCGTGCCATGAACAAAGAGGTTAATTATAATTTGTATAGGCAATTAATTTGTGTTATCACCATAGGCCAAACAAGGAAGGGGGGTTATTGGGGACGTAGTCTGCGTGAATGGAAGGAAGTGGAATGGAAACTGGAATGGAACTGCATAACCAAACCTTTCCTAACCTGGCTAGATGTGACTGAACCACCTCTGTTTACTAGGTCGGTTAAAACGACAGTCGTACAAATGGTGTCCTCCCAATAAAAATGTTATTACCATATTACCATTTAATGGTACATTGCGTTTCAATGACAAATTTACAGAGGTGGTTCAGTCACATCTAGCCAGGTTAGGAAAGGTTTCGTTATGCCGTTCCATTCCAATTTCCATTCCACTTCAGTCCATTCACGCAGACTACGCTTCTGCGCATGCGCGAAATGTTCGCACGGGTCGTGATCAGGCAACCCCCACCATTGACCAGAAAGATTCCTGTTCCGATTTGACAGCAGGAGTTCTAGACGTCAGTCCCATTGTACAGACGCGAGCAACAATTTAAGATAAATTACATCAGCTGAGTGTCTGATCGAGCTCAACTATGACATAGAACACAAAAGCATTAACATGTTTGGATAGCCATCAGCTGAATTTTTAATCAAATTTAACCGACTGATGTAATTTAGCCATAAAGGTCGTGCGCCGTTATAGAAAAATGATTTGCTAATAAAAATAATTCATGACGACTGAACGCAAATAGCTAATTGAACACTGCTTTCTAGCTGATGCAGTACCATTACATAATATTGAATTAGAATATGAGTATGATGTAGAAGACCACAACAGTAAATTGATGTATTTATTCCTAATTATCAAATACACACATACATATATATATACTGTACGAGACTAAGCTCCGTGTCCCTGACGGCTGAAGAGGAGAGACGAAGAATACTATACTGGGCAGCGCGGAAGCACGCACAGAGACGCACAATTGCATTGCTTTTGCGATGACATAGTGCATTCCTCCGAGGGATACGGAGCTCAGTCTCGCACTGTATATATATATATATCTATCAAATAATTATATATATATGTGTGTGTGTCTTTGAGCGTTCCCAAGGAACGGATTACTTGAAAATTAAAAACTAGAGTCAAAGTTTTTAAACGCTAAGAATTTTGACAACACTTCAAAGTTGTTGCATAACATTTTTCAGGTTTGTTTATCTTCATAAAATTAGCTCTGCGCATGCATAGGTTAGACATCAATTTCACGCAACCTGTCAATTGTGATGAGTTGATGAGATATATAATGTGATATATTTCTTAGTTGTATTTCTGAATAAGAACAATAGAACTGATACATTTCAATAAGAGATTTATTCCAATAACGTATAAATGTTATTCAACAAAACAAGATACATCATATAAGATTATATTGAATTATAACAAATTTGTAACTTATAAATCGTAGTTAGTTAGTCTATGTTGAATCAACTTTCATGAACTAATATACTATTCAATGATAATAATGGCCTTATAACTGACATATAAGGTATACAATGGTATAAATTTGACAATAGTAAAAATATCAATATAATAATACATTTGTTATAATAATATATAATAAAATGATAATATTAATAATAGCCGATTTCATTTGTTCTAAAATAAGAATTTGTTGTTGGTAATAATAAAACATTTCAAACTTTTGATTAAGATATAAGTCAAGGTTTGCTTATTTTATGCGAAGAAACTATGATGGGGTGTCCATGCAGTTTAAGATGAGTTATCAGGTCTGAAAAAACAATATAAAAAAATTAGAAACAAATTAACATGGTTTACAAGCAGAGCTGGCTCAAGGGTAAATTACTACCTGTGCGAATCATGGCTGGCACGCCCTTACTAGGGTGCTAGAAGAATCATTTATAATTTATGGTATTTTTTGTAGTTCCATGTCGAAGTTCTTATGAGAAAGTTTTTATCTTAAATCAATTCAGTATTCATAAATGGACGCTATCTATGCCCATATGTAACCACAATAAATGTGATTTATTTGGTACAGAGGCGCTTTTCTTTAAGAAACATAAGGAAAAGTGAATATATCCTGAAGTTCAATGTGCATATTATTATAGTATAATAAAAAATATTGCCATATACATTTTCCATGTAAATTTGTGTGTACTCACTATGTGTGTGTCGTGCCTACACGTCCCTTATGATCAATGTCCTTCTCAATGGCTTTTTATGTCCAGGTGAAGCTTTAGACACACGTTAATTCTAATAATTTCATTTATTTATTATAGATGTGCAGAGTTCAAAAAGGTAGAGTTTTATGGACAACTCACTATGTGTGGGTGTGGGGAATGCCATGTCCCATACAGTCAATGACTGTCACATTGTTGAAATGTTGGATAAATGTTGGAGAAAATCGTAACTGAGATAGCTGTTTGACAATGCTATGCCAGAAGAAAGGGTGGATTTCATTCCCAGAAGCGGCAACAGACACTCATGAAAGAGATCATGATTTTTAGAACGAATCTTATAATAGCAAGCAAAATACACAGAAAAAAGATAAAAGGTGTAATTTGAAACAGTTCATAAAAATTAGTTTGGGACAAAAAATTCAAAACTTTAAGATTATAATCGATCAATCCTACTTTGCAATATTGATAACTTCCAAGCATGTGTGCCTCAAAAACTAAGAAATTATTGTGATATCTTCAAGAATTTGTGCTTGAGAGAATGAACAGTGATTGTGATTAGCAAAATATAAATTAAGCAGTTAAAAATAAGAGTAAAACAGAATATACAAGCACTTCCAAAATCCTAACCTCGAATTTGGCTATGTGAGTCCTTATTGGATATTACTCATCACAGATGAGCAAATATAGCCTACAGAAACTAGATGAGTGAATGGCTTTCAGGCCTCATTTTATAATTTCCTTTTATAAATTTTATTAAAACAATAATTGCTCAAATGAATTATTTTGAAGCTGAAATACGTAGTCTTAGCTGCTATTAACTTATTATTGTCTATTATTTGTATGGTCACTATCTCAATACGTTACATTGACAGTAGTTAGAGCTGATAGTATGACATTTATTATTTCATAACCTAGTAATCGCAGTCTTTGTCTATTTAAATTGATTTTTCAACAGTATTTCTCAAATGAGCATAATTGTGTCTTACACTACACTAATAATTGATTCACAAGTTTGAATGCTTCAAGGCTTCAAGTTCAATTCAAGATGTCATATAATAGAGTCAAAGGTAATTGTGCCGCAGATGTTAGCAAGAAAAAAATCACTTGAAACCTTCACCAAATTGTAGTATTATGTCTCCTGATCACAATTATCAAGTTTTTAAGTGTCGGTCTCAATTAATTTATTATTCAATATTAAAAACTCACCTTTTGAACATAACTACGGCTCTGTAAAAAGCCTTTATAGTGCCTTAAGCATAACATCATAGACGAATTGTTTTAAATGTTTATTTAGGCTAAAAAACATTGATTTCTTTCACCAAGAAATTAATTGGTAATAATGGGTGTGCTTTGGTTCATTCGAGCCTTTTACCGTTTACCGGTAAATGAAAATCTACAAATATTTAATATCAAGTTTTGGTTTCAAGTAAAATTCCATTTACCGGTAATGATAAAGATCAATGTAGGGATGGAGTATCAATACCAAAATTATTGATATATCATATCAATATGGAAACTGGTATTGATATTTATTGTGATATAATATCAATATATTCCCAATATTATGTTAATTATTATTAATAATTAATGTCAATATTATTAATTAATTATAGTGATCATTATTATGTTTTCATTAATTCCATAATGCATTCAAAGTAAAAATCTCTTCAATAATTTTTTTGTTATTTTAAAATTTTTACATTTAGAAATAGCCTATATCTGTGAGTTCAGAGTGAAACAAAAGCATCAGTTTCAGATTCTATAGCACTCTATGATATTATCATCCATCATCGTTAGTCACAGTCGGCAAAATTCATAAGCTAAAGAAATAGAAGGCCCAAGCGCCCAAAACCCAGGCTGTGGCGACAGATTATGCAGAAGTATGTGCAATGCATCAAGTGATAAGATTATGGAACAAATTGAAAATGCTTTTATTATTGAATAGATAAATTGTATGAGTAAATAATTCATAAACTAGAATGCAAATTATTGTGTTGCAATGATTTAGGCATTCTAAACACTCAATTCAAGTTAATTGCTAAAGATAATCATTTTGGGGTTCTGTTCAAAATTTGAGTTTTTAATATTGAATAATTAATTAATTTATTGAGACCGACACTTGGAAACTTGATAATTGTGATCAGAAAACTTAATACTACAATTTGGTGAAGGTTTCAAGTGATTTTTTTCTTGCTAACATCTGCGGCACAATTACCCAATATATATATCACTTATTAAATCTACTGCATTATTTCTAAACCTTTATGTATGGTATTACATATTCTTCTGGATTTGGTAAGAATGCAATCAATTGGAGCATTCAAACCTCTTGGTTGTACCACATTCTTACATGTAAGTATACAAGTGGCTGGAAACAAATTATCATAGTTTTTAGTTTTTGTGCAACCTCAAATGCAAGAACCAATTAAAAGCAATTTTTTTCTCCTTTGAAATATATTAGGTTGATATTTGAGAAGAGAGCTCACCTGATACTTCACAGATTGTTCACAAGCTGTGAATGATGCTTGAATTATAAATAAACAATAATCCACTTGCAATAACATTCAGTAACTAGTTAAGAAATTACAGTTCAGCCAGCAGGTGTTATTCTTTGAAAAAAAAAAATTAAAATGAATATATTATATATATTCTATTGTAGACCTGTTCAAATTATAAACACATGGAACATACACAATTATGTAGACATATACTTCAAGCAACTAAAAGTTTATGACAGGGATAAGAAACAAAATGGCTATGAATAAAGGTATCTCTGATATGGAACGGTGCTATCATCCATTTACCAAATTTAGTCAGTTAATAAATAAAAAAATCGAACTAGTGTGAGTGAAATTTACAACTGATGATACTAAAGCTTGTTTCATATAATTCATTCATCCATGACAAAACACAATCAAGTGAAGATACAACAGGCATAGGGCTAAGGTGACCAGACGTCCCGTTTTCAACAGGACAGTCCCGTTTTTGAGAGGCATGTCCCGGTGTCCCCACCATCCTGGTCAGGACACCCATTTGTCCCGTTTTGGAAATATTAGATACTAATATTCTACTTCATGAATAGGTTTTTTCATTTATTGAAAATTATTATTGCTCTAAATAATCTAAAAGTTGAACTCAAGTTCTAATTACAATAAATTGAACCTTAGCTCCAAAATCCCTCAATATTATGAGCAGACTTTTACTATTCTTCGGTCATCTTTGATGGTATTGCGAACATTGATGGCATGACATTAAAAACTACGGTTTCGTTTTAATATAAGATGTGTGAGAATGACTACAAAAATATCTTTGTATAGAGAAGAAATAAAGTTTTTCCCCTACTTTCTGATCAACTTTTAACCCCCCCCCCCCCCCCCCCCGACCTATACGTTCAGTTGTCCCGTTTTGGGGTTTCAAAAATCTGGTCACCTTGGGCATAGCCCACTACTGCTTTCTTTATAAATTTTTAAATGAAAAAATAAATTTTTATATCAAATGTCATAAGGTTGTCACATTATCGCCTTATTCATTGAAAGTAGCTACTTGAACATGTGTGAACCAACCTGCAGTTTTTCAGCTGTGAGGCCTGTTTTATAGACAGAAAAACGCAGCCGGAACACGAAAAAATTTGATTATGCTCTGCCTATGTTGTTATTCTCATGGTACAGTGACATCAACAATGATTGCCATTACATTGGAATAACTATTACGGTATCTCTAATGTAGCCTACAATAATTTGGGGGTCAATTATCATTATCAATTCCAAGGGGTGAGCACACCTAGGTGTACCCACACAAGGGCATTCAAGGTATAGTAGAAACAATTAGTCTGGGCGCGCGGCCTTTTGGTAGTCAGCAAAGGCGCGGGGTGGAGAGGAGAGTGTTTATCGCTCATTTCTAAAAACATTTGTGTCTTCAAGGTCACCATTTCAGCCGTTAGTGGAGCGGTAGAAAGGAGTGGAGTGAGCGAACCAACTTTTACAGGACGGCCAGTAGTGACAGAGCGTAGTGTGAGAGCCATGCGCCCAGAGTAATTGTTTCCACTGTAGATTGAGGAGCGCCAGTATGGCAGAACAAAAAGCTTTTGATGAAACACACATAATGTACCAGCATAAACTGAAAAAATTATAGCTTTGTAATTAACGATCTTAAAAACATTTTTCACTCCAACTCATGATTGAAACCAAGGTAATCAAAAGACAAGGTAGTGTTCAACAGCATGATGCGCAGTAGCAAGTTACAGCCAGCTGATGCAGTGACATCATGCAGGTCTCTTTTCATGATTTCGCCTATCTTTTACATGATAAATTGCATAACTTTATAAGTCTTTTTCTCAAAATATATATGATCTTCAAGAAACTTGGACGTCTCCTATGGTTTATGATAATATATTCAACTGTTGACCTACGGCATTTTTAATATGATCATACAATTACCTATTCAATTCAGATCACTCGATAATGTTATAGCATGTACATAATACAAGGATAGTAGTTCTCGGGTATTTAAGTTATTTTATTTCTCTTCAAATTAATTTATGAGTACTGTGGAAAATTAAATATTCATTTTTTTAAGAAAATTGTTTGGAGAAATAGGTATGCAATTCCAGTAAGCACATAATATTTAGTTGAAGGTCAATTATTTTATTACGGTTAACTGAATATATTTTTCTCCAATCAATTTCAACGCTCTTCCAACTACAGAAGTATACTGTTAAAAGTATTGAAGGAAAACAGCATCATGTAAACAATATATAAATTATTACAATAAAAAATTAACACAATTCAATTCCATTAAACATTGAATATTTAACCTTCCACAGTACTTGTAAATTAATTGAAGTGAGTTTGAAGACATAAAATAACTTAAATACCCGAGAAGTACAATCCTTGATGTTATGTGCATGCTATAACATTAACAAGTGCTCTGAACTAAATAATTGTATGATCATATCAAAAATGCCGTAGATTAACACTTACATTTATACCATAAACCAAAGGAGACATCCAAGTTTCTTGAAAATCATATATATTTTGAGATATACTTATAAAGTTATGGAATTTAACAAGTAAATTATAGGTAAAATCGTGAAAAGACACCCAAATGACGTCACTTCATCAGCTGATAGGACTCAACAGATGAGTGGAGATGTGCGAGAACACTACCTTGTTTTCTAATTACCTTGATTGAAACAATATAATTTAGCATATTTATAATATTATTATAAGGACGCCTCAGCCAGAATGACAAAATATTGGGCTGAGAAGAGGGAAAAAGCTAAATCAACTAAATTATTTACAATGTTCATAAGAAGAGAAATATTATCTTCTTCTTATTCTAAATTCAAATTAAGTTCACCTAATTGGTCAAAAAGGCTCTGGGTAACCGATGTCAATCACCCGGCATAATTAGCCTACAATGCATCATATGATTTCAAAAATCGGTGGGTGAAAGAGCTCCATATATCATAAAATGATCAGTCTGGTAAACGACAACGGTTGGTTACTCGACTGCCAGTTATGTATGAAACTATCCTATTTGAATAAAACTGAAATGAAGACATCAATGAATGCTCCTTTTTGTTTGATATTGGGCTAAGTATTGGGCCGATCCTTGCGAAACTTGGATAGAACTACCGATGAATGATGCGCATTCATTAAAAAAAAATTAATCGGTTCAATAGTACCCCAATAATTGATGAACAAACATGAAAAAAACATGCCTAATTGAGAGCCTCCTCCTGTTTGGAAGTTGGTTAAAAATTAAAAAAAAAAAAAAATAGCAGAGGGTTGCATGCAAACAAACAGGTGTATTGGTTATAAATGCACGCTCTACTGCACCCCTGCCATAAAAAATTTGAAACGCTTCAACTACCATTGTTCTCTTTGAATACTCATATTATATGAATTTCGAACGATACTTTTCGAATATAGTATACAGTGTATGTTTACAGACGGTTGCTTGTAGACAAACCATAGTTACATGATCGTGAATGGTTGCTATGGTGATGGCGAATTCTGTCATTTCCTAAGCTCCAGATGAAGCTAACAAAAAGTTCTAAAAGAGAAGAAAACATACCAACATGGCATTACCAAGCACTGATGAAAGAATGCTGCACAGGCAGAGTCAAGTGATTAGAAGGAGCTACATACCATTCAAAATTCATACACCAAATAAAGTAGGTTGGCCAGCAGACTTTTCAACCTTTGACGGAAACAAGCAGCAGACAGACCTCGTGCTGAAACAGGAATTTTCTTAGTTTCATTGCCAAAAAAGTTGAGCTTGCTCGAGCTGTACTAAGCTGCAAGTAGGGTAAATCTCTCAATCATTTGAAAAGTAATTAGGCTACTGTAATCACAATTATCTTTAGTGAACAGCATAGTCAAGTTTAATTGACAAAAATTCATGAAAGAACTATTCAACTCCGTTTGCCTACTCATTTATAATATACCTCCGAACTTCTATACAATATAGGTACTGTGTTTCCAGTAAGGTAAACATACTAATTATTAGCCACCTACCTAATATTGACCCCTTTCACTTTCAACTTCGAAAATCGAGGTTGCACTTCCGTATTTAGTCTAGTGACATAATCGGCTGATAATCGATAAGGTAACTTAGTCGATATATTCCAAATCTAAACCTAACCGCGATCGACTCTTAGTCAATTATTTCGGTGGATCAGATACGGAAATGCAGCCCCAGAGCCGTCTAAGCTAAGCATCGCCGCCACTATCAGCGACAAAAATACTTTGCAAAAAATGCCACCACCAATATAAAGGTAGATAGATAATCTATCAGATGATTTACTTTAGATTAATAACTGTAACTTATGCAATGAACTCAGGTATGAAAGTTGTTGACGAGCAATTTAATGAATGTTTTGCATTTGACTCTACTTACCGTAGTTTAAAAGTGATGTAAAACAGCTCTAGATAACATTTCAACAATTAGAGCGGTCGGGTTATTTCACTAGATAGAAATTCAAATTACTATAGGTGGATCGGCCATAAGAATACATGTAAGCTGATGCCATTCTCGTGGCGATCCACCGATATTTATTTATTAAGTAATCTACGTTATTAGATTGATAATTTCATAGCTTGAACATTAACTTAACCAATAAAACTAAACAGTTATGAAGCTCAGTAGATAGAAAAACAAAATTACGCACTGATGGTGATGCTACCAACGTATAAAGCATAATATCTCTGGTAGATTCCAACACAGATTTTGCAGACAGTTCCGAGTTCAAAAGCATTCCATTTCGTTAATTCCGCATTCCATTAGTGGCGAGTTGGTCAACAGCTGACTTTTTTCCACTGTTTTTGTCAGTAGTCCAGTTGGTCGTAGTCCAGTTGGTACTCCCCCTCTCAACGAAGTTGGAACGAGTAACATGAGTGACATTTTGTGACAAGAACGTCAGATATTGAGTTGTGTCAGTTTTGATGACAGAGGTGAGTGTATAATACTTTTTATTTTTGTCATAATTCAAAATACACAAAGAATTTTCGCTACAACAACGTCAGATCTCGACTTGTGACAGTTTTGATGACTGGGGAGAGTGGATAATACTTTTAATTTTTGTCATAATTTAAAAATTCTCATAGAATTTTGCGGCAACAACGTCAGATCTCGAGTTGTGACAGTTTTGATGACTGTAGAGAGTGGATAACACTTTTAATTTTTGTCACAATTTGAGATGTGACACTATTTTTGTATTGGTTTGTCTGTACTTGAGATTTGAAACACTAAATTTTGGAGATCTGTCACTTTTCTTGGTCATTTTGTTTTTCTAGACCGTCTCAAGTACAGTTTTATTTCGACTTGTGTCACTTTTCCTGATAAGATTTGCCTCTTTCAGATTTTATTAACATTAAAAGATTGTATTATTTAATAAAGATCCTTTGGTGACTGAAACGAGTTTGAAAAGAGAGTGCACATCGTACACTCATAGCAAATTTATTCATACTGTTTGGCAGAATTTGGTCTTTCAATTCCTCATCAAACATTTGTAGGGCTTGTAAGTCTTGTAAGTTGAAGGCTCATTGTTTTGCAGGAAAAAATCAATTAATATTATTGAATTTTGTTGTCTGTTTCAGGTTCATCATGAAGAAGAAACCAACAAGCCGGGCACAAAAACTCATGGAAGCTGCAGCAGTGATGTACAAATCAGCAAGAGAGAAAAGGACCGATCAAACAACCAAGGATGAGAATTCAATGACTGAAATGGATACAGGATCTGGAGTACAGAAGAGAAGAAAAGAGCATGACACAGAAAAGAAGGAGAACAATAACAAGACTGAAATGGACACCAGATTTGAAGTAGAAGAGAGAAGAGAAGAACGCAACCCACAAGAAGGGGAGAACAAGAACAAGACTGAAATGGACACCGGATTTGGAGCAGAAGAGAGAAGAGAAGAACATAAACCACAAGAAGAGGAGAACAATAACAAGACTGAAATGGACACCGGATATGGAGTAGAAGAGATAAGAGAAGAACACAACCCACAAGAAGAGGAGAACAAGAACAAGACTGAAATGGACACTGGATTTGGAGTAGAAGAGAGAAGAGAAGAACACAACCCACAAGAAGAGGAGAACAAGAACAAGACTGAAATGGTCACCGGATTTGGAGCAGAAGAGAGAAGAGAAGAACACAAATCACAAGAAGAGGAGAACAATAACAAGACTGAAATGGACACCAGATATGGAGTAGAAGAGATAAGAGAAGAACACAACCCACAAGAAGAGGAGAACAAGAACAAGACTGAAATGGACACTGGATTTGGAGTAGAAGAGAGAAGAGAAGAACACAAACCACAAGAAGAGGAGAACAAGGACAAGACTGAAATGGACACTGGATTTGGAGTAGAAGAGAGAAGAGAAGAATACAACCCACAAGAAGAGGAGCACAAGAACAACACTGAAATGGACACTGGATTTGGAGTAGAAGAGAGAAGAGAAGAACACAAACCACAAGAAGAGGAGAACAAGGACAAGACTGAAATGGACACCGGATTTGGAGTAGAAAAGAGAAGAGAAGAACACAACACAGAAGATAAGGAGAACAAGAACAACAGTGAAATGGATACAGAATTTGAAGTAGAAGAGAGAAGAGAAGAACACAACACAGAAGACGAGGAGAGCTTCTTGCAACTGCAACACAGATGGGAGCTTTGTAAAGGTCAGAACATGAGATTGAAGCTTAGAAGAGTTTCATCATTGGAAGAAAAAATTAATTGTTGGACAGTGATAACAGCTTTAAAGATATGGATGATTCCGACCATGACCCTGACCACAAGGGATCTACTTCTTCATCTTCCACTAGCTCTAGGAGTAGCTCAACACCTGACATGACACCATACCTGACTGAAAACAATCCAGATGATGAAAATATTGCAAATAATATGAAGAAAGGTAAGATAGTCATAGCAAATCCAATTGAATGGAAGAAGAATAAAGCCAAAATGCTCCGGAATCAAGGTAAATCATATGATTCATCATCTAAACAAAAGAAAAAAGTGATAGAGAGAAAGATGCACTCACCTTGTGGCAATAAGTGTAGATTGAAATGCTTATTGAAAATTGATGATGATAAAAGAAAAGATATATTCAAGAGTTTTTGGGAACTTTCAAGCCTGGCTTCACAGTGTGAATTCATTTGCAGAAACATGGAAATGTGTATAATGTGATAGAAATGACTCATAGTGATTTCATAGATTTGAAGGATTTGTCCAAACAGGTTGGACTGCAGTTCAATGAAACAAAAGAAAACGAAGAAATTAAAACTGGAGATATCAAAGTTATGAAGGTTGAGAAAAGAAATCCAGGAGTTCTGTTTCTGAAGACATCATTTGAGCAAACCGAGTATAAAATAATTGATGTAAACAACAAGCGAAGAAAACAAAGAAGCATGCCAAACAACATACAACTGACTCAAGCATACAAGAAGAAATTGATGGTTGGTGAGAGAAAGAAATCTGACATAGAAGACCTGATTTGGGGGAACCGCATTCCAAAATCATTCAAACCAATTTATGACAATATTTTTTTGTAAAAAAATTATGCCCAATATTGTATTTTGTGTTAGTTAACTGAAGTTACAACTGTATGCCAAAGGACAAAAAAAGTTACCGTACTGTAATTAATTCTTCTACCTATACATTCAACTTATAGAAATAAAAAATGAATACAATAATTTTTCATGATTGTGAGCTATAATTTTATCATCATAAATTTGTAATAAACTTTGTATTTTGTGAACACTGGTGTTTCAATTATTCCTTCAAGCCAGCTAAGCATGTAATTTATTAATCTATGTTTATCACATAAGACATAGTGATGATAGTCGTTTTTAATTTTTTAACTTTTATGAAATAACAGAACCTTGTTTTATGGCTTAACCAGGTTCTGTTATTTTATAAAATTTCAAAAATCAAAAGGTGGTTGGCAACATTTACTTTGTGTTTATTCATTATAAATATGGAGAAATGGCACATCACTCACAATACAGCTATAATGATAATGTAATTATTGTACTATCGATCAGTACAGGTACAAGTGATGATATTGTTTATTCTTGCTCACATAATAATGTTAGTTGATGGTAATTGGTATTTCATATTCCAGTATACCATACCAATTCAAGAAACCATTACTAAGTTAGCAAGAATAATACATATTTTTCAAAGAGTACAGTGTACCATAGGGTGCACTATACTTATTATTATTAGTAAGTACTGAAGTTTAAGTAGTGTAAGTACTTATTCTATTATACTACTTAAGTAGTATAAGTACTTATTACAATATTGAGTTACAAAAATGAATCATAGGAGAAAGAAGATTGAATTGAAAGAGAATTGCAATGGCAACGAGTGGAATACAGCTCTTTACTCAAGATAGTGTTGGAAATAGGCTATTGTCTTTTATTTACATAGATATCAGTAGAAGTCATGAATTCCTTCAAATAATACCTCACATAAGTCAAGGTTTGGTCTGTCTGGTCTATGATAATACCTCCATAACCTAACAGTTACTGATCCATATTGTGAGAGCCAAACTGTATGCAGATTGGACGATATTTTATGCATTCTAAATGCATCTTTACTCAACATTGAGAAAAAGTGACACAAAACGAGTGAATAGCATAAGCATAATGTAGTGAAAATATTATAATCTCAGCTTGAAAATTGACACAATACAAAAATTTTATCTAAAATACCCTATTTTGACATGGTAGTGATAACAGATGATCAATTGTATATATTACCAACCTCTTGAGAAAGAATTATTGAATTAATTGTCTCAGTTCTGCTTTTCTATGTTTGCATGTGTATTCACAATATTGATTCAAATTTTCACGAATTTTTTTTCTTTTCTACTGAAAAATGATGATTTTTGAGTTGTGTCACTTTTCTCGCCGGGGTGCGATGTGTTCATCCTTGGAAAAAACCATATTTGACACAAAGCAACGAAACGACACCAGAAACAGTACAATAATTGTACTAGTGACAGAATATCACATTGCAACTCTCAGAGGCAATTGACCTTGAATAGTTATATAGCTAGAAAACTACAAGCTAACTTACTGCGGTTTTTAAAGTCTTGAAAATATAGAAATATTTAATACACAATTGAAAAATATTTAGTTGAAGCTTTTTATAATGCACAAGAGTTCTTTTCACATCAAAATTTACACATTACAAGCAGTAGAAAAATCACAAACATCTGTTCATGGTAATTTGAAGACATAGTCATTTATTTTGTATAAATTAAAATATGACCTATATCCAATTTTGAGGTTCTTGTCAGTCTGTTTTATAATATTCAGTGAATAAATCAAATAGATCTTAACATTCAAATATGAGCATTCAAAATACAATTTCTTCAATTTGTTCTTGGAGTAGTGGGATGGTCTGTGTGGAATACCCTCCAAATGGGTACTAGCCAGGTCCCATATTATATCATCTATCCTATGAGAGCAATTAAAATGCTCCCCTCTCATGTCATTCATGGGCGCTCCATCCATCATTTTCTTTTGCACTGTTCTGAGTCTTTTTTCACTTATTTGATATAGACTTATTAAAACTTATGACAAACTGGTACTTGCTGGGTATTATCTGTTAAGTATTTCTAGGAGTACTCATGATTTTTTGTTTAAGGAGCAATCAACTTGTTTCACCTTTTCACAGGCTCGAATGTTATGCAGCTAACTTCATGTGAATCTTGTAGAGATTTGTCTCCAGAATCATAAAATAGTTTCAAGAGTCTCTTTTGTTCACTGACATGAGCATTTATGAAACATTTCTTGAGGCAACAAGAGTTGATATTTTTGAAGCTTTCAGCCAACACTACTGTTCCTCTTTTATTCATGTATTTTGTTCTGAGTTTCTTCTTGTTTTCCTTTCAGTCTGTTTATTTGTTGGTTAATTTTCATTTGATTCACTTTCACTCAACTGAGAATAGTCACTATCTTCAACATCAATGGTAATTTTAAATAGAAAGAGGACAGGGTCTAAAGAGAAAATATTAAAAATATTCTATTATTCACTATTTTTGAAGTACAGTACCGTATCTTATTAATCTGAATGAGAAATACAACAACAGCAACGTGGCAAAACATAACCCATTCAACTATTTACAAATGATGTAACTTGAAAACACATGACATAACTTCCTAATAATAATAAGCGTATGGCTTTTAATGGTGGGGAGACCCTTACGGGTAGTTCCACCTCGCCGTTTGTGCCATGTTACGGGGAACATGGTGGACCTACTATTTTAGGTGTGTTCCGAACCACCGGGTAAGTGATAATAAAGCTTGTAACATCAAGTCATTGAAGCACGGTCACCCATCCAAGCGCAGTCTTGAGTGGTCGTGACTGAACATCACGATCACTTGAACACCACGCTCACCGCATGACCAATCACCACCCACTAACTTCCTAAGATTGAATGTCACCAGCTGGAGAAAGAAGATAGTTATAAGAATTAAATTTTGCAGGCATACCAACTAAACTATGGAGATGTCAAAAAAGCGTTGAACGGAAAGAGGACAGAACATGGGTAACGCCTGTATTCCATATAACTCCTTAATTTTTGTTTTCTTCTTTTGCAAATTTCGTACACTCAGTACCTATGCTTCCTCCGTTTCTGTCTCTCTTCTTCTTCTTCTTCAGCACACACCACGATTATCATAAATAACTCCTCATCTGATATGCATCATTGCACCTGTATTTCTTATCCGGAGCTATGCCGGAAAAGTGGGTTATTGGCGAAATTTGCCGGTGGTGCCGCCCTAGTGGGTTTGCTGGGCGGCCGGCAACCAATAGCTGTGCTGGAACAGCTGTTTAAACCGGAACAATTGTTTACAATGATAGGCCGGCTACCGAACGCGGTGCTGCACTGAGCCGGTGTCCGGGCGTTCATTGAAAACCATCGGTTCGTTTTGAGCAGCTGTCCCAGCACAGAACAGCTTTTGGTGACCGGGAACTCCAATAGTTAGTTATAAAAGTATGATCACAATACAATTTTGCTTTCTTATATTAGAAAAGTGCCACTAGTTATGCAATATAGATCGAGTATTGCCAGATTGCCACCCTTCGCGTGACTTAGTTATGTTTTATGTTAGGCCTCCGCCACAGTACAAACGGCGAGCAGTAAGATAAAAAATTCATTGTCAGGAGTAGGAGGTACAGTACTTGAGGAATAGGATGAGCTTTGTCCTTGCGATGCGCAGTGGTAAAGCTCTGGGCTCACTCACTCGCCAGCAGTCTCTCTCACTCCATAAGCAGTTGCTTCTGCTCTCACGCAACTAACATCTCATCCTACACCTTCCGTACTGTAAGTGGCGTTACCCAGCCGTTCACCGCTTGTAACGAGGCCGAAGCTTTATTCTTCTGCTAAGGCAATAGTTGAAATGAAATGAGTCCATAATGATTGATTTTTAACAACTGGATAAGGTAGATAATTCACAATATGGAACACAATATATAACCAAAAATTTATCATACATCTTTCGAACAATAACAATATACAACAGTTACAAATAACTTACGGTATGTCAGTTATAAATTACATGGTGGAATTGGAATAATAAGATTTTATACGCTCATAAAAGAAAATTAAAGAGCTCAGGCTATTAAAAATACTTGCAATGAACCAAAATTATTTAGAATAATGATTGGCTAATAAGATGCTACATCTATTTGAGCATTGTTCCTCCTGTATCATTTCTAATGGGTGAAAAGTGCCCACTTATGATACTTTTCATTTTTCAATAAAATATTGAAATAAAATTAATTTATGATGCTAATAATTTAATTTATTCAAAGAATTACTTATACGAAAAAATATAGTGCTTTATGGGCATGATTTGCGATGTTTTCAATAGCCTACAGTATGTACCATACAAAACAATAGAAGAAATCAATAAACAAGCTCATAATATAGGAATGAGACATTAAAATGTTTAAGTGCAATAAAATGTAGAACGTAATTTATTTCATGATCAGTCTGATGATAAATATAACATCTAATTGTACTTATTCTGTGCTAAGTAAAGTATGTGTCTGTGCATTGACAAAAGATGTAGAATTAAGATGATAACATTTGCAAATTCCGATACAGTAATTCCTAATTCCTACTGTCAAATCCTTCCAGAATGTTTGTATGCAGTCATGTATATTTTCAGTTCAAAGTGCTTTTCAATAAGGATATTTCTATTGTTATAATACCTACTTAGCGATCTTCACAATGATTATCTGCCGTATTTAGAACTATTATAATTTACGTTCTCATTATTATTTCCGTTTTCAATACCTCAGCAGTTCATTTCTATACTGCCCGATTCTTGTCACTAAATAATTATTTTCAAGTTATTTAGGGAGATGTTACAACTTGTATAAAATTGCTGAATTGCAGAAATTCCTTTTAATGCTATAAGTTATACCGAAGACCTCCACTACTGTGGATATATGCAGTTGGCAATGTCTGTAGCAGTGGAGACCTTCGGCATAATTTACAGCATTAAAAGGGAAATTAATTATCTTCATTTTTCTCTGTATAAGTATACATTAATATTTTCGGTTCATGACGAAAACAGCATTTGAATAGAAAAGTCATTGAATTTTATACAATCCAATCAATGAAGAATTCACACGAAATTTAAAACAAAAAATAAATATTCACCGGTAAATGATACCTAGCTAACAAGCCATATAATAAATTAATACAAACAAAAAATCACAGTGTACATGCCATATAATAAATATTAACAAAAATCACAGTGTACACTTTCTTCAGAAGCTGATAGTTACAAAGAATCAACCAACAACTATGTTATTTTTGAGCTCAGTGACAACTAAAAGACAAAAAATTTAGGAGTTGAATAAATCATATAGAAATTTAACAAGTTCCCTTCATGCTAAATGGTAACAATAGTTTTTTAGCTGCAATTAAAACCTTTCATACACGAATATATTATATAAGTTTACACCTTTCTACTCAACACTAGTATAAATAAAAAGAATATTGTAGCTTATATTTACATGCCAAAGAAAATAGGTTTCTCTCTTTTCAATGGCAAAACAACAATCTGAAAGACAATGATAAGAAAATACAAATAGGTTTTATTGAGCTCCAGTTTTTTTCAATTAGAATTCAAGATCTTTTTTGGTGGAAGACCTTAAAGGAAAACGTGCTCAATAGAATTTCACGTCACCATGATTTACATCAATTTTAATATTTTCTAGACCTGGAAAAGGAGTCCAATAAAATCTATTTGTACTCAATTCTTGCTGTGAAGCAAGGATACAGTCTAATTCATTATCAGCTAATCATAATATTTCTTATGAAATACCCCAAAACTCAATAAACACAGCAATGCTGTGTTTATCCTCGAATCGATTGTCAAGTGGTGTTTTCTCTGACAGCTGAGAATTGCAAAAGACGATTCGTGATAGTTTCAAGACTTTGTTCATTGTCATAAAGTTTGTTTAGATAGTATATCTTGGTCTTGTCTTGAGTATGGCACTCCAAAACATTCCATTTTTCAAAAAGCTTGAGAGAGTTGCGTATTGTATCGACAGACAAACTTTCCCCTGCAAAACAGAAATCACATGAAAATTATTCAGGTGTTTGCGGCAGAATTTTATTGAAATATTAGAGAAATTATGGTATTTGTTAATTATTCATGAATGAATCATACAAAGTAAATAAAATTATTTTGTTTTATTTATAAACAGAGTGAACCATAAATATGGGAAGTAAAAACTATGCGAGATAAAATTCTGCAGGATACCTTCCACGATAGTGGTCAATCACTCTTTCCTTTGATACAGAAATACATTTTAGCCCCTTCTCATGACAACTTGACTATTTTTGGGGATTTGAAGCTACAGTATTTGAGTACACTATTGATTACTTACCACATTCGATGTTTCCAGTTTCAAGTTGTGTTTTGATATCACTGATAACGTCTTTGATATGATCTCTCTCTGGAATGAGTTGTGACACAAATCTATGCAAGTTCATAGCACTTACTATGTAAACATCAATGAACGGCCTAAGAAGCTGACTGTAGAAATTGTACCTTTCACTGCTTTCATTGATCTGAAATAAGATTTGAATGACTAATATTTGAAGTTTGATAATCACACCATGAGGACGAATTTGGGCTAGAGTTTACACACTAAAATAGCTACTTGTGTAACTAGAGTGCAATGTGGGGTTTTTCTGCACCGAGAGATACAGTTTTTTCCGCTTGCCGAAGGCGAGTGAAAAAAGTTTCTTGAGTGCAGAACAATACTTTGCGCTCGAATTACACATTAAATTTTTCCTACAGTAACGAATAAAGTAATTAAAACAGGACATGCATAACCTGACAATTCCTCACATAACCTATCTTCGAATCAAATCGTTTTCAACAACAACTACAGCTGATTGTATTTCGTAGCTGAAGCAAAGTAGCCAACCTATTTATGAATGCAGAATAGGGAACCTGCGTATTAATCGCTCCCTATTTTGTGTTGTTAGGTCGCAAATCTGAATTGCGGAAAAGTACTTTCGCGCACTGGAATTTACTTTCCCGCACTGTTTTGCGTGCTACAGTTAGTGCAAAAATAGGCACTTTTTCGGGTCACCGTAGGAAAAATTATTTTCGTTTCACATTAAGAATAAAATGATAAATCTATTAAAGCCATAACAATTTGAAGGAAACGAGCCTGGCATTTGATCTACACTTAAATTACACTAAATTTGATTTACACTTAAATTGATCTACACTCGGATTTGTAATAAGTAATAATTGTGAGCAGTAGTTGCCTTATTGCGGCTTGAAGTGAATTGAGTTTTGTTTTTCTTGGATACAAAAAAGTCTAGATAAAATGTATTATGTTGATTTCCAAAGTCTCTTCCAATTGATGGCTTAAACACGGGAAGTAGCTCATGGGTGTGATGATAGTATATAAACTATTGAACCAGACTGTGGGAGTGGACTATTAAGCTTCACACGTTGTTTCGGTTGGCTTGGAATACTGATATAACTCTGTTGGCTCACTGAGGAAAGCAGTCGCGACTTACCTCACTCCTAATTTGCGTAATGTTCTTTGGACCAAAATATAATGTACACGTCTCCCATAGTTGGGATCGGTTAAAGGAATACATGTAGCAATTGGAAATTCTTGGTAATTAATCTTCTACAGTATTTTTGGTACTGACCAACCGATCGTAACAATATTTCTCTGTGATAGAAAAGTAATTCATTTTTTTTTAGATCCATTGCTAGTTTTTTTAGGGTTTACTAGTCCTCAATTCTTTTTGCAAAAAAGGAAATAAAATGGTTAGTTTTCTGCAAGTTTTTAATCCTTCTAAAAATGGTAAAGATTCCCTTTCGGCTTTTAAAGATATAAACATCATAACCAGCTCACTGTTAAAATAGCAATAGTGTTGGAAATCTACAAACCTGATAGGGAGGACATTCTGGTTGCCTTACAGGATCATCTGCATCATCCACGTCATCGAACTCCAAACGGGATGCAATACGATGACCCCATTGTTGATCTTCAGTTAATGTTTTCTTGAAAAATAAAGATCTTCAATTAGTAAATGATGTTTATTGTTTCAGTAGTAATGTAAAAGAAAACATTTGAAAATTAATAACGCTATTATATTTGAAATTAAATAGTAATTTTAATATACAAATTCTCCAGCATGAAGGAAGTTTCTATCAACATAGATATTCCTTTTTGAATCTCTAAAAACATAGAGAATCAATTCGTCTTATCAAAGATCAGTTTTTTCTTGACTGTTTGTTTCTTGATGTTCTTCACTATTCTAGACATATATACTATCAATATTTTTTGTACCGGGTGATTCTCACATGAGCCTGAGGCTTACAAATATGAATATATCGGGAATCGAGCATGAAAACATCAGAGTAGCAATCAGATGCCCTAAGGTTAGCGTTAAGCCACAGAGTTTTTGTAACTGTCTACCATCTAGGCCTAGAATTTTGGTTAAATCACTTTGCTTCATTACCAACGCTCTATCCTTAAAGTCATGAGGCATCATCCATCATTGGCATTATTCTTACTCTAATCCTGAAATTTACATATTAATAATACAATAAATCTACAATTAATAATACAGTTAATTACAACATGTAATTTTGAATAACCCTTCAATTCCTTAATTATTGAAAACAATCCATGCACAAAAATCATGACCCATCTGATATAATTTGTTAAATCTTTTTACCGGTGATTGGGTATTCCTTAAGTAATAGTCTAATTTAATAATATAAATTATTACCTCTCATGAGAAAATAAAATGAAGCATGGAATAATCAACTTCATTACAAAAATGAAAGATTTTATAAAAACAGTGATTTTAGGAACCAACTGAACTATCAGAAATATCAGGTAAAAAGATGTTTTTGAAATCAGATTTAACAAACTATATCAGACAGTTTAAAGATAGAATTGTTTTCAATAACAAAAGAAGAATTGATATTAATTAATTTTCTTGTCGCGTTTTACATGACACGGTGAGTGTGGATAGAGTCCAATTGATTGATGATATTGCTTCCGATCTAATCTGATTTGGAAGTAAGTCTTTAAGGAATTTTAAGATCACTGATAAATTGAGATCACCAAAGTATCAACGAAATTGAGAAATCAATGCTTACAGATAGCGTGAAACCTGTTATTTGTCTTGCAACTCATCTAGCTTATTCAGAACAATTAAAAATATCTCAGTTTATTTCCATTATAGAATGTCTTCTTAATAGCAACATTGATTAAACGGAACTTATTATAACTATTGTTTTGAAATTGGTACCCACCTCTTCTAGAGATAGAATCTCAATCGTTTGAAAATTCTCTATCGTATCTAACAACGCATTTTCCAGATTTTGGCAGGTTTTAGTGAATATAAATTCATATTGTAATATATTACACAGGAGTAGAGAATTTTCTAATAGCAAGTCTTGAGAAATACTTTTCTGACCCTTCGCAACAAAAGATTTGATTGTTGTAGCTGAAACAACAGAATTGTGATGTTAAATGCTGAAAAAATTCTGATCGTTATTTATAAATGTTATTCATCTATAGATTAATATAAGCATCTATATAATAAATCTACATACAAACTCAAGTAAAATTCACGGGGGAAATATCGGAACAATTTACAATAAAAACAGGATTAAGACAAGGAAGGAGATGGTTTCTCACCATTACTTTTCAACTGTGCTCTAGATCTAGAATATCTGATGAGAGAGTGGTGCAAGGAAAATCCTAAAAACATAAGGATTGGAACCAAGAAAGATCAGATGAACTTAAATTGCATAGGATTTGCAGACGATTTAGCGTTAAGTAATAACATACAAGAAGCCAGAAATCAAATAAGTATACAAAATACAGAGAAAAAAATAAGACTCCAGATATCTTTCGAAAAGACTGAAATAATGGCAGTAGATCCACTCACAACTAGCCAAATAACGGTGAATAACAGGACAATAAAGATAGTAAAACAATTAAAGTACCTTGGAGAAATTATAACACACAACCTGGATGAAAAACCTGCATGGCAGGCAAGAACTAATAATAAAATGATAGTCTCAAAAAGCAACATGAGTTACTTACAATACAAAATGCCTTTCAATTAAAACATTAAAAGCCATTGGTGCAACCAGAGGTGAGATACGGAAGCGAAACGCTTTTTAAGATAACGCAAAAATAGATTTGACAAAATCCTAAAAATAGAGAGAAAAGCCAGAACATGTCTAAATAAAAAATATCAAAAAGAATCTAAAGAAACTTAAATAAATAAAAACAAGATTCAAACCAAAAATAGACAACTGACAGACTGTAAAAAGGTAATTTACAGATGATGAACGATCAGAACGAATGAAAAAGTATTGAACAATGCGGAAAATTTTTATAAAGGAGGACCAGGAAATGATTGACTTCAGTGGTCCAATGAGGCCTTAAAAGCAAAATAAATAAAGCTACATAAAGTATATAATAAACAAACACACACATCACGAAATAATATCATCTAACGACGTTTAAAGAGAACCTAAAATTGATGACCTCCATCTGTAACAGATAAGACTGTTCTGAGAAAGTTAAAAAATTGCTATTGCTATAGTTATAATAATTGCTATAAACAGTTGTGTCAATTTTCATATGATTCAATTATTTATAGTCATGAACACATTCATTTATGTATAATAATATACAAAGAGCAACAACAAGCTTACAATAATAATAATAATATGGAATGACCTGGCTGGCTCAGGTCTGGTGTCAGAGTTATCAGATCGCACCCAAAGAAAGTTCAGGGCCTTTAACGTGACTTAACGACTGGTTTTTTAGGCAGCCGTGGCCGACAGGCTTAACATTCCTCCGAAACACGGGAGAAGCCTCATTGAAAATCTTTCGGTCAGACAGGGATCGAACCCGAGACCTTTGGGTTAGCAAGCGTAAGAACAACAGATATGTTTACTAAATGGAGCAGGACGGCCCTATACTGGCAATGTTAACTGAGCAACATTATTCAGAAAGTAACGGAGGTGCATATTTGAATTTTGGTGAGCATTCGTTTTCCAACTAATTACGAGCTCATGTCACTAGAATAATCAATTTTCAGTGTAATAATAAACAAATATGAATTTTCTAATAATCAAGGTGAAAATATAATTTTTTTTTAGAGAATATTATATTTTAATTTTTTTGGGGAATCATTCAGAAATAATCAATGGTGTAGTGGTATAGAAATTTCACAAAAATTCTGTCATTTATCTCTTGTAAATAGTGGAAAAATGTACATTTATCTTAGAAAAATAGAGTTTCGGAAGTCAGCGGCAAAGTTTTTTCCACTCCTTAAACAGTCCTGTAAACTAAACCAATGTAAAAAGAACCTTTCAGAGAATAATTAATAAAATTAAAAAAAAAAAATATATATATAAAAAGAAAAAATTCCACCTGTCCTGCTACTTTTAACGGCTTGCAATATTGATATGAAGGAGGAATCAAAGGTGACATCAATAGCATATGGCATATATTCCAAGAGCCAAAGCCTACCAGCTGGTTGGAGATTGCACTCGCTGTGAAATTGACACAATACACAACTGTTTATAGCAATAATCATAACTATAGCAATAACTATAACTATAGCAATTTTTCAACTTTCAATAAACCAGAAAGAGGTAACTAGTGGTGAGTTGCTCCTATTTTTATACCATAAATGCTACTTTCTTAATCCAAAAATGGAAGCAAAACACTACTGAAGAACTCATGAGTTAAGTAGCCATAGAGGAAAAACAAAATTATTATTATCATTCCAGAAATACAAGGCAACTGTAAAACCTCACTAAATATTAAAGATTAGCCGGCCTATGATTAGAGATTAGAGAGGGAGACTATGAAGCTGGTAGTAATTAACGTAGTTAAAATATAGATTCGAAAATGTTGTAGAATGAAAATCGAATTCAAGACAGAACTAGGGTGAAAATAAAAAGGAAACGGCAAATTGAACCAAAGTTAAAGGGGTTAGATAATACTAATCGCAATTGATAGAAAAGCAATAAACATTACAATACACTTAGAAAGAAACAATACTATACTACATGAAATACTATAAACGATACATAAGTGTATAGTCCATTATAAATGTACGCAATTTGGAAGAAATAAATATTCTCTAGAATACAATACTGTATTACAAAAACACTAGATCGATAAGTTTCCGAAATAAATTCCTGGATTTCTTGTTCCATGACGAACTGCGTTGTTAATATTAACTTTTCATGTGAAATTTAACGACTTGCAGTCAAATATTTGTTAAGAATAAGAATAATAACTCACTTAATCTGGCCGAGCGCTTTCGAATCTATGAGATCCATCTTCAGAGGCATGGGTTCCTAGATCATCATGTCAGTTTTTTGGTTAGAAGTGTTGTGGTTTTTGTAAAATGTGATCAAAAAGTTTGTGAGATTTAAAATTTAGTTGTTCATTGAGAATGTTTTGTTTATTGTGTGTGGTGTGTTTGTATATTTCAAATTGTTCCAAGGTGTTGAGTTCGTGTCCTTTAGATTTTATATGTAGAATGTGTAGGTTGGTACTGATGTCAGTAAAAGTGTGTCCAGTTTGAATGATATGGTCAGCAAAATTCGATTCAGCTTTTGATGTCAGGGCTTGAAAATGTTCCTTGTAACGTTGTTTGAATGTGCGGTCTGTTTGTCCTATGTAGAATTTGTTACAATCAGAGCAGTTCAGTTTGTAGATCCCTGGGAGATCGTATTTGTTTGTGTTCAGTGTGGTTTTGAGTGTAAGTGCATTTTTTATTTTGTTTTTTGTTCTGAATGAGATGGTGTGGCCGGCTTTTTTGAAGATTTTTGCTAGTCTGTTTGATTGTGGATTAATGTATGTCATTGTGATGTATTTTTTGTCAGTGGTGTTGGTGTTTTGTTTTTTGTTTCTTATTTTATGATTGAGTTTGTCAATTAGGTCGTGTTTGTAGCCGTTTTCTTGTGCTAGGTATTTTATTGTATTTAGTTCAGTGTGGTAATACATAAACAAAATACATAAGAACATTAAATACACAGCTGAATATGAGCAAAACAATTCAATAAACTTCCTAGACCTCTCAATTACGAAGAACACAAACCAACAACACAGCTTCAACATCTACAGAAAACCAACAATGACAGATACCCTAATACACAGCACCTCCAATCATCCAACACAACACAAACACTCAGCATTCAGGTCAATGCTACACAGACTCAACAACACACCGCTATCCACTGACAATTATCACACTGAACTAAATACAATAAAATACCTAGCACAAGAAAACGGCTACAAACACGACCTAATTGACAAACTCAATCATAAAATAAGAAACAAAAAACAAAACACCAACACCACTGACAAAAAATACATCACAATGACATACATTAATCCACAATCAAACAGACTAGTAAAAATCTTCAAAAAAGCCGGCCACACCATCTCATTCAGAACAAAAAACAAAATAAAAAATGCACTTACACTCAAAACCACACTGAACACAAACAAATACGATCTCCCAGGGATCTACAAACTAAACTGCTCTGATTGTAACAAATTCTACATAGGACAAACAGGCCGCACATTCAAACAACGTTACAAGGAACATTTTCAAGCCCTGACATCAAAAGCTGAATCGAATTTTGCTGACCATATCATTCAAACTGGACACACTTTTACTGACATCAGTACCAACCTACACATTCTACATATAAAATCTAAAGGACACGAACTCAACACCTTGGAACAATTTGAAATATACAAACACACCACACACAATAAACAAAACATTCTCAATGAACAACTAAATTTTAAATCTCACAAACTTTTTGATCACATTTTACAAAAACCACAACACTTCTAACCAAAAAACTGACATGATGATCTAGGAACCCAAGCCTCTGAAGATGGATCTCATAGATTCGAAAGCGCTCGGCCAGATTAAGTGAGTTATTATACTTATTCTTAACAAATATTTGACTGCAAGTCGTTAAATTTCACATGAAAAGTTAATATTTCCGAAATAATTGATGAAGTTTTATTGAAAATTTGGAACATTCATACATAATTTTCTCATAAGTTTGACACAAACACTGCGGTCAGGAAATTTACGAAATGATTGATACGATTTCATTGATAATTTGAAACATTAATAGCCTACATCATTTTCTCTTAAAATACACTTCACATGAATTAATACATCCATTGCAAGGCTCATAAATTTTTATAAACTCTCCTAAGCCATTTTTTGGAAGTTTTTTCAACAACTATGTTGTATCTGACGAATCAGAAAAACCATTTCAACCGTAAAGCCATGGTTTCCAAGTGCGCGGGTTCGGACAAACGGGCAGGAGGGAATATACTAGAATTTGGTGTAGGAACATATATCGAAAGCATCAATTCTAGTGTACTCCTGCCCTGTCCGCTGTCCGTTTGTCCGAACCCGCGGTCTTGGAAACCATGAATTTACGGCTGAAATAGTTTTTCTGATTTGTCAGATACTACAAAGTTGTTGAAAAAACTTCCAAAAAATGGCTTAGGAGAGTTTATAAAAATGTATGAACCTTGCAATGGATGTATTGTATCTGTATTTTATGATGTATCCATTGATGTATTATCCAAATCCACGATGTTGGAAGATGGAGGATGTCCGAGCCTCAACAGATACACTTATTGTGGGGCAGGATAGGAATAGTGTGGAGGGTTCTACAGTAGTAAGATCCTTATTTAGCTTAGCCATTTTCACCAATATGAATTGATATAATGTAGTGTTTTCATGTAACTAACACCAATCAACCCCTGCTCATTTTGCAAGAAATTTTTGTCGAATACTAAAAGCATTTCAGTAACCCTGTGTACGATTTCCTGTTCACCCTTTCACAATAAATTCATAAATAATCAATCCATGGTAGCAGAAAAACATTTCCAGCAACACTTTACATCAGTTTCTGTTTTGGCCTTCATTTTGGTTTCCTTTTTTAAAACCAACTGTAAACTCATTAGAGCTTCCACCCGCTACGCATTTCAATTTCCCCGCACAGCGGAATAGATATTCTTGGTTGATCTGTAACCTGCATGATTCGATTTCGGATAGTCTTTGTTCGGAGGATGAAGCCCACATAGGTCTGAGACCTGTGCTTGGGTAATGAATTGGATGATGGTGATTGATGAGTTAGAACTACAGTTTTAGGTGGGTTCCGAGCCACCGGGAAGTGATTTTACAGCAGATAGTATTTGTTTAATGTAAACTTGTTGATAATAAATTAGCGCTTACCAACAATTGAGTCCAACGCAAAGTGTGGAAGTACTGAATTACTATAATAGGAAAGTTCGATTACATTTGGCAGCATTGTTACTGGATAGACTGTGATTTTACCACCATCCCTTTCTCGCTTGACAAGTCCAGGTCCAAGTATATCAATCTGAAAAATGCAAAATGTAATAACATATTTTTTCAGCTAGTGCGGTTTTGGAACATCTCAAATTAGACAGAAATAGAATTACAGTTATTATTTTCCTTTGTAGTGGCGAAGGTGATATTGTGGAAGGTATCCATAATGAATGACCGCTTAGCGCAGTTGGTTGGGGCGTCGCAACTTCAGCTTGCTGTCGTTTAAGTGGTCGTGGGTTCGAATCCCGCTCCACCGTCAGGCATTTATGTGTAATCATTCACCTCATTGCCCACGCACAAGTCTCGGACTCATGTGGGCATCATCAGTAAAAAATAATAATAATAATAATAATAAGACGAAATTGTCAAAACCACATTTATTAAAACTTTGAGAAACTAGTTTCGGTTGTTACACCACTATCAATCTCAATCAAACTCTTGATTGAGTTGATAATGGTGTAACAACCGAAACTAGTTTCTCAAAGTTTTAATAAATATGATTGTGACAATTTCGTCTCATTATTCATTCATTACAGATATTACAGCCCGAAATCGGAAAGAAAACAGATGAAGATATTAAATATGATGTAGCAGAATATAAAGTTGAATATAAAAAAAAGAAATAGGAAGAACAGTAGCTGATTATACTCTGAAAATGGGGTTCATACTACTGTTCAAGTCAATAACATATACTTTGACTTGTGCTTGGATGGATGACAATGATTCTTATTTTTATATATTTTTTTCTGATGATGCCTACATGAGTCCGAGACTTGTGCGTGGGTAATGAGGTGAATGATAACTGATAGATGCCAGACGAAGGAGCAGGATTCGAACCCACGACCGCTGAAACGACAGCAAGCTGAAGTTGCGACGCCCCAACCAACTGCGCTAAGCGGCCCGCCAAGTTCTTAATTCATTCTTAAATGCTTGAGAAAAAAGATTCTTATGGCCAGTTGCAAAAAAGAAAATTAAATTTAACCACCGTAAGATGATAACATCTTACGGAGCTCAATAGGGAAGTCGTTGCACTGGCTCCGTCAAATGACGTCATCTTACGGTGGTCAAATTTAATTTTCTTTCGTGCAACTGGCCATTAATTTCTTGTTAATCGTTACTGTAGCTCGGATTTCAAATAAGAAGAATAAGAGGTGCAATATTTAAAATATTAATGTTATAGATTAAGACACTTACGTACGTTTTTGTGTGCATTCCCTTATGTAAAAGTGACTGAAATATGTTTTTTTTTTAGTTTTATGGCAATTCTACTTTTTGAAGTTTTTTTTTGATAAATGTGCTGATAATATCAATTTGTAAAAATTGTTTCTACTTGTTAAACAATATTGGGAACTACGAAATACGTGGGTATTTATCGAAAGCGAGTATGTTGAAAAACCTATAAACTGTTATTCAATGACGTTAACAGAAAAAGCTTCTGGAAGACTATCTAAATTCTCGGCATTGGTATATAGAATTTAAGGTCCATCTCGAAAAAATTATGAAAATTTGACAATCAACAAGTGGATTAAAAGTTCGCAAGTCTTTTCTGCCACTTGAATTTCAAATTTTATTCGAGATTTGAATAGATGTAGGAAAACACAAGAAAACCAGTATGTCTGTTTTAATGTTGGCTAATATATTCTGAACAAACTAAACTAGAAATGGGAACTTACGGCATGATTAATGACATCAATGGATTCGCCAGTGAAGCCTACATCCCGTCCAATATAGGTCAATTCATTTCTCAGCTTATCCAATGCTTCTGTTAGAGCATCCAATGACACCCCTTTCCTGTATGCATTGAGTAATAGGAAACTGACGGCATTGGTCGACATAACAGACGTCGTTCTTGAGCAATCTGAAAAAAGAAAGAAAACTTCATTGAATTTCCGTCCTGACATTCTATCGATAGAGCGCTCTCGTGGAGTAATCTAGATTCTAGCTACACTTGCGAAGACTTATCTTGCTCTAGTCTACATTTGTGTAACAACAATCTGAATTATAGCTAGAAGATCACGATATCGTTCTGACCTCAAATGAAAGCTTTTCTGCTATCCATCAATATGAATATTCTAGTAGCTTACAAGAGTTTACTACTTTTTAAAGCTGGGTCTATTATTTCATTACAACATATATTGCAATTTGTTACACTTTTAAAAAATATTTCATTCACAGTTATTTGTATGCGTTGAGTGCAAGCAATAACTTGACCGGCCATACTTTGACTTTCAAGGAACTTGAAATATTATCCAGAAAGAAGGAAAATATTTCAAATATATATTTCCTCCAAACTACATAATATGAAAACATAATTCCAACGTTCAAGGGAAAGGACAGTTTAAAATGTTCATCATAGCCACATTGGTTGTTTGACTGTAGTAAAATGGCGACGACACCCTAAGAACGACCATTTTGTTTTTGAGCGCACAGAAATGCATATCATGAGGAAGAAAGGACCTTGCCACTCCTCAACTAAAGGTATAGCGGGTTCTGCGACATCGTCTGTACATGAAGCTTTTTAAACTTGCTAACTGCAGGATACAAGTTGAAGGTTTATGTATATTTTTTACAAATAGCTAACACATGGAACATCATACGTTACAGAAATCACATTATTTAAAAATTGCATTGTGCCAAGTTTTTGTCCACGTTCTACCTCTCCACGTTATGTTAAATTAGGTTTATTGTCGTTGCCATCATTATAATGTTCTTAACACTTTATGTACTTTATCTAGGTACATAGCAATTTGGATAAGTATACTACAAACAGCAATTTCCACAGTTTTAATACAAGGAGTAGGCATAAACTGAGAGATCAACAGTAGTCACACGAAACACAAAAAAATGGTACTATATGTCTATTAAGTTGTACACCGCCACTCTGGACCATTTAAGTTATTACTATGCACTCAATTAAAAAAAGCATTGAAAATAGTTCAATTAATAAGAGTTTGTACAATGTTGATGATTTTTTTAATTGGATTGGCATATTTCACCTTAAGTATGATATATATTGTATATATATAATTTGCCTTATATGAATTTTATTCATGCATGTATGTATGTTTCAATGTCCTACAGATGTAACGACGAAGTCCATGTATTTATTATAAATATTAATGGCGAAAAAAATTCTATTCTATTCTACGTTTTCGAGACAACATACACTTTTATTTTGGAAAGTGTCAAGAAGATAAAAAGGGCAACAAGAGAAAGAAATTATCAACTTAATCATTTGATATGGCTTATATCTAGATGCCCAGATATACAGGGTGTTTCAGAATTAGTGTCGAACATTTTAGGGTATTGTTCCTGGATGATAGGAGACTACAAATGTTGTATTTAAAGTTTCCAAAACTCAGCGGTTATCCTTATAGCAGCCATTATGTTTTTTTCACTTGGGAATTTTTATCTCAAGAATGAAATGTTGTATTGATCTGAAAATTGGCATGAATATTTATGTTATAAAGACTCAACTTTAAAAAATAAAAGATAAAAATTTTGATGAAAATTTTCAAAATGGCGGCTATTTTAAATATTTGATGGCGAATTTCACGAAAACCGTTCACTTTACAGAAAATTTACAAGAGACAAAAAAGTTAGCAAATTTTATCACAATGCCAACGATACCTTATTTATTAAGATTGGGCAAAGAATAACAGAGAAATTAATTCTTTTCGTACTGCATGACAACTTTTCACAATTTAAACATCAATGTTAAATTTTTTTATAATTTAATAATTTCAAATATTTGATGGCAAATTTCATGAAACCCGTTCACTTTACAGAAAACTTACAAGAATAACTTTTTTCAAAATTTTATAAAAAATTCAACATTAATGTTTAAATGGTGAAAAGTGGTCATACAGTACGAAAAGAATTAATTTCTCTGTTATTCTTTGCCCAATCTTAATAAATAAGGTATCGTTGGAATTGTGATAAAATTTGCTAACTTTTTTGTCTCTTGTAAATTTTCTGTAAAGTGAACGGTTTTCGTGAAATTCGCCATCAAATATTTAAAATGGCCGCCATTTTGAAAATTTTCATCGAAATTTTCATTTTTTATTTTTTAAAGTTGAGTCTTTGTAACATAAATATTCATGCCAAATTTCAGATCAATACAACATTTTGTTCTTGAGATAAAAATTCCCCAAGTGAAAAAAACAAAATGGCTGCTATAAGGATAACCGCTGAGTTTTGGAAACTTTAAATACGACATTTGTAGTCTCCTATCATCCAGGAACAATACCCTAGAATGTTCGACACTAATTCTGAAACACCCTGTATAATAAAAATACAAACTTTTCAACATTTGATCGATTACGTTCAAACTTTGATGAGGATAGAAAAAGTGAAAAAATCTAGCCAACTCACCATAAACTATATGCCTAGCAATGCAATCGACCAGTTGTCTCTGCTCTTCTGCTACAACGTCAGTGCCATACAGTGATGCACTTGAAGGTACAGAATGTAATACTTTCTTCTGATTACCATTTGGCTTATTGTAATCAGCTGAGAGACGAGTTTGGAAAGATTTGACTAATTCCTGAAAAAATGAATTGAATAAAAATTAGCAACTATGGGATAGTAAAATCATAGGTTCAAAAATGGATAACAAATACAGGAAGACATCGCATACAGAACATTATTTCAAATAATATGTGAGCTCACTTACCCAAGATATTTGCACTCTCACCCAAATTTTGCTCACACTATGGTAACCCATGTACTAGAGTAGGTTAATTTCCATATACTTCTTATTCTTTCTAAATATCTGTGTAGTTTTTTTAGTTTTGTAGTTAATATTTTATATATGCAAGTTAAATTTCGGGAAGACACTTAGGTGTTTTTAAAAACAATTTTTATTTCTTAATACACGTTACAAATTATAGAGAGTGAGTAAAAAGTACAATAAAAATATAACTAATACGATCATGGAGATGTTCACTCTCCGCTAACGAGTCTCAGACTGACTACGAATGCTCCGGCGTGAGCCGAGGCATGAGAACTGTACAATTCCAAGAAATATGCAAGGTTCGCATAAAAATATATTGAATTCGTATTTTTCTAACATATAACTTGCATGTAATTCTTGGTTAGTTTAAGTTTTGAAGGAAGGAAATAACAATTTATTTATTTATAGATAGATAGCAAGGGAACCCAGAAAAAACTCACCGAATCCTTACAAAATAAATTCTATTCACTTATTATTCAAAGAAAAACGTAATATATGTACGATACAAATATATAGTTGTGGGGAAAACTGTGTATTAGAACGAACAGTGAATTATAATTTATTTGAGGCAGACTTATTGTTGAATTTTACATAGAGGAATAGAAGAAAAAGTCTACAATGATTTAGAAGAGCCAACAACTTAATCTATTGTGAAGGGAAGTTGAATCCAGAAAAAACACTGAATCTTCAACAGAAACATTTCTAAAATCGTTGAAAAATGTAATAGCGTACACTGAACTTGATATTATAATTTTAATACACTTGTGTCATTTAATAATTTTGCATACGTTTCAAGAAAAAGCATATAACCAGTGAGCCCAACGGGCTGGAGAACTCGCTTGCAAACAACTAATTTTGGAAAGGAAAACTCATTTGGGAAGCTTATCGTAGGGGAAGGTGGTAACGAAAAACGGCTGTTTTGAAAATAATGATTTAGATAAAATTCACAAGACATCTATCACTTGAAGTTCAATTTCATTGTTGCTCTGATACACACATTTATTTTCCACAAAAAAGACCTACCGTACTCATATACCTATATATCAGGGCAATGGAATTAGTGTATCAATCTATAGAGAAGATATATTTACCACATGAAAAACAGCTGTTTATATATCCATATATCAGGGCAATGAAATTAGTACATCAGCTTATAGAGATCCTATAAAAAGCCTGATCGCATTTATTCACCTACAGCTGATGATAGCTTAATTATATTTTGAAATCTATTGCGAATTCCATATGGTGAAAAAAACTATTTTCTTAAATATAGTAATATATAGATATTAATGAAGGGGTGATAACCTATCCTTTTGTTTCGCCTCAAAAAGGATGAAGGATTGGGTCAATTTCATTGGCAAACGAACTTGACCTGTATAAAGATACCAAGAATCTGTGTTTCAAATTTGAAGTTGATTGATAAAGGCGTTCGAAAGTTATCGTGGAACATACAAACACACAACACATAGAGCCTCAAGTCAAAAGGAAGAACTCGCTTCGCTCGTTCAATTACGGGTTTTATTGACATTGATAATGGTGTAATAACCGAAACTAGTATCTCACTGTTTTCAATAAATGTGTTTGTGACAACTTCGTCTTATTATTCAATAACAAAGATATGAGGCTGCTAAGAAAAGCAGAATTCAGTTTTAATTTCATTGAAACGTAAAAAATGGAAATTTAACCCAATACAAACGTTTTTCTCTTAGGGACAATATGATAATATGTTGCATATTTTCGGTGTTAAGTGCGTGTAATTTTGATGACAAGGGATTCTCGAGTATGTATGTATGCCAATATCTTCGTCTACATTTATGTCAAGTGGTAGTTTTATGGGATCACAACAGTTATACTGATTATGCAATTCATTCTGTACTACTGAATAATGTGCAAGAGACATCCTGTAAATACCAAACAAAAAAAAAAACAAAAAATGAAACTTACTCTCAATGAAAACGGTTGGTTGAAATCCACTCTCATGATTCCATAGTGTGACGTCAGAGCACGCCATATTGCTGAGATGGCATTTCCAAACGTTTCCATTTGCTTTGGTGTACCTAGCTGTTCTCTAACGAAGTTTCCATCAACTAGTTTATCATAGTTTATGCTAACTGGAATCAACAGTGCATCCTCTATTGTTCCATCCAAATAGGCATCAACGAAGACACTGAGTAGTCCTCCTAAACAAGCCAGAATGATTGAAAGATTATTGAAAACTCAATACTATATTATACGATGGTTGATTGGAAACATGGAGTGATGAACTTTGAATTATAGAAGCCTCGAAAATAATGCGCGGAGATTGTAAATAAAAAAGTAATCAACACTGGTGAAAATACCATGAGTAGTAAAAAATGAAATGCATTTGATGAGAATCTGAAGCAGCTTAATGTATTCTAAAAGTCTTACGGTTGGTTGATTTATTTATTCAATTACAATAAATTGGTTTAAAGCTTGGTTTAAAGTATACCCAGAAATGTTCTTAGAAAATTACTAACAGTGATGAGGCGGACTAGTGCACTGTAAATGACAACTTCTCATTATATCTACAGAAGATATTCATAAAAACAGACGAGAAAACAAAAAATTCGAATTTAACAAGAAATTCAATGATTTTCTTTGAAATTTTTATTTGCATTCTGCCATTTTGTATTCACTCTTGGTGTAACACTTGTTTTTGCTTGTATTTAATCATTTTGTACTATACAATCTGCAAACTTTAATAGTTTATTGTTTCTTTCCAAATATATATTTTTCCTTCATTATTTTTGTTTTCAAATTATGCGTAAGTTGGCTTAGAATTGTATACTACACACAGGTATTCTAAAGGGGGTCTAGGTTTAGTTTCCATACAAATTGATGGTAATTGAAGAGTTTTTCTTGCTGATGAAGTCTACATGACAGTGAAGCTTGTGCGTGGTGAATAATGATACACTCATGCTATGAATGGTGGACCTACAGTTTCAGGTGGGCTCCGAACCATCAAGTGAGTGATAATGTCATGTTATTTCAGCAGGTCACCCTTCCAAGCACAGTTCCGAGCTCTCTTTCTGCACTTTTTGTATCTGTAGTCATATTTTGGAATAAATTTGAATTTGTACAATTATTAATTGAAATTACCTTTGGGCATACAAGGTTTGCCAGATCTTGTGCGACCACCTTCGATGAAAAATTCAAAGTTATGTCCTGCTCGAAGACATTCTGTCATATAAGTATGCAGTACAGCTCTGTAGAGAATGTCCTTACGGCCTTGAACTGGATCGATTCTTCGCTTGATGAAAAATGCACCAAGACCTCGTAGAAGCCACCTGTAATATTAAAAACAAAACAATTAGTGAACCGGTATATAAATAATTTTTGATTATATATACTCGGTATACATCATATTATACGCAGATGACAAACTTGAGTGCTAATTAATTATTATTAAAATTCTTTGAACTTATGACATTCTATAGACCAGGGGTTCTCAAGCTGGGGAGCACGCCCCTTAGTAGAAGAATTTCAAGGGAGGCTTGAATTGTTCAACAAAAAAATTAAATAAATAAAAATTAAAAACTATAAGTTACAATAGTAATACTTAATTTTGTGTATGACATCTATATTTTCATTTAATAACCAGCTTTAGTTTCATATTTCGATTGAACTACTTGTATTGATCACATATGGTGGTAATGGTGGGGGGGGGGGGGTAAGGGAGACGTGAACTTACATCAGAGTTTAAAGGGGGGACAGAGCCTAAAACGTTGAGAACCCCTGCTATAAACAGTCTATACAAAGATAATAGCTATTATAAATAAGGATGCAGAAGAGGAATACACGTTAGAAGAATATGAGCTAAGTAGATTTAAATATTTTGTAAGTAAATAGTAGATTCTGTAGACTAATAATTTAACAACATAAGAATTATTTACGGCACAATTGAATGTGAGCAACATTATTTTTAATAAAATATTAAAAATCTTAAGAATACAAACCAATAAAAAATATCTTTACATACAGGTTCAAAACCTCATGTTTGCGAATATACTTGGATGTTGCATCAACTAACTCTGCAAACAACAGTAAAACATGGTAAGTGCATGCACTCAGTCTACCTTATGATGGATAGGAGTAATTTGGATTGAAACTCTCCTGTTATGATCAGGCACCATACGGTATAGTGTTATAATCAGGCAGCTGCTGCAAAACTTTGTATTCTTTGATAATGAATTGAATTAAAAAGTTACAATAGCTAATTTTTATTTTATATTCATAAAGTTCATAGCTAACAGGAAAACACTTTTAAAATGTCTGTGAATTACAGAAACCAAAAGCAAATCAGTATTGTCATTTCATGGAGAAAAATTGAGAACAGTCTATGTAGTGCGAAAATTCAACAGCAGTTAATTTTTGAACATTGAAAATTTAGAAGAAAATTTTGTACTAAATTTTCTTTGAGAAAAAGAATTGAATACTGAAAATCACTAATTAACTCAGAGGTCGAAATACTAACCCAAAAACAGGCATCTTCAAGTTTTCGCCAGCTGCTACCAATGGTGATCTAATGTTGTTGTTGCAAAGAATGTAGGTGATTACAATGTAATCAAGGTGGCTGCGGTGCAATGGCACAAATATAAGAGGCAATCCCGTGCTACTTGCTCTTTTCAACATATCCAAATGGGCTGGGTGGACGACAACTCCAGAAAATGTTTTCGAAAACACTTTGGTCATCACCCATGATGCTACCCTAAAATAAAATAAAAATTTATTTATAGGCGATAGAAAAAATAAAAAACTTACAAAATTAAAATGTACAAGTTTTGACAATCAAAAATAGATTTTTCACAAATATCCAGTATCAATTTTTGGCATTTGTTCTATCCTGAAGTAACCTTGTGAAACAGAAATTACTTGTCAATAAGAATTGACTGATAGAATTTACACCTCACAAATGAAAAATTACACAAGTTAATTTGAAGTGACTGACAATTGAATAAACTGACAAATATACATGAACAGAATTTATTAATTTCGAATTCCTTTAATTGCTATTACTTTAAACTGAAGACTTCCGCAATGGCGGATATTGACAACAGCATTGAACAGCTGATGGGAATCGATGAATGCTACCGTACAAAAATATCAGTCACCACCATTTTCAATTGAGAGGTCCGTGGTTCGATTCCCGGTGGTGACTGATATTTTTGTACGGTAGCATTCATCGATTCCCATCAGCTGTTCAATGCTGTTGTCAATATCCGCCATTGCGGAAGTCTTCAGTTTAAAGTAATAGCAATTAAAGGAATTCGAAATTAAAAAATTACACCTTGTACATAAAGAATTTACAACTCACACAAATTATATTCACTTCTCCAAAATAATTGTAATATTCAATCAAGAATGCAAAACATAATGTGTTTACCCACAGAATAATTTCAGTTTCTAAGACTCTGTGCATATTCTGTAATATTTATAATGAAAGAACAGCACCATTAATATTATTATTCCAAAAAATTTGAAAGTAATAGAATAATAATGAAATAATACAAACTAGTTTACTTATGTCAAAGGGATGGGAGATGAAAAGAATAGGAAGAAATTCAACTGTTGTAAGATTTTATCATCTATTATTATTATGATTCCTCTATGGAATGCTGCAAATGGTACGCTCAGATTTGAGACAACAATGAAAAAATTAACTATTGTACAAAGAATTATATTTGTTTCAAGTAATATTCCTGTTTCAAACAGTTTTTCGTATATAAAATTACAGCATAATATCCACAAGCAGGCGGCGCAGCCGTTTTTCCAAAGTTTGTCATTGTTTTACGGCGAGCCTCATGAAATGAGTTCAATTCCCTCGATAAATCAAATCAAATCTATTTATTGTTGAGAACAAAGAATTGAAAAATATATATAATTATGCTATAAAAATATTTAAACATCACAATCAAAATATGTTTTGTCACCAAATCCATTTTTTTAAATTCTCCATACTAAAACTCAAGTACACATTTATGCTGTGAAAGCAATTCTTAATTAGAAAGTCGTTAACTCTAAGTTTGTATTTGCTAACAGGCAGAGCTCTAATGTATTGTGGTAACTTGTTATAAAGTTTGATAACAAAGCTTAAAAATCAAAATAACTAGACCTCTAACCACAATGCTAATTTCGAAGATTGAACATATTTTTTGAATCATGTAAATGAATACTGGACTGAATGGAGAATGAATTTACGATAGACTTTACACATAGACAATACAATACAATTAGTTTACGATAGACAATAATTGTCTTAGTCTAATCGCTTGAAACGTTTTGTTTAATAAATCCTCAAAGAAGTAATCGCAAATGCTTGAACCAGCATTTGAAGATGCTGAGATCAGCACTCGAAACAGGATGTTGAGAAGTAGTCTGTGCTCTCATCTGATTTAAGTGCTGGTTTGCTAGCCCAAAGGTCCCGGGTTCGATCCCAGTTCTGACCGAAAGTTTTTACCTCGGGCCACTCCCGTGTTTCGGAGGACACGTTAAGCTGTCGGTCCCGGCTGCCTAAAAAACAGTCGTTAAGTCACGTCAGAGGCTCTGAACTTATTCAGGTGCGACCTGATAACTCTGACACCAGACCTGAGCCAGTCAGGTCACACGATATTATTATTATTATTCAAGCCACCCACCATGAGTAAACTGTTTGAAAAAAGGAGTTAAATGAAAACGAAAATCAAGTTTCTGAGTGCAATACAGTAGCTTTTTTCATTACCGTCCCAAATCCAAGCAATTCTAGCACCCAATGAAAAACTTTAATCCATTACACCACTGGAGGAAACTGTTTAAAACAAAGATCTTCATAAAAATAATCAAGTGCAATAGGGTTTCAATTGCTGTCCAAAACTAGGTCGTACCTTTTGCTGCACTAAGTGCAATGCGTAATCGATTCTGACAGCAATGATGGAATTATTATAAAACTAAAAACTTGAAACTAACAGATTTAGAGTAAATAGTAATGTAATAAGAAAACTTGACATATCAAAATAAGATAAAATCTTGGTCAATGTTTTGATGAATGATTGGGATAAAGTAATGGCCTTTGAATATTTTTTGGATGAATACCTGAGAATGGTATCTGAGAACGTGGATCGAAGATTTGATAATAAGCGAGCCGCTCTTTCTTGTTGACGCTTATAAAATTTCTTCTTGTCTTCAGGAGTGGCATCTCCATCTTCTACCAGCTGCTCAGCTGATGTTTTCACAACTTCTACCAAGCGCTCATCTTTCAATACCTGAGGAAGAAAATGAAGAGGAGCCTAAATAAAATATTTCCCTGAATTTGAAGAACAGTAGATTTCAAATTGTAGACTTCAATAAAACTGATAAAAAATTGGAAGCATAGTTGTTGGAATTATGCAGTCATAGCCGCGCTGGTTCAATGATTTGGAGCGTTATCTTTGATAAGACTGACTGCTACTCTAGCTGCTCTGTGTCGGGTTCAATTCCCTTTGTTCAGTCTGGTATAAAATGTCATCATACGTTAACCACGCACAAGACTCATGCTCATGTGGTTATCATAAAAAAGAAAGATAATCAAGTGCTATCAATGGATCCTCAAACAAGAGTATTCTATACTTTTTCTGTACTAGTATTTGCAACACAAATGCCCGGTTTCTGAGTTGTAAAAATAAAATAAAACATAAAAAATACTATACGGAATTAATGAAAATTCAAATTGAAATACTTACTGTGTCAAAAATATACGGGAATGGGAACTTTTTAAAGCTGAAGGCTTGAATCAGTTGCGGGAATACTTTGGATAAAACCCCTCTGGGGCAGCTTTCTAAAGATTCAGCTCTGAGAACATTTATTAAGCTTGATGATCTAGCTTCTTTGTCCAATAGAGAGCTCTGTAACAGATGAAAAAAAAGAAAACAAATAACATAGATTTTTTTAGAAGTAATTAAAATTACAGTATATTGATGTAAGGATAAATCTTGCAGAGACAAATGCTGTGAATATACAAGTAATAATTACAATATATAAATAGTGTTTTTTTTAAATAATGATCATTCTAGTTTGACTTGTCTTAGCAGAGAGTGTTTATTCTTCAATTATTATAATCATGACAATGACTGACATTCCCAACGGTAAGAGTCCAGCTTTAATGTCAATTCTATGATACTGTGTAATAAATTCATTTAAGTACGGTAGATATAACGTACTTTCCCACTGATTAGTCTTCAAACTCACCACAATAGTACCGTATTAATTGTTTCTCTCTGACAATGCAACCTCTAATCATGGTAATAAAATTCTGGCTAGCTAATATTAAGAAGCTTTTATATTTAAGAAACATACGCCAAAAATATCCAGTTTCTTAGTATTAGCTTTCAACTTTCCATTTAGAGTAAATTTATTGAACTCTGAGATTACTTGAAAATACAGAAGACATGAAATGATTAGTTGAGTGAATTATTGTGAGGGCATTATTGGAACAATTTACTAGAAAGATGTACATGGTTCTGAACAAGACAAGAGATGCGCAGTCGACACTTGGAAAAATTAATTTAGAACCTGTGTAACCAGAATAGATCCAGTACAAAATAGAACAGAGATGAATAGAGCCGTGCGAACTCGAAATAGTAGTTCCGAACATTTCCGTCTTCCTTTACTCTGACGCTTTTTTTCAAAAATAGACTGATAAATAATTGGACCGCACGTTAACCGGCCTACCTTTTGAGTGAGTCCATAGTCTTTGTCAGACAGATTGTATATATAAGGGCAAATACGACCATCATCACACCAGGAGCGACAGTACAAAGTACGACTGGATCTACGAGAATCCATGGGTCACCACAAATTCTAGCACACTCCCGATTCATCCCCACCATTTCTTGGCAACGTACTCCACATTGTAATAGCCACTCCGAAAAACGGGAATCAGCTGATCAACTGCGCTGTCGACTCGCTTAGCGATTGCTAACAAACTGAAAATTTAAAAAGCCGAAACAAAACTAGACTACGAGACGACCTTGCACGTCGCACAGGCGGAGTCGCTTACGAAAACATTGCCAGTTTTAATGCGCACGTCGTTAACACCGACAGAACGCTAAATAAAATGTTTTTTATTACGGATGTTTCCCTCACGAGTCCGAGGATTGTGCGTGGATGATAAGGTGAATGATGACACAAAAATTCCAGGAATGGATCAGGAATCGAACTCGAGATCATCAGGGTAGCCGTCAGGTCTCAACAAGGTGTAATTCACGAAAAAATACTATACTGGTAGCTATAATTCAACTTCAAGACTAAACCCATAAATAAGATGAATAGTTTTGATTTGGTGAAAAACTATATCAATCAAAATGGGACTCTTTAAGGCGTATATGTTTGATCAATGTCAACTTTTAAAAATAATGCATATAAAAAGACGAACCATATTTAAACCACTCACACTAAATCCATTCCTAAAAAAATCAAGTAATTCAATTCTTAGAAAAAAATATTCAAATTGGCGATTTAAAATTGGCCGCCGTGATTTAGTTGGTTGGAGCGCATATTCTTATTAACAGCCACTCCAGCAATCGTTGGTTCGATTCCCATTCTAGTTTGGCATTTTTGTGCCATCATCCGCCTCCTCATTACCTAGGAACGACACTCAGACTCTTGTGGACACTATTATAAAAAAAGTTGGAATCTGTGAATTTACTTGAGCATCAAGAGATGACGACGTCTCACACGGCTCTTCACTGTACTTTTGGGAGGAAGTTTAGGTTATCTGATGTCAAATAATTATGAAAGTAGAGAACATCTGCATAATTGAATAGGTGACAATGTTTCTATATTGATTAAAATATTCCACAGTAACATAATGTGCAGGCATACTACTTTTACACTTTGTTCTTTACTACTATTTTTCAGTATACATGTATAAATCTACTACTCCGTCCATAAAAATATTCAACGAATTTTCCCCACATACTCGTGTTGTATAATTACTTCACATAGACTGAAGAAATCAAGCAGATATATAAGGATCATTATCATCAATCATAAATAGCAGAAAATTAAAGTTCAAAAATGCAGCTCCAATGAAAGCTTGAGCAATACAGTTGAAGGCCCCTTGAACTACTCCCCTCCAAACGTCCCGGTCATCGGCAACCCTTCTCCATGTCACACACCTGTCCTTCTCAGATCCTCCTCCACATCTTTAATCCATCAAGATCTTGGTCTTCCTCTCCTCTATGATGTTCTACTACTCCAGAAAAAAGTTGTAAGAATTATTATGGGAGCCACATACAGGGAACATTGTAAGCCGCTTTTTGTTTCACTTAAAATTTGAACGGTTTACAGCCAATACATTTTTATTGTGGCCCAGCACATTCATAAGGACAAGTAAAACATGAATACAAGAGGTATGATTCATGAATACAACACCCGCCAGACACCAACTTGATACTCAGCACAAAAGGTTGACAAACATACAGAACTCCCTACAGGTTATCGGAACTAAAATTTTTAATAAGTTGCCAACATCACTGATAACTCTTACCGCCTCTCAGTTCAAGAGGTCCCTTCTTGAAACCATGTGTATCATTCCCTTTTACTCCTTGGGGTTTTTTACTCGTACTTTTCATACTTCTCATAATAATCATTTTGACGTTGCCGATGACCGTGGTGTCCGATGGCAAAAAAATATATATCGATTGATCTATCTATCTCCCTCCATAATTCCTAACAAATACCTTTTTTACTTCTCTCACCTCTGTCGTCCTTTGATAAGTTCAGCCCGTCCAAGTCTACCTTGTTTCATAATGATAACAAGATCTGGCTCTCCAAATAGTTGTAGTTGCTTATGAGATCAACAATGAATACAATAAATGTTCATTTTCACATAATTCTAAGTCATATTGTAATAATACACTTTATTATTTGTAATAATGTAGCACCTGTGCCGTTTTCATCAGATTAAAAAGGTCGTACAGATGAGGATGAAGTTGATAAAAATATTTAAACAGAGAGTTGTGTTCAAACAAGAGGTAGAAAAGATTAACTAATCTAGGAAATGATTTAACTATTTTTCCATGGAAAAAATCATTGAAGAGCAAAGTTTATAAAAATGATGAGATTTAGACACAAGTTTTGCTCAAAATAGTGAGCTAGTATTGACTCAAGTGTTCACTTCATAATTTCATTCTCATGACATAAGATTGAAATACTGAATTTTTTTATCACATGATTGTCGTTATGACTTCAATAACCAATTATCTTCAAGTTTTTAACGTAGGACAAGAACATAAATTCTGATCTGATTAAAGTTAAAGTGGGTTGATCAAAAAGTGACTTCTTGAAAAAATAAATAAAAGTACTTCTAAAATAAACCCTACCTGTGCATCTCTTTGTAAGGTATGTTCAGATTAGTGAGTTTTTATGTGCACTTACTAAAAAGAATAATGTATGTAAACTTTTTAATATGTAAAAGTCAATGCACAGCTTACCCGACTACTGGGCGTGCATGATGAGCAGCTGAGACCAGTGAAGGGCCTGTGATTGTTGTCAGCTAGTGAGGGCCATTCAGATTCCTTGATGTTGAAGAGGTGCCTGTCCAAGGACTGTTTACTGATCTCCTTGTTTTTGACCTGCTGCTCGCGTTTGCGGTTGCGCTGCACCTGGATGGCCGAGCGCAGCCCAGCTGGCCGATGCTGCAGCCCGCCGGCCGTCTCCCATCGCGTGCACACCTCCTGCAGGCGCGTGGACAGCACGTCCACCATTGCTCTAAGGCTGCAACACAAATTCATTCAACCCATTATTATACCGTTAGTTGCCAATATTAATTCACATCTAATTTACTCGAGCGAAGCGCATTGATTTATAGTTTTTACAAGCACAAAATCTTGAGTGTTGTATATTAACGAGTGAGTTAAATCCTGAGTGTTATATGAGTTTTAATGGTCATTAATATTTACACTACTGAAGTCTAACATATACTCTTTTCTACTCAAAATAAAGCTGTCATTTTTTCTACTTTATGACCAGCATGATTATTTGGCTTCCATGCACTTCAATTCTGGAATATTTCTCTTTCTCTTTGCCCAGAACTCACTCTTATTTATCATCTCGGCTTATTTATAACCAGAATTGAATAACTATTTGGTTCTTCACGCATTACAAATCCTTCTAGGATACATATACTGTATCATTGTTTAGTACCCTCGTAGTTTCTATCTCTTTAATTAACTGCCCAATATATTCAGAAAAAACTCAATTCAAGTACTCTTTCGCAAAGTAATGGGTTCATTCTAACCTGAAATATTTTTCAATAAATTTTTATAACCTCGAAGACGATTTTGAAACGCCCTGTATAATTTACTGATATGAATTACAGTGACTTTATATATTCCCTCCAACTAGAGCTTACGCCCAAATGATTAATAAGAAATGCTCTTCTTTGACTGATATTTCAAATAAATTATGACAATTTCCTCTATACAAAGAAAGCTAAGATGCATTGGGCTGAGGGCTGCTACAGAAAAAATGGCAAATTCGCCAAATGTAGACGCAATTAATAATATTTATAGCAAAAAGTAATAATAATAATATTATAGTTTTAGGTGGGTTCCGAACCACCGGGAAGTGATTTTACATCAGAGAACAGTGTCGTTTTTGCTGGCCAATCTAATCGGTCACCCTTACAAAGAGTGCCTAGGAGAACGCAGCTCTCCTATCTGATTGTGTCATGTGAATGTCTTTGAATGAGAAAAATAAAGCGAATTTCAAGTCGAACTAGTGTTTGAGGGACATGGTGCACACTGCAACATCAATTGACCACACATAAGGGCTGAGAATAAAAGTACCTCAATCACAGGACTGATGGCTGGCTCATCATAGGCTAAAGTTACGTCACTCAGAAGAATTATCGCGTGAGGTTTGTTGTGCAAGTACTACACGTCCAGTTAGCTAGTGAGCGAGCAAAGGAGGCAGCGGAAATTGGCATTTATACAGACAGAAATTGCCAATAGACGTCTCGCAGAATGAGGCGATACGCCTGACCAATGAGAGACGAACTCTCTGATCGCCGACACACAATGCACACATTAGTAAATGAAACTAAGTAACAATTGAAAGGCCACTGCCGAATGTCGCATGTCACCGCTCAGCTTTTTTACAATGTAATACTGTACGGCAACCGATTAAACCGAGTTGCTGTAATGCTAGTAGTCATCCACACTTGACAGTTTGCCAACTAAGCCAATAGAAGCTGTTCTGATAATAAAAAGATGACAAAAATAATCTACGGCTGAGAGCTACAACGGCCCAATATTTATGCTTCTTCAATGAGTGGCGTACAAGATTTGTTGCAGAGTAGCACTAACTCAAAGCAACATCGTAGAATCTAAATATTTATTGATTAAAATTGATTTGTCATGATGTGGAGGAATAAAAAGCCTGCATGGGACGGATGAGTGATTCTAGTATTGTAAGTGATAATAAATCTGCAGGATCGTTTTAAAGCCATTTCAACACTAGTTTCATGCTTTAATAGAGGAGGTTATCAATTCGATATTGAAATTAATAGCGGTTATAGTGAGCTTTGCGAATGAGAAAGGTTGCGTGATTTTTGGTAAATATTATTCCGTGACAGTTTCGGACTGAAAGCGGGATAGTGTCAGCTCTTATTTGACCAGCAAAAAATACTCTGTTCTCTATGTAAAATCATTTCCTGGTGGTTCGGAATCCACCTCAAACTATAGGTTCAACTCATCAACCATCATCATCAACTCATTACCAACGCACAGGTCTCATAATTATGTGGGCTTCATCCGGAAAAAACTGCAAAAACTATTTGTACTTTGTCAATACTGTGTTTATAATATGGAAGTCTCCAGAACAATTATGTAATGAAATGAGAATTGTATTAAAAATTATCAATTTTTATGCTACTTGGGAAGGCGTTCCATTATAATTCTAGAGTCAAAAATAAGAGAGAACTTGATTCTCTAAATTTATTCTCCAATCAATGTATGCAGAATAGATTCAGTTCATTTTAATTACCTAGCATATACATTCAAACATGCAAGAAGACAACTGTCAAATTATAAATATTGGGTATAAGTTATCTAGGGTACTAAGAGTTTTTCATATTGTATTTTTCTTTGAATATGTTTATTGTATTTAATTGTGATTTGTGATTATCTAGACACATGACTCCAACCCCTGCTCACGCACAGGATTTTCCTATGTGAGCAGGTAATTTCCATACTGATGTTCAAATCACAGTGTTCGTTAAATTGCAGAGAAAAGGACTTTCAAAATGTGCAATTTTTAGTTGTAATGATGTTTTTTTTTGGAAATAAATGTTTATTCTATTCTATAACAGAATATAAATTGCGGAAAATGTCAGCTGTTAATTTCAATATTCTGAAGTTTGTGGTGTTTTTATTTATGTTGCAGGTTACAAAGCTTTAATGTAAAATGGTTACAAAGATCTCCAGTAATTACTGAGATAGTATAGTTGATTGAAAAATATGTAAGTGGGTCTAAAATCTTTGTTTGCTTTTGTTTATTGCTCAATAAACTGATAAAATAAACCTTTGAAGAATCTTAGGAGGATAACATGCAGAATATTTCAGAACCGTAGTCAATAACGCACCTAAAGTTCATAAGATTTGAATTTACAGTATTTAAATTACACCAGCGAACAAGGATTTCAAGTTCTTGAGTTAATAATAAGTGTGCTGAACCTCTACGAAACTAGTATAGTATGTGTAATTCACTAGTGTGCTATTCCACATTCTATCGTCAGAATTAATATTTCTACAAGATTTTATTGAAAAGTTTGCCACTTTAAGAGGTAATTGACAAAGATATACAGAGTGAAAAACGTTCAATAAATTTTCAGCTAATTTTACATAAATTCATCTTAATTTACAACCTAAATAGAAGTACTACGAGTAAGAGAATGGCGAATGATTTGAGAGGAATAGCTGGAATCGTTCGCCACCAATGTTCACAAAAATCAATTGTAACAAATCTGTAATTATCTTTAGTGGATTTAAATCTTGGAAGCTCGATAAAAAAGTTCTGAAGTGGAAGTGCTGACATAAAATTCGATCACTGAATAATTTTTATCAATAATATAAATACTATTACAACTTCGTTCAGGAACGAAGCGGGTGTTTGCCATTTTTGTTCTAGAATCGATTCACCAAGTATTGTTACTCTACTTCCTCCTGAATATCTCGGCGTATCAGGATTAATAAGGCGTCTGTTATACGGACTAATAATATAAGTAGTTGTGACTACTGTTTCCACCAGGCTTAACTAGAACTGGTCAGGCAGAAAGTAATTTCCTATTGCATAATCAACATGCAACGGAAAGATGGAATAACGCCAAACTGATCTCACTTGCTGATGAACGAGTGACCGGAAGGAAGCGAATTAATTAGAAAATAATTTGTAAACAATACAACAAATTCGAGTGATGAAAATTCATCTTCATAGCATTGAAGATTGTGATGATGAGGTCGATATCCACAAACAAATTTTGAATTTTATATTTACAAACATAGGGAGTTTAACTCTGCTATGACAGACCATGACCGAGAGTAGGTGATTGTAGACTAGTATTCATTAATAGTAAAAGAATTACCAATAAAAGTGGTTGTGATCACAATTGTGGTTGTGACTCTTATTATGAATCGTATTCTTTAAAAATGTAGCTCTTACAGGGCCTAAGCTAGATTCAAGCACTAAGCTTGATAACATAAATAAAAAATTGATGCTTGATAGGTAATGAAAAGACCGTAGGTTTATCTATCACAAAGAAATGCTACTGATAATGAAAGTTACGGACTAATTCCGGTGGTTCGGAACCCACCTAAAACTGTAGGTCCAACTCATCAATCACCATCATCCAACTCATTACCCACGCACAGGTCTCAGACCTATGTGGGCTTCATCCTCAAAGAAAAAAAAAAAAAAAAAAAATTCCAATCAAAATCTCACCTTCATAAAAATATACAAATTACAACTTTTCAACTTAAGATAACAACTTTATATCTTGAATTTAAAACGATTTTATCGTTTTACTGAAGATTACTGAACAACTGAAGATTCTCATTTGAAAAAATATTAATCTGAACATTTTCTTAGAAAATTTCACGATCTTATATTGCATCTTATTAACACTTTGATTTGTAACAAATCAGATGCTTAGAAACTCCGAAAACCGTCATCGCAGCAACTAGAGAACACCAAACTCATCCAGTATCTGAATAGCAGTATATATTATTTCCATATATCAAGTCCCGAATATCTTGGCCACCGTCCTCACTGCCAAGCCTGTTCAACCTTCCGATTTTGCCATAATAAAAGAAACTGTCTACTTTTTCAATGAATCAAAAACGTAATCCGAAACACGTTGCATTGCATATTAATTACTTATGAGTCTAGAAAACTACACCTGAAAAGTTCCGTATAGAAAATTAATTGAAAATACAGTAGTGGTATCAATTGTTTATTCAAAAGTTGAATCATTGTTCATGAGAGGAATAATAAAAATTAATTCAGTATAAATTGAACTTGAAACATAAAATGTGAATGAAAACTGGTTATCAGTTTGTACTTGATTTAGTATTATCACACAACATAATAGTGATGATGATAATATTGCGACATAATAAATGTGTTAAGTGATAATACAAAATCAATTTGTGTAAGTCATAGTTTTCATAAACAACATATATTTTCAAATCAATGAATACCCGTACTAATTTAATTCATTACTATAAATATCATAATTCCTAATGAATACCTGTATTAATTTATTACTATAAATATCATAATTCCTACTAACAATTTAATCTTGAAAGCAAGATATAAAACTTTCCGAAGTGAGGATGTTCACATGAAATTTAATCGATGTTTCATTTTAACAACAATATTGTTAGCTTTCCAAACTTTCAATAGAGTGGCTTAATACTTCCATCGTCCAAAACCGATTTGCATACACACAATGGCTAGTGAATAGTTTCACAAGAACGTTGATTATAGGGTTGACAATATTCCTGGATCGGAAACGAAATTAACAAGCAATAACAGTAACACAACACAAAACTGTTTGACAAAGAGACCCGAATCACAGTGATAGTCTAGAAGTATGACCCGACCGACACACTTGCAACGTTTCCTGAAGTAAAATTGTACGCACACTTTGATAAACTGAATAAAGCGGAATATTAAACGGAATAAAGAGCGGACAACGAATAGTACGCAACTGAGGCACAAAAACTGTCGCCAGAGCAGAACCCGCAAAACGCATGTTTTTGAAAGTGAAAACGAATTTCACCACACTGCCCAGAGTGTATACGTAATCTTACGATTCTAGCGTTAGAAACCGGTTGCCTGTCGTCGTAATTCCTCTTGGATAAGGAGCATAAGTAGCTGGTACAACGCGCTATTCGCGTTTCTAGGATGTATAATAGACAAATTATGTATTATGAGCTGCTAGATGGGGACATTAACCTCCAAAGTAACAGTTGTTCCGCAGTAAAACTTCAAGAGAAGTTTTCAATTTGACAAGAATGATATGTTTGTTATTCATAATAACAAGCAGGCACAATAACTTTTCAATGAAGTATGTCAAGGGATGATTTGCAAATAAATACATTTTAAATGATTAAATAAACTTGATTTGGCTCAATGGGTTTGGTGTCATAGAAGAGTATTAAGTACAGAGCTACAGCCAGTAGGTAATTTGATTCTTAAATTTGCCAACTACAATTGATTTTTTCTAATAATTCCCACATGAGCCTCAGACTTGAGCGTGGGTAATGAGATGAATGATTGCATCAAATATTCTAGGCTGAACGGGAATCGAAACTGTGACCGCAGGAGTAGCAGAGTCCTATCAGAGACAAGCGCAATAACACCTGCGACTGCCCAAACGAAATAAAAAATAACATTAATTTTTACAAGTTAGTTTGAAGTGACTGACAATTGAATAAACTGACAAACTGACTGATCTTAAAATTTGTCAGTTTATTCAATTGTCAGTCACTTCAAACTAACTTGTGAGATACGAGCCGATATGGCCAAGTTGAAAATGAATGCTGCTGTACAGAAAGGTCTCCATGGTCTAGTGGTTAAGGGCGCTCAACCGGCAATTGAGAGATCCGTGGTTCGATTCCCGGTGGTGACTGATATTTTTGTACAGTAGCATTCATCGATTCCCATCAGCTGTTCAATGCTGTTGTCAATATCCGCCATTGCGGAAGTCTTCAGTATAAAGTAATAGCAATTAAAGGAATTCGAAATTAATAAATTCTATTAATTTTTAATTCAATCAATAAATTAGGTCGTTGATGGATGCTCTTTCTAATAACGTATAGAAAAATTCAAAATGCAAAAAAGGGAATCAAGCCCGAAACTTTCAAGTTGTGTAAACTACTGACGTATGAAGTTTGTCAATTGCAATCGATTCATCGGGATTCAATTCAATAAAGAGAACCGTTGATGTTTGAATAACATCAGAATTAGGCGTACTTACTATTTTATAGGTTTAGAAACAGCAAAAGGTCTGAAATCCGAGCATCCAAGATGGACAGATATGTTATTTCTATTGATGCGTTGTCACCTGGAGAACTGTCATTTCATGACTAATGTTATTTGAATAATATTCAACAATAAAAACTGTCAAGGAACTAAGTCCATTCTTTATTCAATTGAAAGTTCTCCGTCATTTGACTAGCAATTCAAATTGATAAACATGTAATCAAACTATTATAAACGTTGGAGTAATTGCCTACATGATATGTCACCGACAGTAATGACAAGTGACTAATAACATAGAGCGATTCAACTGAGCAAATGCTGAGAAAGAAGGTGGGCCAATTACGAACAACAATCAAAATCTTAAAGAAAGGAAACTTTAATTGCCAAAATCGAGAACAGTTTTCTAAATGAATTTAAAGTTTTGCCAAGTATGAATAAACATAAAGTTATAATGAAAATAACTGGCTTAATGCTTGAAAAATAAGTGAATAGTAAATTTGATTATAATAATGACAGATAAATTTGCAAAATCATTACACATTTAGACAGCCGACAGCACAACATCCTTCTCTTTTATAAAGAGATGATTCCGCAGTTATTAACACAATAAATTAATAGGTTTTCAGAAGAGGAATGCCAGGTAACAAAACTGTGATGATGGACGTTTTAAATTAAGAAAATAAATTAGGATGCCTTTATGAGCAACTAAAGCTAGACTGAATAAGTCAAAAAATGAAAAAAAATATTCACAAGGTCTTACAAAAAGACATCACTGGAACTAACTAGAAGTATTGAAGAGGTGTTTAGAATGATTGGCGTCCAAACATTTTAATATTAGAATTTTGTACCTTCTCATTATCTATCAAAAATCTGCATATTAACTTATCAACACTTGACTGAAAAATGAGGCAAGATGATGACTAGCGCTAATTTAATTCCATCTTCAACACATGAAAATCTCCTTTGATTCCCATACTCTAATGACATCAATTCATTATAAATCACATTTGTCATTCCTATCTGCCATCTCTCCCATCCTCCTCCTCCTCCTATCACCGCCTCTCCTCTACATTTCTCTAGCCGAGGAGATTATCACTTGGTGAGTCACAATAGTAGCTTATTCAAACAAAAACCTAGTTATATTGGTAGGAAATTCTACAACAAGCTACCGCAGTTTTTGAAGAGTCTTGAAAATATAGAAATATTTAAAAAACAATTGAAGAAATATTTAGTTGATAAAGCTTTTTATAGTGTACAAGAGTTCCTTTCACATCAAAGTTAAGCCTCACCTCAGCTAATTGAAGTAATTATGGTGTCTAGTGTATGATGTTGTTGATCTGACTTGTCTTATACTCCTTAACTGGAGTCTCCAAGACGTAATCTACAAAAAAAAAAATTCTTCTTTTTTCCCCCTTTTTTTTGAGGATGAAGCCCACATATGTCTGAGACTTGTGCGTGGGTAATGAGTTGGATGATGGTGATTGATGAGTTGGACCTACAGTTTTAGGTGGGTTCTCTTCCCAACCCCAAGTTCTATCTTTACCTGGACAAAGAAATCATATTAGAAATTAATTATCAATAATTGTGAAGCTACAAATACTGTTAGGTTAAACTTGACAAACTGCAATACTTTTTGAATAACAAATAAATAACAAACTACCTAATTATGCGGAAGTATCATGGGCATTTTCAATGCAAAAATATTGTGTAATAGCAGTGGAACACATGAGACGTTCGGCTTAAAGGTGGAGAAAACTCAAATAGTGGGAGATATGCGACTGACTAGTGCTAAAAGAGTAGAAGGTGGAGCAGATCATGTATAAATAACGATTGCAGGTAAATAATTAATGTGAAAGTTAGAAATTGATGAATAGTTGGAATTTTTTCACAGTGCCAACCAATAATAAGTCAGCCTCGAATGAGAAGCTTATTATGCTCTATCTAGAATGTTGATAAAATGTATAACTGTTGAAAAGTAAAATAGTGCTATGAACTTACGAGATTGTTCTAGAACGGCTTCAAAGACTGTTGAGTTGAGGTTGAAAATTGAGATTAAGGAGCTAAATGTGTTCATGTTTCATCACATTTGGCAGTATAATATTTCCATGGAAGGACATTATGGTTAATAGAAGGTGGCAAAACGAAAAAGAAGAAATAGTAAATTGTAGAATGTAGTAGAACAACGTAGAAATTTCTATTGTTATGGTAATTAATTGAATGCCACTGGTGGCCGAAAAAAGTTTAGTCTTATTTTGCTTTTGAGACATGAATAGTCAACGAGCAGCTTAGAGTTCACAGTGGCAATACCAGTTTGTGATCGAGCAACAAGTGTAGAGTGCAGTGGATTGCGGCAGTTTCAGTAACAACCATTTTCGCTTGTGTATTCGTAATAAGAATTCATCTTTGTGAGTGTGATTGCATTTAATCTACAACTTGTAAGTTATAAATGACTGTGTAAATAGTGAGTGCTGACAATACTGAGATTAAGTGGACTGTTATTATTCAATTATTCCAGTTGTATACATCAGGATATTTGACAGTTATTAGCATCATTGATAAATTATTGTTAGAGATCGGCCTGTAACAGATATTGGACACTTATTTTTTTTTTTTAGGATGAAGCCCACATGTCTGAGACCTGTGCGTGGGTAATGAGTTGGATGATGGTGATTTATGAGTTGGACCTTCAGTTTTCGGAGGGTTCCGAACCACCGGGAAGTGATTTTCAGTAGAGAACAGTGTCTTTCTTGCTGGCCAATCTAATCGGTCACCGTTACAAACAGGATCTACGAGAACGCAGCTTATCTATCTGATTGAATAAATACCTGCTACGGCTCGCGGCTATCACTTCCCTTAAATTTTGGAAGTACTAATCATGCTTTAAAGTAATTAGGCATCTTCATTGAATAAATCTGTTGTCTACATATTCTTGTGATAAATCTGTGAAGTGTGTTATTGTGTGAATTAAGTTCTAGTTTTATTCTTACATCTTGCCAGAATTAATTTTATTGATAGAACCTGTAACAATAGAAATGAAAGACTTTGAAAATATGAGCATTGGATTATTTTAAAGAACAGCAATAACTGAGAGACGAATCAGCAGATGAAGAAAGCTGCTGATTAAAATGAGGATGACCTCTTGCTAATTGGGTCAATACACTCAAAAGCAGGTACTTGATGTCCTTTGTAACTTAGATAGTCTTACATAGTGGCTAGTTTAGAGCCTAGAGCAGAAGCAACACGAGAACAGGTAAAACCGGAGTAAAATGAATGTTAGTGACTTTTCCTATACGTATAGTACCTTGTAATCTACACGTGCTCCTGTCCATGTGTTATTATTATATCTATCAAAGATGCGTTTCTGCAATTCACTGCTCTCAAATAAATAATAATGATCCCACTAAATTGTTAGTTTTTGAGTGATAGATGCTTTATAGCATCAATATTAATTTATTTCTACAATTATGATTATTATTAGAATCAATTATCAGGAACGAATATGTTCAAGTTTACTTCAACATTTTTTATAAACAATAATTTACTTATTTTGAATTGAAATTTTTAAGTATTACATGAAAAAGAATACAATATTATTGAGAAATAAAAACTCACTAGAGTGTGCGAAATTAACTGGGAAATTTGAAGCAGAATGAAGACAGTAAGTATGAGAAGGAAGAAAAATATTGAGAAAGAAGAAATACTGAATAATGTTTATTAAAGACAATAGAGATCTGATAACTAATTGATTGGCTTAAGCTTGTTCAGAACTTTACTCAAACTATTTGAATTATAATCCAATTTTTGATAATTGAGATAAGAGGTTTACTAAAAGGGAAACTCTATTTTTATGGCTCAGAAGTCAAATCAAATCAAATTTATTCCATTCAAAAATCATGATACATACAATGCATAATACAGACGTTGTATAAAGATTCATTTGAACCACTTAATTAGCCTATAACATGAAATATAATTAATAAAGCTGGTCCTATGGAATCAGCAAACATAGGCTGTGCGTTCGCTGAGTTGCCATCTAAATTACATTTGTGGACCAGTCATTAATGAATTTTCAGGAAGAATGACTTGAAAAAGTGAATAAATACAACAAACATACAACACCACCAGTAGTGATATTCCAGGACACAATAGCGCTTTATCACGTCCTTGATATTTTTTGTCGAAATGGCCGGATCTACAAGTTATTGCACCTAATAATAAAAGCGGCGAATTATTAGACCATATAACAAAAAATGATCAGATGATTGATTTACAAAAAAAGGGAAGGTTTTGAAAAAATGTTGAAAATATTATTTCAAATCATTATATCTTACTGACTTTGCGGTACACAAAAGGATAACCCGAAGTTACTAAGGAATACGGTACTTTCGGCTGCAAACAGCGAAGCAGCACAAGCATGTTCACGCCGACTGCAGTAATAAGCAATAATATTAGCCTAGTGCTTGTCACCAGTCTGTACATACTGCAGTTGGGATGAACATAATAGAACTGATCGTAACCGAGTGCGCTATTCTGAAAACTAAGTGAATATTCTTATGTAACGTAACAAATTAATTGTCAAGAACTAATTTGTACCACGAAATCAACAATAAAAAATGTCAACAGTCTGTATAGAATATTCTGTATTAGTGTCACTGGCGAAATATATTTTGAGCGCTAGCAACAAGTACAGCATTGTGGAATGTTCAAGATTAGTAGAAAAATGTTCGAATTTAACAATCAATAATATTGAAGAGTGTAAGATTTTTTTAAGTTCATTATTTTGAGAATTTTAGAACCACTTGAGTCCGTATGCACAATGAAAGTATAAACTGCGTTCAGCTTATTGATAGATTCAATCTTTCAACTTGGTTTAAACTGTGGACTCGTATAACTTACTTCAACTGAGTTTAGTGTAAACGTACATATATGATGGAAAACTGTCGTTTAGTTTAAACTAATTAAGCTTGGGAAAACTAAGTAAATTATAAAGTTAATGCAAACCTGAACACTCTACGCATCTGCCACTCTATAGCGTCTTGAATTTAGAGCAGGCAGTTGCATAGATTGCTCAGGTTAGCATAGACGTTATAGTTTATAGTTTTCTCAAATTATTTATTAAATTGAGCTTAATTTAAATGCTGATTGTGCATTCAGCCTAAAAGAACAACTTACTTCAACTGAGTTTAGTGTAAACGTACATATATGATGGTAAACTGTTGATTAGTTTAAACTAATGAAGTTTGGGCAAAACTAAGAAAAAGAAAACGTTCATGCAAACCTGAACACTACGCATCTGCTCACTCTATAGCGTCTTGTATTTAGAGCAGGCAGTAGTATAGAGTGCTCAGGTTAGCATAGACGTTATAGTTTATAGTTTTCTCAAATTATTTATTATTAAATTGAGCTTAATTTAAATGCTGATTGTGCACATACAGCCTAAAAGATTTAGTGTGATGCTTTATCATTCATAAGTTATCATGCTTTGAGCGACTTAGTAACTGATTAAAGTAACTAACCGTCAGTAGAGGTTGAACGATAATGGAGTAATATTTACCAGGAACTATGATATCCGGTGAGTATCCTTAACCCACACAAGAAGAACACCTGACACTAACTAGAGAGAACCGCTGTGAATTGCCACAGAGCTGAACGAAACGCGGATGTGTGTCAAAGTCGTTCGGTCAAGATCGGAACTGAAGTCCCCACCAGCTGCTTTCGGAAAGGCACGCGACTTACATTTCAAATAACCAACACGCTACACGCATGCACAAACTGTTGACAACATCGTGCACTCACGTAAATATGACGTGAGCATACAAAAACGTACCAACCAAAATTGAAAATTAGCGCGTAATAGAACATGGAAGAAGGTAAATTAGGAAGACCATTCTGAGTTTGAATTGATAGCCACGAGCCGTAGCAGGTATCTGTTCAATCAGAGAGATAAGCTGCGTTCTCGTAGGTCCTGTTCGTAACGGTGACCGATTAGATTGGCCAGCAAAAAAGACACTGTTCTCTGCTGTAAAATTACTTCCCGGTGGTTCGGAACCCACCTAAAACTGTAGGTTCAACTCATCAATCACCATCATCCAACTCATTACCCACGCAAAGGTATCATACCTATGTGAGCTTCATCCTCAAAAAAAAGAAGTGAAATCATCCTTTTTGGAGCAATTCATGTGAGAAATTGCATTTTCAAAGACGAGATTTAGCCAACAAAGTAGAGTAAAGTAAGGGTATTTTGTACTGATGACGCCTACATCTCTACATGAGCCTGAGATGTGTGCGTGGATAATGAGAGGATGACATTGGTGTTATGAATCGGCTCCGAACCGATAATAAAGGAGATAACGTAAAATTATTTTTGCCGGACACACTTCCAAGCACAGTCAAAGGTGATATGCTTTTTCAAAGGGTAGTATCCATAGAGCATAAGATTTTTAACTGCAAAGGTCCATGGAAAAAGCACCATAATAATGTGCATAGAAATGGTACTAATTCTATTTTCTGTGGAGGTATCTCAATGAGAATTTCAGGAATTGACATTGTCAATTTGACATTCAACTTTTGAGCATGAATACGCAAGATGCGATAAGCTAGAAATATATAGTTTATATGTATGGTCCTATCAGCTACGATAAGACAAAAATAGAATAGCACCCTATCTTCAAGATTGCTTACATCACTTTAGAGAATGAACTAAGCAAAATTATTTCGACTTGTTTATAAACTCAACCAAGGTTGGAGTTCAACGTGGAGCCTTGGATGCAGATGCAATTGAGCATCTCATAGTGAACAATAATCCACTACAATTTATTGGTTCTCAACTTGAACTAAAAAAATCAGGTGAGATTAGCTTCACTTTTCTTCTCATACAAACTTTTCCACCAGAAGACTAGGTTATGTATTAATTATATAAAATAGTAATAATAAAACTTCAAAGTACCAAAAACTGAGGCCACGCGCAAATAGGAGCGCAGCACTGCTTTACTCTCTACACAGCACACAAATAAATAATACTTCGCAAACAGATGCGAGGGAAATGTCCAATTCATTGACAAGAGAGAAGTTATTTACGTAGATTAAAATGTTTTACCAGCAAGAAGTATTATCTGAAACTGATTTAATCACTAATTCTTCGGAGAGCCAATTTTCATTCAGGAAAGGACGTGGTAATTATATAGAAACGTTACTTGTTGAATTTCGCGGCGATTTCTTTTGTGTGACATCTACACACCCCAGGAAGCAATAATCCATTGCTATTTTTTGGGGGTCGCAATTATTTCACAGAAAAATTGAAATTTTCTAAAAAACATTTTTCATGAAATTTTATATTTTCATTTGAAAAATTCATAATTTGCAAACATGTGAGGAGCTCAAAATCTTAAAACAATGTAAACCAAGTGAATATAACATTTCCAAAACACTACCACCCCCAAAACGCAGTGCGCGCGAAGCGCGCTTAACCAAACCTAACCTAACCTGGCTAGATGTGACTGAACCACCTCATACCATTATTATTTTGATGCATAAAAACATACAACAAGCTAATTTACCATTAAACGAGATTGATCAAGTGAATTATAACATTGCCAAAATACTACCACCCCAAACGCAGTGTGTGCTCCAAGCGCACCTTACAAAACCTGGGTGCCTAACAAAGCTAGATGTGACTGAACTAACTCACAAAAGACCTATCCGCGCGCCTAACCTTTGATAGCTAATCATTAATTTATTTCACTGTTAATGAATTTAATCAATTCACACTTCACACACGCCATAACGTACCACACAACAATAACTTGAGCACTCACACAACAACAGACTCTTACACCATGACAGACAATACAAGAATGACTAGGTTTCTCTGTTTGAAGTAACCATATGCAACTATTATAGCCCAACAGAATTCCCCCATAAATCATTAAAAGCGAAAATGAGTTTTTTATTTGTTACGCTTTTACACAGAAACTACTCAACCGAGTAAAAATTATAAACATTTTTACTTTTTTTTAAGAATATTGTAATAATAATAATAAGCGTATGGCTTTTAATGGTGGGGAGACCCTTACGGGTTGTTCCACCTCGCCGTTTGTGCCATGTTACGGGGAACATGGTGGACCTACTATTTTAGGTGGGTTCAGAATATTGTAAAAGACATTGGACACGTTTTATTAAAATAATATTTTTTTTCTGAACATTGTCAGGACAATCGATTCTATTCTACAGGGAAACACAGCTGATAATAAACATATTTTCCAATCCACTAGAACTGAGAGAAGGCATGCTTCAAACAAGAGTTCTTTATTAGTTAGTCAGCTGATTCTCAAAACTTGAAAAACGTCGTGATTTTTGACACTGTGGGGGTATTCACAAATGGAAATGTGATCTTCCGCCTAAGAAAAATAGTACCACTGGAAAACTTAAATTTTAATGTTAAATAGTCATTGCCCCAATAAAATTACACTGTATTATTATTCAGTAAAGTGTTGAAATAGGGAAAGTTTTGAAAGAAAATTTGACAAGTAACGTTTCTATATAACTTAAATACCAAGGACGTTTTTACTATATCTGATTAATTTTAATTTGATAAAGGAAAATAATTAAAAAAACCAGGTACATTATATGGCAGAAACAACAAATAGGTTACATTATATAGGCTACATTACTATCAAGCATCAATAAAAGATGATCGTAATAAATTGTCAACAATAGGATATAAATCATGCTTTTCATTCATTAAAAAACATATGACTTTCATCAGAAATAATAATATAAACTACGCCATTCGATTTTAGTTATCAGTTCTATAATAAAAAAATGTGAATAATTTACTTTATCAACTGGCAGAGGAGATAAACCTTCCACAAAAAAGATTCTTCAAAGGTTCATAAATTAATGGATGAAAAATTACGATTTTTTTTCAATGTATTGGATAACATTTCAATAGCATAACCTTTAAGAACACCGAAAGCTAGAAAAATGTGACGAGTGTTCTCATATCATATTGACATTATATAAATTACGTAATTCCTTTGTATCTATCTCCCGTATTGTTTTATGAATTATACGGCCGGTTGTACAAAAGCCAATTAAATAAGGAGTTCACTGTCAGTCAACTAACTGTCATAAGTGTAATAGCTTTATTTCTGTTGCACAAAGATCCATTAGTTATTCTTCGAATAACTAATTTCTAACTGAAAGTAATAACTACTTTCCAAACGGGCACAATAATCTGACAACACTGTAATTTGATCAACAGCTGATTCTTAAAAGCCAATTTAATTTAATGCCCGTAGAATGACGTCATTTTACGGAGATTGAACTCAATGGAAAACATTTAGTTGCAGAAAGCACAATTTACAAGCGATAACGCCGATTAGGCTAACCGGCGTAAGAGATACTTTAACCGCTTGTTCAATGAGAATTAAATTTCACGAACTCCCGTTAACTTACATTTTATAGGTTATGGTTTTTTTCCAGAACACGGAACTGCAAATTAAGTCATAAGTTAGGTGTTAAAACCTTTAAAATAAATAAAATCTATTAAGAATATAATAATTCACAATGAAATAATTCTGATAGATTTCATTTATTTTTAAAGGTTTTCAACACCTATGACTTATTAACTTTTCAAGTGAATTAAACGACTTGCAGTCAAATTTTTATCAAAGTAAGTAGTATTTCACTTACTTCTGTAGGCCGAACGTTTTCGAGTTGTTAAAACCCATCTTCAAGGCCCGGTTTTAACAACTCGAAAACGTTCGGCCTACAGAAGTAAGTGAAATACTACTTATTTTGATAAAAATTTGACTGCAAGTCGTTTAATTCACTTGAAAAGTTAATATTAACAACGCAGTTCGTCATGGAACAAGAAATCCAGGAACCTATGACTTAATTTTCAGTTCCGTGTTCTGGAAAAAAACATAACCTATAAAATGTAACAACGGAAGTTCGTGAAATTTAATTCTCATTGAACAAGCGGTTAAGTATCTCTTACGCCGGTTAGCCTAATCGGCGTTATCGCTTGTAAATTGTGCTTTCTGCAACTAAATTGTTTCCATTGAGTTTAATCTCCGTAAAATGACGTCATTCTACGGGCATTAAATTGAATTGGCTTTTGTGCAACCCGCCGTGATTGTTATAATTCAAATTTTATAGATAGCCTACCGTAATTTTCTACTCGTTCTATGGAGTAGGGTTCAAAAATATGTTTACTCTATACTTTTCTTTCTTATTTTTTTTTGTAATGATTATAGTGATGGATCGTTTCTTTATTGTTCATGTAAGAACTTATGTAAGCTTGCAATATTGTGTATTGTGAAAGATGCCTATGACAGGAAGTATGCATATTTTCGTCAGGTCTCCTTTCACCAAATAAATACATGAATAAAGCATCCAAGTACAGTATCAGATAAAAATATCCTACAGGAACAGGGGCGAATCCAGGGGGGGGGGGGATAAATTCACAATAAATGTACACCCCTCCAAATTTTAAGCAGATACTAAAAACAATTATTTGTGTCTTTCTAAATAATGATTTCCCCAAGCAAAATTTTTTCTTAGTTGATATCCCACCCAAAAATATTTGGATTTGCCCCTGTACAGGAATATGATATAAGCTGAAAAATCAACAATTACTCTCCTATAGTAAGAGACAAATGCCCGACTAATTGCAGCCAATATTAGAAGCATACCTACTACTACAGTAACATAAATAACATTCAATTTGCAGTAAAAGAGCAACATTGATTTATTGCTGAGCTTACCTTTCACTGAAAATCCAGCATACAAGACCACCAAAAACTGCAAGTTCTAAGAATCCAGTCATTATTTTAATGTAGCACGCACTTAACTGTCACTCAAGAGATTCGAATAAGTGTCTTTTTTATTTTTAATAAGAAGCATTAAAAGTAATTAAATATCAAATTCAAAAACATATTTTTTCCGATCTGCATTTCTTTTCTGTTGAAAAATAGGTGAGTTGATTATTAGCATTATTATTATTATTCACTGATGATTCTAATACATCAATGAAGATATTAGAAAAAATATTACTGAAATTAAATAATAATAATTATTACTGAAATTAAATAATAATAATTATTACTGAATTTAAATAATAATAATTATTACTGAAATTAAATAATAATAATTATTAATAAATTACTGAAATTTATTATGAATCAAAGGGCCAGATAATGTCATATATGCGCAATAGTCATTAGAGAACATAGTACATTTCATTTAGGAACTAGCTATTATTAATATAATTCTATAATGAGATAATTTCAGCCCAAAAACAACTATGGCGAAAAAAGTATCTCATAATTGCCAATCTCAAAAAAGGTGAACGATAATTCATCAAGTTATATAAGAGGTAGCCTAAGAGGATAATTTCAATTTTCCCGACATGTGGGCTATTATTTTACTCATTAAATAGCTGGGCATCAACTAAGTAAATGTATTTGTCAATTTGGATAAATTGGCAGCGAAATAAGGTATGGACTATATTTACTGAGAGTTTGTCTACTAAATGTAAAGAGAACTGTAAAGTTTCAAGTTTAGTCAAATCATTGCAATGTGCCTGTATGAGGCTTTGAATTTTATGCAGATAAAAAGATGTAGTACGATACAATGAAAATGATCAAACTTCAATAAATGTCTATCTTAGTGATTTTTTGCGTTCGAAAAATACTAGTCACTAAAACTGAGTTCTAAATTAGTGAAATTTAACATAACAAATCGGGATTAATTAATATTAGTCAAAATTAAAAGCTTGATTGATAAATATATAGTCTAGCTGGCTCTAAAGATATAACTAATAGATTTCGAGAAGGCAAAAGCATTTTAGACAAATTTTTGAGTAATTATGGGAAGTTAATCTTAAAATGAAGCCAAATATTGGCAAATCCACTCATGCAATAAACTCCGGTCATGCGATTGACATTTCTATTATTGTACCACAAAATATTTATTATTCAGCTAGCTGGATAAATTTGTATATTTTGGCAAATGCCAACAATTCAACTAACTTGGAGCCGAAAATATTTTCCAAAGCAATATTTCTACGACCAATAGGAAAACATTCTATTAGCCAAAATCTTTCTTGTTCATTCAGTCTTGAAAAATCATTTCTCAAAGTAGTTTTTTTTTGTGACATAAATAGTCAAAACACATGTTTCTGGAGAGCTGCTCAACCTTTACCAGCAAGAAAAGTTTTTCAACTTCAAAGAAAACTAAAACACGCGGATTTGAAACTTTCCAATTGCAAGTCTTTTCTGAACATTTGACTAGAACAAGAATGACAAATGAAAATATTGAACATTTAGATAAAAACGTTTGGTAGGACATTCCGTTACTTTTAAAATTTTCTTTTTATCAGAACTTACTAACTGGTTAATGGAGCTGAATGGTTGTCTCATTTTTGCACGAACTACTACTTAGCTAAATAGGATTTATTTTTATTATATATATTTTTTGGTTAATTTAGAGTAGAAGAGTACGCTACAGTTATTTAATAGACCTACTGTCAGATAATCATTCAACAATGGAATAAACCTCGCGACCTAAAAATTATTATTAAGTACTACAGTTGAGCGATTTAAAAGAGAAAAGGCATTTTCGGCTACAGTATTAGTATCTTAAATAAGAAAATCAAAATACCATTTCCTAGCAGGTAGGCCTACCAACTGTATATGATAATAATCAGTAATCCTAAGAACACTAACTCACACTATTATTCTATGAAAACTGTCAAAAAATGCAATGTTATAAAGAGTAATCGAGCACTGAGATGAAACTGGTGGCCGAATGGCCGAACTAAACGATGCCGCCTGCGGTGGACTACTGAAAGTCATCGGTCGTCACTCCAACAACCAAACTGACATAGACCTTCCGATAACCCTGGCACGTGATTGGAAGATTCAGTGGCGTAACAAGGTCTTGCGGCACCCGGAGCGAATTTGAAGATGTCTCCGAAAAAGGTACAGTCCAATTAGCAAAAAGTACCTGCAAGATCTAACACTGAAATTTATTCTAAAAAATATTTTACTTGATAAATTATAATTTTTTTACTAAAATAATGTAATGCCTTGAAACCGAATTAGATTGCTTTATGACTTGCTTTTCACGAATCAAACCAATAATTTTCAATAACTTTCACTGCTGAACTCTATAGTCTACCTTCATAGTAGGCCGATAACTTGGAATATTGACTTATTTTTTCACAATTTTATTGGACTCTCTTGTTCAAATGGAGGATTCAGAGGTCCTCCGCCGTAAAAAATAAAAAATACGTCCAGCATTTTGAGCGTTTCTATACATAATTCCTAAACCAGCATTTTGAGCGTTTCTATACATAAATCCTCCCACCTTACTTTAATAACCAAAAACCTATTAGCACCCAAAAAACATACAATTCATCAATTCATGTAAACCCTGTATTTCAGTACTTTAACCCACATTTTGGATCAAATTCTGTTTAGTGCTTGAGTTATCGCTAATGGAGGGTGTCCGTACCCGTAGCCGAGGACATTTGCCACGCTCCTGACACCGGCATAAAAAAATCACCGATTCCATGAGTGTGAATGACACTCATGGCAGTGGCAGGTGTAGAAGAACAGAACACATATCTTCAATAATGGAAATAAATTTAGCTGACAATAATTAACCTGTGTTGCACATTTCAACACTCACTGATCCTGCAACATCACCCGTTTGACTAAATTTCTCTCCTCAACTCAATCGCACTCTACTCAGTCGCCTGTTATGTCACCTCAAATCAGAATATATTTTATTTATTTAAAAAAATATATAATAATAAAATATTTATCAAATAAATTATCTATGTATTTAAAAACACATTACCCTTTTAAAGCCTTATTGGATCTGCTCTTTGTCCCCCCCCCCCCTTGGGTTGTCACCTGGGCGGTCCACCCCATTCAAATTTCAATTCTTTTCAAGGTCAGAGCTTCTAGATGGGTCATTCCACGTCAAAACAACACACTTTTTCGGCCACCATCTCAGATTTTGACAAAATTTTGTGAACTCATACTAAGTGATGAGACTAACAAAAATCCATATTAGATTTTTATTACAATCTGTTTACGAGTTACAGCCATTCAAAATTTTATAAAATCCCCAAAAATTGGAAATCTGTCATTTTTTAAATTGCTCTAGCAGCTGGTGTAATGAATCTGGAGGGATGATGTAAGTGGTATCATTTTGTAGCACTTTTCTTGCTCTCAGCATTTTTTCAGTGATAAATGTAACACGACATGTGCTGAAATTAGAAATGTTCAAGCTAACCTCAAAAATATACCTTTTTTAATTTTCTCAAAAAGTTCATCTTTAAAAATTTTGAAATTTTTTTCATAGATACTTTGTAGTTTTGTTAAACATATGCCAAAATATGAAAATGGGATGAGAATGGGTTCATAGTTTTAAAAAATAATTTCTAATAATAAAAGTTTATTTGTCCAGTTTAAAGGTAGCTTTTCCAAAACAAAAATTATAAAAGTTGTCTCAACATTTGTATATGTAATTCAGAGCGCTGAATTCGAATATTGAAATTCTCGTCGTGGGAGCGCCGCTTCAACCCAAAATACAAGAAACACGTAACATTTTTGGACTGTTCACGTTTTTTGCTATTATTTCGATTGAAATGGGATTTTCGAGAAAAGATACTCAATAAAATAACTATAAAAATTCCTACAAAATGAGTGGTCATATTTGATTTTTCGACCAGTATTTCCGAAGTTGAAACGCATCAAACAAAGCAATTTCTATATCATTTTTTTAGAAATTGACATAAATTTTCACTGTTATAACCAACAACTGCAATAGAAGAACTCTTATTTGCTGATAAATACATTTCAAGATGATCCTTATTCATTTTACCTGAGAAAATAAAAAGTTAAAACTGAATAAGATACAGGCCGAATTGTTCTATGCTTAGGTGCATAAGTTCTAGTTCTATGTGTAACCAGTTCAGGTGATAAACATAAATAGTTTCTTCGAATATTTGAATGAAAATCTTCGCTTTTATCAATATATGAAGGATGAAGTAAATATTTTGTGAAGAATCTATTATACTATCATTGAAGCATATAATACTTTCTTCAATAAAGCATATTTTCACCTAGTTGAAGGCTGTGAAAGTGACCCAATTGACCGAAAATTCGCTTTTTGATGCGTTCTTGCAAAGACAATTTAATGTAATATACATTGTCTTTGGTCTAGCTTGTGAGCCACTAGTCATAGAATCAAATATAACCACTTATTTTTTAGGAAATTTTAATGTCATTATAATTATTATAATAGGTATCTTTACTAAAAAATCACATCTGAATCAAAATAATAGCAAAAAACTTGAAAAATCGAAAAATTTCAAGTGTTTTTTGTACTTAGGAGTTGAAGTGGCACTACCCAGACTTGAAAATCTCGAAATTACAGCACATATCATGTAATGTTACATACCATTATAAAGAGCAAGAAAAATGCTGCAAAAGGATAGCATTCAAAGCCCTCTAGCTTCCTTACACCAGCTGCTAGAACAATTTAAAAAATGTCGGATTTTCTGAGGATTTTTTGAAATTTTTAATGGCTGTAACTCGTAAACCGATTGGAATAAAAATCGGGTGAAGGAAATCAGATGGGTCCATGCTACCTGGCACTACGGGGTTTTCATTAAGGTTCCTATTAGGTGGCGTGGCGATTCAAACCACAGTCATTATCGTGGCTTTTCACACCACCCAAATTTCAAGCGTGGCGATTCACAACAACAATACACTGGGTAGCCTACTATTGCTCTATTCTGTTACTTGTATTTGTTACTGTGAACTGCTACTTAGTAACGATTATGTGTTGAAAGAACAGTTTAGAATTTCAATTTAGTTGACAGAGAATAGAATTTTTATATTCTAGTACAGTTGACCAGTACAAGTCTTGTATCCTTTCACTGTACACTGAAAATGAATTAATTTAATCTGGTAAGGTTAGGTTAGGTTGGGTTAATATCGAATGATATTAACCAAAATCTTGACATACATGATTATAATACAAGAAGCCGAGGAGATTATCACTTGGTGAGTCACAATAGTAGCTTATTCAAACAAAAACCTAGTTTATTGGTAGGAAATTCTACAACAAGCTACCGCAGTTTTTAAAGTCTTGAAAATATAGAAATATTTAAAAAAGCAATTGAAAAAATATTTAGTTGATAAAGCTTTTTATAGTATACAAGAGTTCCTTTCACATCAAAATGAAGCCTCACCTCAACTAATTGATATAGTAATTTTGGTAACTAGTGTATAATATTGTTGATCTGACTTGTCTTACACTCCTTAACTGGAGTCTCCAAGACGTAATCTAAAAAAAAAAAAATAGACACGAGTAACAGATTGGAACAATAGAATAATAGTATACACGGAGTAAAGTCCACGGAGCCTCCTATTATACTCTTCAACAGGACACTCTGTTGTTCTCGGTTTCAGCTCGATTACACTTATCAGTGGGCCCTTCACACTTCTTGAAGGCACTTTTAGTTGGCAGATAACGATATGGTCAGTGTCACATCATCATATTTACAGTATACCTGTTTAAGATAGTATACCCATATAGATAGTTTAGATAAGTCCTAGATTAAGAAGAAAAATAATACAATGCTACTTTTAGCAGCTTCATGCTACATAAGAGGTGACTCCAAGATTAAGAAGAAATATGACACGGCTCTCTGATCCGCTTTGGGTAAAATGAGAAAATTGTTCCATGAATAGTTTGGACTATTTTAAATCAATAATGCTCCATATTACTTGGAAAATCATTCTACTCTGAAATGGAATAGCCATGAGAAACTTCATCAAATTTTGCATGTACATAAGTTATTTTGTTCTAGTTTAATAAATTCATTTTTATATTATTATTAAAGATATGGTTGATTAGTTAGAATAATTATTAAGTTATTTTTGTTGGTGGTTCGCTCTTTATGGCCAAAGTGTAACTGCGTTTGCACGATTATCATCTGAGAGCTTATAGAGTCACTGCACCTGCTGGTTTGCAAAAGAGAACGGCCCACCAATATTTCCTTCTGATTGGAAAAGTTGAAATTCAAACACAATCAATAGACGACCATAAAGTCGAAATTTAATAACAATAGGCGACCGCTTAGGGTATTATAGCACAAATTCTACCGTGCAATTCATTCTACCTGTCCATCTATTTTTGTTAGTCTCATTACTCAGTATAATTTTACCAAATTTCATCAAAATCTGACATGGTGTCAGAAAAAAGTGTGTTGATTTGATGTGGAATGACCCAGATAAACTTTGAACTTTTGTATCAAGGATCAACAGCTACTAAGAGCATGCCAGCGGCACAGATAAATACCACACAATGAAAGCCTTTTTAAAAAATAGAGCAGACTAGAGCTCCGTGAACTTGTAGTGCACGTTTCAAAAAATTCTGAAAAAAGTGACAATAATCTACGATTTTTGTGTCGCAAGAATATATAAAAAATAATTTTTGCACAAGCGTAGATTTTTTTATGCGCGGTAAAAGGTGCGGTCAAGGTTATTTTCCCTATGCTAGAAGTGTGAACTTGTAGTGCAAATGTCCGAAAAATTCTGAAAAAAATTGACAATAATCTACGATTTTTGTGTCGCCTGAATATGTGAGATAAAAATTTTGCACAAGCACGATTATTTTTTAAAAAACGCTCACATATGAATGCAAGCGGCGCTAAGTAGTCAATAGAAAGGCTCGTTAGCACAATGTATGGCTAATAAGAAAACAATTCCATTTTAGAAGGAATCTATGTATTATTATAAGATAATCTCAATAGGATGGACATTCGAGTCGATACGTGAATGTATTTCGAAAAGGTCCATGTTATTTTTTATTATATATTAGTTAAAATCGGAAACAAACAATTCTCATGGGAGGTAACAGAAAAAATGTCAAAGTATCCTAATAAAACGTAATGTCGATGTTATTAAATCTTGAAAAGATTGACAATATTATGGGCAATCGAGTTTGGAAAAAAATAGTTTTTGTACACATCCAGATTTTCCACAAAAAGGTTAATTTTGAGGAAACTAATAAATCTCATTGGCGCCAACAGGAAACAAGTCACGCTACCCGAATTCATCAGGATTAGAAACAGGTTTTAGTTTCTAAAAATTGATTATACTATTAGTAATCGAATAACAACTCGATTGATTTTTGTACAAGCATAGTTTTTTAATAAAAAATTACTTAATTTCAATTAAATTCTTAATTCTCACGGAAGCCAATAGGAAACAAGTCACGCTACCTGAATACATCAGGATTTCAAACATGTTTTAGTTTCTAAAAATTGATTATGGTATTAGTAATCGAATAACAACTAGAATAATTTTTGTACAAGCAGTTTTTTTAATAAAAAATAACTTAATTTCAATTAAATTCTTAATTCTCATGGGAGCCAATAGGAAACAAGTCATGCTACCTGAATGCATCAGGATTTCAAACATGTTTCAGTTTCTAAAATTGATCATGGTATTAGTAATCGAATAACAACTGAATGATTTTTGTACAAGCATAGTTTTTTAATAATAAATTAGTTAATTTCAAGAAAATGCATAATTCTCATGGGTGCCAATAGGAAACAAGTCACGCTACCCAAAAGCATGTTTCAAGCATGTTTTTGTTTCTAAAAAGGGATTATGGTATTAGTAATCAATAACACTTCGAATGATTTTGTACAAGCACAGTTTTTTAATAAAAAATTACTTAATTTCAATTAAATTCAAAATTCTCATGGAAGCCAATAGGAAACAAGTCACGCTACCTGAAAGCATCATGATTTCAAACATGTTTTAGTTTCTAAAAATTGATTATGGTATTATTAATCGATAACTCTTCGAATGATTTTGTACAAGCACAGTTTTTTAATAATAAATTAGTTAATTTCAAGAAAATGCATAATTCTTATGGGAGCCAATAGGAAACAAGTCACGCTACCCGAAAGCATGAGGATTTCAAGCATGTTTTTGTTTCTAAAAAGTGATTATGGTATTAGTAAACGAATTTTTACAAGAAATTTTTTTTAATAAAAAATTAGTTGATTTCTAGAAAATTCATAATTCGCATGGGAGCCAATAGGAAACAAGTCTCGCTATCCAAATTCATCAGTATTGTACACAATAAATTCCCCGTTCCCACATGTTTTAGTTTCTAAAAATTGATAATGGTATTAGTAATCGAATAACAACTCGAATGATTTTTGTACATGCTCAGTTTTTTGATAAGAAATTCGTTAATTCCAAGAAAACTGATAATTTCTATTGGATCCTACAGGAATCATTCACGCTACCCGAATTCATTACGATTTAAAACATGTTTTAGTTTCTTGAGATTGGTATACAGCTATGCACATTATTGGAATAGCAATAAAACGTTCTACTACTTTTGTTTGTACTTTTATTCTGAAAAATACGTTTAACCAATTGCCACCAAAAATTTAAATAATCAAGTTGATAAAATTCGCGTTGTTGGGGTATTACAACACATACTGGATATATCAAGAATAATTTAATAAATGATAATATATAATTTATTAAATAATTAATAATATACTAATAAAATTAATAAACATAGTAGAGAAATTTGAAAATCAATAATAATAGCTTAGAAACATCAATGTAATCAACCAATTTGTCTATTTTCTTCTATATAAAACAGACCTAACACATAAAGTCCTAAAAATAAAAAACAAATAAATAAAAAATGAAATTTCTCATAAATTAATTTCGATAAAAATGTAATTCTCAAAGCGAATTTAAAGTGAATTAAATAAGTTCATAACACGAATAAGGATTGTATGGAAAAACCATTGAAGACTATAAAAACTCTAATATATTAAATTTCAAAATTACTTCAAATATTTATCTCAGGAACACTGACTTTTTCATGGTCATTAACTGGAGTATGCTCAGCAATTTTTTTTTAATGACATCTTTCGAACCACCCTATTTTACACCATTCTCTTCAGAATTAAATTTACTACAAGTTTTGTTCATAACGTTTCCGTGTTTATTACCCATTTAACGAAGTTAATGTGAATCAAATCAAATTTTTCAGTTCATTTTACATAAAATCCAATAGATGTAACACCTAACTTAACGATATAGATAATATAGATTATACAGTGTCCCACGAGTAACCCGACAAACTTCTAGGGTGGTTTCCTCTCATCAAAATAATGAAAAAAGTTTATATAAACATATGTCCGGAAATGCTTTGTTAGGGAGTTAAGGCTAGTGAAAGATTTCCCCCGATTCTCTAGGAAAGGATGGAAATAAAGACAAACTGATTTTTTTATGGCGTTGAGTTAGGTGTTACATCTATTTGATTTTATGTAAAATTTTAAAGGGACTATTTTTCAAACATTTACCGGGGGAGTACCCCCAAACCCCCCTCATGAATAAATTATACATTTTGTTTTGTCTTGAATTACTGTTAGGAACTCCTCCTTCTCCTCCTATATGTTTAATATAGTATTTTGTATAGTTTTATGTATAGTGCCTGTAGCCTACCCCCCTCCCCATAACATCATTGGTCATCCCCCAAATAAACAGACCCTCTAGATACGCCACTGACGCTAGCATTAACAGGCTTAACCGATTTCCTGTTGCTGAGAGGCACTAGATACAAACTTTGCCATACCTGCACTACAAGCACTGCTTTCTTTATAAGAAACAGTGAAACAGGTTCGGCAATGAATTTTGATGAAATGATGTTTTTATTAAGTAAATTTCCAATTAAAATGAAATGATGACTGTTAGTATTTCAATTCATTACTCATAGAATTCAAGTAAAAATAATAAAAGATGGCAAATGATAATGAATAACACGGTAAGTGAAGAAAGTGTCTTCTAGCTGACAATAACCTCCGTAAATTTTTGCTTCGAGAAAAAAAGAAAGAGAGAGGGTCTACCTATGAATATGTTCCTTCATTTTCATCTGAACAAATGTGAGCAGCTGATATTCTTGTGCACTAAGGCCGGCAATAGACGGACTGCTTCAAGCAGTCGGGTTCGACTGCTTGAAGCAGTCGCAGTTGGGCGGATCGCATTTTCAATGTTAAAATCAAGACCGCACTACACGGACTGCATGAGCAGTCGAGTTGCGGTCGGTAACAAAACAAGCAGTCCATTTGCAGTCGAGTTCCGCCGTGCTGCCGACTGCAAAAATGCAATCTTCAAAGACAAAGATCCTGTTTTATTATATTTTTTGATTTTTGCATAATTTTCTCCTAATTGAACTTTGCTCGTTTAAGATTTAGTTTACCCCCTAATTTTAAGTAATGTTAAGCTCTAGGAGTTATTTAAAGTGAATCTGTCACTTACAATAAATACTTCAAGATATTGAATCATCCTGTTTAGGACTAAAATATATTTTTGGGTCCATCCAGTGATTTCATGGAAATCATTATTACAAAAAGATGCAGTACCGTACTCTATCCGGTTCCGGCTCTATCTTTTCATAAAAATATAGTTATTCAATACTTCTAGTAATAACTTTTTATTGTAAATTCAACGACTTGCAGTCAATTTTTATAGGTGGTTAAATAATAATTGTACTCACACTTAGCCGAACGTTTTCGAGTTATGGAAACTCATATTCAAGGCATCCTAGATCGGCGATATTGGTTTGTTGGTTAGATGCTCAATGAATTAAATTTTAATCACACATACTTTTTGAACACATGATACAAAAACCACAATTCTTCTAACCAACATCGCCGATCTAGAATGCCTTGAAGATGAGTTTTCAGAACTCGAAAGCGTTTGGCCAAGTGTGAGTTCAATTATTATTTATTCACCTACAAAAACTGATTGCAAGTCATTAAATTTACAATACAAAGTTAATATTAACAACGCAGATCGTTAAGGAACAAGAAATCCAAGAATTTAATTCTAGTACTTGGGCTGGTTATTACTATTTGTTCTATGAAATGATCAATCTTTTTATTGATTTATAATTATTTGCTGTGTAATTAATAACCCTGTGATTTTATATACTGTAATGTTACTATTTCTTGTATTTTTCTCATGTCAAGTGGCCATCTTTGTATGACGAGAATAATGAATTATTATATTAAATTAATTATAATTTATTTTTTGAGGATCCATTTCTCATTCCATCCATTTACCAATTTTTCAGACTATTAATAAATTTGTTTTAAACCATATTCAAAAATTTGATTAAATGTGTCTTCTTCAATTAATTTGTGCTCCAATCATTTCTAGAAAATTATTCACAGTAATTTTATTAATAATTTATTGTCTTTATGGAAGGCTCTCCGCAGTCTCAACTTTACTCCGCCTATTGAACAAGGCAGTTACCGACTGCTTGAAGCAGTCCAAAAGCAGTCGAGCCGACTGCAAACCGACTGCTTTTGGACTGCTTCAAGCAGTCAGTTTGCAGTCGGCTCGACTGCAAATCGACTGCACTTTTGCAGTCACTTACGACTGCTTGAAGCAGTCCGTCTATTGCCGGCCTAATACTGTAGTCTGTCGATTTAAACTAAATCAGAGAGTGATGACAGTAAACCCGATAACTTTCGAAACACTTATCATGAAACATCATATCTTTAAAGTTGAGTGAACTCAGTCATTTTTTATAAGGGAATTCTGGAAAGAGCGATTCACTCACTGATTGAATAATTATTTGATCATTGAACTTTGATCTGAAATTGACGCATTAGAATGTCTAACGATTATTACAAAATGATAAGAATATGAAAATTTATTCAATTACCTTGAAACATATGGCGCACTTGTTTATAATAACGTGAAAATTACGTTTACTTTGAGCTACATTATAACAAAAGAAGAGCTGTAAAACAAATGATAGAAGTTTAGCATGTTTGGGTTCAACCAATTCTGACTAGATGACTACAAAACACTATTAAAAACAATGTGACCTTAAGCAAACTAGCAAAACTTATATAAAGTTGCTTGACAAGGTTTAATATTACAATCAACCAGACATTCCTTCAATTCAAATACAATATAAGATTAAAAACAGCATGGAAATAGAAAGCATGAATATCTGACTAGACTACAAAAACTGTGAGCATATTTTAAAAGAAAATTAATCGGCTCAGCTCTCTTTGGTAAGAGTAATATAGAAATAATTTCAACCGAAAAAAATAGAAAATAATCGGTTTCCTAAATAATGTGATTGAACAATAAAAAAACAAACCAATATAATACCGTATAGGCGTGATAGGCCAGATCTAAATGAAACCATCAAGTCAACAAATAAATCAATTCATGATACAATCAACAGCCTAAAAATAAGAATTCTAAGCAATTGGGGATTTGTTTTCTAAATGAAAGGCTGAAAAGACAAAACTTTACTAATCATGGACTACATCTAAATCGATCTGGCAAAGTAATATTTTGTAATAGGCTGGCAGAGCTGATTGAAAGTCGTTTGCAATCTACTGTCATAACTCTCCTGAACAATCATCTAATTACCCGGTGGTTCGGAACCCACCTAAAATAGTAGGTCCACCATGTTCCCCGTAACATGGCTCAAACGGCGAGGTGGTACTACCCGTAAGGGTCTCCCCACCATTAAAAGCCATACGCTTATTATTATTATTATTATTATCATCTAATGAACATTTTTTAGTAAAGTGGCTCAAAGCCGGGAAGGGTAACTATTTTTAACCTATCAATTTATATTAACTTTTTATGATAAATTTAACGAGCTGCAGTCAATTTTAATAGAGAATGAATAAATATTTACTCACATAGGCTGAGACGTTTATGAATAGTGATGATTCACTATTTCTATTTATCATAGAAAGTTAATACTGTATTAATAACGCAGATCGGTATGGATCAAGAAATTCAAGGATCAATTGATATCTGCAATTGTAGTAGAATAAGTTAATCGATCAAAAAATCAGGATAGCATTATAGAAGGAACTCTAGTAACAATCTGATAGGATCACAAGATTTAAAGAGATCAAGTAGATCTAGTTCAATATACAAAAACAACGATAAAGTGGTAAGGAATGATTGGGAAGCATTCAATGTGTTCCATCAGAATAATCAATATATTTGTAACAAATAAAATCGAATTATTCTTGAAACAAGAGGCCCCTGGTAAAGTTGTTTGAACAGAGCACGGCTTAAAAGAAGATGAAAAATTTTCACAACTTAATATTCCAAACTATTCATTGAAAGCATCGTACTGCAGGGCATCTCATCGAAGTTGGGAGTAGGTATCTTCACTAAAAATGCAACGAATATGCAAACATTTAATTTCGAAATTTGCTATGGAAATGGATTTAGAAGTTACTGGTTTGAGAGTTAAATTCGACAATGAATTCGAAGTAGCGGTGTTAGGTATTTACAGGTCACCAAATGGGGAATGGAACAATTTTTGCGAATTATTTAACAGACTTTTAGAGATTACTACTACTCGTTTTACAAACATTATTGTAGTGTGTAGTGTGAGATTTTATTACAGACTTTGCAATACAGAATAAAATGACAGATTTAAAGGATATTATGCCCATGAATAACTTGGAAATAAAAATTCATGATTATACAAGTCACAAGAACATCACATGCAATAATTGATAACATCCTTACAAATATAGATGACTGTAAAACGAGATTAGGCGGCTCGGAACTATCTGATCATGACTACCAAATCTTAGGGGTAAGATTGCAGGGCCATAAATCGATTAAAAGGAGTAAAGTAATGAAATAAATTCGACAATGTGACAATATCAATTGTTTGAAGCAGAATCTGTTACAAGAAAACTGGAGTGGGGTCTACAACAGCGATAGTTTAAGTAACAAATATGATAGTATCATCAATATTTTAAGGTTTCACTATGTGTTGTCCAGTTAAAAAAGTCCATGTAAAAACAAATTAGACAAAATTGAAGAGTGGATAACTGATGATATCCTTGCAGGAAGAAATATGGTTAAAGATGAATATAATGAATTTAAATTATCTATAAATATGTTGTGAAGATAATAAAAAAGCTCTAATGAAAAACTAAGCCACTATAGAAACGAATAAATATTTTTTCAATTGTTTTTTTATATATTTCTATACTTTTAAGACTTTAAAAACTGCGGTAGCTTGTTGTAGAGTTTCCCACAAAAATAACTAGGTTTTTGTTCGAATAAGCCACTATTGTGACTCACCAAGTGATAATCTGCTCGGCTTCTTGTATTATAATCGATTACGTCATGATTTTGGTTTATAGCATTCTCTTTTACATATAAAGTAGCTTCATAAGCAATGTACAGTTAGGAGATCAAGTCTCTTGAACAACGGTCTACGTGAATCTAATTTATTTACTCTTTCCACACACCTAACAGCTTTCTTTTGGATCTTAAACGCCCTATCAAGGTTTTGTTTTGATGAGTTACCCCATATTACGATAGCATATTTAATATGTGACAGTGAGAGTTCATGGTGAGCTGTAAAAAGAAACTTTTTGTCATTTAATCTAGCAAGCTGTTGCAGGACAAATACCCCCGATGAAATTTTACAACATTTTCTCAATGTATGAATTCCAGGTCAATCGTCTATCCAACAGAACCCCCCTAGAAATGCAATGCTTTCTTTCTGGTCTAGTTGATTATTACTTAAAAACAAATTTATAGCCCTATCTTCATTTGAATTTTTTTATTCAAAGGTATTGGCATTTTTTTACTTATCGTTAATTTCAACTGATTGAAGAATTGGATAATGGGCATTTATTTCTAAATAATCTAGAACGGAATAGCTGAAAATGGGTCATGTATCGTCTGCAAATAAGAGGGCTCTGCCACTAGTTAATTCTTTAGGTAAACGGTTGACATATAACAATAAAAAAAAAGCAATGAACCCAGTATTGGACCCTCAGCCATTCCAGCAAGGACCTCCAGTTTATTAGATTTATTTTTTACTATACTATTCCCAACTACTAAAGTTAGTTGTACTTGTACACATAATTTTCTCCCAATAATGTATGATTCAAAACATTTCAGTTCAACTCCATTTAAGCCTACATTTTGCAGTAGTTCCAATAAAGTTCTATGATTAACACAATCAAATGCCTTCGATAGATCTAAGGAGACTACAGCAGCTTATCACCCGAATCTATTAGTTTTCAACTAGAGAAACTATGACTGTCTTTGATGATCTCCCTTCTGGAAGCCATTCTGTTTTCACAGATGACGTAAGCTTTTTGTAGGTGCAGAAGTAACCTATTCAAACCTACTATCTCAAAAAAATTACTAATTACATTTAAAATGCTAATGAGACTATAGTTTTCCACTTTTTCTCTATCACCACTTTTGAAGTTGGCAAGATCTTTCCCTCTTTCAATTTCTCTGGAAAAACACCTTGTTCTAATGAATGATTGGTCTGATGAATGAAAAGGTCTTGCAATTGATCTTTAAATTCTTTTAGAATTTTGTTGGTTATCCCATCCATTCCTACATTTTTTATTATTAAAGCTATCAATGTTATTTGACAACTCGTCTTGATCAAATTGTATTCATTCTGGATTGCCTCGGCACTCCAAATGCTTGAATTACTAATACCTGTGTTAAGAGATTCTTGAAGATTCTTAGCAACCAGTTGGTAATATGTTTTAAAGAAATTAAAAATGTCTACATTATCATCACATCAAAATTAAGCCTCACTCAACTAATTGATATAGTGTACAAGATTGGTAATACTGTATGCATATAATTGTTGACCTGACTTGCCTTACACTTGTCTTAACTGGAAGCTCCAAGACGTAACCCACGAAAATTGGAAATGATTAATAAACTATGTAGTCTATAAATGAAGTCATTTTCATACAGTCTTATTTAATACTTTAATATTCATTACAACCATATTCCTCCACCCCCCCCCCCCTAGACATACTTTAACCTGTGATTTTTGGTTTGAGAACAGTAGACGTAGTAAACTTACTATAAAGTAGTACTTACTATAGTAGTAGGCCTAAACCATAAGAACGTAGCATGTACTGTACAAGAATGAGACAGCTATTCTCTGCCGAGCTATGGCAATGTGTAGACTCGCTATCTTGATAGTTGCACACGTAACTCATTCGCGTTCCTTTATTTGGTAGATTACAACTTTTTGTAGAACTTGACAATACACGGTAGGAAAGAAACTGGATGGAAACGAAACGCACTATTAACCGTCAGCAATGCATAATTTAGTTAATAACAATAAACTGTAAACAAAAAGCTCACTTTTGAGACCAAGTAAAATAAACTCTACAAAAGTCTACCACTTAATACCATTAATAAGGGGTTTTTATTTTTTTAGCATAAAATTACTCAAGAGAGCTAGCATATACCTGAATAAAGAAAAATGTTAAATCTACAACAACCACAAATTCGGGCCGATCATAATATGCCATCCCATGCAGAGACATGTTAAATTAAAGACATAAATTTTGAACAAAATTCCAAAAGCGCCAAAGTATTTTGAAGGGAAGTGTTCAGGATGATAAGTGGATCAGCAAAGGATGGAGCAGCACGGAGGTCACGCGATAGATTAATGAGATCGATGAAGAGATTGGAAGAGAGAATGTGATGCTCTTACAGAGAATGTAAAAGTGAAAAGGATAGAGTGGCTGAGTGTGGCAGAAAGATGCCAATCAGTATATTGGATGAACTGATGATGGAGACAGAGGAGTAGAAGACAAAGAAGGAGTGACATAGTTTCAACACGTTGACTGCCGCGACGGTCATTATGGCCGAAGAAACAGCGCTCACTTCAATCCTCTCAACATGTCCATCACATCCAAAATCATGAAAACCATTTTAAAATGACCATAATAAATGTTACGTACCATATATGAACATGATCACATTCCTACTCTAAATATTGTTATTTTATATTTTCTTCCTCTCTGCGCTCTTTTGATCGTGTAGTATTTTAATTGTTGGTGAAAATGCGTAAAGAACAATCATAATTATGATGCAAAATAGTATCTCATCACTTCTTAATAATTAATTGGCTTACTGGATAGAAATAAAATGTATACATAGATATACTCCCCCATAAATTATTTTAAGCATAGATGACCCGAGAGAGTGAGAATAAAAACTATTATTATCCATTTATTGTAGAAAATCTATATTGAAAATATGCTGTTTCATGTAAAATGTCCATGCCAAATTGAAAATAGAAAGAATGAGAAAAGGTATTAGGTAGGCTTAGGTGCAACTGAGTTCACATCTTTTTGAATTATTTTTTTATCAGCAAAATTACACTTTTTATCCGGCATAAAAATTTCCTTCTAAAAAGACATTTTTAGAAAACAATAATTCAATTAAGAAATTATAGGTTTACAATGTGAACAACTTCACAAATTGTGAATTATATGGATAATGAGAGAATAAACAAATATCTATTTTTATAAACAAACTTCAAACGTTATTCCAATCCAAAAAGAAGAGATAAAAATACACTATGCATAAAGAATGTTTATTTTTCTCAGTGCAACAGAATTATTTTTAATAAGTCGGATATCTTTAAACTTTAATAAGCTCTACTAACTTAAATTAATGAAGTCAAAGTAGCAAATAATGAAGAAATTGCACAAAATCATAATACAGTACAGACCGTTTCAAAATGCGTGGCGTCTCGCTGGTGGCAGGGGAGGCAGTGCGAGAGAGACAGAAAGTCTTTCCCACCACACTTCCCCTCCAGCCGTCAAGTACAGTCGCGTCAAATACAGTCACTGCTGGTCTTTTTAGCGTTAGCGGACTTGCAGAATATTTTAACTTGACTGTACTGCGAGGCAGCAGGCACAGTAGTGGGAGAAAGCGCTCAGCGCGCATGCGCTGAGACGCCATGCACCGTGAAACGGTCTGTAACTTCCATTCTTGAGTGATCTTCATTCTAGTCTAGACTATCCTAGTACTAGTTATTTTATTGTTGTTTCTTGAGAGTATGTGTGGACTATATTGACACTTGTTCACTAGAATTCCTGAAGTCGATTCAGGTGATAACGGCATGTTTACGTTGCTAAAAAATTGCAACATCAACAAAACTAGTCAATAATAATCATAAAAATAGTTATGATTCAAGAAGATAGATATACAAGTAAACTGATAAAATATCAGTCCTGCCAACTGCCGAGTCTTTTTTTTAATGGTTTCAGTAATCAGTTGTAATGGTAATCAGTTTTTTCTTAATGGAGTAATACTACTCATGGTAATACAATTTATTTTGTGGCAATGTACTTCTGATGTACTGAATTTGTAATTTTATGTTGGTGATGCATTTTTAATTTCAATTTGAAGTTTGCTATGATTGTAATTTACAATTATTCTTAGAATAGAATATACTTGTATTGAGCCTAAAAATGGAATGAGCCTGCCCAGCTCGATAATAAATAAATCCCGGGTCTTTCCTGTGGTCCAGGGGGTGCAGCCCCTGGCTAAACGGGTAAGGCAAGCAAATCGAGCCTGCCTGCTAGTACAGTAGAAACAATTAGTCTGGGCGCGTGGCTCTGGTTTCACTACTAGCCGTCCTGTAAAAGTTGACTAGTTGACCTTGAAGACATCTGCAGCGTCGCACGGGCCCCATGTTTTTGGAAATGAGCGATAAACACTCCCCTCGCCATGGCTGACTACCAAACGGCCGTGCGCCCAGACTAATTGTTTCTACTGAAATCATAAAACGGTTTTGGTCGCAAACTGTAGCGCCGCAAAAATTAGCTCGTATGAACTTGCACTCCTCAACTCCCCCTCTCCTAGTTCTGTTGATTGAAATGCAAGAATACGCGATTATATTGTAGAAATTTACTATCGATGTATCAGTGAAACAATAATACGGAAATAAGAAGAAGGAACTGTTTATATGTGTGTATTGATTGAAGTTCCTAGAATTAAATCCAGCAATAATAGGATAATTGTGCAATATGAGTACAATAGTGAATAATAATCGTAATAACTGTCTATAATACCAACCGCTTATGAAATAAATCACCTGTTAGAGAGCGGTTGGTATGAACGGGAACATGATTCAAGCGGCCGGAGAGAGACTGCCCTGTACAGTTCCCTCGTACAGCGGCGCGTCGATCATTATTATGGCCGATGCTAGCAAAATCACCCTAAATAATACAATATTTTCTTTACGACTCAAAAAATCATTCAAACATTTTTATATATGACTGAAGAAACTTGGTTCATCAATGGCCTGAATGGAAAATTTTGAAAATTTCCAAGGCAGTCAACGTGTTGAGAGTGTTCAGAGAACTTAACTAGAGGCTGTGAGTGGAGTAGGAGGTGATTCGTTGAGGAGGCTAGAACCTAACCTGGACTATAGTCAGACAGAGTGAAGTATAAATTCTTGTAAAGTTTACAAAATCACAACATCAAGAGGGGGAACTACTAATGTGGCTCACATCATAAAATATTAATGCTTATCAATGAAAATAACTTTGCTATTCAAGTTAATCGCCTCAAATAATTTTATTCAACAAGTTTCAAACTAATATCTTAAAAACTTAGCAGTCACCTCGAATTCAGTGATACATGTTTAGAATAATAGGAGTCACTGCACCAGAAAGTTTGTAATCAATGCATGCACTACAACTGTGACTCATTATTTTTCAACAAAATGAGCAATTATTGGAATTCTCACGTCTCTAATGCAAAATTTCCACATTCCTTCATTGTTTATCTTCAAACTGATAATAGCAAACTAACATTCAAACGAAAGACTATTCAAGTGAGTAAAATTATTATTGTTTCAATGGATAGATAAGAATTTAATCCAATTCAAAATTTTCCAACACCTGTTTCTTGTGATATTTTAAAAGTTTATCATGGTACAGAATGTTTTTTTTAATTTCTTGGGTATTTCTTCTAATTGCCGTATGATGGATGTTCATTTATTTATTAGTATAATGCTTATTCTGTGAACAAATGTAGTGAATACTATTGTTTAAAGTGGAAAAAAAGTGAATATGCAAAGGATAATTGGAGTTCGCCAAGAGTAATCTTCAAAAAAAGAATAATGAACACATCTCATCAATCACCATCATTCAATTCATAACCCACGCACAGGTCTCAGACCTATGTGGGCTTCATCCATCGGAAAAAAAATATCCTACTTATGAATCGTAATCATGTCCAAGAACAATAATCTGGCATAAAATCTGTCATCTGTTCTATTGGTTTCAAAAAGATTGATAATAATTCCAAACACGTTTATCCATCATTATTCTTTCCACTCATCATTCGCCAATAATAAAAATACTAATTTCTGCTTCATGTGGCAGTTAATTCATCCAACATAAAATACGATACGGATTTCATTTACCTTATTGTTGGACATTATTTCTAAGAAGATTCATATAAATTTAATAAAAACAAAATAGATTGGGAGAAAATAAGGTATTGTCGACCAATCTCATTAACAATTATGATAAGCTCTCGAATAACAAAATCTGTGGGATGTAACAACTAAACAAAAAGAATGTTTTAGCAGATTGTCACATGGTCTAGTAGCAACTCAGTGTTGTTCATAGCTACTACACGAATCATCTAATTAGGAGTAATTGAAGCTCTTGATAGGTCAACATGACTGTTGACTCTGATGAAACTCAATCAATAATAAAAGCTTCATTAAAATCAAGATCGTATTATCCAAGGTGGCAATAAAATGTGCTTTTATTACTTCATTTTTGACATTTTTATCTATTGAGTTGCATTTGAATGATATAATATTCTTAAATACTTTTGAAATAAAAGCTGTAAGTTACCAATAATTTCTTGAATTCCGTGAAAACCGGCTATTATAAAAAATGCCAAGATAGGTTAGTGTAAGAGTGTTTTAAGCAAAAAACAATTGATTTAGCTGACCATAGAAATATAAATCTTTCAACTACAACTTTTAAAACGACATGAATAGCATTATGCGCAGTAGAGAAGATGCAAGCATTGAGTTGCTGAATCCTTTTTGACTCGCCAAACACTCTCCTTGAATACTAATAAGGAAGTATTAGAATCCAAACACCCCATTGCATAAAAATTGGCTTGAAAAGGGGCTAACTAACCATATTTAAACAAACGATTAAGTTATACATTGAATAGTTATCAGTGATTTTTAAAGTTTCATTACATATTACAAATTTAATCAGCAAGCAAGATAAATTCGAGAATTAAGTTTTAGCACCATGACAATTCGCTAGCAAATCCTAGTTAACAACTTTGATTATAATAATTCATCTATTAATGGTTAGCATTGATTGTCATCAGAATAAAGCATCAAGTTTAAAATATCAATTATCAAGTTCAACATTACCTAGTACACAGGCTCACCATAGTTGGAAAGATCTACACACTTTTATGATAACTTAAAATTCAAGATGTTTATTTTTTCTATACAGAAAATGTACAGAATTGGAGATCCAACTCATTGCCCACGCACAGGTTTCAGACCTATGTGGGCTTCATCATCCAAAAATTGTTTGCTATATGATACTGTTGCAAAGAAGCACCTTATAAAAAAATCGGACGAGTATATGAATAAAATTGTGATCAGAAAACCAGCTAAATTTATATAGTTTCTTCACCTTAAAATTTTGATCATAGCTCCACATTAATTTTTATTGAAAAGTATTATTTATTATTCTTATGCAATTGTTCATATTATTCGCTAATTTCTAGTTTCGTTATGTTTGGTTTCACCCAAGATTTTGGATATACGGCATTACATTTTTTTCAAACCTACAATCATTTATGATGCTGAACACGGTACAGTAACTTAACTAGGCTAGTAAACTTATCATGCTCTTTTAAACCAACAATGTTTTCCAATGACCATCTTATTCATCATCTATTGAGGAATAATTCTATACTTATAAGTAATTTCTTCACTTATGGTAGGCTATGTCGTGCCTATCCCATCCAGAAGTAATTAATTTAGCCCCAACCGAAACTAAGAAAGCAATTTTCATTAAGGAAAAACAAAACTAGGAATTATTACAATGGCCATTCCGGAAGTCAGGTTAATTCTTGTGATCCAACAATCTAGCAATTCATGTTCCAATTTAAAGCTGTGCGCAGGGTTTTTAGCCATATTTTTTTTCGAAGTTCATTGTATTGGATATTATTAAGGTATTGAAATGCTAACTATTGCCATGAGAAATTATTTTTTCCATCAAATATTTTATGGAATATGGGAGTTTAAAGTTGACATTTTTTTATTTTTGGGGGCAATTGAACTCACGACTTATTTTAAGCATTTTATAATTTTTTTATAACTGAAAGACACCTTTGGGAAAAGGATGACACATTTTTTATTTCAATCTAACAATTGGTCTTTTCAAAATAAATTTTTGAAAAACTGAAATTTTTCGCATGTTTTAAAAACTTTATTTTGAGAAAACCAATTATTTGATCGGAATGAAAAATATGTCATTTTGTTCCTCAATGTGTCTTTTATTTAGAAAAAATTATCAAAATTTTAAAATAACTTGTAGGGGAGATCAATTGCTCCCAAAAACCGAAAAATTTCAACATTGAACTCACATATTCCATAAAATATTTGATGAAAAAAATAATTTCTCATGGCAATAGTCATCATTTCAATACCTTAATAATATCCAATACAATAAGCTTCTAAAAAAAATTATGACCAAAAACCCTGTGCACAGCCTTAAATCATATAATTCATTATATCAAATACTCAAGACCATAATTGAAAAATCTAAGTTTGTGTTTATTCTATTTTTTTCTCATGAACCGATCTAGTTTGAACTACTTTGGTTATTTTTTTATATTTGTGAGCCTTATCAGATGAGAAAATTAAGAATAAAAAATAGAAGATCATGAATGAACATTCTAAAGAAATATACTATGGATCTGCTATCTCTTTTCAAAACGAATAATTTAATCACAAAAAGTAATTAATTCAAGAATGCAGAGAAATTACACTCAAGAATGTAAGGACAGTAACGCCCAGCAAGCGTTTTCAAAGTTAAACAACCGAACATAATTCAAATTCTGACAGAAGATTAAATCACGTTTTGATTATTTGAAGCACAGGCGCCAAATAAATAAAGCACTGATAAGCCATAATTTTTTGCATGATCAAGTAGACAACCGCTTGCAATCACAACACGTCAACGAACACGAGACTAGACTGTCTTCGAACAGCCGGACCGATTACTGCTAACTACTGACACTGACAGCCCGAGATCTAACGGAAGACTGGTGCAACTAACTACAATGGATGTCACAAGCTTATTGGTAAAAGCAGTCGAATAAATTATAGCACCGATTTAACACTGCTTGGAACAGTAGAAAAATAGTCTACAATAGTAAAGATTGTTTACGTTGAGATAGCGATTTATGAATTATAATTGAATAGTCATATTAAGGAAAATCATTTTTGGATCCTGAGTCACAAGCACATAATTATTGAATTTATTGAAACACAACTTCCAAATGATTCTGAATATACAGTACTTAAAAAGAATGATCCAATTTAAAACTCCATATGATATTAAACGATAGAACAGAAATTGGATGAATTGCAAAATTCTCACAAAATAAAAAAGATTTAGCTATAGAGTAATAAATGCTATATGATTCTACCACCACTAGCCACTAACCGAATGAGCCACACACTTTACACGATCTATACACTATGCAGACAATAAGTTTCTGTTGGTTTGGTCTGTCACGAGATGGAAGGAAGATATTTACTTCGTAATAGAAAGACCTGAAAACCAGTGTCCATAACGTATACGTAACTTGTGAATATAAATTTTATGACTCACTTGACTATAGTTAACATATTTAGAATTTCCCTCAATATATATTCCATGATTCATTATTGAAATTGCTATTTTTATTCAGTCGGTTCAAGTCTATTAAACAATGAGAAGTGAAATTCAATTTATAAGTCATCAACGATGACTAAACATGATTAAACCATTCGTATCGTAACAGGAGGATGAAGCCCACAATTTTTTTTGGTGGATGAAGCCCACATAGGTCCCAGCCTGTGCGTGGGTAATGAGTTGGATGATGGTGATTGATGAGTTGGACCTACAGTTTTAGGTGGGTTCCGAACCACCGGAATACTTCCTGTATTGAGCCCCCATTTACTCGCAGCGAAAGGCACTTGTGCGAGAGAAGCAAGCTGTCCACGACCTAAATATATTTGAGTCTCAAAGTCACCGATGTGACTGGTCGCTAACTACATTAACCTGAAATCCTGGAGCTTTGAATGGGGTCTGGACTGGACATGGAAGGGCTTTTCAAGATGGGGTGTAAGAGAGAGCAGCGAGGGTGACTACGGTAAGACTAGCCAGTCAGTCAGACGTACTTAACGTTCGAATGTCCCAACAGAGCTTTCAATGGAAGAAAATTTCAATTCATTTGATATGATATGTAGAAGTAAGCTCAACTAAGATGCATTAAAACTAGGAGCTCACAAAAAGTCTGGTCATGATCGGCCATCGATGTCTCCAGGGGAAAATTGTTCATGAGTGAAGATTTTCTTTCAATTACAGTTAACTATTCAAACATGTTCCTGATAAATTATCACAATTTAGGTTACCCACCTACTGATCAAATGAAGATTACTTCATAATAGCCGATGATGTAACATATTATTATTCTATCCTAAACTCAACCAACAAGACGCCCAACTCAACACTAATAGAAACTTCCCTGATCTTATCATGATACTGTATCCCTGGTCTGTGCTCATAGCCTTACAAGTAAAGTTATTTCATCATATTGCTAAAGAAAATTAATTATTGTTAAATAAGAGGAAATACAGGCTAGCTAGCTGCGTCAATATGAATGAATTCATTATTGAAGTTACCCTGGTACACTCGGTACAACATTATAGCCACAAGGCAGAAATTAGTCATTCCCTTTCAAGAAGTGTACAATTTTTCAAAACAATAAAACTCTGATGAATAAATGGATGAATTAATCCAATCATCAATTATTTATAAAATAAGTAATGTTTTTAAGCATAAGAAATCACTGAAATCAAATGATATTGAACTTTTATCAATTTATTCTATATGAGAAAAAATCATACCGAAATTTGAAGACTTCACAATCTTTCCACGTTTCCAATTTTAAAGATATCAATGAAAATGACTCGAAGCAAAACGTACTTAAAAATACAGAAAATCCGTTTTAAAATGTTATCACTCAAATGTTTTGCGCGAAAGGAATATAAAAATGAACGAAAGCGAACACTGATCTAACCTCAAACAAGAAAACGATCCATGGTTTATAGCGAACCATGTCCAACTCGATTTCATGTTTATTTCAGGTTGGTCTTGCTTCGACAAGTGAACAGAAAAACGCGCCTGCGTAGTGCCAATGGTAGTGCGTATGTTATTGCTAAGCGTCGATGACACTGGGCGAGTTAGTAGCTAAGCAAGTTGCGAGTAGAAACGTTACAGGCCGACCGTGCTTCAGCAGCTCGGCATGCCAAGCCGAATTATACTGTAGAATTAACGGAATTACTCCCAAACTGAGAAATTTTAAAAACAATAAATATTATTTCAATGCAGAATTGAAATATTAAGTTTATTTGATAACCTTTAATAAAGAGTTGAGAGCTAGTCTACCTTTTTTTGCTACTCGCTGGCAGTGTAATCAGGTAACCAACACCAAAATACAATAGTATTGTGGCCTAAGCCAACATGCATTTAACATTTAACCGCACAGGCTGCCAACATAACACTTTAGATGAAACATATATTGAATGTGAACACCAATCAACTGTTTTCAAGAAAGTTTATTAAATACCTGTTGGTAAACTTCATATTTTAGTTTTGTGTTGAAATATTATTTCTAGTTTTCAAATTCCTTAGTATGGCGTGGGGGGGGGGGTAAGTCTAGAGGTACCATTAATTCTATAATTTGGCTTGGCATTCCGAGCTGCTGAAGCACAGTCGGCCTGTAACGTTTCTGCTCGCTTAGCTACTAACTCGCCCAGTGTCATCGACGCTTTAAAGTTTGGGAAACTTGAATGTTAGCATAAATCATTTTCAAAAAAAATGAACGACCAAGAAAAAAGTTAACCAGACTGAGGTGATCTTTTTTGACATAAAATTTGAAAAAAAAGCAATGTTGATAACAGTTATTTGTGTAACTAGTGTGCAAAGTAGCTCTTTGCTGCTCAAGAGAAATGCATTTCGCATGAGCTGAAGGCGAGTGGAGAATAGTTTCTTGAGTACAGCAAAGATACTTTCAGAACAAGTTACACATTACATTTTTCCTGCATTTTACCTTTTTTTCCTACAACTGCTTGTAAAGTTCAGTACTGTAGTTCTTTATGTACTGAAAACTGATTGTAAAATACAGTAGGTCTCAACAAGCAGTAAAATCGGCGGATTACCAGTTGCCCAACCCTACCATATGACAGACCAAAACAAAATTTACAAAAACTAAATTTTAAAATAAGTAAAGTGTACATTTTCATTGTCAGGCAAGGTTAGGTTAGGTTAGATCATAAACTTTCTTTGGTTGCTCAACTAACAAGTAGGGCAACTGGTAACCAATCATAGAATCAGCTGGCAAGCGACAAAACATATCGCTCACCAACTGATTTTGATGTCTTCTCATTGGTGGATCATGAAATCAGTGAAATTATCATAACCTTAACAATTGCGCATGCTAACAAAATCCGCACATGCCAGAATCTGTGATGTTACAAGCTACAAGCTTTTATTGCGTTGGAATCCAAAACTGCAATTGTAGGAAAAATGTTGTATGTAATTCATATGTAAAGCTTATTTATTGCTCTTGCAAAATTACTGCGCTCCACTATGCAGCACGCAGTAACTCTTTTGGCTCAAGCGGTAAAGTTGCACTTTATGCTCTTAATACATAAATAACTATTTATTGCACATGTTGTATGATAAAGTAAAATGAGTGTGGCAAGGTCATCTGAAGCACGGGTAATAGAAGAGTACGGTAGGGTCCACAAGGTGGATGCGCAGTAGACTAGCGAGCCGATGATGTAACTGGTGCTCACTGGCCTCTATGTCTAGATGCGTCTGGTGCTCTATTCACCGAGCACCGGTGACGTCACGCTGCAGGCGGAGCGGAAGGGGAACATGCGCGTGGAACCTACCGTACGCTTCTATTACCCGTGATCTGGAGTGCAGCAAAGTAAAATAGTGCAGGAATCAGGTGTTTTGCGTTCTGCACCGAGAGAAACAGTTTTTTCATGAGCTGAAGGCGAGTGAAAAAAGTTTCTTGAGTGCATAAACAATACTTTGTGCTCAAATTACACATTAATTTTTTCCTACAGTAATGTATAAAGTAATTTGAACACAACAAAACAAGACAAACAAAACCTGACAATTCCTCATATAAGCTATCTTCGAATCAAATCGATTTCAACAACAAATACAGCTTACTGTTTTTGTAGCTGAAACAGAGTAGCTAACCTTTTTTTTAATGCAGAATAGGGAGCCTGCATATTACATGCTCAGTATTTTGTGTTGTTAGGTTGCAAATCTGGAGTGTGGAAATAGCTATTTGTGTAACTAGAGTGCAAAGCACCGTTTTTCTGCATCGAGAGAAACAGTTTTTTTCACGAGCCAAAGGCGAGTGAAAAAGTTTCTCAAGTGCAGAAACAATACTTTGCACTCGTATTACACATTAAATTTTTCCTACAGTAATGTATAAAGTAATTCAAACAGAACAAAACAGGGCATACATAACCTGAAAATTCCTCACATAACCTATCTTCGAATCAAATCGATTTCATCAACAACAACCACAACAACTATTCACAGCTGAAGCAGAGTAGCCAACCTATTTTTGAATGCAGAATAGGGAACCTGCGTATTACATGCTCACTATTTTGTGTTGTTAGGTTGCACATTTGGAGTGCGGAAAAGTACATTCCCGCACTGCAATTTACTTTCCCGCACTGGTGCAGGAATAGACTATTTTGCGTGCTACAGTTAGTGCAAAAATAGGCACTTTTTCGGGTCACTGTAGGAAAAGTACTTTTGCACACTGGAATTTACTTTCACGCACTGGTGCAGGAATAGACTATTTTGCATGCATCATTTAGTGCAAAAATAGGCACTTTTTTGGTTCACTGCAGGAAAATATAATTCCCTACAGTTATCCAACAAATCAGATATTTATGCACTCATTATCATTATAGTATGCAATAAATAGATGATCCTGCATTCTTTTACGTTGTCACACTTCAGCTGATTTTGCTGCACTCATTTTACTTTATTACAATCCATGTGTGCCAACTGTAGGAAGGAAAAATGTGATGTGTAACTTGTGCTGAAAGTATCTTTGCTGCACTCAAGAAACTATTGTGTAACTAGTGCACAAAGTAGAGTTCTTTGCTGCATGAGAGACAAGCATTATGCATGAGCTGATGGCGAATGCAGAACAGCAAGAAACTATTCTGCACTCATGCATTCGTCAGCACATGCATAATGCATTTTTCTCATGCAGCAAAGAACTCTACTTTGTGCACTAGTTCAACAATAGTTTCTTGAGTGTAGCAAAGATACTTTCAGCACAAGTTACATGTCACATTTGTTGTTGTCATAAACATAATAATACATAATAAATTAAAGTAGGATGTTGTGCAACCAGGGGGGTAAGATGTCACTTTTGAATACATTGTTCATTAAAATAATCAAAATTCGTTGAGATTTTTGAAAATTGGATAAAAAGTCAGTTTTATTTGAATTGCTTTAATACTGCACTGAGAAATACAGATGAAGCTGGAATTTAGATTTGTAACAGAAGAGCTACACCAGCCAGAGTCCATTTAGCAGGTTTATCTTTTGATTTCAGATTGAATGTCCAAACATAGGTAGGCCCCCGTGTTCTAGTTTTGTAAACAGGACACTCATACATGTTCCTCATGTCCACTTTGTCTTGGGTTATTGCCTGAAAATAAATCATCTCTAATAGCTTAGATTCATTTGGAAGTAATCAACAATAATAATTGGTACCAATTGAACATTTGTTGGAGAGTACTAAATCGATATCACATTGTCATATTTATTTGGAAAAGATTGCTGGCTTCTGTGGCCTGTTTCATAACAAACTGTAAGTTCAATCTGTTATTAGTAGTAATTTTCAGTAACTGCTGGTACAAGTACGGTATTAACAATATTAGCTTGTAAGTTACTTCTTATGAAACAGGCCTCTCAATGAAGACCTTATATAGAAAATCAGAACCTATTTTATAGTTTTTATCAAGAACAATAAAATCATAATACGCATAACACAATTACTAGTATCACAAGTGTATAGAATCAACTTATAGAATATAAACTACAATACGAATTACTAGGATCTCTCAATCTTTTCTTATGTATAAAAAACATATCATACATCTCTGTGATATAGAAGGCAATACTCTACATTAATTGACCAGTCAAGTCATTAATAAACTATTAAAACTTTTTTATTAAAATATTACTTCATTATAAATAATTAATCTTTTAGCTTCAACATATTAAGTGAAATAATAGAACGAGATTATTATGTTGAACAGTTACTCAATTCTAATTGCATTATAACTTTCAAATGCCTGTGATAATGGGGTTAAAGGTGAATGCTCTATTTATAAAAAAGAAAAAAATAAGTTGAAAATGTACTCAACCCTAATATTGATCACTGGTAATGATGGGAACAAATCCTTCAATCTGGAATCCAATATGACACCTTGCTGAGTGTCCCAGCGAGCACCTTCCATGAACAACCCATGAACGTACGCTCCATCTCTTGGGGCAGCCCTAAAACAAGAAAAGTTGCAAATTAGTGAAATTATCCATTTAAAACATTCGGAATGGGTAGAAATTCATTGAGACTAATTGAAGGAATTCACATCACTCAATTTTGTGTCCCTGATGTGAACTCGTAACAATAAAATAATTATTGTAATTTTTTATTCATTTTTCTATGAATGTTTTGAATTAAATTTTTTTGTATCATATGATCAATATTTTTACATTTTATTGCATAAGGTTTTATATTTATCAATGATCAGGAAGGGCCTTATTCAAATCCTGATATTGTCCTGTTACAGATGGACCTGCTCACCCAGGAAATATCTTTCTAAAATAATTGGACATTTAAAAAGGGAATCTTCAAAAAACCTTCATAAAACAATAAATTGAAGATAAATTCTTGAAATTCATTATCTATGACGATCTGAGTAGTTAATATCAACTTTTTATGGTAAATTTAACGAATTGCAGTCAATTTTTAGAGCTTTCGTGAAAATTGACTGCAAGTCATTAAATTTACCATAAAAAGTAAAAATTGAAGATGTATTAACAGAAAATATTTTCAATGACATTTGTTCAGAGATTATGTCATAAGAGCTTACGTGAACTCCTCCTTCTGTTTCTTTGTCACATCGCACTGCAGACACATTTTGTCGAGGGGCAGTTCATTCTTCCGAGCGGTACTCTGCATGATAGCTGTTAGGAATGACTGAGGATTAAAAAATCCTGCCAGCCAAACTGATGCTGGCAACTGAAAAAATTGATGTGATTAAGACACATTGGGAAAATTAAAAACAATCAAACGAATATGGAAATAATCTCTATTTTCCATAAATATACAATATAGAGCTTTAGGAGGAAAATATCATTCTTCAAGAGTTGTTCTGCAGAAAATAAAATAAAGGTTATGAAGGTTAAGCGTGAGTCCGGCACATTTTGTTTCAGAAATAAAGGAAGATTTTAGCTATACCTAAAAATTTGCTCTTCCAGAAATGAGAAGTGCCATCGTTGAGCTTGTGAGTATTGGGTTTTTATGTGAAATAGACTGTGACTACATACAAAATTCAAGTGAATTAAAAATCTGTTACTTCATCAATTATTGAGATTAGATAGTATTAGTTTTGTTTCTTGTTTAATAAACCAGTAAACACTCAAACAAAAATTGTTACAAGTCTGCCATGAATTTATCCTGCGTGAAGATAATTCTGAGGATAAAATGTATAGATTTATGAATTTTATTGACTGCCAATACTAAGGAAAATCCTCCGCTACAATTTCTGTAACAAAACATTTCTGAATCCCAAGATTTAATTTCATAGCGTTTGTGGACTGTATATGGATTAATTTTTCTTCTTAGAAGTTTCAGTTCCTGAAGTATTATGAATTATGATCTGTTCCTCCAAAAACATACTTTACTTTAACTTATAAATACAGGAAGAATTAAAAGAACATTAGAAAGCATTCATTAGCAGAAATTATGTGTCTTAGGTCAAATATAGGTTTACTAACATCATTTTTAGAAATATAAACTTACCACGAAATCATTAGACCAAGTTTCTAGCTCTCTCAAACGAAGAAGAAGGTCAGCAAACCAGGATGTTAAGCCCAGTAATGAAGGATACGCACGCTGGGTCCAAATGGCAGGAACTTGGTCCAGAAACAAGGCATTTTCCAAATCTTCCATGTCAGAAGTAATAGTCAGCTCTCCCTGAGGAAATAAGATTCGTTAACCAGCTTTGATTTGAAAATAATGCTACATCTACAAATTTATACATACTTTAGCTTGTCAAATATGAAAGTTTTCGTACCCTAGTGCTCTAGAAAGAGAGAAATTAGTCCAATGGAAGGGTATATCCAATCAATTACAGTATTTACGCACTTACAGCAATTACAGTATTTTGATTATTCTTCCAAGCACGTGCCTAACACAAAGCGTAACGTATCACTTAAAGCTGTTCCACATATTATAATTTTGTGTAATTATAGAGGAGTCATAATATAGATATGTTCATCCTACACGATAACTATAGGAGGTGCAGTCTTCCAGCATTATTTAATGGACGATAATAAAACAAGCTTGCTGGGATCAGTTATTAATGAGTTTTCAAAAAAGTTCAGAACAAGATTCTCCATTAACCATGTACTAATAATTGAGAGGTAGCCGCCATTAGGTAGCCGGGATCGGTCGTGTCTTGTGACGCTCTGTGTTCTTTCTGATTTTCATAGAGTTATTTCGGTGCTTTCTTAGATTTAAACAGTGAATTGTGTAGAGCTAGATCTTCTCTCTGGTATGGTTCAACTGGATTCTGAGGGAGTGGTGAATGGTGATATGAATTCGTGTTTTTAAAGTGTTTAATGTTGAATAGTTGAACAGTTTCGTTCTGTTTACCGGCCGGCTTATCGGGTCTTTATTGCAAACCCAGTTTTAAACAACAGTTTATTTCAAGTTTTGTGGCTAGCAGTGACGGTGTTATCAGTTTTAATTTTCAACTGCTGTGACAAATATCTTCTGTCATTCTCCACCTTTACTGTTTCTTTCTCCTTCCTTTTCCTTCTTTCATTATCAGGAGCTTGCTATAATCCCGCCGTGATCGCTCTCTCGGCAATTCTTCCTTTCCACCACTCCTCCTTTTTCACCACCCCCTGTCAATCTGCTCAAGAAACTGTTGTAGTAAACCATGAGCTACAGACTGTACATTTTTGCCTTAACCAAATGATAATCGTTTTTCCTTTTCTTTGTTTTGGCGCTGGATTTAAACTCTAAAATGAATAAACCTATGACGACTCGCCGTCGGCGTGGAAATTTTATTCGTGAGACCAGGTCGGAACTGAATAATCTGAATAGTGAACTCATCAATGTTGATGTTGCGGACATGGCTGTGAATTTTAGAGAAACTCTTTCCATTATTACGGAGAAATTCTCTAATGATGCTATAATTGACCTGATACCAAATATTATGAGTGTTTTAAACAAGTTAGACAATTCAATCTCGGACAACATAGTGATGAGAAATGATATTACAGGGCTGTCAGAGGAAAATAAAATGCTGGCTAAACTACTGAAGGATGAGAAAAATAGAAGAGAAGAAAGCTTGGAAGACTCTTTGTATAATGAGGAAAAGGCAGATGATGAAATTAAATTGTTGAAATTGCGCATTGAAGCTCTTGAAGCATCTGAAATTAGACTGAATGAAGAATTACATGATAAAAATACAATCATAAACATTATGCAGGAAGAACAATATAGTTTAGGTAACAGAGAAAATAAAGGACTTAATTCTTCTCAAAATGAAAATTTCACCACACCTAGAAATACAGTCAGGCCGAAACTTGCAACCAAAATAAAAGACTCCTGTGTTAAAACTCATAATAGATTTTCAGTACTATCAAACACATCAAATTCTTCATGTGTACCTACCTCCGCCCACACATTCCGGGTACGGGCACAGGTTCATAGATCCGTCTCAACAAAAAATAATAGATCTGTTAGAATTCGTTCTTTAAAGAGTGCTGAGATTGCCTGCTCCAATAAGAGGAAAAGAATTACAGTGCTGGCGGATAGTCAGGGGAAACAATTAAGTGGATACTTCAGGGAATTGGAAGATGAATTCGAAATTTTTATTTATACCAAACCCGGAGCAAAACTCAGCCATATAATTGAGGATGGACTTCAGTTTGTTAGGGATTTCACCGATGATGATTTAATAATAATACTGGCTGGAACCAACGATCTTCATCGACATGAGCCACATCAATTAACTATCTCCAATGCAGTAACCTCTCTGCTCAATCTCAGCTTGAAGACAAACATCTTGGTGTGCAGTATCCCCTACAGGCATGACGAACCCATACTCAATGACGACATATTCCATTCCAACAACTACATATCAAGAAAAGTAGAAAACTACAAAGGGGAGCTTAATCTTTACTTTGAAGATATCAACATCTTTCTCAGAAGATCTCATTTTACTAGGCATGGTCTTCATTTTAACAGGCGTGGAAAAATAATACTTGCCAATTACCTGGAAAAATTTGTTAGACAGGTCATAAAAGTCTGTGTTGGCAATGACTGTGTGACTGATGAGAGTGATACACCAGTGAAGGAGTCGGAAATCAATATTGTGTGTGAGGGTGAATCTCCCACTTTTGAGTATCTTCCTGATTTCCCCATTGCTCCTAGACTGTCACCATTTCTGGATCCCCAGACTCCTTTCATTGGAAGTTCCAGTAGCATTCTTCCTAATCTAAATTCCCAATCCGAACCATCTGCTTACCAATCACTGAATGAGTTTAATTTTTTAGACAGATCTCAATTTCCACCTCTAAACAGAACATGTTAAATAACAATCCTGATTCCTTGTCATTGTTTTTTTGTAATGTACAAAGCTTAAATAATAAAATTATAGAAATTGAAATGATAAATAATGAAAATAATTTTGATGTGCTCTGCCTTTCAGAACACTGGTTGAGAGAGGATTTCTTGAATCTTGTTAATATAAATGGATTTTTACTGGCTTCGGCTTTCTGCAGGGCCAATGCCAAGAATGGAGGTGTTGCAATTTTTGTTGCAAACAGACATTCTAATAAATTTAAATACATTGATGTTAATGCCCATAATTGTGAAATTCAACATGAGTTTGCATGTATTATTATGAAGGACCTCAAGCTTATTATAATAGTAGTATATAGATCACCTAAGGGTAATGTGGGTCTTTTTCTTGAAGCATTAGAGAGACTTGTTCTGTCTTTTGATAAATATAAACATGAATATCATTTTGTATTAGGAGGTGATTTTAACATTGATGTTCTTACTATGGATTCTAAACGATCAGAATTAGTCAATCTTTTGAAGTCTCTGAATCTCTACCTAACCAATTTTGAGGCTACTAGGTTGGATTCAGCACTAGATAACATTGCAACAGATTTGAGCACCAATTTGTTTGCAGTGAAGGTTGATCATGTCGCATTGGGTGATCATGATGCCATATGTTTCTATGTAAAATCTCACTTGATGTTGGACCATGTATCTCGGAAGAAGCATTTGGATAGCATGGATATTCAAAGGTGCAGACCTATCACTGCTAATGGTCTTCATTGGTTCTGTTATAGACTGAGTTTGGTGGATTGGACTAAAATTATAGTCCATGAGAATGCTGAATGCAATTTCAACGCATTCTTTGACAGGTTTCATGGATTGTTTTTGGACTCTTTTCCCATTGTTACTAATAGATCAAAGTCCTGTATGGTGAAAGGAAAGAAGTTTCTAACCTCACCTAATTTAACTATTTTGAAGAATTATTTGCTTATTGCCTATGATAAGTTTAAAAAGGACAGGACTGACTCAACCAGACTGGTTTATAATAGTATCAGAAAATTATATAAATCAGAATTGAAAGCAGCACAGCTTAAATCCAATGCTGATTTCATTGAATCAGCCAGTAATAAATGTTCAGCTGCTTGGAAGGTTATTCATGGAATTTCTAAACCTATACAAACTAGTTCAACATCTGTTTCACCTGAAGATTTTAATCACTATTTTGTTAATTCAGTGTCACAGATCCATAAGACCATAGAGCCTTCTGACAGGCTGGCTGAGGAGCTCTTAGCTTCTTCCCCAAGACCCCAGACTGAATTTGTAATGAGGGAGGTGACCAGTCACCACATTGCTGATATAGTCTCAAAGATGAAGTCATCTGCAAGCAGAGATGTTTATTCTCATTCCAGCAAAATGATAAAAGCTGTAATAGAATTTATCTTATCACCTCTTACTCATTGTTTGAATGCTTGCATAAGAGAGTCTGTTTTTCCATCCAAGCTCAAACATTCCAGAACTGTCCCTATTTACAAGAAGGGAGACAAAGACTTACCCAAAAATTTCAGGCCTGTATCTATTCCACCCATTTTCAGTAAGATCTATGAGTATGTCATTGCTGGCCAACTCTATGAGTTTTTTGAGTGTAATGATTTGCTTGCAGACTCACAGTTTGGCTTTAGGAGAGGGAAATCTGCTGTTGATGCTGTCAGTTCAGTGGTGGCAAATGTTATTGATGGCTTTGATGACAAAAAATACACAGGTATTGTCCTTTTTGATTTGAGTAAGGCTTTTGATGTTGTTGATCATAGTATCTTGCTAAATAAGCTTGATTATTTGGGTGTCTGCAACAAAGCTCTTGACCTCTTAAGATCTTATTTGAGGGACCGGAGTCAGACAGTATGTGTTCAGTCAAACCTTTCAACCCCTCTGTCTGTACCCCATGGAGTCCCTCAGGGATCCATTCTGGGGCCTCTGTTGTTCTTGGTGATGATGAATGACATTGGGTTCAGTATAAGTTCAAAAGTTGTATGCTATGCTGATGACTCATCAATAGTCTCGGTTGATGGAGATATCAGTGTTCTTGGTCAGAATATGATCAGATTTCAGGATGAGGCTGCAATTTGGTTCAAGGCGAATCGGTTATTGCTCAATAAAGACAAGACCCAGATGTTGGTGCTTGGTTTGAGGCAAATTGTTGGTGGTGCTGGGAGTGCAAGGCTTCTTGGCATAACATTGGACCAGAGACTGACATGGAGTCCTCATATTGACCATGTCTGTTCCAAGCTTAGTCGGGTCATCTATCTGTTGCGCCAGCTAAGGGATTACGTACCCAAGCCTTTCTTAAAGACATGTTACTTTGCTTTCTTCCAGAGCACTTATATGTATGGTTTGACCTTGTGGGGTTGTGCCCAAGATGTTCACAGGGTTTTGCTGCTACAGAAGAAGGCTATTCGCATTATTGCTGATGCTGCTTACCTGGATCATTGTAAACCTCTGTTCATTGAAGAGAAAGTAATGACAGTGTATGGTATGGTGGTCTCAATTCTCTTAACAAATGTAAGAATGAATATTGGTCAGTACCAGCTTAGAGATGAGGTGCATAACTACAACACCAGAAATAAGAGTAGGATAGATGTGCCATATACTCGACTAAAGAAAATATTGACTGATCCCAATCATTTGTCATTAAAACTTTTTAATAAGCTTCCTTGTTTTGCTAGAAATCTGCCACTTTCTACTTTCAAACTCAAGTTGAAGAGTCTTCTAGTGAGTAATCCTTTATATTCGATTACTGAATTCCTGGCATTTCCTCCTTCAGTGGTAAATAATTATTTTAGGTAGCCAATAATTGAAAAAATTTCATTGTTTTGTGTTACCAGTATGAAATTTTTTATCTACTTTTGACTGATGCTACTTTCTAGTATACATTGATTATATATAAATTGTAACAAAAATTTTGTTGAAGTATCTAGTTGCTAATTGAATTAAATCTATTGTATTATTCTGCAATACACTGTTTGTAATATTATGATCTAGTTTGTAATGACGTTTCCGATTGCACTAATGTGACCCAAAGGAAGAATAAATTCTTATTCTTATTCTTATTCTTATTGGAAAGATTAACAAATACATTACTAAATGATTAACTAAATTCACTAAATGATCAAGTACGGTACCGTAGTACTCTGTACAAGAATACATGTTTATATAATTGAAACTAAATTGTAAATTGTAAATAAAACTAGGATTTAAAAAGGCATGTATTTGCCTCATTTAAATTAAAGTTTAATGAAAGAATAGGTCTGAGTAAATAAATATTATTCTCATGTAATATGGTTTTCCCATTGATATAAATGCTATATATCAATAATATATATATATATATATATATATATATATATATATATATATCAATAATATATATATATATATATATATATATATATATATATATATATATATATATATATATATCAATGGGTTTGCCACTCTGTTAGGTTATGTTACTCTGTAAGGACCAGGTTGTAAACAACAGAATCAAATGGAACATTGGAACTGAGAAAATTGACCTCAAGTTTAAGCAATCAATTCTGCAATTTAAATTTTTAGTCAGTGCCTAATACATTCTGTTTTTCTCCACAAGATGGCAGCACTAACTCCATTTCGCCCAAATTGACGCTTGGTTCTTCATGCATGAAGCTGTGCTATAATATATTTCAGAAAAATCAAATTTCTGTTAATGAGGACTGATGATCAACTTCTAAGAAATAAATTATGAACAGTAACTCCGAACCATGCCATCTTATTTGCTAAAGGTTCATTTATAATTTTTATTAATACGCACAAGTTTCGATGATATTTATAAAGCCAATACCTTTTCAAGATTAATATTACCTTCAAACCAAGGTCAAGCTCTTTCAGTGAACGTTTCATTTCTCCTGTCAGATGATTCATTCTTTGGCATTCCTGGAACGCCACGATCACATATGGAGTCCTCTCTTCCACCTTCCCCATAATCTCTATCATATTGAATTCCTCTGGAAGTTTTTCCAATATTTCATCGACAATTTGCTTCACCTGTGAATAGGGACGATTTTTTACAATAAATGATTCCATGTTTCCACAATTGTATTTCATGATAAAAACTCTTAAAAAAGTGTTTCACAAAACAAATAACTTACTGTAATTGCTTCAAAGTAAATGATGTTTTATCTCACTTGAATCAATAATAATTAATTTTCGTTTCTAACAAGAGTACAACAGTTGATTGCCAGGTTTAATCTTATTTCTTGAAACTGGATGATGGCCGCCCAATAACCACCATGAAAAATGAAGATTGAAGCTATAAGGATCAGCTGGTGAAGATTCATTAAAATCGAGAATGAATTTCCGATAAATTTATTGCTAACGTGATTAATTTATTTTTAGGTGTATTGCACCAGGAAAGATTAGGTAATAACAGTACACTCGCATATTCACTAATCTGTGAGACTTTATTTTTAGTGGCGGAGGTGATATTATGGAAGATAGCCATAATGAATAATATATGAAGTTGTCACAACCACATTTATTGAAAATAGTTTTCCAATAAATGTGGTTGTGACAACTTCATTATACATAATCTGTGAGTCCAGTTTCCGATTTTAGAGACATATTGGAATACGGTAAGTTATATCATGGTTATATACAGGGTGGGGGAAATGTTTGGAAACGGCTTAATATTTCATATACAAAGGTGATTTTGCGGTAGGTATGATTGAGGATCCTACTCAAATTGAAAATACTATTTTACTGTGACTTTAAAAATCTGGTCCGCCATCTTGGAACCGCCATTTTGAATGTAACTTTTTTTTTTAAATAGGAAGGGGGTCATGCGATACATGATTTCAATACGGAATTTTAAGACAAAATGAATGCCGAAAACCGCACATCGATATGTCAACCCGTTTCGGAGATATTTACATTATTAATCGATACCATGAAAAGCAGAAATGAAATAAATAAGTACATTAAAATCTTACCTATCAAATTTTTTGTTAATAGTGTTTGCTAATAAACATTAAAACCCAATTATTTTAATAAATGTTCAAACTGTTTTCCTTCAGCTGTTTGACAATGTGCTAATCTTAAATAATAGCCATCAAGCACATTTTGAATCATTTCGCGTGATGAACATCTGACTCTGGATATCATAATATCAACAATAATCATGATATCAACCTAAAATCATCTGTAATAATCCAACTGATTTAATGAATTCTTTTTCAATCATGAAGTAGTGAGTGTGTTTAAAGTCGTTCGCAATGGCATTTTTAAATGAAACCGCACATTTTGAATCATTTCGCGTGATGAACATCTGACTCTGGATATCATAATATCAACAATAATCATGATATCAACCTGAAATCATCTGTAATAATCCAACTGATTTAATGAATTCTTTTTCAATCATGAAGTAGTGAGTGTGTTTAAAGTCGTTCGCAATGGCATTTTTAAATGAAACCGAGAGAATAACTTTGTTAATGATGCGCGGCTATGGAGATAGAGTACGGTCTTACCAAGAAGTTTCTGATTTATTTAACGAAATATTTCCCAACAGAAATCCAATTAGTAAAAGTGTTGTTTTTAAGACAGTAAAGCGGTTTCAAGAAACGGGCAAAGTGACTGATCGTGCTCGCACTGGAAGAACAAATACTGCCACCAACAATGAAAAATCTTTAGAGGTAATGCAATCATTTGTTGAAGATCCGCATACATCAACTAGAAGCGTTGCCAAGGAACATGGTATGTCTACTCGTTCTGTCAGAAAAGTTCTTAAGGAATCTCATTTCCATCCGTTTAAGCTTCATGTATTACAAGAACTGAATGAGGATGATTTCGACCGCCGGGTAGAGTTTTGTGACATAATGATGAACAAGTATGACAATGATCCAAACTTCTTTAATAATGTAGTATTTTCGGATGAAGCTACGTTCATGCTTAACGGCAATGTAAATAAGCAAAACTATCGTTTCTGGACCGATGTCAACCCATACTGGATGAAGGAGGGTCATACACAGTATCCTGAAAAATTAAACGTATGGGCTGGTATGGTAAATGGTCACATTGTAGGACCATTTATTATCGAGAATAATTTAACAGGTGCCATTTACGAGAACATGTTAATAAATTTGATCGTTCCAGCCATCCAGAACATCAACGGACAAGAGTTACATAACTTGTGGTTTCAACAAGATGGGGCGCCCCCTCATTATGCATTAGGAGTGCGGGATATATTGAACCAAACATTTCCCCAACGCTGGATAGGTCGTAGAGGTGCAATAGAGTGGCCCGCTAGGTCACCTGACCTCTCTCCACTTGATTATTTCTTTTGGGGCTACATGAAAGACAATGTGTACAAAAAGAAACCAGCAACAATTAATGAACTGAGAGAATGTATAACTGAAGTGGCTAACAGAATTCCACGCGAAATGATTCAAAATGTGCTTGATGGCTATTATTTAAGATTAGCACATTGTCAAACAGCTGAAGGAAAACAGTTTGAACATTTATTAAAATAATTGGGTTTTAATGTTTATTAGCAAACACTATTAACAAAAAATTTGATAGGTAAGATTTTAATGTACTTATTTATTTCATTTCTGCTTTTCATGGTATCGATTAATAATGTAAATATCTCCGAAACGGGTTGACATATCGATGTGCGGTTTTCGGCATTCATTTTGTCTTAAAATTCTGTATTGAAATCATGTATCGCATGACCCCCTTCCTATTTAAAAAAAAGAAGTTACATTCAAAATGGCGGTTCCAAGATGGCGGACCAGATTTTTAAAGTCACAGTAAAATAGTATTTTCAATTTGAGTAGGATCCTCAATCATACCTACCGCAAAATCACCTTTGTATATGAAATATTAAGCCGTTTCCAAACATTTCCCCCACCCTGTATAATATCAATGGAATATATTGATAAGTAGCAACAATAGTTCGATAGTTTTTATTTTTTTTCAGAGGATGAAGCCCACATAGGTCTGAGACCTGTGTGTGGGTAATGAATTGGATGATGGTGATTGATGAGTTGGACCTACAGTTTTAGATGGGTTCCGAATCACCGTGAAGTGATTTTACAGCAGAGAACAGTCTTTTTGCTGGCCAACCCAATCTGAAACCCTTACAAAGAGCGCCCAGGAGTTTCGTAGCTTATCTCTGATTGAACAGATACCTGCTACGACACTCGGCTATCACTTCCCTCATTTGCTGCATTCTAATCTACTGGACTGTTCCACTGTATTTTTAATTTACTAATTTCTGTAATTGTAAAACAAGGAATTGATTTTTCAATAGATAGACTCTTGGAGGTACACTATTTCAAAAGCTTTATGAAATACCGTTTTAAAAGTCGTTGTTAGAAATCCTATTTCTGCATCTGGATGCATGTGAGGACTGTCAGTGGGCATCATTTTACCAATAGTCAATACATGATTTAATTATGTGAACAGATTATGAGATTTTTTTGAAATATGACTCCCCTTCTATTGAGTTTACAAAGCTTCTCCAGTTATTAGACAGTCGATATTGCGGTCTTTTTCATTTTTAAATTTACTACATGTACATCGATTGCAGTTTTACAAGTATTGCAGTTTTACAAGTGTTCATAAAATGATGAAAAAACAAACCTTGTCTTCTCTTGTTACTGTTGTACCGCCAGATGTTCCGGCTTCTCTTGGTTGCATTTCAAAAACTGTGCGGAATAAATTTTCAGAAGTCGTTGTTAGAAAACCTATTTCCGCATTTGGATGAAGACCATAGAGGTAAGGACTTTCAGTGGGCATCATTTCATCAATGTAATTGTGATACCCTAGATAATCTGTATTTGGGGGAGCTGAAAATCCAGGCGCAAGAAATAGTTCTCCATCAACCTGTTAAAATTAGGCAAATAAACTTATTAAAACTTGAAATATTAAAAATAATTTTGCTATTAACAAACTGTTAAATGGTAATATATGTTTTTGGATACCATAAATGAAATGACTGATACTGATAGCTTTTATTTGTGATGAATTTATACAAGCATAAATAGAATGTATTATTATGATTGCTTCATGAAATGAATTTTTATGGTACACAGCGACCTAACTATTTGAAATAGGATATGACATCAAATTGTATATAATAATTAGGTCTATATTGTTTTTCATCTGTCAATTATACACAGCACCAGTGCTAAATGACCATCACACCAAAAAGGTGAGTGTTCCAATATAAAAGTTATTTAACGTCCAACATTAGTTTAATAATTATTATCATTAACTTTTCAAGTGAATTAAACGACTTGCAGTCAAATTTTATTAAAAATAAGTAGTATTTCACTTACTTTGTAGGCCAAACGTTTTCGAGTTGTTGAAACCCATCTTCAAGGGTTTCAACAACTCGAAACGTTTGGCCTACAAAGTAAGTGAAATACTACTTATTTTTAATAAAATTTGACTGCAAGTCGTTTAATTCACTTGAAAAGTTAATATTAACAACGAAGTTCGTCATGGAACAAGAAATCCAGGAATTATTATCAACTGTAGGTATTATATTCTTCATTCATTGATTGTCAAGAGTTCTAAAAAAATATCACTCATAGAATATAATTTTCTTCAACATCTTTAGTGAGAACAGCGTTTTCATTTGGTTTCATTTGAATTGTGATTTTCCTATGAGTTTCATCTTGTAATTGATGTAATCACGAAAAATTGCCTACTGTTAATGAATATGTTAACACTATTTATGTATGCATATGTTATGTATGTTAATATAAAATGTTGTTTGTATGCATCAATTCAAGCATCAATACTGTCTTCAAAATCTAAATTTATTTATTTTTATATTATAATAATATTAGCAATTTTATTATATGGTCGATATGGTCGTAATATGTCCTGTGATTCCATCTCAAACACAATAATAATGCATGTTATTCCTTCTTCTTTCAGTTGTCATTGAAATAGTAATTGTCATAAATTGCATAATATGTCATTATAGTTTTGAAGAAGAATTAAGATAATTACACTATGTAAAGATATCATAAGTCATTGACTATACAGTAGGCCCTATTAATGAAATTGTTGGAATTACCAGGTCCGGTTGCATGAGTTCCTCCAAATAAGAGATACATAACCGACGATCCCAATCATCAGTAATGTGTCCTCCATACATGATTTCACCGAAAAGGTAACGAAGATCTTCCCATGGAACTTTGGAATTAGCTTCTAAATAATTGTACAGAACACTGACACTTATATTCAGGTCACCTGGAGCAAAATAATAATAAAAAGATGATGAACATTGCACTCTAAGAAGAGAATAGTCATAATTATCGAGTTGTGTACTTCAACTTTCTTTGTAGTGGCGAAGATGATATTGTGGAAGGTATCCATAATGAATAGTAAGACGAAATTGTCACAATATTAAAAATATTGAGAAACTAGTTTCGGTTGTTATACCATTATCAATCTCAATCAAACTAAAACTAAAGTACAGAGAAGCTTAATATATACTGAACATGGTCTGATGTTATTGGCTAAGCGAGAAAGAGGCTGACCTTCATTAAAGGTTGTGATTGGCTGACAAGTCACGCCCCCTGGTGGGAGGAGTAACAAGCAAAAATACGAGTCAAATCAATAACTAAAAACTGTTAACATCTAGAAAGCAACAAAGAAGAAAAATACGGTACGTAATAACGCTAGTTTTAATTTGATTCAATTTTAACCTTATTACGTATTTTGCTTGTTACTCCTCCCACCAGGGGGCGTGACTTGTCAGCCAATCACAACCTTTAATGAAGGTCAGCCTCTTTCTCGCTTAGCCAATAACATCAGTCCATGTTCAGTATATATTAAGCTTCTCTGTACTTTAGTTTTAGTTTGATTGAGATTGATAATGGTATAACAACCGAAACTAGTTTCTCAATATTTTTTAATAAATGTGGTTGTGACAATTTCGTCTTATCATTCATCGTGTACTGAAATAAAGTTGTACACTCTCAACTGAAAACCAATGAAATAGACATGTGGACACTCACCCACATTGAAAGGATAAATTCGATTCCAGCCTTGAGGTCCAAACTTGCGCCTTTCTGCAACAACAGCATGGAAATAGCAGAGTGAAAACAATATGGCTTTGAACTCTGCTTCCTTTGTGCACATTTCCAATGTCTCTTGGTTGAAATTATCTAGAGCCTTATGAAGATTCGCCATCATGCCAGTTGGAGGCTCATTAGTTATTTTGATAGATGACTCTAAAATGCCCTGTAGAACAAAACAAATCAGCTTAATGGTAGCTATTTCTGTTTTTTGCTATTTTAAATAAGTATATATAATAAGTATGTAACATCAAAATCTATGACTATTGGAAGTGCAAGTCTCAAATCTGGTTCAATTAAAAGAATATGGGAAATCAAGATGGCGTTTCCCATTCCTGATCTGAAAGATCGCATTTTAAGTCATGCGACTTTCTAAGAGATTGCATTAGAAGCAAGTTTATGTTCCAACTCTGAAAGTTTAGGGGAACAGTGAACAGTAGCATAAAGCATACTAGAGGGAAAAGTTCCAAGCTGTGTAAGCTGTGTGTTATTTGATATTAAATTTTCTGAGCCATGTTAGAATCTCTTTATTTTCCTCGAATTGAAAACTACATACATCTTGAGATATTTTGCAGGGACTACACGACGAACATAAAGGTTTCAGTGTTTTAGAAGTTATAACACACTCTAAATTATTCAAATAAAAAAAAAATAACAATAGGATTTGATGGCTGCTCTGGTAGCGCATTTAGTTAGAGCGCTTCTCTGTGAAAAGATAATACTCTGGCTAGCTTTGTTTCCTGCTGCTTTGGGTTCGAATCTAATTCAGCCATGGATGAGATTAAAATCATGCATGAGATAAAATGTCTCAAATGGGGAGGTAAAGTTAATGCAAGCACAGATAAAGTATAATATCTGTTCCTGGATTTCTTGTTCCATGACGAACTGCGTTGTTAATATTAACTTTTCATGTGAAATTCAACGACATGCAGTCAAATATTTGTCAAATATTTCTTAACAAATATTTGACTGCATGTCGTTGAATTTCACATGAAAAGTTAATATAATATCTGTATTTTAATTACCTTATTATCAAGTCTGTGCCGTAAGGGCCTTCTCTAAAGCCCTTCCTTCACAGAAAGAATGTTCTTGAACATGAACATAGAAATTACGGGTTTCAAATGGTTTTGTGTATGATATCTTATGTTTGTATTTTACGGGTCGCCTCAAATTCAAATTCTTTATTGATTTCATTTGAACAATACATAAAACATTTAGCATTATCTAAATATTATGAAATCATACTCACAAGACTTCCTGTCCGTTCGTGAGTGCTAACAATAGCGATACGCTTATGTTCTATATGAAGGGACTTGATTGAAAATAATTTTTCTATACTACAAAAACCGTTCTATTTAATTAAGACCTGTATTATTATCACTCATCCACTTACTTGAGGAATGATGTGAGCAGAATGAGTTGCAGCTGGCTCAGCACTCATGAAGACTCTGTAATCTGGATTAGATCCTTCACTGTAGTATTCTAGTTTCTTCTCCAAGGACGGCAGCCATTTTTTCACCAAATGAATGTTCTTGAACAAATACATTAAAATTATGGATTTTGTGTGTGATATATTGCTATTTATGGTACCTTGTGATAAATGAAATATTTGTTCTCTTGCTGGTGTTTCTGATACAAAACACAAAAATCGTAAACATTAATCTTCTTGAACAATAAAAACACTCAACAAGAACTAAACATCTAAATTAATGAACAACTCAATTGAAAATCACACACCCCATTCAGCATCATAATTCTAAATCCAAATCTCTCTCCTACCATAGTCTCACGTTCCCAACAGACTCAATCCTCCAAAGCTTCGGTTTCCAACTACATGGATTCGGACTAAATGAAAGCGGTTAGGGCCACGGTACACTACAGCAATTGATGTTTGTAATGTAGGAACCGTGTCTGATGAATCACAATGGATACCAGTGCGAAATGGCTATCACACAAAAGTGACTGAATTTCCACTATGAAAGTTATTTAGTGTCAACTTCACTTCCATAATACACTGTGGAAAATAAACGAATGTGGACATTGTAATGTGTATATGTATTGATTGCTAAATCAAATTGAGTAGAATCAATCCTCTTTCGAACGTGATCCTGATCTGGTTCATGAAACATACTAATAATAATCATTGGTCATCATGAGATAAATCCATTACCTCCAGACGCCTCTTTTTTATTTCCAGGTTGCAGAATTAACTACTAACCTTGTGAACGTTCAATAAATTATATTAATTTTCCCCAGCTTAGCTCAGCGGCTATATTACATGACTAGAAAATTGTCACAGGATTCGACCAACTTTCGATACACAAATAACCATTACTGTCTTTCCCACCCATGTGATACAACTTAAGCATCATAATGAGTGAAAGGGGATCCAAGGATCGCTTGAAATTAACAAGAACTACTGTTTTCCTTTGGACTGTTAAAATTATAAAAAGATATTTGAGACTTTGTACATAGAGAATCAATATGATAATTTGTAACATCCACTGGAAGTATTTCTTAAAGTTCTTGAATCAGCATAATTATGATTTTCTTAATAACTTAAATTAATAATAAAGTAATATAAGCTGTCGAATTGAGTGATTGAGTAATCAGAGCATGAGAGGCTGATGTAGAATAACACAGGCAAACAAAATAAAAATAAATTACATGAAGAAATATAACATGGCGTGATTTTAGCATCGCACTAACGGTGGAATAAGTCGATAGACGTCAGGTCGCCGCTCCAGTCTGCACCCTGCAATGCCGCCGTCCACCTCCGATAGATCTCCTCCGCAGCCGCCACCAGGAATTCACGCCGCGCGATTCACGTTTCAAGTAATTCTGAACTAGTTCTGAACTGCTAGCTTTATTTAATGATCTTTTTTGACTTTGGGATTGTCTGTAACACTCGACCAGACTGCGAGCGCCGAGCTTTGGAGCCCCTTACATTGTACCTAGCCACTGATATTCTTAATTGTAGAGCTAATTGAAGACTGTTTTAGGTCAGCTTTGCCACTCCAGAAGAAACCTTCCTCCCTTCCATATCAGGGGCCGAATTGTCCCCGCCGCCTTCCTATTGGTTGGATTCAAAGGGTTAGTAACTTTCTCTTACCACTACACCCCCGACCACAGATGCATCCTGTCAGTTTGAGTGGACGTTAATGATTCTAGTGATTACAAATTGTCTACTATTTTTCGTGGTGATACAACATGAACAAATCATTTTGAGTATTTTTCTTAGTTGCATGAGTAAAGAAAGTCTAGTGTGAGAATGAGGTTTAAAGTCTTTGAAGTGAGGGCAAATAAATTATCTAATACATTATTTTGAGCCTCTATTTTCAACATTTCATGTCCATGGCAGCCTCTAGCATCCCATTCTCGCTGTACTTTTAAAAAAGATTGTAAAGAAAAAGTATTACAAGAAAATTTTTGTTATTTTAAAGTGGAGTGAATTCCAATTTGTTGAGTTTCTGGAAGTTGAATATATTGCACATAAATTTTTATTCTTGGCGAAATTCAATTTTTTGAGTCAAAAATAAATAAAAAAGTAAGCTAAAACGATGGAAAAACAAAAAAATTGATTGACAGAAACTGACCTGCAACACAACCCAATGACCTTTGCCGGCTGCTATATCCATAGCTTTTTCAGCGACTACTTCTTGTCCTTGTCCAAGTGAAACATTGTGGAAGTTCTCATTATCTTCAAGAAAGCCCAGTTTTCGACCAAGATCTTCAACATCCTGATAAGATAAGTTTTAATATATTTTTTCAAATAAATATGATTAATTCACACTTAATTACAATTATTATGAACATGATAATTCAGTTGCCTCAGGATACATAATATAGTATGAGACTAATTTGATTGAGTCAATACCCAGTCAATTCAACTAGGAAACCCGAAAAATCTGGAGGAAATAGTTGTTTTATTGATAGCGATGTTATAAGGCAATGGAAATGGGTGACCAGAACAGTGTGCTTTTCAGGAGGGGTTTTATTTGTTAATAGTTCAACATTCCGAAGTGAAGCTGGTGGCAGACGCAATGGTATAAAATAGGTTAGAGCGTTATCTCTGATAAGACTGGCTGCTACTCCTGCGGTCTCAGGTTCTCTTATCGTCATTCACTGCATTACCCAACAACGCATATGGGCATCATCAAAAGAAAAAAGTGGAAAATGGAAAAGAGTGTTAATTTTGACATGTGATCTCTTTGACAGCAATGCTATTTGTTTTTAAATTCATAAAATAAACATTTTACATTCAATGGAGCTTTTACTAAAAAAATTAACTCTGAAAATATAAGCGATTATTGGGTGTGTGGTCTTCACTATTGTTAATTTACTATCATAATAAGAGGTCACTAAAAAGCATAATGACTGCAGATAATCTAGAAGATCCTTTCAAGTGCTGATTTGATAATAAGCTATCACAAACTGACTATAATGGTAGTTTTCGGACAACTTTATTAGATTTACTAACTATTTGAATGATTCATAGGTTTTATACTGCTTTGTTATACTATATCTACATTAAATTTATATTTTCATGCAAAAACATTAAAAATAGTGTTGTGAGCTACTTGACTTTTTTATTCTTAAATGAAAGCCAAATTACAATCTTTTAAAAAAATTGAGAAAAATTCATTGACCTGCTCACCTTTAGAGGATTCACTCCTGGAGAAAGAATAAAGAATACTGGAGTTGAAGGACTCGATTCTTCAAATGATTTGGAGAATTCCACGCTTCGCCCTTCAGTATATTTTGAACCCAACTTTTCTTCAATAAAAGCCCTATTGAGAAACATAATTATTGCGAATGTATTAAACAAATTTGAAACATTACATAAACTACATTCCTTCTATTGGTCTTTTAAATTGGCGCATCACTTGCTTTTTAGTCAGTATAAATTAATGAGTGACAATGTGACCACACCAGGAAAATTAATGACCTTTAAATTCTTCACTGGTATTGAAAAGTTCAGAATATAAAAACATATGGAAAAGTCAGTAGATATTTTGCAGTTTCTAAATCAATTAAGTTGTTGCATGAATTGCTTGATGTGACTTATAACTTAATGCATAGCCTCTAAGCAAAATTGCTCTTCAAAGTGCAATAAATGATCAAAAAGTAGAAATAGATTTTTTGCTGGGCGTTTTTAATCTCACTCATTATTTCTCCCATTCACAATCATAAAGCTTGAGAGAGAATCTAATCCTATAGGGATAATAATTTATAATGAATAATAAGACTAAAGCTAGGTTTACACTATGTAGCAGAGCTACATGTAGCACAGCTATATAGCTCTGCTACAAGTTTAAAAGGTGACACTGGAGATCTGCTATATAGCCCAGCTATATAGAAAATTTGAGCCTATTTTCACAGCTATATAGCAGAAAACGAGCTATCCAAAAGTTTCGGTAAACATCAAAGGAAATCTGAGTTATATCTAGCTCTGCTACATATAGCTCTGCTACACGTGCATTTTTGTTTGTAGCAGAGCTACATAAAGCTGTCCCCTCCCTAGAGGTCGCCGTGGTACCTTCGATGTCGCATTTTTACTGTGATCTCATTTTGTAGTCAGAGTGCTTCTAGTGCAGTCTGTTGTTGTTTTCGTGTATTTCTTTGTGCAACAATGAAGAATCTTTTAAGTGAATTCGACTGGAGTAAAGACAACATTATAAAGTTGATCCGACTTCCAAAAAGAACAAGGTTCTATATTCGACCTGTTTTTTTTTTTAATGTTTGGACATCAATCATTTGAATCGATTTCGATGAATTTAAAAAAAAAATGAAAGAGCATCGTTCAGTGGTGGTCCCATACAAGTTTCGAAAGGATCGGCCCAATATTAAACAAAAAGGAGCATTCATCGACGTCTTCATTTCAATCTTGTTTGAATAGGATAGTTCCACACACAACCGCCAGGCTGATCATTGTATCATATGGAGCGCTTCACATCTAGAAGATTTTCGAAATCAGATGATGCAATGCGATTATGCCGGGTAAACGACATCGGTTACCCAAAGCTGGTTAAGTGTGAAACAAACCTGTAATGTCCCGTCTTGACCAATCAGGTGAACTTGATTTGAATCGAGAATAAGAAGAATATAATACAGTATTACCGTACTACTGTTCATAAATCTTATTCTATTAAACGAGCAAGGAATTGTATGTACCTATTTCCAGTCACTATCTCAAAAACGACTCTAAAGATTTTGATGAAATTACGAATATAGGGGCTTTTTGGTGCAAAAATAAAATTGCGCTAGGTCTCATTCCTGTAAAAACTCGCTGAAGGACACAAAAAGGAGAAATCTATCCTGAAGGAACAGCTGATGGAAAAATTAATTTCAATCATATGTTAGGCACCTTAGCGGCGTTATTTACGCTGCCTGGAATGCGAAATTTACACGGGTACCATGTAGTCGGAGCCTTGCAGTTATTTAGCAAACATATGACTACATTACACAGTGAGTTGACACCATATGAATGTGTCGTTATTTTACTGAATTCTTGGAATTGTTTTCTATTGACAGGGAACCATGCAGGTTTTTATCGAAACAGTGATGGATTGTATTAAAAAAGAAATAGAAATCATAAAACGAAAAATCCTCAATTTCCAAGTACAGTATAGGGATTGCCTATATTACACTTCCAAGTAGAATTGCAAATTATAACCTAAATCTGACATGTTATACAAATTTGGATAGTTTCAATGAGCTGAGAGAAATGAGCCATGAGATGGGCTGTGACAAACCGTTCTTGAGTAGGGGGTGACAAAGAGGTTTCTCCTCTACCCAACCACTACCTAAGATGAAAAATTACAGTTCTAAGAGCTGCTAAGAACGAAATTCAGCTGCTCAAAATACATAATATATAAATAATGATTAGAAAACACCTTTCCATTACTATTGATTTGCTTGTGCAATAGCTTATGATAGGAAAAGTAATCATGTGGAAAGTAATTACCACTTCAAAGCACAACGCATCGCTAATCCGCCTCAAACATCTTCGATCTTCAAAATACACATAATTGCCCCAACATTCATAACATTCGAGCTCGGTCCCCCGATATTGTTCATAATATGAAAATTGTAAATAATTATTTTAAAGTTCATCTGGCTGGAAACTGAACACTCCGGTTCCTCCCAAGCTATATGTAGCTCTGCTACACGGAATGGCATAAAATTTACTTATAGCAGAGCTACATCTAGCAGAGCTATGTGTAGCTGACGGAGCTATATAAAGCTCATTTTTTAATGAATAATAAGACGAAATTGTCACAACCACATTTATTAAAACTTCGAGAAACTAGTTTCGGTTGTTACACCATTATCAATCTTAGGAAGTGATAGCCGCGAGCCGTAGCAGGTTTCTGTTTAATCAGATAGAGATAAGCTGCGTTCTCGCAGGACCTAACGGTGACCGATTAGATTGGCCAGCAAAAAATACACTTTTCTCTGCTGTAAAATCACTTCCCAGTGGTTCGGAACCCACCTAAAACTGTAGGTCCAACTCATCAATCACCATCATCCAACTCATTACCCACGCCCAGGTCTAAGACCTTTCACCCTAAAAAAAAGTCAAACTGTTTGAGATTGATAATGGTTTAAGAGCCGAAACTAGTATCTCACTATTTTTAATAAATGTGGTTGTAGCAACTTCGTCCTATTATTCATTATGAATATCTCCCACAATATCACCTTCACCACTACAAAGAAAGATAATAATCTCCCATGTTGATTGTTTGATAAATACATTATGTAAAACTGAGCCATTTCCTATTGGTATAACATTTTTTTTCAAAATATCGCATTTCAGGTTGAGAAGAACCTGAAAAGTTCTGCACATAGACTGAATAATTTTCTCTAAATTATTTCTAAAAATATATCAGTGCACCTGAAGGACTCTGCATTCTGTCTATTATAAAACTGAATTCCTTTGGATTATTTCTAAGAATATCTCAATTTATGTTGGAGAGGAACCTGAGGAGTTTTGAAATTGGCTGATTAGGGAACATATTTTATGTAATAGATAATAGAGGTGGAATAAATTATTGAAGGAAATTGAAATTCAGAATATTTGTTGCTTACGCGACAGCATAGGTCATTCGGTCGGGCCGCAAAGCTCTCATCATCATGAGACGTTGAAGAGCGGTTTTATTCTTCCACTCTTGGGGAAACTTTTCCTTCTCAGGGCACTCACTCTCAACAAACTTCTTCCAACGTTTTGATGAACTTTCAATGTCACGATCGAGATTTCTAGAATGATAAGATAAGACAAGATAATTTTTTATTGCAGAGGCTTCCGATGCCTTCAAGAGCATTAAAATTGTCACAAGCACAAGTCAATAGAACTCTTAGTTATAATATCACAGTCCAATATTTCTTATCTTAATATAGAATTTTATTAAGATAATATTCGCGACTCTAAACATAAACTATGAAATAGAATTAGTCAAGTTAGGTCCAAGAATAAAAGCCATTAAGCATATTTACAAATTTTTTTCAGCTCATGGAACTCCTCCAACTTATATAGCGGGTCATCTAATAAGAAAACTTTGAGCCTATGCTTAAAAATTGGATTACTTAGATTCTTGAAATTATGAGGAATTGAATTATATAGCTTTATATAAGACGAATATGAATGTTTTTTGTATGTCGACATAAACGTAACAGTGATTGGTGATTTATTACATAAACGTAACAAACAGATTGTTTCTGTTTCTAGTATTATAATCATGTACTGTAATACAAAACCCTGTTCAGTAAACATTTCCAAATTATGCTTTACATAAATCAGGCTCTGAAACATAAATATTGAAGGCAGTGTCAAAATTTTCAGCCGCTTGAAGCTCATCTTCATCTTCATCTTGAAGCTATCTCTACAGAACTACAGTGAACTCTTTTTGGAAGCCCAAGCATCCAACTCACAGCCTTTTCTGGACTTTGAACAGCCAATTTCTGTACTAGTAATGTTAGATAGACAAAACGGTTAATCTAAACAGGTGACACATCTTGAAAATAAATAGTGATTGCTAAAAAAATGTCATTTTGAGTTGTTTTTCTTTAAGGAAGCAACTCCTTGGCGATACCTGGTATTTTTACCTGTATTTATTTAATTAAAAATTTCACATTTCATACACAATCTATAAAAGAATACTGCGTAATATGATGAAGTGTTTGCATCGGTGTTACATTGACGGAATGCAATACACTGGAGAGGACAGTAGCTTGACACAATCCTGCAGCAGAGTGATTCCCTTGAATATGGATTTAAAAGTTTATTGCTACTTTCACTAATATATTATTGACTTGTTATCTGCAATTACCTGAACTCATCTTTGCTAGAAAGAGATCTAATACCACCCCAACTAGCATTCGAGAGGAAGTCAACTGGACTAGTCACGTGCGGAGTTAACGGAAATCTTAACAAGAAGTCTAGCTCTTGGGGTAAAATCTCCTCGTTCATTAAAAGAATCTGGAAATGCAACAGAAATTTTCATCAGATTATCACTTATGCGATAGAATAGATGATTACAATAGTAGACACAGTACAAGTAAGCAAGTAGTTCCATAGAGGAATTTTATTATTGATCATTGCCATTGTAAAATCCATTTGAAAAACTTCAAGTTTTACAATTCATCATAAATTTAAATTTTCCTTTGTTTTGTTATCAATGTGTTCCTCACTCTTCGTTTGTGTATTAAGCTCTTTGGACTAAAACATAGCGTTGAGTTCTGAAGAGTCACCTACAGTCGAATCGGCTATGGTACTATATACATACATTCATAAATACATACATCAATGTGTCATGACTGCTATTTGGGCTATGCCTGTTGCACTCAACTATGTTATTCTGAATAAATAAATCATTGTCATTTGTAGATTTCCGTGAACTTTCTATTTATTTTTTTTTATTTGCCAATACAATGAGAAAAAACATAAAAGAAACAAAATTCATTAATAAAAAACACTAAAATTGAATGTAAACTATAACTGGGAACAAAAGCACTAAATTGGCACCACTAGCAAAGCAAACTTGAGCGCTAGCAGTGAGTTCATGAAACTAATTCTTATTAGACAGTGAACAAATTAAAATAGTATTACACATTCATATCTACGCTAGAATGATTGATATTTCATACAAACAGTGTCACGTTTACACAATAGAAGTGGATCATTTGAAATATACATTTTTTTATTATCCATTCATCTATGATATGAATAATGGATTAGGTCATTTTACTATGTATAAATTGGCATAAATATACCTTATTTATGAATTAATTTCCTCTGATATTTTAATTGACGCTTGACACTAAATTTGTGAAATCAATATTAAAATATATGGGATTTGAGGGGCGTAAATTATATGGATTGTTTTTTATTTCAATTGAATGTATATTGCTATTGATAAATATTAGCAGTTACTGAGTTATAAAGAGCAGTTCACTCGGATACAGCCTGGGCCTGCAAAAGGCGGCTCTGATAAGATGTTTTTGTAAAGTGAATAATTTGTTCATATGTATATCAAAGGCACCACCCCATGCCTTGATGCCACAATGGAAAGAGAATGGGCATATGAATAATAAACCTTTCTCATTATTTGCAAATCTGCTACGGTACTTGATTTATTTTATAGAACTTATAAACAAGATATTCCTGGATTTCTTGTTCCATGACGAACTGCGTTGTTAATATTAAGATCTTAAGATTAAGTGAGTTATTATACTTATTCTTAACAAATATTTGACTGCATGTCGTTAAATTTCACATGAAAAGTTAATAAAACAAGATATTTTAACCTACTACACAAATACAGGTTTAGACTCTAAATGAACGTCCCATTTAATGTGATCATCCATCATTATGCCTAAATATTTAATGGACTTGACCTTTTCAATGGAAGTGCAATCGCAATCACTGTTAATAGAAGTGTAATTATCAGATAAGTTATGAAAGTGAATATGAAGTTTGAAAGTGTGCTGAGGCTGACCCCTTTCATTCAGTAGAAGAAAATGCCATGAATTTAGTGTTTTTTAAGGCTTATGGTAAGTACACGACTATCAAACCAGGATTTGGTAATCCTTAAACCATTATTAGCATTTTTATATAGCTAACGACATACCAGAGAAAACAAGAGCCGTGACATCGGAAAATGAATTATGTTGCGATTTGGTAATTCAATTTTAAGAGATCGTTAACACATATTAAGAAGAGTAACGGTGTAAGTACTGTCCCTTAGGGAAGATCAAACTCAGAAAGATTAACTACATTAGTTTTACCAATAATTGTTGAAGATTAGTTTCGATCTGACAGATAGCTCGCAAAGAGATCGTTTTCTGTGCCCCTTATGCCACATTTATACAATTAATGCAAAATAATTTTATAAGGGATGGATTCAAACGCTTTGGCCAAGTCTAGGAAAACTGATAAAAGTTTTACGGTTAAATATTAAATTATTGTTCACAATGTCAGCCAAATGAAGAACAGCATCAGTGTTAGACTTCCCAGATTGGAACCCATATTGATTTTCACTTATAAAACTTAATTTATTTAAAAATAATTATCAACCTCGATTTAATTATTTTTTCAAATATTTTGGCAAAATTACTTAATAGGTTTATTGGCCTATAATTATCAGGATTAGTGTGATCACCAGATTTATGTAAAGATACAACTATAACAAGACTTCTCAGAAATAATATTTTACCTAATAATAATGTTGTAATAACAGATTAGTGGATGAGCAGAAGCATGACTTCTCCTCTTCACAATATTTTTTATTTATTATTGACGATTCAATGTTGCTATGCCTTGCTTATATTATGTGCAACTAACTGAATAAATATGATTTGATTTGCATTGATGAACAATGCACATGCGCTCCCAGCCAACCACCCTCTGCGCCCCTTCTACAAAGGCGACCCCTCCCTGCGCCTAGTATTTCATCATATAATAATAATTCTGATGTACAAGCTTTCATTTTCTTAAGATACTAATCCTGTCAAAGTCCAATTGATCAATCAACTTAATTGAATGCAATTGTTATACAGTTCATAAGACAAAGGATTTTACCTGAAATGCCATCTGTGAGGAAAATATCAACTTGTCACATTCAAAGAGGCCTCTACTGGTGTACATGAAAACAAAGTATGTGATGCAGTCTATCAGATTAATGACTCGTTGCTGGACGTCTCCGGCTGGGGCGGGTTCGGCTTTTTCTATTGCATTTTGGAATACAACGCTGAAGGCCTGAAATTATTATTATTTTCAAGTAAAAGAGAGTAATTAAGTGTTGAAGATCCTGTTTCCACTGAATCTTGTTTCCACTAGTATAAATAATAAAAATTTGAAAACACTTTCAAGTGGAAATTGAGACTCACGTTATGACGTGACGGCCGTTTCAATCTGTTGTTAAGAGCATCGTCAGACGAACCACAGTACACTAATTTAAGGCATGAGTTTGAGGGTTATGGATGCTGGAAGAGTGAAGGGGTGGGAGGACGAGCGGGCGGTAAGTGAAATTGGAATTTTTTGTCAAAAATGGTGAGAAGAAGTTAAGTTGGTCATTTAAAATGTTGTCAGGTTGCTGCTTTGTGTTTATAAATTTTATATTGCTCTAAAACATTGAGTTTCTGGCTTTCGTGAGTGAAGTGAAGTGTGTCTAAATTAGTGTCAATGTCTGTATAACTGTTACCTGTTGAAATTATGTGTTAAACAAAAGTGGAATGTGTGTTTGGGTGTGTGATGGCTATTGAGTGTTCTTTGAATCTAATGGTGAATGTCCTGCCAGTTTGGCAGAATGTATGGGAGTTGTCATCCCGTTTGTTGTTGGTGTTGATGATTGGTTTTGTTGTTATTCTGTGCAGTAGCTTGTCTATTAGTGTGCGTTTGTAACCATTCTGTTGTGCTATGTAGTTTATAGTGTTCAATTCTTTGTTGTAGTCTTCTTGTGACATAGGAATGTTTGTTAACCGGTGTAGCATGTGTAAGGGTGATTAAGCATTGAAAAGAAAGAATTCTGTTCAATGCTGCTCCAATTCTTGTTAGTACCGTATTTGAAATAAGATAAGCATACATATCTTAACATAGAACATGTTCTATAACATAAAAGGCTGTTTTCCTAGCGACGTTTCGAAAATACCTAAAAACAGACCTCATGAATGTAATATCCGTTACCTCCAACCTAAAAACAAATATTGAGGAATGATTAAAAACTAAAACTTTTTCAATATACTGTATTTCAAGGGAGAATTATGAATTTCAATCTAAGAATAAAATGTACAACAAATCAATCCGAATTACATCTATTGCACATTTTCTCCACGTTCTTAAGTTGAACTATTTCATAGTAATTGCAATTTCTAGCATAAATTTCCTGTTTTTTCCAGTTCAAAGTATTTTGGCGAGTATTATTACTTCTTATTTTCTTATTACTCAAGATTATCTTTTTCTTGGCTTTATGCAAATCAAAAAAGCTGTGGTTATTTATTTCAGATAAAGCGTTTTTCCGAGTGTTTCTTCTGCATTTCTTGGTTGGATAACGCGGCCCCAAGAACATCGCATTTTTCTGCCTTTCAATCCGATAGTTCTGAATCATTCTATCAAAGTAGTTTCTCATAGATATTGCATTGCCAAATACGTAAGACGGCTTAGGCGAGGTACCATAATACACTGCATACTCATAAGCATCTGAGCTATGATTTTTAAATTTTTCTTCAGGTTTATTCGATATGTTGATCTGAAGATCATCAATAGTAGGTTTGTAACTGATTCTATTTCCTCTTCGTCCAAATTTACAATGATATTTTTCAAATTTCCTCATTTGATGTGCCTTTTTACAGCAAGGGACTGGGTTTATATTAAATTTCATCTTCAAATAGCAATATAGAAACAAGAAACCATACGAAATCAATAAATTTTGAACTATTATTGATAACATATCGATTATATTAAATACACATATTACAAGAATTCAGTTGGAAATATGCATAATGTGAAAATCATCTCAATAAAAACGTTTTAATTTCCAGTTCAATCTGATTTAAATGATAATTATTGATAAATAAAATTATAACTGTAACCATAGCAACTGAGGTAGGGGTAAAGGTATACAAATGAATGGTAACTTATTGAAACGTGTCGTTTTATGAGTAGCCTGAAATCTAAATAATTAAAAAATAAACAACTAAACTAATTAGTTTTCACCTTATGGAAAAGTCACTGGACTTGAAGCTCACCATCAGAAAGTTCCAAAAGTTTGAAGAAATATTGACGGAAGGAATCAACGTAAATAATAAAATTTAAACAAAATTCTAGGTGGACCACTACAATATTCTGCAATCTGTCACCAGTAAAACTACAGAACAGAATACTCCCAATGCAGCTCTGTCTTTAGACCACATCGAGCACTGTAGAGATTAATTCTGCTCATCAGCTTCAATAACGTAGAGATGCCTAAAAATCTTGTGTGTATACTCCTTGAACGGTAATCAGCAACAGAGTTATCTGTGCAAGCTGCTAGAAATGAATTATTAAGATTTGTCAAAGAAGAAAAATAAATAATTATGTGAGTTCTATTTAGATGATTTTGCAGTAATATGTAGGTCCACTTGTAGTCATGCAAAAAACACGTTATTACTTTTAATTTACTCATTTTCTTCTGCAAAAATAAAGTTTTTACAGCTGCATATTAACTTAATTTTATTTTTATTTGAAAGACAGTTACATTGAAGGCATACGGGATTAAACCCAACTTGCCATCTTGATACAACATTTAGTTTGTCCTCGCCAACGGTTTGACAGACACTTATAATTCCAGGCTGTGAATGCAGACAAGTCTGTATGTAATACTGAAGTAATACATTGTAGAAATCGCCAAGTTTGGGTACAAACAGTAAAAATAGCACACAGAAGAGCATATATAACATGTATTGAGCCAGTTACAATTACTGAAATTAAGTAAAGATTATTCAAGTTTATAGAGTGCTGTAGTGTTGATATGAAAAGTGGTAAGTGAAAACGGTAAGATTAAAAATATTGAGTCCAGATTTTTATAGACGTTCTGAATATTTCAATGAATGCTACTAGGAACATGAGATTTTGGGTTTGTGTGGAAATATAGCCCAATTTAATTAAATCGGAATATCTTCTTTCTTCTCTTTTTCATTTCTTTTGGTTTTCCTTGTCCTCTTTTTTCCTCTTCACCTTCTTGTCCATCTCCTTTTCTTTTTCCTCTCCTTCTTTCTCTTCTCCTCTTTCATCATCTTGTTCTTCCTTTTTTTCGCTTTCTCTTTTCCTCTCATCCCTCTTCCTCTTCTTCTTCTTCCCCTCCTCCTCCTCCTCCTCCTCCTCATCTTTTTCCTTCTTCTTCTATTCTTTTTTCCCTCTTGTATTCTACTTCATTTTACTCCTCATTCCCCTTCCTCTCCTCCTTCAACCACTTATTCTCCAGCACTAGAGTTTCATCAACGAAGGACAGCATGGAAAAGTTTATATAATAGATATTGCTTATTATTTTGCAATGAAATTAGTAAAGTGTAATGAACTGTATGAGTGGCGTACCTTAAGAGAAAATTGGTAGATAGGGTTGATGGTGTTCAGATCATTGAGGATGAAATAGAGGAGAGAGGCGCGTGCGGCAGCTGGCCGATAGTGCTCTCTTGCTTCATCGATCTTGGCTGATGTGATTTTTGCCTCCGCAACTTTCTGCTCAATTTCAGCCGCTGTACGCTTTGTAGTTTCCAGGTTCTCAACCAACGCTGTGTCTCCCAAAATGTTACCTTGAAAATATAATAATTAACATTGATTTACCATCTTCCATAATTTTTTATTTATTTATTTTCATTTTATTTAATGTAAAAAGGTAACTTATTGAAGTATTTTAAGCCTAGGTGATAGATGAAGTGATGTATTGCAAAGTTGGATGGAATGCATAATTCATGACAGCATAATGCACCATGCTATTAAACAGGGGCGAACTTTGTTGGAATAGATATCAAATTGGCAACAATTACTTAAAAATTTCAAGAAAATCGAAAATATTGGGTGAAATAACCATGATTTGTTTTGAATTATCTTGAGGCTGTACTAATACATTTGAACATTCGAAAAACAAATTATATCATTAAATAAGTGTCATCACATTTCAGATAATAAATGTGAATTCTGCTTTTTTAATTGATCGCGTTATTTATACACACATTTTTTTATAAATGAGAAATTTTGCTGCTCAAAATTGCCAAAATCACAATATGACTTGCAAATCTGAATTATACATATAGTGTTACCGGCGCTTTCTGAGCTCATTGTACAAGCAAAAATTATGAAAAAAGTTCATATGATCATAGGTCCGGAAATGCTTTGTTACCGAGTTATACAGAGTAAAAGATTTAGGCAAAAATTAGTGAAATGAAGACTTGCTGGAATCCTGGGAAGGTAAATAAAGAGACTAATTCAGTTAATCTTTATTGTTTTCAACCTGAAAAATTGAATACAACAGGCTAGGTATAGGGTAGCTCATCAATACTAATAAATATATAAATTAGTGAGTGTGCTGGAATAAAAAATTATCATCAGAATTATAGAAGAAAGATTCTCATAACAAACTGACCTCCGGCTGAAGATAGTCTAGATAATAAGTCATCTTCCAAAGTTTTAAGCATTATTTTGAAGTCATTTTGTTGTTTGGTCAGATCTGCCTGTGAAATAATAATTTGAATTCAGAAAATACAGTTTGTTTTTAGAATTTAAAATCACCTAGGCACAGGATGCAAGTACTCATTTTCGAATGGTTTTGCTAAGATTTTCTTTCTAGTAATTTGTTCGTTCAATATAGCCTACTATATTTAATAAAAATCTAAACATTTTTGAAAAGTCAAGGAATATTCATTTTTAACAAAGAATATATTTATTTCTAACAACATTATTCTATAATTTTTCTATCTATACGTACTAACTTTCTCACAGATACCGTGAGTCAATAGCGACAGTGGCTATAATAAACGTAACAGAGCAGCTTATCATTTAGCGGACATGAAATAGAAAGTAATTGAACAAAAACCTACTTAATGGTAAAAAGTACAGCAGCTTTAAAATTTCAGAAACGAATCATGAAAAACATAATCATTTGGCGAAGACCTACATATGTCAGCCAGTCTATAAGTCGAATAATTTGTATCCGAGTAAAGTTACCTTGAGTCACTTATTTGCCAAGAATTTTCACTGACTTCACAACGATTTTTTTCAATTTGCTAATAGTGGCTTTAGTAAAAATCCAAGACAAGTAAAAAAACTATTTTGTTTCATTATTCTATAATTTGGCAACAATAAATTCAATTGAAGAGTTCCTGATTACCTTTAATTCTTCAAGATCAGGTCTTTCAGCCTTGACAACTTCGGCCAGCAACTGATCTTCAAGTCCGTCTCTCGTTACAGTGAAATTGATAAGTGTCGTCTGTGCTTGCATTTCTGGCTTATAATGAGGGTTCGCTAGCTTTGTATGAAGAATCAAACGGAAGTTGGAATGGTATTCAACCTCTTTATCTCCGATTTTGATAGCTCTAAAACAAAAAAAAACCTTTTTTATTTAGAAATAGAAATTATAGAAAAATAATTACCTACGTTTAAAATAAAACTATAAAAGTTACTATAAACTTTTAAATATAGAAATTTCTATTACTAGAAATTTATGAATAAATAAAGGTAAGAGTTGTTGACATGAGAAAGATGGGGCTAAATGAGGAAGACGCTGGTGACCGGAATCGTTGGAGAGGCTGTGTTGATGAGGCCAAGTACCGACTGGGGTACGAGTGGCCACTACAGTAAGTAAGTAAGTAAGTAAGAGTTGTTGACACACATGCACACTTGAGAGAATAACGACTTTAAGTAAATTTTATAGTTGTGAATATCCATTTCCGTGAACTGCAGTATAACTATATAAGATAATTATGTGTTAACCTGCAGTGCAGAATTGACCTCTCTGTGTCGTAACGGACTCGTTGAGTCCTTCTTGAGTCGCAGACTAAGCGCCGAAGAAGAACCACATATTTCGAAACGCATCCGCCACGACTCAAAAAGGTCAGTTTTGCACAGAAAGTTAACAAATATGAATATAAATTTTATATTTTTGACCAAACGGAGTGAGTCTTTCCGAGATGCACGGAATTCTCTCTGTCTGTCTGTCACTCTGTCTCACGATTACAAACGAACGCCTAGGCCAATTGTTATGATTTTTCATATGGATTCCTTATTCCTAGACACAGCGATGTATATTTTATTTTTAAAATTCAATGTGGCGGCCGGTTTACGAGGTATAAAGCGAAATTGTATCATAATATGATGAGCTTCCATCTTATATACAGTTAACGGGGTAGGTACTGAATTTGTATCAAATATGAGCTTCCTTCTTATATACAGTTAATGGGGTAGGTACTTTTAGAATAGTGGATACATGATACTAAGTAGAGCATGAATAAGAGCATACATTTGGATCAAATGATTTACCCACTCTTAACTGTGCTGTATTCAAGCGATAACGTGACCGGCTTTTAATTACATTATAAGTTATTCTATCACAAATGTCTTAATAAATCTATTTTAATTATTTATAAATCTCAAGTTATTCTTTTAATTAGACTTAAATAGACTTAATCAATTTTTAGTATAAAGATAATCCAAACATTTTTTTAGATCAGACAATATTGTGATTAAAAAATATACAGCTAAAAAGAAGTACCAGACAGTATATTATGTTGATCATCACATGTGAAAAAAATATATAATTTTAGTTGGTGAAAATCGGGAATGAAAGATGGATGAGAAAAAAAAAATTCATCATTTTTATGAATAATTTATGTTCTTTTATGATTGGAGATTGATTGATATTAAAAGCTGCTAAAAATGCATTAGAACCCTTTATTAGGGGTGATTTCTAGGAGGCGTCAAAAACTTTATTGATTTTTAAAGTTTCTGTCATAAATAAAAAGATTAAGCAATTAAAATTGAGTCAAAAAGGCTCTTCAACTTTTTTCGAAAATGTCATCCCCTTTTGAGTGAGAGTTGAGCGAGTGAGGTCTACTGTTCACAGAATTACTAGTTATTGCAAAGTACAAAAAGGTCCGGGACTATCTGCAGTCTGATGCTACTGCGTGGGTTATAAGGCAATTGATGAGATAAAATAATTATGCCGAACACTGCACGGGAATGGCATCTGCGCATGATTAGAAGTTACCAGTCAGACAGAGATGAGTGCCATATGAATAAAATTCGTTGTATCGTAAAAAAATAGCGCTGATGTTATACAGTAAACAACATTACATTTTTTTATTCAAAATCAGTTCCTTCAATACTATTTATGATTTTTGATTGATGTATTTTGATACTCAATTTTCACCAATATAGTTAATATTGACAATAAAGGATAGAGAATAAATTATGACCAATTCCACTACTATGAAAGCAATGCCACTACTGACTTGCAAGAAAGATACTCACTTTCCTTTCTTTATGAGATTCCTGCCAAGAAGTGGATCCAGTACTGGGTCGAGATTCTCAGCTATATTTTCTAATAAAACAATCGCCCCACGACCCAAGCTTTGTTCCAATGTTTCCATTGCTGTTCTCTGACCCAACCGGATAACCACTAAATTATCTCCATATTTCTGTTTTATCCATTTAACGCCTTGTAGCTATCGAAAATGGAAAACGTTAATAATTGCATTGAAACACAAATCAATCAGTAAAAAGATCTATTAAAAATGGATTAGAATTAAATAGAATATTTTTCTTCCAGTCACTCATAGAATTAAACATACCGTACATAGAATAATATATAATACATGGCGTAAAGAATGGAATAAAGGTCACAGGAACGTAAAATATTAGGAAGTAAAATGAAAATCGCAATAATTTCAACTCATTGGGGAAAAACATAAATGCAAAACAAAAGAACTTTTAAATGAAAATGATTGCTCACAAACTAATCTAGGGTGTCTCACTAGATAGTTTTTTTTATTAAGTCCTTCCTTGAAGAAACTGTACAAGATTCCACTTTAGAACACAGCGTTGTGGTGTGCCCAGGACTTCTGTCAGCAGTTCACAAGATCGCTAGAACATTGACAAGAGTGTCTTGTTTCTCATCGAAGCTATTCTCAAGCTAGTTCACATCTAATAAGACACAAAAACATGATACAGAAATTCCGCTTGCCCAAGCTGGCTTCAGGTTTTGGTAGGAGTTGGATGACACAGGTCTGGAAAATGAATTTAAAAATCCATGAGAATAATACAATTGAATATCTTATAAAAAGCGAATGAAAACCAAATAATGACTGGCAGTCTTTAAATAAGGGGTAATCAATAGAAAACCAGGTTCAACACAATTTCAAAATAAAAATCACTATTTTAATAATAGTAATAAAGTGGTAAACATTATTTAAATAAATAGAATTTTATTGGAATTAAATTAAGAGAGCAACGTTGAACAATTGGAAAATGCAGCAAAATCTTCAATAAATAGCAGCAAGATAAAACTATACACCATAAACACATCATAAAAGTCGATAAATCTGAATTTCAATAATTGTTTTGGTTTGCTAACCCACGTGCTCGCGATCAAATGCATTAAAAATGCAAGCGCGAATGTTTACCCCCATTGGCGTAACACAGTTTGAACAATTCTAAAATAGGAAAAAGACTCACCTGTGGATCAATCATAAGAGGCCAACGATCTGAATTGCTAAGTATTGTTGCATTTTCGGTGGACATTCGATCACTGGGGAGGCCTTCGTTGTTCCAGATGGCGATTTGAGCATCATCAGTTAGCAATGTCATTGGATCGAGACCTTCGGTTATAGGAATAGAAGGCTGGAAAATGAATAATTAGTTTCAATATTGAAACAATGAGAGGTGCGAGAAATTTTCTTACAAATAAAGTGCTGTCCCGCTGTTCACTGAAAAACTACCCAATTTTGACCTATTGGCATACGCTAAATAGATGTCAGAATAATCAGTAGGGAATAATTAATTGTAGGCCAGTGATAGCCGCGAGCCGTAGCAGGTATCTGTTCAATCAGATAGAGATAAGCTGCGTTCTCGTAGGTCCTGTTTGTAACGGAGACCAATTTGATTGGCCAGCAAAAAAGACACTGTTCTCTGCTGTAAAATCACTTCCCTGTGTTTCGGAACCCACCTAAAACGGTAGGTCCAACTCATCAATCACCATCATCCAACTAATTACCCACGCACAGGTCTCAGACCTATGTGGGCTTCATCCTAAAAAAAATCAGGACAAACCACATATTAATAATTTACTCAGTCTGTGATTCATCATAGCTCAGTATTGCCAAGATAGTGAAAAAAAAGTTATTGGATTTCTTGTTTCACAACGATCAGCGTTGTTAATATCAACTTTTTATTGTAAATTTAACGACTTGCTGTCAATTTTATTTGTGAGTAAATAATATTTGTACTCACTTTTGGCCAAACGTTTTCGAGTGATGGGAGACTCATCTTCAAGGCGTCCTAGATCAGTCCGATCTAGGTGCCGACAAACTACTTATGCATCGGTCCGATCTAGGACGCCTTGAAGATGAGTCTTCCATCACTCGAAAACGTTTGGCCAAAAGTGAGTACAAATATAAGTTATTTATTAACTTTTCATGTGAAATTTAACGACTTGCAGTCAAATATTTGTTAAGAATAAGTATAACTCACTTAATCTGGTCGAGCGCTTTCGAATCTATGAGATCCATCTTCAGAGGCGTGGGTTCATCTTCAGAGGAACCCACGCCTCTGAAGATGGATCTCATAGATTCGAAAGCGCTCGGCCAGATTAAGTGAGTTATACTTATTCTTAACAAATATTTGACTGCAAGTAGTTAAATTTCACATGAAAAGTTAATATTAACAACGCAGTTCGTCATGGAACAAGAAATCCAGGAATTATTTATTTACAACTAGCTGGCCCGACGCGCGTTGCTGCGTTCTCATAAAAAATTCTTGATTTTATTATTTGTCACCTCCCACTGAGGTTACATTTCAAATTTCAACCTTCTAGGACTTAGGGAAGAAGTTAGTCCTAGGGTTCTTCCAGCTGATCAGAGAGACCTTCGTTGTTTTCTTACACAGTAAGACCTTACTCACCACCTCTCAATGAACATTTCAAATTTAAACCTTCCACGACTATTAGGATAGAAGCTAGGTTTTTTATTTTATTATTCGCCATCTCCTACTGAGAATACATTTAAAATTTCTAGCTGCATTGGTTAACAGATGTCATCAACCCGGCATAATTACATTTCATCATACCCAGTCATATGTTTCTTACATACTGCAAGGCTCCGAGTGCACGGTATCCTACATGCAAAGTTTTTGCGTTCCAGACAGCGTAAATAACGCCGTAAATAACAGTTTTTAATCATAAGGCAGGCCGCTAAGGGGCGGCCTGCCTTATGATTAAAAACTGTTGACTTCCATCAGCTGTTCCTTTAAGCTGTTTGGCCGGCACGTTCAGTAGGTTAGGTGAATGATGATTTGCAAAATACAGAAACAGCTTGTCCATCGAAACAGCGTGTACAGCAGATCGAAAAATTTCAAATTATTTTCCATATGATTAAAAGATCCCAGTAAGCTAGCTAGCCATGTACCCGTGCTTTGCATAGGCAAAACTTTAACCCCCTAAAAACACCCCTAAATTTGCGAATTTTGAAAAATCCTTTCTTATTGCACGATGAAATCCTATAATGATTGTTCATACGAAATTTCAAGTTCATAGGCCTAGTAGTTTTGGCTCTGCGTTGATGAGTGAGTCAGGGTATCATCCTTTTATAGATAGAGATTAAAATTGACTGCGTCATTAAATGTGCAATAAAAAGTTAATGTGAAAGAAGATTAATTCAGCCCACAATAAAACCTAATATATCGTCGGTTTCAACCGTTTCTGATAAATTCAGTAAATTTTTATACTTGGAACCGGATTTTGAAATAAATGGGTGAGGGAAGAAGAATCTGCTGTAAAATGATTATTTCTACGATTTGAAAAAATATATTATTCACGAGCAGATAACAAGGACAGTCTTATATTGTTTATAATTTCTTGGTGATGATGAATTTATTACAGTATTAAAACGATTTTTCAATTTTAGTAACATAGTTTCCAAATTAAGTACATGTAGTAAACATAGTAACAACCTTTTCAAATTGAAAAAACAAAAAAGGTAGTAATATTGTAATGAATTAATATTAATGGGCCTACTACCGTGTAACATGAATAAGGTGAATTAAATGTCCTTTTTGTATACTCTCCGGTATTAAAGACAGCAAATTTGACATAATTCGCATTTTAAATAAATTTGAATGGTGAAATTTGATAAATTATGTGAATTGCAAAAGCCCGAAATGATCGAGCATTTTACCAGAATTTATCGCCTTCACTTATATTAAAAATAAAACTGTTAATACCTTTCAATTTCACTTATTCAATTGAGCACTGGTCCGGTTTTGTGGCCTGATTTTTATTATGGAGTTCCACAATACAATATTTAAAATCTACTGATAAGTTCACTTATATTTTTGATGAATGAAGATATAAAGCCCTTGAGAACTGAAGGATCTGTCAGAATTTAAAAATCAGTCTAAATTAAATAAATAAAGGCTTGTCTAAATGGAGACGCTTTGTCATAAGCCACTCTCATACAGCAATCTAGAATCTTCCTACACAATTATTACTCGTAACAAGGATTGTGACCGCACACTGGGAGAGCGATCTCTATGACAATTACTTGAAGACAAATGTTTAGACTTTTAAATATTTCTAGATTCAATTAGGGTCTGGGAAGAGTAGGAAATGCTATACCGGTATTATGCTGTGCTGTTTCCTAGGCCTAATCATTGCAATAATTGAGAAATATTCAGTAATAATCATCAAAAACATTATTTCCTACGGTTTAGAATAATGAATACCACAACTTACTTCTATAGATTTCAGAAAAGGAAGCCACATCTTATTCATAAGGTCTAGTCGATATTGTTTCGTAAAACAGCCGACATAAGAAATAAATGCAGTTATTAGAAGTACATCTCCAGGTAACGTGGTTCCTTGCTGCATCAAACTAAAGTGAAAAAATAGAAAATTACAGAGTTAGATTCAATTGCAGAAGTAAAAAATATATTCATAAGTTTAGATTGAATTGATTTTTTCAAATTTTGAGTAATGAATGTTTTGACTACAAAGTTCCATGTATAAAATAATAGCTCTTCAACAAAAAGAAAAACACAGCATTCAGTGAAGTATAAAGCTGAAATATTATTTAAAATTGAAATTTTACTTTGATGTTTTTGGCATTCAATAAAGTATAAAGCTGAAATATTACTTGAAATTGGAAAATTACAGAGTTAGATTCAATTGCAGAAGTAAAAATATATTCATAAGTTTAGATTGGATTGTTTCAAATTTTGAGTAATGAATGTTTTGACTACAAAGTTGCATGTATAAAATACTAGCTCTTCAACAAAAAGAAAAACACAGCATTCAGTGATGTATAAAGCTGAAATATTATTTAAAATTGAAATTTTACTTTGAAGTTTTTGGCATTCAATAAAGTATAAAGCTGAAATATTATTCCTGGATTTCTTCTTCCATGACGAACTGCGTTGTTAATATTAACTTTTCATGTGAAATTTAACGACTTGCAGTCAAAGTACTCGGCCAGATTAAGTGAGTTATTATACTTATTCTTAAAAATATTTGACTGCAAGTCGTTAAATTTCACATGAAAAGTTAACTGAAATATTACTTGAAATTGGACTTTTACTTTGAAGTTTTTGACAAATAGCTTCTATTAAGTTTATTGAAAATCAAACAAAATACAGTAAAATAAGAGGTCCAAGAAATAGAATGCCGTACCAGTTACACTCAAGCTGTTCGACTTGTTCAACTTTCAAAAATGGTTTTCTGTGTAAGTTTCAATGCTTTCTAACTGTTATAAAATCAAAGTTTATAATGTGAAGGGCAATGCCCAGGCTATGGGCTACAGTTAAGTTGTTTAATCACAAGAAAATAAAAGACCTGACGAAATAGTGGATCTCCATTACATTGTTTTTGTTGTTTCTATTAGTGTTTTTTGCTCATCATTTGAGTTACGGTTAGGTTTGTAATATTTCATATAGATTGTGTCTATACGTGCATATAATAAAGCAGTAAGCAAGGCTATGAGCAAGTTGCTCGCCAAGTATCTCAACAAATACAAATTGATTAAGTTTTTTATACAATTGTTTGGCCACATAATTATGACCATTCTTATAGTCAATTTCCTTAATTCACTTCCGTGATTTTCTTATTTACTTTGAATCTCCTTTCTTTCATTCTTCCAGTAAAATTCTATTATCTCCAATTATCTTTTTCATTATTATATTATGTGGAGGTTTTTCAACGGATAAATACTTTCAAATATTAATTAAAACAATACTTTTTACAATTTCAATATGATGTAAGATTCCAGTTTATTGTTGATCTCATATTTTCTCCCACCTTATTCGGGTGCCAGTCTATGAGTCTAATGTAGTAAATAATTAATGAATCATTACGCATCAACGTCAAAAGCAATAACGAATAAGAGTGAACTTACTTGGCAACAGATTCGGCCCAGCGTACATTTTCAGAGCTCAATCCACCGACAAGACGATTGGCCAACTGAATTGTGCGATTGGTGGCATCTGCTTCTTCCTGGCAGCGCAATTTCTCGGAAGTTGCTTGCTCAAAATCCGCTGTCAGTTTTGCAAGCTGTTCTTCCAGAGACTGAAAATCACAAGAAACAATAGAATTGTATACATTAGAAAATATTAAATTTAGAAAAGAATATCAACTACTCCCATACACCTCAATTAAACCGGAAATAACACTTGGAAGATATCTTAATATATGACAAAAATCTAGATACATATTTTTCCTGTTTGATACAGTCTAAGTAAAAATTGAAATTGAAATATTTATTGTTCCTTTACAAATACAGCAAATACAAAACATCCTAGCAGTACAATAATTGAATATTTGAAATTAAAAATTTTATTACGAGTACAAATTATAAGAAATCATAGCATTAATTCAAGATTGGAATGCCCTGGTTAAATGTACAATTATAACATTAAAATAAAAAATAATAATAAAGTATAGAATTACAATAATATAAGCAGAGTATTCCAAAACAACAGGGGCATTGTTTTTGAAAATTAATTCCTTATTATTTTTGAATAGATTAATTTTCTCCATGAACTCCTACAACAGTAATCTTATGATACATCTTTCTCATTTAAAAATACAATGGCTTCAGCAAAATTAATTAGCTAATTGATTCATCTCAATTGGACAATTTCTTCTTTTTTTTAATCATTTATTCCTCATAGAAAAAACATTATAAAATACAATACAAGAAAATAAACATAAACACTGTCATATAAAAAAAACAACTAAAAATGTAGGAATTACTCCCCCAAAAGAGCAAGCTCGAGCTTGGGGAAGGGCCCACCTTACTATGGCGGGCTACAGTGAATAATACATAAATTTTTATCCTTCTAATTAACACTGAACTTGAAGAGTAATAAAATACAAATAATAATTAACTAAAAATTATTTCATATAAGTAAAGAATACATAACCATTCAAATTAAGAATAAGCATTCAATGTACATAAAGAAAAAAACACTTGTATATCCATAACTAACAAAATAGTAAAGACTAACAAGCGAAACAAGAGTAACAGAACAAAAAAACTACTTACAAGATATGTGACATTGATGGAACAGACCCACATGAGATTACATTATTATTTAAGAGCACTCCAGAACCGCATGACCATATCCCAATTCTGAGGGTCAACCAGAAAGTTTTTTAAATGTAAACCAAAATTTTTTGTCCCACTAAATCTCTCACATCATTAGAAATTTTGTTATAAAATAATGGTGCCAGATAGATAAAGCTACGCTGCCCAGCGGTTGTTGATAAGCTGGGCACAGTTACCATGCCTGACTCCTCCTGTCTTGTGATTGTAGTTCTATTTATAAATTGAAAAAGTGAAAATTTCTTATAATACAATATGATATGTTTAAGGTATAAATGACGAATTGGTAAAACTGAGAATTCTAAAAAAACTGATTTTGTAGGGTGAATTCTATTTTTCCTTAATATCACTTTCAAAATTGTGTTTTGGACCGTTTGAACTATAAGACGGCATTTGTCTTGTACAAGTTCTTCAAAACATAATTGGAAGTACTGTCCCAACAAGACTAAAGGTAGTGCTTAAGAATTTGGGTGGTTAAAATAGACATGTGGTTTGAAATCTAATAAGGTGAGATGACAGCATGAGTTCATAGGCACTTTCTATTCAAGACCTCCAAATTATTAATGAATTTCATGAATAGAATACACAAAAGAAATAGAAAGACAAATGAATTACATAGGCCTACTGTACATTACATATCATATTATATTTATTGAGGTCTCTTAATTTGGAAATTGTATTGAATTGATGACAGAAGAGCCGTAAACGTATCATTCATTATGTTTGAATACGCTACCGTATTTTACTAAAGAAGAAAGGTTTTTTACTTACCGTTACTTTACGTTTGATGACAGTGAGCCTTTCTTGTGCCTGAGCTAAGTCTGCATTAGCTTGTGCTAATGCTTTTCGTTTCGGTTCCACGTCACAGAATACTTCGTAGAATTTGATAATATTGATTACCCAAGCACACAATCCTGGAAAAATAAAGGTATTCTCTCAAATAATAATAATAATAATAATAATTATTATTATTATTATTATTATTACATTAAACAAACTCCGCCATGCCGGTCACAAGCCCGGGGCCCTATCTAGGGAAGGAGGAGCGGGAGGAGATACACCTCGTTAAAAATCCGGGGTCCATCTGGCTCCGGATGGTAGCACCCTGAAAGGGCCCCTGCCCAGGGTCACAGGTGAAAACCGGTCAACGGTCTCGAAGGCGGATGAGAAGTAATCCCAACGGCGGAGAGGGCGGATGAGCCTAATTTTAACCCAAATTAAATCCAGGGTAGGTTACACTCTGAAAGCTGTGGTGGAAGCAAGTGCCTAGGAGATGGCAACTCTAAAAAAAGGACCCTGGTCCTCCAGGTTGGGGGTTGAGCGTCGGGCCAACAACCCACCTTGCAAAAACGCACTCGTTCAGAAACATCAACACAATGCCTCGGAAATCGGACAGGATACACGGAAAAAACCTAGGACACCCCTGAAAAATTTGAGATTTGGAACATGGAACGTTAGGACGCTAGCCTCACCCAACGCTATAGACATACTGACAGATGAGCTAAATAGGTACAAAATGGACATTGTTGCACTGCAAGAAACGAGATGGCCCCTAGCAGGAAAATTAAACACAAAACAATATGTAATCTACTATAGTGGAAATGATGGTGGACGTTACCAGAGAGGAGTGGGCTTTGCAATAAGTAGGAAAATACAAAATGCTGTGATACATTTTGAAGCCAAAGACGAAAGATTGTGTACAGTTAGAATTAAGGGTAGATTTAAGAATGTATCGATTGTAAGCTTCTATGCTCCAACGGAGGATGAATTGAATTGAATGACTGCCTTTATTTTATCCTAGAGAGCGGAGTTAAGGCGCAGCCGGCCCTCCCTTACACTCAACTCTCGAAGCAGAAGACGGAGAAAAGGATTTATGCTACGAAAGACTGGAGGAAGTTACCAAGAGGTTACCAAAATATGATGTGAAGATACTGTTGGGGGATGCGAACGCCAAAATTGGAAGAGAAGATATGTGGAAACCAGTTGCTGGTAAAGAAAGTTTACATGAAGAAAGCAATGACAATGGTACTAGTAGACTTCTGAGCCTAGCAGAAGCAGCTAATTTTAATGTTATGAGCACTTTTTTCCCAAGAAAAAATATTCATAAGATGACATGGACGTCCCCAAATGGAGAAACTAGAAATCAAATTGATCATGTTTTAATTGACATCAGACACAAATCGCATGTAACTAACGTTCGCAGCATACGAAATGCAGAAGAATTTGTACTGGAAAAACAACCAAACAAGAAAAACCTTTGGCAATAGATGCAGAAAGGCTTAAAAACCCATCAATCGCTCAAGAGTTTAGATTAAAACTATCCAACCGCTTTGAGGCACTAAAAGAAGAAAATGAGAGACTACAGATAGACACAGAAACTGGAAGTATTGAAAGACAATGGGATGCCCTAAAGAGGACTGTACAACAGTGTGCTTTGGAAGCATGTGGAAGAAGAGAAAACAAGAGGAAGAATCCATGGTTTGACGAAGAGTGCATGGATAGCATTGACAAGAGAAGGAAATCGAAAGAGGAGTGGTCAAATAATAATACTGAAGAAAACAGAATTGGATATCATGTACGGGTAAGAGAGACATCAAAAATTATACGTAAGAAAAAACGTGACTGGATGAAAGGCCTAATACTCAAGGCCGAACAGGACAGAACAGCAAACAATGCAAGAGAATTCTACCGCTCAGTAAGGTTTTTTAAGAAGGGTTTCAGTCCTAATGCTTTTGGTGTAAAGAACAAAGAAGGAGGAATTATTATTAAAGAAGAAGAATGCCTAAAACGCTGGCGAGAATATTTTTCTGAACTATTAAATGGCGAAACGAGAGACGTTGAAGAGGAAAACATACAATTCTTGAATGTACAGCCGCTTGTACCCAACCCTTCAATAAATGAAATAAAAGATGCCATTAAAGGTCTTAAAAACAACAAAGCGCCGGGAGAGGATGGTATAACAGCTGAAATACTAAAGCATGGAGGAGAGTGTGTAATTGAACAAATGCATAAGCTAGTCTTACAGATATGGAGGTTAGAAAAGATACCCAAAGAATGGCAAGAGGCAATAATCATACCAATTCACAAGAAAGGCGATAAGTTGGATTGCAACAATTACAGAGGAATATCCCTACAGAATATTACCTACAAAGTATTATCCAGAATAATTCTTAAAAGATTGGAAGAGTATACAAGCACAATCATACAAGAGAATCAAGCCGGGTTTGTGAGAGGTCGATCCACAACCGATCAAGTCTACATCTTGAAGGAATCGATAGCAAAATACTGGGAGTTTAACCAGGTTTTCTACTGTCTGTTTGTAGATTTCTCAAAAGCGTATGATAGCTTGATCAGAGACAAGATTTGGGGAAAATGGAGAGTTTTGGGATACCAAGTAAATTAATACGGCTAGCTAAGCTTAGTACTCTACACTCAAGATGCAAGGTAAAAGTAAATGGGAAAACCACAAGTAGTTTTGAAGTTAATACTGGAGTACGGCAAGGAGATGGAGTGTCGCCAACATTATTTAACATAGCCATTGAAGAAGCGCTGCAAAGAGTCAAAAGCACAAATGAAGGAATTAAGATTGGGGTAAATATAAATATCCTTGCTTTTGCAGATGACATTGTTGTAATAGCTGAGAAAGAGGAAGACTTGGTATACTTGACAAATATTTTGATTGAAGAAACTGAATATGTAGGACTAAAAATAAATGAAAATAAAACCAAATTTATGCAGATAAGTAGAGATCAAAATATAAACGGACACCATAATCAAGTTTTAAAAGTAAGAAACTATAATTTTGAAAAGGCAGAAACTTTCACATACCTGGGAGTGACACTCACGAACAACAACTCAGAAGAACTGGAAGTGACTAACAGAATAAGATCGGCAAATAAAAGCTTTTATGCATGCAATAAGTTGCTTAGCTCAAGACTCCTCTCACATATACATCAAAACTAAGACTATACAAAACCATCATTAGACCAGTACTGCTATATGCTTCAGAAACATGGATACTGAATAAAAAAGAAGAAAAAAAGATCCTTGTTTTTGAAAACAAGGTACTTGGAAAAATCTTTGGTCCAACACTAGAGAATGGAGTTTGGAGGATAAAACACAACTGTGAAATACGCCAGCTATTCAAGGAACCAGACATAGTGGGTGAGATTAAAAGCAGAAGGTTACGGTGGACGGGACATGTTTTGAGGAGGGAAGGGGACTCACTAACAAACAGTGTACTGAGGAACAATCCCATAGGAAGGAGACCAGCTGGAAGACCTAAAACAAGATGGTGGGACCAGGCCCCGAAAGACATGAGAAAGATGGGGCTAAATGAGGAAGACGCTGGTGACCGGAATCGTTGGAGAGGCTGTGTTGATGAGGCCAAGTACCGACTGGGGTACGAGTGGCCACTACAGTAAGTAAGTAAGTAAGTATTACATTAGACATTTATCAGATTGTGAATTCCTGCAAAAACAAAGAGACAAAATGAAAGTTGATTTATCGAGTAAAGTGAAATTAAAAAGAGACAAAGTCAAACGATCGAAATTGACTAGTAAAGCCCACAAATATTACTTATTCCACTAATTGCTACAATCTCTGTATTTACAGTACAGTGGACGCTTTATCAGTTTAAGTGTATTGATGAATGTATATTTTATAAAATGAGTATGTACCTAAATAATGGCAATAATAACTGAAATTAGGCTAATAGTCTTTAATAGTCCTCCGATGGTTATGTAAGCATGCCTATAGTAGCAATAAGAATATTTTAATAGTATAATTTACTTGTATTTTAGTCTTGATAAATGAATACATAAATAAGATATTAAAAAAAACTAAAATCAGCCGGCTAAAAGTCTTCAATGGTTCTCATGAAGAGAGAGCACTAAATGAAGAACAAACGTGTATAATATTACTGTATTTAATTCAATAAACCTACGCTATTTTTGAAGATAAAAAAATAGTAATAAAGTTTGACCAGACTGGTTCAGGTCTGGAGTCAGAGTTATCGTGTCGCATTTGAATAAGTGCAGGACCTCTGAAATGACAGACCGAATATTTTTAGGTAGCCGGGATCAGCAGGCTTAACGTGTCCTATTACTTTGGAGACAATCAATCCTGAATTACTATTGGCAGCAAAATCTACTTCCAACCAAGCAATTATCTTGTAATTTCACATCTACCTAATAGCAGATGGAAGTAGAACTGGAATAGAATTTGATAAACATTAAATTGCTGACCTGCTGCAGCTGCTGATTTGCTCCGAACAAATTCTGGTTCAAATTCGGAATCTTTAAGGTACGGCTGTATAGCTTTGATGATCTCTGGATGAATGTTTTCTTTATCATATGTGATCAGAGCGTCCAAGAAGCCGTCGACTTTTGCCATCATGATCTGAAAAAATAAATAAAAGCATAGTAGTTGGTCAAGAAAAAAACATTCATAGTTTTTGACCTAGCATGGACGTTACTATTCCATAATAGAATGGAAACAATGCAATGTTTAATAAGACTAAAGTTCCATAGACAGGATAAGAAGCAACAACTATCAATTGAGTATTTTGGGACAAATAGCTTGTTTTTCAGTATGATTTTCAGATAACGAAATAAGTTATAATCTATGTATCTAATATCTATACAATTTATAATCTATCTAAAGGAAAATCTCAACTGCAAACATTTTAAATTATTTACATTATTTCCAAATCTTTAATACTGATGATTGCATTAAACACGCTCAAAGTATCTGAGATAAGTACCGTGTAGATCAGTAACCCCAGTAGATATGTATTGTACTTTCTTATCAAGATATGCATTCCGAGCACATATTTTTCAACCTAGAGAAATTCGTGAGATATGCCAAAGAGAAACCAATAAACGCTGAAGACAAAAGAGAAATGAATTGGAGGACTATGATTGATTGATTGAGAAACAAGTAATGAGAGATTGACAAATGTGAAAGAGTTCATAATCAAAAAGCGGGGGCTCAGATGATATTTATAATACAATGAAAACAAAAAAATGCTCTTACTTTAGCCGATTTCCAACTTCGATCTTTTGGTATTTTACCGTTCGGTGCAAGAAGAACCATAACAGCAGCAGTTACATTTGTAACCACACCAGGTGGAGATCCAAACGATTTCAGTTCCGTAAGGTTCGCTTTGTTCAGAGTATTCAAGGCTTCCTGTCAAAAAATTTACCAATATAGTAACTAGATAGCACATTAAATGGATTTCAAGATTAAAATAAATGCATTTCATTAGATAATATCACTAAATAAATCGAATTGTTTTTTCTTAAACAGTAGTTCAAAATAGAATATGACCATATTCAATCTTTAGAAAAGAGTGGCATAATTAATTAAATCCCAAACTGAAGTTATTTAATTTACTAGGCTTCAAATAGTAGATGGTGATTTATTGAGTTGATTACTCAGAAATTTCTAAGAAAAATAAATTGCATGCTATTCATCACAACTCATGATAACTGGAATTCATCCCAAGCTTTGAATTTGTTTATAACAATACAAATAATTTCAATATTTTTAAGATTTGATGAAATTCATGAAGTACCTATCTTACCATATTAAACATAGGTACTGTTGTGGAAATGGACAGAAAGAACAGTGATTTTCGGTGTTATCTGCTGTGTCGATATTAACTTCCGTTTATCATGAAGCAGCTTATTGAACTATCCCCGCACCCTCTTTACCTTGCAGTTCATCATTAGAATGTTTCATTAGAACTGAATGTATTATCTGTTTATTTGGAATTCCATGGAACAATTTGGAATAATCTCCATCTTTCTAATTAAAATAAAACTTATTTAAAGCGAGCGCTTAGGTGAACGTTAGTTCAGTTGTGATTCGATCATTAAATCAATAAGTGGCAAATTTAGAGTGACAGTGACAGTCTCTGCTCATACAAACCGTATTACCAGAGAACGCGATTACAAACTGTGGTATTGACGTTTGTTATTAATGTGTTAATCGCAGTATATTGTGACCGATTATTATTCAGGCTTACTTGACAGTTTATACAGTGACTCGTAAGTGCTTGTAGAGTTTCAACGGTTATGTATTAGACGCTTCTTCTTGAATTATTGAACAGGTATTATTTAATATAATATCGGACTTTTGACATTAATATTTAGTGATTGATTTTTGAACAGTAGTATAGGAAAATCTTTATTAGCTGAACATTATCGATTTATCTGTTCTGATTGCTCTATTTTGTGTAAGATATAACTGATCAGTGCGTGTTGTGGATTATTTGTGTAAATAAAGTGCGAGTGATATATTTAAGTGTCGCCAACGTTATTTTAGAGATAGAACCCGTAACAATACAAGTTTCCCAAACAACACTAGATCATAAATTATTCAAAATGTAATAAATAGACATTCTCTAACCTGAGCTGCAATAAGTGCTGGTTCAGCTTTCAATAGATCCAGTTCACAATCCTGTTGCTTTTTACTGACTTCTTGAGCAATCAAAGCCACTTTCTTTTCTTCCCCATCAGCTATAAAATTGATTTTAAATGTTCAATTATCATACATGTATTATAATACAAGGCTCAAATGTTATTATTCTAACATGCTTTTCATGCATGGCAATGATGTGACAGAATAGTATGGGAAAAACTACTTATGGAGTCTGCCACTGAAAACAGTATGAAGAGTTAATTGTTTTTGTGGAAATTATCAAGGCGAGGAACTCGATACTCGTCATTAGATGTATTTATTTGGTTTTATGTAACTGTACAGAATATAGTAACTCTATCTATGGTACGGTAACAGGCATATGATGTTGGCAATATGTTAATACTTTTTGGTCTGACTACTCCATGTCTGGAATATTCAAGGCGCAATTTAAAAAAATCAGATCAATATTCAGGAAATTAATAATGGAGACTGCTGTGTGAAACAATAATTATTGTCTAGAATTTCAGTAGAAGAGTAATGGCATAGTGTTAAATACATAAGCGTGTATTTTTATTTGTGAGAATAGATAGATAGATAGATAGATTTTATTGTCAATTGTCACAAGGCTTTCGCCTATTGTAACATACAGTTTACAATTTTTTTTGGATAGGCATAATATTAGAAACAAGAATAATTACCAGCAACATAAAAAATTAGATGTTTTATATTTTGAAATCATGTGATCTTACTGTCTTATAAAGGATTCTAAGTCACTAATGTTACATTTAGAAAAATACTGTAAATATATATCTACAATGCTGAGGCAGTAATGATTATATTTCAATTGTAATTTCAATTACTTCAATTGTATTTCAATTGGAAAATATAAGAGTTTCAAGAAGAACAAAAAAAATATATTGCACTACTCACTAAATTACGACACTACTATACTAGACGAGTGGAGGAAGCAGAGTACAATAATGCACATAAAAATGTATCGTAGTTCACATACCAATTGCCTTCTCATTAGAGACTTTCTCTGTTTCAATGCCAACAACTTGAATAAGAGCATCTGCAGCATCATTCTTTACTTTCAATTCTATTTCTTGAATAGCAAGTTTTGCTTTCAAGTCATCAACCTGGGGGAAAAATTCGATGAAACAAATATAATATATCCCATAATAATAAAATATATTTTTCTAGTACCTATCTGTTATGGATGTTGGCCACCATTGTGTCTATGAAGAATTTAGTCACCACAGCCCATACTCAACTGTTCTGTATTCAACCCTAACTATGTCTCCAGATTCTCAACTCACGATATTCTTCTTCTCCCAGAGCCCCAGTTTACTTTCCAATTTCCCTTGCATTACAATTTGAAGCAATCTGTATCTATGTTTGTTTTTCACCTTTCTTGAAATTTCATAATGACAACCACAATACTCTGTGGTATAGCCACATTATTCATAGAATATGGTTATGTAATATATCTTGAGCCTAAGAAAATCTTGAGAGAATATTACGGGCTGAGAAGAGACAATCATAGAAATATCTTAATTGGCATTTATTAAAAGACAATAACTGATAGAAATGATTATTATTGAAATCATTGGCTAAAGAAAAAAAGAAAAAACTGTAAAAAACCACAGGTGAAAAAACTGTGGGTTCTAAACAATATTTTTTTTTCAATTTTAAAATTTGCGGAATCCAGCCTGAACAAATTAAATATTTACCACTCATTATCGTGGATTCTTTTCTTGAAATTGTTATTTTCTGGTACCGTACCTAATAATTTAACTGGCACTGATATTTCTGAACACTTTTGCCAGATAATCAGTGCTGCCGCTTCAAACTTCTACCCTGAGTCATTGCTGGCATGTTAAAACGTCTACTTATAGCATTGTTTGAAATGATAATTTCTAAGAGGATGAAAGTAGATGGATGAAGAAGTGAACAGAATCTGTCACAAAATATGCAAAATGATAATTACCTGGCTAGCAGTACTTTTCAGTTTTTCCAATCCATTTCTCAACCTGTCAACTTTCCCTGCCAATTCAGTGCTTTTCTGTTGTAGTAGCTTTGAGTACAAGGATATTTGTTCGAGGAATGATTTTGGAGTAGTGTAATTGTAACGCCTCTCGCTTTGAAGGTAAACTCTGGATGTGGCGTTCACTTGAGTGTGGACATAAGACATGAATCTTGAAACTGATTCATGGTAAGATGGCTGAAAAATGTATGAAATGTAGAATTTCAACATTTTCATAAGTAATGAATAATAAGACGAAATTGTCACAACCACATTTTTAATAAATGTAGCTGTCACAATTTCGTCTTATTATTCATTAAGTTTAATAAAATATTGAGATATTTTTAATAAATGTTGTGACAATTTCGTCTATTATTCATTATTTTTAATAAAATATTGAGATATTTTTAATAAATGAGAAGTGACAATTTCTTCTTATTATTCATAATGGATGCCTTCCACAAGTTGGGATAATATTAAAAGAGGCAATGGATTATCGCATAAATTTAAATTCTTATAGAATTGGAAAATTTCCATGAATATTCTATACCGACATGCTTTAGTGTGAATTCAAAATGTGGTAATAAACGAATTGAAAGAAATGTCAAGTAATGCAAAGTGCATAAAATAATAACAACTGATAACATGATAGATAAACATTTAAAAAATACATAAATCAGTAGAATATGATTGAAGCTACACACCTTATCATGATTAGGGAATGATAGAATTAAGATATTCTAAGTCTATTCATTGTGACACTTACGGGAAGAACAGTCAGCTCTTGTAAGAACTTTTTTGATACTGAAATAAGAGCTTCCTGTGGCCATTCATGAAACCAGTTGATTGATGTGGAATTGACTAGAGCAGGAAACTTTCTAGCTCGAACGCGCAGAGTTGAACCGACTGGAGAAAAGCAAAGAACAACTTTCAACTGCCTCCTAACCCTATCAATGAAGAATTTCCAACAGTTTTCTCTTGTATCCAACAGACCAGCTCCTTTAACCTGGAATGAATGTTTGCAGTTAGTGTAGGCTATAATTAGAGTAGGCTGCATATAAGCATGTATAAACAATGTGAAAGCTTATGCAAGGGAGTACTTTATTTATGGTGGGGATGTTTTTACTTTTCTTGAACTGATGCATAATCGGAATTTGCATTAATCAACTTGAGAAAACTGACAAGTTGTAATATGCAAAGTTTCTGTGTTTATAAAAGTTATTTTTTATATAATCTTCAAACTGATTCCTTTATTTCTTCATCTATACCTGTGTATAAACTTCTATTGATATTACATAGTCAGGATCACATTACAGCAAATCATAGTGAGTCAATTCGGAAGCAATATCACAGCATTTTATGCTATGAAAGCTTGCTTGAAAATATTTCTTGTTGAAAAGAGACTTTCAATAAACAATTTTTATCAATTTTGTTAACAATGAATGATGATTTCGATGTTAAATATTCAAGTAAATTGTAGTGAAAAGTGATGATGACAAATTCAAATCACTATCACAAGCTCTTCAAAAAACCAAAGCGATTTAAAACTGATTATTTAATTTATTGCTGATGGAAAATTTCTAGTTTTAATATGTTTGATGAGTGAAAGAATCACCTGAAATATTATTATGCCATTTAACTCTACTTGTAAATAATTATAATTATTTTATTTTATTTGCATATTAATCACTGTGATAGCAAAGTGTATTAGTGATACCGGTACTCAAGTGCCATTAGCTTGTATCAACAAGTGTGTCTAGTGAACAGACTGTATCTTGTTAAAATTCAAGTCAAGAAAATTCTTATTGAATCTTATAGGCTACATGGTAAAAAATCTCTTATTTGAATTCTTATTTTTTATTCAATTTATTGTGGTCCACAGCGAAGACATACATATTTTGTGTCATATTTGACAGTGTACCTCATTGCGGACGCTTGCAAGAATGTTTTCAACCTCGTCATCTGGAAATAAATCTGGAACCTCTCCAGATGCCATCATATCATTGATCAGGACCAAGAAATGCTCGCTAGGAACCTGAGCGTCGGTCATAAGAAACATGATTCCTACATTTTTCAATCCAGATTTCATGTAGAGACCTGATAATTCCATCTGGAACAACACAAATTAAAAATGATACATATTGTCAAACCATTGATTAAAAAATAGAAAAATTCAAGTAATGTCGAATTTCTTAGACCTACATGATTATCTGCAACTGAATGAACACAAAGCATCACTGGTTAGTACACATAGTTTAATCAAGTAGTAACTTTCAAATGAAATTATGACCTACTGAAGGTACTAAAAGGTTATACAAGGTGATTTTCAAGCATGGAAACAGCTTTATATTGCATAAATGAGACGTTCTTGGCCAAAGAAGCTTATGAGGATCTGCATGCGGATCTACCTTCAGAGTGTCTGAAGGTAGAACGCACTGCATAAAACATTTTATTGAATCTTTCATTCATAAATTGTCTAATAACTAAAATGTAATTCACTTTTTAATAATAATACCAACATTATAAAATATTTTTTCCATTATTTCATTTCTTGTTAATGGCTGATATTAACACTGGTAGCTGAATTGTGGTTAGTGAACAATAAACAGCCATTTATTTTGTTGTATTGTTTACTTATTAATTATCAAGTCTTACCACCGTTTAAACTTAGTTATTAGATAATTTATGATTGAAAAATTCAATAAAATGTTTTATGCAGTGCGTTATACCTTTTTTATTGCTAACACAATTTTCCCAAAATTGGTAATTTAAATGTTTATAAATCGAAAACAAAGGCATCTATTGAAAAACGGTTTACGTCATTGTTTCTTCCTTGAAATTGCACACTGAAATGATGTGTCATATGAACACCATCCCATTTAAAAAAATAAAGTTGAATCAAATATTGCGGATTCAAGATTGCGGACAAAAATTTCAAACCAGCAAAAAGATGGATTTTTAAAATGATGCAGATCTGCATAAGCTTCTTTCGCCAAGAACACCTCAGTTACGCAATATAAAGCCGTTACATACTTAAAAATCACTCTGTATAAGGATTTGCATGTACAGGCCTATTTTCATAGAATACAAAAAGTGTATTGCTGACTAGATCAGAAGTATTCTATGATTGAATCATACATAGCACGAGCATATAATATATATATATATATATATATATATATATTACCTAATAAGTTATTTGTAGGAATAAAAAATGATGGTTGTTTTGCTCTATTGTAAAAGCATTCACAATGTGAGTTCATTGTCAGCAGAGGGTCTGATGGCTCTTACAGTAGAGCAAAATGGTCATCACATAACGTGTGATTGATCATTTCCACAACTGTTTTATTTTAGATCACTAATGCTAGTAGAAATGAGGATATAACAAGGTAACAACATTGACAAGAAAAAAAAAGATCTACAAATTGAACTGAGCTGATAATTCAAAAAAATTAAAATAGATTAACAATAGAGCAGACCTTCAAATCCAAAATTCCGTAGCCCTTGCGAAGTTGTATTTGTGCCACTTCCAAGCTTGAAATAAATGCAGCCAATCGCGAAAGAGACTGCTTGCCACTTCCTCCCACTCCAACAAGGAGAGCGCTACCTCTTGGTGATTCCAATATTCTATTGATTCTGTCAAAATCGATAATTAAATTTTAAGCTCGCTTTCAAGGTAGAAACGAACAAACTATTATTATTAATAATAATAATCAAATAATAATAATAAGCATATTGGTGGGGAGACCCTTACGTTTAGTTCCACCTTGCCGTTTGAGCCATGTTATGGGGAACATGGTGAACTTACTATTTTAGGTCGGTTCCGAACTACCGGGTAAGTGATAATAAAGCGTATAACATCATTGAAGCACGCTCACCCATAGCAAATTATTATAATCTTAATTAAATGTACTGAATGTAAAATTACAAAAATTGGACAGGAAATGTCGATCAATTATTTAGAAGAGTATCTTTTCAATTTGTTGAGAAACCAAAGTGTAAGTCATAAAATGTAACGTTCAGACAATATGATGCATATAAAAAAAGTATTTGTTATTTTTATGAGAGATATTTTTTTAAGAAAAGATGGGAAAGACCGAAATTCTTTTCTGCAGATATTAAAATCACATTATGTTAATATACAATGTATTGCGGTTGCCCATCTCAAACATTTTTCTTAGCCCAAGTGATAAGTTACCTACTAAAAATGTTGAGTGTTCCAAAAGTAATATGAACTGAATACCTACAGATCCTTTTAACAACAAATAAAAATAATATTTTTAATTTTGGATTTTTCATCGCTTTTTTAATTTTTATTTTTCGAGTACAGTAATGTTTTCTGAGCCATAATTTTTATATTAGACTACTAATTTAGTATATGGATTGGAAAAATCCAATGTTTACAGAGTAACAAACAAACCCCTAACATCATTTCATTATCTTGAAGTATAAAGTATAAGAAAGAATTTTTTGGGAACAACCATACATTGCGTGTGAAAAACATTCTTATATGCATAGAATTTTCGCTGATGATACCTACATGAATAAGACTACACTACCAACTTGTGCAAGGGTAGTTATGCTAATGAAGATGATGATACAAAGATGCCTGGCTGAACGAAAATTGACCCCGCGACCATCACAGTGGCACTCTAACCAATAACACTACTATTAAAATAGTTCATAAATAATGTATTGATGATCTTGAACGCACCTGCAAACATGCATCATTGCATCTTCGAACAATACCAAGTTCATGGCTGCTACCAAATCATTGTAGGAAAGCAGAGCCTCTTGCAGTAACCTACTCATTACATGCCATTCTGTAACAGGCATATACTTTGGCTCACCGATTCCTTGAGCAAAATGGCAATAAATATTGGGCTTTTCCAAAACCGCGCCTTCATCCAACTCCTATAACAGTGGAACATGAATAAATTATTGATATAAATTATATCAGTGAACTGGAAATTAAAAATCATCTGACTTATTTTTCAAATGAAATAGAAAATAATCGAAATATCTATTAGATAATAGATATAATTATGATGATGAAGATCCATCTTGTTTCCACTAATATATAATAAAAACTTAAAAAACACTTTTAAGTGGAAATTATAACTCACGTTATGGCGAGACGGCCGTTTCACTCTGTTGTCAAGAGCTCCAAGTTAAAGATTTTAAGAAATAATTAACTATCAATCGGAATAAAATCTGCAATTCATTTTGGCATAAAAGTTGGAAGAAACTTATTGTGAAATATATTTTTTTCTTCAACATTGTCAATTTTAAGTTTTTATTAGGTATAATTAGATAATAATTTCTAATAGAAATAGAAAAACTAAATGATGGAACTTTTAAAATCTCATTGAATTTTTTGTGATTTTGTATTAATTGTTGTTTGATAATTATTATTGAAACTTATTGCGGTTGAATTTTTCCAAATATAGTGATTCAACATATTGAGTACCAAAAAAAAAACTAAATTCACTAATAAAATGCTAAATTATCCAAAATTAAAAAAATAGCATCAGTCCTTGAAAATATTATTTACTCTATTAAACTCGTAGGAAACAATAAGCTTCAAGTTAAAGATTTTAAGAAATAATTAACTATCAATCGGAATAGAATCGGCAATTCATTTTGGCATAAAAGTTGGAAGAAACTTATTTTGAAAGCTATTGCTATTTACTCTTCAACATTGTTAATGATAATACGCTTTGAAAACTACCTGATTTGTCAGTAAAAATTATTAACAACAACAGGCGTTCTACTTGCAACCATTACTTACAACCATTATCAAAATGAGCCACCCAAACTTGATATCATAGTACAGTACTCATAATATTCAAAATTATTTATGAATGCATAATAGCAGGAGATGACTTGAACTCATGACGTATTTAAAATTTATACACAAAAATACTTGCATCAAAATTTTTCTTCACTATGTCAATCTGGAACTTTGTAAAAGCATCTGAATCCTTATCATCAGTCAACTTGTCTCCGTAAACTCTTTGGGATTCATGCATCCATAACCGCACAAAGTCTGAGGGCTGATGAAGACAATCCATTGAACTGAAAAGAAGGCCCTGGAAAAAATAAGGTAATGATCAATGACTATTGAGATAAACAATTCAGTTGATGAATATAGTATATAGATAATTGATGCATGTATCAATTTAATGATAGTATATCCAAGCTGGACAATCTTTTAAAAAATATATAATAAGTAAACCAGGTCGTTTTAACACAGCTAATTTCAAAATCAAATTGGCTTTTCAATTAAATTGTAAATCACAACGACTGGCATTTATCGTCGTCCGCGGTATTTTCCATGGTAGGTACCAAATTTGTCAATTTATTTAAAAACAATTTTATTTTAATTTAAAAACTGTACTTTTTTAAAACAAAGATTATAGTAAAATACTTTGGAATCAATATTTCTCTTACAAATTCATATATTTGAAGACATCAACAGTTAAATAAGAAAACTTCATCAATAATGCATTTCATTACATTCTATAAAATGTTCATTTTTGTTATTCAAGCGATTTATACATTTCTGTATGAATAATTATTCATCATATCTCATCATCCGTAATGATGCACAGCATGCACGTAAAAAGGGAATTTATACATTTTTATTCGCAACATCTTTTTTATTACAATTAATTTGATTAACAATTGGAGGAATGAGGTAATAAGAAATTCAGGTCTTCCAACAGCAATAACAAAGCTGGAGTGTTCAAGAAAATAAGTTCTCCATTTCCAAATGTTGGAAATTGATCGAGTAGCAGAATTACAACAAAAAGAAATTAAATCGTGAATTTCATGAATGGCTAACAACATAATCAATCAATCAAAATTTATTTATTCACAATAATAATACACAAGTACAGTACATCACATATTACAGAATAAATTAACCCGCAAAGACTGTCAGTCTGTGAGCGGGAGCAGTCCTCATCTGTCCAAGTACCAGGGCAATTCAAGAAATAAATTCAGTAGTAATATATACAATAAATAGAAAAATTAAATTAACTCATTACAGATATAAATTCAGGGACATATTATAGTAATATACACAATAAAATGAAAAATACACACCAGATTGACCAAGCATTTGGATGCTTCAATGCATAAAATTTGTGAAGAAAGTAGTTGTGGACGATAGACTGTTACATCTTTGCTTGTGTTTTAGTTATTAATAAAATAAAACATAAAAATACATTGCAGTAATTACATCATTTACTGTAGGCAAAAATTCTATCTTTGAATGCTACAATGATCAACTTTATTCAAATTTAATCAATTCATTTTACCTGGAAAACATTCGACAGATCTCTCAAATTGAATATGTAGTGGAATTTGATAGCTGTTGGAAGAAAAACTTGTGCTGCCTTGTTGTGCAAGGCAATCGATGCCGCTACCACGTTCGGATTCAGCCTTGTGACTATTGGAGGAAATCTATGCTCCACATTTGCCATATGTTGATTCAAAATAGACTGATATATCTGGATCAGGGACTCAGAATTAGGGAAGCTGGTAACATTTGAAATAATAATACAAATTGTGAGAATCGTTATCTATTGTTAGCCTACTAGATGAAACAACTAGTAAAATCGTATACACTACCTACTGTAATAATCAGTATTATTATTGTAACTAAATCACTGCATAGGCTAGTTACAGTAAGCTAACACATTAAACAATTAATAGGCTTCTGGAATTCAAATAAATATCATCAAACAAAACAGTTAAACAGAATACGCCACTGTTATTCACCATGAAGCCCTCTTTCGTTGTCCTCCTAAAGTTTTTTAGGCCTTCCCTTGAACTTCTCTTCTCTTAAAGCATAAATAACATCTTTCTCAAATATTTCTAACCTTATTTAACAAAAAATGAAATTTAATTTTCAACTGTAGCTAAATACAAACTTCCCTACCATAAAAGATAAATTTTAGCAACTCAAATACTCAATATTCCAACTGTACCGGTACATAAATGCATATGAAGTTGATTATAATAATTATCGCTTCAACACAACAAATCACCATCATCTCTATCACAAAACCCACTGCCTTAGTTAGGCTTAAGGTCTACAATTCCTATTTATGAAGCAACACATATGCGACTCTAGCTGCATGGTGGTCGGAATGCACGAATAGCACAACGTTATTTTTGTATCCATATACCGCTACCTGAAGCTCAGGCTACAACACTCATCCCGCCACGTGGCTAGATTCGTAATAGTCGCTGCCTAGTAATACAACTTGGCTTCTGTCTCTGACCCCAGAATTTGTAGAAGGCTTGCTCAAAGTCATTGTTTGAAGCTTATGCTCAGGGATTACCTTATAAGCAGATTTATTGATGTTTAGTTTATTTCTTTTCTTTGATTTGTGTTGCAGTTCACACAATCACTCAGGTTTCCCATATGTTTTCCTTCTTTATTGCTTGTTCCTTAAAATTACAATCTACCCCATAATTTTTCAATATTTAATTTAAAATTCAAACTATCATCTTCCTTTTTTTATCATCCTTTTTTGTATTTTGCAATAGTAAAATTGTATTAGTATTATAAAATAGTATTCCGACTCCCTCCAGCAGTCCAAAAGTGTGCCTTGTGTGTTGGAATGTACCGTATGTTCTCAAAAAATTCTTTCAGTAAATAATATAAGCTTTGTATGCTTTATTTAGTTTCAATATAGCTTAATTTAATTTGTTTCTTGCAACTACTAATAGCTGTAAGACATTAAAATGTTCTTTTGTTGTAATTTTATTTATTTGAGAATAAACTATCTATCTAACTTTTACACAGCTTAAAATCGTTATCTGTAGGCCTGTTCAAGCGTCGAGAACGAGCAATATAGCTTATAATGCGTCTAAATATTTTTTTCCTCGAAAATTACATAATAAAAACACTTCACATTTTAATTCACTGTACAATTTTTAAGAGTTCATCACATGAAAAATGACCAAGAATTGAATAAATTATAAATCATATATAATATATAACTTGAAAAATAATAACACAAAATTAGAAATATAGATTTATGAAGTATTTCCATTGATGGAAAAAAAGAAATGCAAGTGAAGCCAACCAAGAAGAAAATGATAGGAATATACACACTCAAAGAAGGTGAGACAGCAAGTTTACCTTATATATGAACGGGCAAATTAAGGTAAACAATTATGCAGCACAAGATTCAGTACAGATTTTTATACTTAGTTTGATTGGAAGTCAGGTATTTTATCGATATATCAATATATGTCGTATTATTAGAACAAGAGTTACCTGACGGCAAATACACAGAAATGTCTTTGAAGCCTAGGGTTGATTGTAAAGCTTCCAGCGGTCGGATTCATACACGAGACATATTGACAGTTATGAATATCTTTCAGGGTCAGTCGAGTACGATCATACCAGTGAGTGTAGTCCAAATGTTGTCTTATAAGAGTGTGCGGTTGTACTGTTCCATATGCATCAACCTGTTAAAAATATGATTAGCCTTGTAACATAATATTGATCCAACTGATAACTGCGTATATCTCTTAATGCAAGTAAACAGGCTGTTTAGATTAATTTTTTCATTTTCAAAAATCCCAACTGAGTCACATTAGATGAACAACAAACAGGTTGCTTAACAAGCACAAGTAGAAGATTGGTTATTATTAATGTTGAGAAAATTATGCCACCTGTTGATGCAGATTGAAGCTAAACTTATCTCTCTTATCAATTCCTCAAGAGACAGAAAATTTGAAAATGATTATTGCTGGTTATTCTTCTTGTTGAGAAATAGTTTCAATATTATGTATATTATTTCGTGGTAAAATTCTCTCAGTATGAGGTAAGAAATAATTCTTGACGATTTTGTATAAAATATTTGAGCATTTTACGCGTATTTTAATAATTTGAATATAAATTATTGTCGTATTCATTTTGGGCGTCAGCTATCAGCATACTTTGTTGGTGGTGATTTGAAAGAAGATTAATAGAAGATGAAAATATTGAAAAATTGGCATTGAAAAATATCATAAGGTAAAACCCGATGACTCTAATATATCTTTTATTGTATTTCCACTTACCTCAGGCATGTTCATATCATCGATGAAGTACACCAGTGTTTTATTACCAGGGGGTCCATAATTACGACCGGCTTTTTTCTCAAGTGGCCTTTCCAGTATTTTCTGCAGCATTTCTAAAACAAAAATATAAGCTTCGCTTCACATTACTCAGCAGATTATGAATGTGGATTGTGGATACATAATCATTAAATATCAACAAACTTCAAGAAATTATTAAACTGATCAAGAAATTCAGCTTTAGATGCTTTATAAGATTATAATTTTCATAAAATTGACTGGAAGATCTTATATCATATTTCACATACATCTCCTATAATCTTGAACTTTATAGTTGATTTTTTACTTCAGATGATTATCATGGCTGTACATGATAATAGTGGAGAAATACCAGTCAGCCACTTTGACCATAAATATAAGACCATTTTATTTTTGTTTCATTTAATCCATCTTATATATGTTTGCAGTTCAGTCATGAATCAAACCAAGGAACAACTGCACCATTAATCAGTTGGTATTCTTACGCTAACCACTACATCAATTCTTCTGTGAAATTTATCTCAAGAATAAATTTGAGCGGTCTAATACATTAAAAAAAAAAGGGTGACAATTAAATGGATTCAATACCAATATACCATTATAGCATAATATTAATAGCAAATGTATTATAACGCTATCAATTCCTGATTTGTTACAGATTAATCACATAAGTTATCAAATATACTAGTCGGTAGAAAGTCCCATTATACAGGCAACAGAAGTCACATTTGTCAACTCTATTACTTATGAAACAAATAACTGATTTATTCAGCATTTATTACTGTACCTGACGATGTGTAGAAATTGAAAGGTACGTTGGCCACGGCATAGTTTTCATTCAGACCAGTCAGCTTTTCAGAAACAAGTACTGTCTTTCCACATCCAGCATTCCCAACAAGCATTACAGGATGTTTATGCTCCATCAATAAATCAACAAAATATCTTACTCTTATCGATTCTACTGTATGTACAAGGACAGCCTGCAATAAAGAATGAAATTAGAAATCTCTATTAAAATATTACAAAAGCACATAAATAATATTATTTTCAATTTAGATGTCAAATTTACCCTGTACACAATAATGAGGGTTAATAAGTTGAAATTTAAATATGTTTTACTGGGTATTCGCTTGAAGCCAGCACAGCATCTCTTATCAGTTGAAGCTTTTGTTTCTGCACTATTTCTAATTTTATACTTATAATTTCCCATTTAACGGAAAGTAATAATGTTGCATCGGATACATTCGATCATCTCGCAAACAGAATGTCTGATTCTCCATGACAAAATCTTTCACATACAATGTAATTTGAAAATATATTTTTTTAAATCCTTAATGAAGATTTTTTATAATCTTCATCTCATTCAATGGCAATTGATTCAATTTTTATTGTTAATCGTATCATTTTTGATGCTTCATGCCAATAACATTTTTGCACGTTGCATCACAAGTACCTGTAGAGGAACATCAGGATCCAATTCGAACTTTGGCAAACGATCAGTCCATGGTGCTAATGCTTTTGTTTCAGGATCGATGTAGTAATCAAAAACGGTTCCTTGAGGTGGAAACTTCAGTGTTTTGAACTCATTAATCCACCACTTGGAGAATTCTACTCTATGATCAATGGTCTGAAATGGAAAATAAATTCACATACAGTACTTAAAATATCAGAGTAACTTGACATTTTGGATATTCTCTAAAACTAAAGTAGAGATTCAGTATGAAGAATTCACTGTATTTTATTCCTTTTTCAAGAAACAATTAAATAAAAATGTATTTCATACAACTCATTGGACATCCAACTGTTTGCTAAAAACACCATTTTCGCCTTTTTATTAAATAACTACTTGATTATATCCCCAATCCATCACAAATGATACGAATTATTAGAGTTTAGAGAGTGGTAATAAGGAATTTAAAATACTGTATTACCTTATCAACAGGCTGATATAAAACACCTTATAGTGAGCACGATATTGAGAAATATTAATATAGTGACAACAAAAAGTTTTTATAATAGTAGTTTATGCAACGATTTTATTTTGACCCTTATTAAGGCACGAGTTAGATGTAAGTTATAACACGAGCGAATGCGAGTGTAATAAATATCTCACGAGTGCCTTAATGGACAAATAAAATCGTTGTATACACTATTTTATCTACGACCATTAGTATACATTTAATTAAAACAATTTAATTTTACCTGTGACGGTCAGAGATACCTAACCTCTCATCTCAAATATGAGAAGTTATAGTAGATTGTTAGGTTAAAGTAGCTGGTGTAGCAGTTTGATGAAATCAGCTGATAGTTTCACAATATTGAATTACGATATTGATTCCATCAAAAATGCTTCTGATTGGTCCAGAACCTGTGTTATAATGTAGAACCTGTACTATAATGAGCTCTTTATGCAACGGGTCTCAAAAAGCATTTCGAAAAGACAGCTGTTTTGGCATCAATTGTGAAACTGTAATGTATACATTATGACATGGTCGTAGATAAATGTTATTACAGTAGTACTTAATGAATAATAAGACGAAATAGTCACAACCACATTTATTAAAACTTTGATCTCAAATTTATTAAAACTATGGATACCTTCTACAATATCACCTTCGCCACTACAAAGAAAGTTATTAGTACTTGTTTATTTGAACTTTGAACTGGTACCTAGTTCGCCAAACTGTCCAATAATAAGAATAAAAGCAATAAGCGAACATTAAACCTGACACTGTATTTCTTATTACATTTGAAAATTTCATGAATAGTACCCAAGGAGAAGAGTATGGATCCAATTCAAACTTTAGCGAATTAGATAATAGCTAAATTTTGCTATTTTTCCAGGCATTAGAGCAAATAAAAAAAACGCATTGTCAGTTTTAATGTTAGCTTGCTCCATTGTTCATAAAGTCATTCGTCATAGATAGCATTAAAGAAGCATTTTAAGGAATTTTTAGTCTTTGGTAACTTTTATTATACCTAGTAATACGGTGTAGACGTTTACTAAGTATTGCTTACCTGATCTTGAAACATGGCTGAGCCAAATGCCCAAACACAGGCAAAGACAAAATACAGTTCATGCAATTCTTTACTGCAATCGACTGGGGTGTTAGCTGGCACCAACAGACATTGCAGAAGATGACATAGTAATTGTATATGAGACATTTCAGTTATTGGAGTTATCTTCTTGAATCTGGTTCTGACATTTTCTAGACAGGCTGGAATATATTTGTCAAATAAGACCACCATATTTGACTTCTCTGATGTATGCTCTCTTGTCTCAATCCAACTTGTGACATATCTTGAAAAAGAAAAACAAAATGAAAATTAATAAACAATATATTTTTTGTAAGGAGATATGTGTACAAGTTACCTTCAACCGATTTCGACTGTAGATTAATTTTTAGACTTTGGTGCAAAAAAGCGAACAAAAAAAAGAGGAACACGAGGTAGTTTTGTTTGTTTTCTTACTAGATTGAAAGACTTTATTTCATACAATTATTAGAATATTCTAAATAAATTAATTTATTCCTTTAAAACCTCCATTATATTACACTTAATAAAAAAAAACACTATAAAATGAGTCATAAGCAAAAGAGAAAACACTATATTTTACAAAATGCGTACTAAGAAAGTAATTCAAGTTATCAATAAAGTTTACCAATTATGATTGAAATTGTTCTTCAAGTCGAATAAAAAAATATAGTCTGATTCGAATTTTATCCTATCAACACAATCATAACAAGCATCAAGAGTTCGGTGAAGTTCAAATCAAAATTATTTTATACTCCACAAAATTTTACAATCCAAAAGATACAGTATAATAATTTACTGAATATCAACAAACATAAATAAAAATCTCTTGAGAAACAGATTCTACTTACAAAAAAGAATACATTATTTTTGCTTGAGAGCAGGAGTGTTACCAATATAATATTTTCAAATGCTTTTATACAAATACACAGACTTGCATAATGCAAACAAATAACGCACTCACTACCGACCAACATTAATACAATGATTTTCATCAAATTTATAAATACACAAGAAAAAAGCGCTAACATTCTAGTACTAATCAAATTTCTCCAGCTCTTCACGTGTTAAACTGAGCAGCCATCAATATAGTTTTGAATTGTACCGGTGAATATAGCCTTCAAATATTCAAAGGTAGCAGATTAAAATATTCATAACCCAAATAAACAAAACACTTAATAAACCTAGTGAAAAAATGCCTGGGTGTTCTCAAGTTCTCTCACATTCTGCTGTGTTACCAAAGCCAGTGATAAGTTTCCTTCACCTCCTAACTCGGCACTCCTATTACCACTTTTTCAAAAAAGTGTGCCAACACCTTGAACACATACTAAAATACATTCCTGGATTCTTTGTTCCATGACGAACTGCGTTGTTAATATTAACTTTTAAAGTGAATTCAACTACTTGCAGTCAAATTTTTATTAAGAATAAGTAGTATTTGACTTTCTATGTAGGCCGAACGTTTTTGAAACTTTATAGTGATTACTACCTCGTTTTCCTCATTTGTTGAATTGCAAGTCGTTGAATTCACTTGAAAAGTTAACATACATATATATTGTTTTTGTTGGTGGTGGTGCAGCCAGAATATATTACCCAGTGAGTAATTAAACTTTAAAGTGAAATTTGGAGTTAAACTAAATATTTGTAATGCTTCTTATCAAAATGTGTATTACTAAAAAGGAATTGAAGAAGCCTGCAACAAATGACGGATATTAAGGGGCTAATATATATCATTTAATAATCGAATTTCGAAAATAAGAGCTGATTTCTAGAGAGAAAAGGACCAACTTTTATTTCTACTCACGGATTCCATCCTAAATCCTGTGGATTAATGTACAGAATACCCGCTCGAGAAACTGTAGCCGGAGTGGCGGTTCTCAAGTTGGATATTTCAAACAGAAGTCTCATTGATGGATTCAGCGCTATTCTTTCATTGCTAGCAAGAGTCAATACCTGACAAAAATTATTATTATTATTATTATTATTATTATTATTCATCTACTATTCTTGGAGACTAAATTCTCCCAAACTTAAAATTAGCCATAATTCAACAGAATTGCAATTTCTAGTGATAGTATGGTACATTCTTTTTAAGCCAAGATGATCGGTTTCAACTTAAGAATTTACAACTTTGAGTAGCATAATTTCAAAACGCAAAAGATAGCTAAACCTCTTACAGAATCAAATTGTAATGAGGAACTCTAAGTTACAAGATACACTAATGAATTATTTCTATAAATACAATTAATTTATTCAAGGCTATAAATTTATTATTTATATGAGTCAGGCAGTAAAACCTGATGGGTTAGTTAATGTAAAAATTGAATCAACATTTGAGATAAAGTATTTTGTTTTAATTTTGCTGATTTGAAAATAGAATGGAAAATAAATATGAAGTATATAAGAAAATTTGATAAAAATGTGGGATGAACATGAAATAAGGACCTTCTTTCATTGTTCAAACGTGTTGGTAGATAATTATTATCAAAACCCGTTATGTTTCAGCTCTGGTTAATTTATATTAATACAAAAATAGATAATATGATTCTTGGATTTCTTGTTCCATGACGATCTGCGTTGTTAATATTAGCTTTTTGTTGTAAATTTAACGACTTGCAGTCAGTTTTAAATTGTGAATATATAAGAAATTTACTCACATTTGGCCAAATGTGAGTAGATTTATTATATATTCACAATTTAAAGCTGACTACAAGTCGTTAAATATACAACAAAATGTTAAGATAATATGACTAAAGATTTGCTCCAAACTAGTGAGAGTGTATCTTTTTAGTACCGGTATACTGATAACCTCGGTGGAATTTTTAATGAAATTATTGATAAAATAAATTTATAATAATTATAATACTACCTTATTATCATCCATTACAGTATTGAGAGATTCAATCCACATAGGATCTATGTCACCGTCCAAAACGATCCACTTGGGATTTTCCCCTGGTAAATTGGCCTGATCTCTCATTATAACAGAAAATAATCCTGAAAAATTGAAAAGTAAATCATTACAACTCCTCAACACATTATAATATTTTCATTCAATCCACAAGAAAATTGCAATAAGACTTATGCCATTATTTAACGAATTTGAGAATAACCTGATTGAATATGAAGTAGTGGCAGTCTTGAAGAAACTGTGGAAGCACTCATTTGAACTAATAGGATTGGACAAAATGGTATGATGGTGAATGGACAGTTATTTTGTTGAAATTAAATTCTACCAGGATTCTGCTAGAAATCCTACCAATACTACCAGGAGTGTATTAAGAAAGGGGTTTTTTCTTAGTAGTTTGAATCTAATGGGGATTTGATTCTAAAAGAATCTATCTAAACACATAGACTACATAATATAATGATGAAAAAACAAGGCAACTGGTTGAAAATTGAACTGACCATCCTTCCATTCTCGAGTAGCTGGATTGATGATGCCAAATAGTTCATCATTTGTAACAGCTTTTGGATTGAGATCATTGTAAATTGGCTTCCTCTTCATGTTTTGGTAAGTGCGGAAAAGTGTTTTCCAGACTTGCGTTTTACCAGTTCCAGCATTGCCAACAACAAACACTGAATGTCGCACTTCAAGCAATTCTTCCAACTGAACCACCTGAAAGAGAAAAAACGGTATGAATCATTTACATATAAATATAATAAAGTACTTTTCATTTGAAAAGTAATAAAGTAGGCTATGCTCAAGTCATAATACATAGAAATATGGGAAGTAGATCATATCACGAGAATTAAAAACTGAGAATTTGGCCTAAATGAGAAAAATGTGTGTGATGTTTTCCATGACGAAATACTTAATGAACAATCTAATATTAAAATTGACACTGTATTTCACTTTTATATAATGTATTACGGTACTCACATATACTGGAGATGTTTGAGGCATCTAAAACATCTCCAATATGTGAGTAATACATTATATAAAAGTGAAATACAGTCAGTTTTAATATTAGATTGAGAAAAATGTGTGACAATTTCATGTAAGTTATATTCCTCAAGTTAGTTTGAAGAAACTGACAATTGAACAAACTGACAAACATACAGAAATAGATTTTTTTAATTTCGAATTGAGGAATTCGCAATGAATAAATTCTGTAAGTTATATTATGAGAGAATTGTTGACTCCATTAGTTTTCAATAAAATTGTAATACGTTTACACCATAAATAATATTTAAAATACTAAATAATTATTAATTTACACAAAATAGTTCAATTATTTTTCATTGATTACGCGGAGTTTGGTCATAATAATAAACTACTACAACTGCTAATGTCCTTAAGACTATATGACCTTATGTACTGGTGCTATGAATCATTTTCTAGTAAAGCTCAATCGCAGAAAGGTCAGCAGTTCTGTATACAAGGCAGAAGGTACAGTAGTTCTACGTAAGCACAGTTCCTTGAATCCAAATTATGTGTTCAACTTTATTGAACCAATCAAAAATAATATATAATAATTTTTTATTAAATCGATGTTATCATTTTTTATCAGATTAATTAAGATGGGTTACTGATGATGGAGTTTTGTAAGGCGATTTCTGAATGGTTTATGCGTCACCTTTCGGTAGCACTGCTAAATGTACCTGATGGTGGAGCTCGTCTCATATTAAACCTTTAGTTCCAGTCGGAATGAAGCATTATATTTGAGCACTAGGCCTAAGTAGCTTCATAATATTATTTATAGTATGCATTTATTAATTTAGGCTACCGTACATGTAACTGAATGTAAAAAACACACAATTATAGCCAAATACTACTTTTATTACTACTAGAGTACGAATGTTTGATGGTTATGATTTACATGTTACTGAATTTTTAAAGAAGATCAATATAGAGTTCAATTTAAACGAAGCTCTGGTTCATTTTCTCAACAATATTGATAAAAACTCAAAATTGAAACAATTAAATTTCTAAGATTCTTGGAAAGTTAATTCACACTTAAATTCCCGAATTTCTTGTTCCATGACGAACTGCATTGTTAATATCAACTTTTCATGTGAAATTTAACGACTTGCAGTCAAATATTTGTTAAGAATAAGTATAACTCACTTAATCTGTAGGCCGAGCGCTTTCGAATCTATGAGATCCATCTTCAGAGGCCTCTGAAGATGGATCTCATAGATTCGAAAGCGCTCGGCCTACAGATTAAGTGAGTTATACTTATTCTTAACAAATATTTGACTGCAAGTCGTTAGATTTCACATGAAAAGTTCACACTTAAAGTTTAGTGATGCTATTAAACGATTTTGGTCTTCTCACAAATAAAATTACGATAACAAGTATGGTACATTGTTTTACATCTTTAACAAGAACTAATTTTTAATTTACAATACTTCAATACACTCTTACCATAAGGAGGCACCAGAAGAGAAAACAAATAATCATTCAAGTGATTCAATAGCAAATAGGACCTATAATAAATTATTCCCTTTGATGCCTTAAAATGAACAACATCTAATTGCTAATCAATGAAGACCTACTTGTAATATCTGACTATTGAAAAATGTTTAACCTTTAGAATGAAGTTATCTTCGGGCTGAAGGAGTAAATCCATTGCTGCCTGTTTGACTGTTCTTTCAAAGTCCATGTCTCGCTTGCGAGGAACATCTAGGGCGGGGAAAAGGTCTCCAATCAATCCCATGAACACTGGAACATCATCAGTTATAATTTTTGGTATATTGAAGTCTCTCAGCGCTCGCATCAATACTTCTTCTTCTGGTCTACCTGGATCACCTCTCTAAAACATAGGAAATAGTATAACAAAAATCGTTTAATCATGAACTTTTCTGCATGCAAAGTCATGAATTATACGAGCTCACACCTCACACCTAATATGAATGTGACAGAAAAAAATGTATTGAAACACTCACAGTGACACTTGACTGTCTGCACATTTCTTATTTCACTGGATGCGTTCATTACTTCATTACATACGTTCATTACATGTTACTGTTGATATGTTACTTATATAATTACAAAATCGATGAGTCTGTTATATAACATTACATTAATCACACTAATCCTAAATATGCCTTATTGTGGGTTGAGGTGTATTGTGCATTAAGTTTTGCTTATCTCAAATACAAAAAAGCTACATCAATTGTGTTGCTTTCCAAACGTCTTTGTCGAATGATGGCTTGGACGCAGGAAGTAGCTCAGAGGTGTGCTGGATAGTATATGCACACAGCTATGCAGCCACATCCTCTGCAGTGGTAGGAGTGGACTGTTTAACATAGAGCTTCAGAACTTGTTCGGTGGGGTTGGCATACTACGCTATCTCAGTGAGAAAACAAGCGCCACCTTCCTCACTCATCGTTCGTTTAGGTAGTACGCTCTTTGAACTAAAATATAATGTTCAGAAATGAAGTCACCCACAGTCGAAATCGGCTAAAGGCTGCACATGCAACTTAACAGATTTCAAACAACGTATTCTGTACCTTTAAAGATCCAGCAACAACTAATACTGATTTGATGGCTCTTAGCCCCCAGTCATAGTGATCCTGCTTTGATAGAAGTTCCTTACACAAAGTGTACAAAGTAATAAATTTTCGAGCCAGTATTCTTGCATCTTGAAAGCCTTCTGCTACTAACATTATCTCACAAATCAGTTCAAAGTCAGGCACAACCATAGCACACGGTCTGAAACATAGATTGCACATATATTAGTAAAATAAATTATGACAAAAAAATATATTCAATAAAACTGTGAAAAATACTTTTAAAAATTCAAGTCAAAGCTATTTTATGTTCTATAATAAATATAAGCTCATCAGTTTTGGAATGAAGATAGAAAAGCTGTAAAAGAGATTCATAATTCCTGGCCTCTGAAGATGGATCTCATAGATTCGAAAGTACTCGGCCAGATTAAGTGAGTTATTATACTTATTCTTAACAAATATTCAACTGCATGTCGTTAAATTTCACATGAAAAGTTAAGATTCATAATTGTTGAAAGACGATTTTCAATCTAATCAATTTAAGAAACAAGTATGTCATTGAAAGGATAATTAACTATGAGACATTGATAATGTGTGCTATCGAAACTGTATGATAATTAAATTCCATATCAGTAATATCAAAATCTATCTAAAGATTATGTGAGATTATTAATATTCTAGGACCACTTCGTTTTTCATACCAATAATACTTCTGTGAGTAGTTTTTCTGTATGTAAGATTAATATCACTCTCGCATCAAACCCTGTAATTTGTAGTACAATTCTTTTTTGTACAAAAATATCCCTATCATTACGAAAACTGACGCATTATAAAATATTCAAAACACGGAAAGAAGAAGGCCTATCAATACTTACCTGAATAAAGCCTTCAAGTTTTCTGGAAGTTCAGTTCTACCAGCATATCCTGGGTTCATTGTGATGAAAATGCCAACAGATGGAACCATAGCAATCATTTCGCCCATGAAATTGAAAAGTGACTTCTTATCCCGTATTGCATCCTGAGGGTGAAATAGAAGGTGATAATTTGATTGCAAGTGCTTATCAACACAATTACGTAGTTTATATTCTAAAAGTGTAACTTTGGGTTGAAGAATTGCTTTGTAAAACCTTTTTTTCATATGAATAATTGCCATTACTTTTAAATTTAAAAATCTGTAATATAATATTTCTCATTCTTATTTCATTTTTTTTAAATATTATTTTTAGATAATCTGAAGTTGAAATTATTTATTGACAATCATCTTACAGGAAATCGATGACTGTTCAGTATTGATTCTTTAGCCAATTATTAACGTTACAAGTAATACCTTTCAATTCTACCTGCAAATGTACAGCTCGTATATTAGCTCGTATGCAAATCAGCTCGTATATTATTCTCGATAATTGTAACATTGCAATAGTGTATAGTATGTGATGCGCTTTTATTATCAAGTCAGTAATAAATTTTTCACTACAGAGGAAAAGCTTATTTGCTACTTTCTTCTCAATACAGTAGCCAGCACAGAACTTGCATTGTAACAGATGGATTGAATCTAAATATTTTTCATACCTGAACAGACTTGACCTGGACAGCAACAACTGACAACACTTCCACAGAAATTCTGTTGAACTCATCAAAACATCCCCAGGCTCCAGTTTGGGCTAGGCCCTTGTAAATATTACCACAAGACTGCGAACATTGCAGAATAGACATAGTGATAGATACAGGCAAAATGAAAGTTCAACTACACTTTAAAATTAAGTTGAAAAGGTTCATAAATCATTATAATTATCTATTGTAACGATATTCTATTTTGGTGCAAACATGCGAAAATATCCTGACACCGTAATAATAATTCTAACCAGGCTTCATATAGGCTACTGGAGTAGTTATACATAAATTTAATAGAGAAACATGTTTTGAAAACCTAGGTTATATTCTACATACAGTAGACAGCATATTATTAAACTACAGTATAATGGCTTCCTGAATAAATTGATAATTATTTATTCATACAGGCTAAATATAACTGAATTTGAAGAAACAAGAAGCTTTTAGCGCGATACTGCTTTCTATTACTAAATTTCAATTAGAGTCCAAATACTACGACATACATCTTGGACCTTAAAATATTGAAATCCTTAAATAACAAAAATAGTATTATTATTATTATTTTAATGATTCATTATCGATAGATTTATATATTCGTAGTAAATCTCTTTCGTTTATTAAACATATAAAATAGGCCATGCTCTAAACGAAGTAAAGAATAATTGCTACCGTAGGCCTAAATAATGATGAACTCATAATTTTAGCTAGTCATTCAGTAAATTTGATGTATTTGATTGCAACGCATTGATATAATTTTAATAAATCAAGCAGGGATGATTGAAAATATTTTTCTGTGTAACATTCCCGGTGTACCGTACTTTTCAACTACAGATTGATAGACATGACATGCTTCCGTTCATTTATCGATTGCGATCTTCAATATTAAGCACGAATATTTGATATTATCTTTGTTTCAATTAAAGCCTGTAAATGTCAGTAGAATTTTAAATAAATAACATAGTTGGGGGTTTCATAGCATGCTACCAACAATATTAAGAAAGATTAGTAATCGACAAGAAATCCACGCCAAAGCTTGGTTTCGAATTCATATCATATTTTACCGGCCATTCCAACAACATCACTAGCACCATCTTACAGCGTTTCATGGAACTGTGTGAGCGATTTCGGGTCCTTTTCATTTGGTTACTTATTTTTAAATTATTTATAATTAAAATCAATTTTAAGCATACTTTGATAGATAATTTGTATGATCAAATACATGAAGATCAATTTGTAATGCAATTTGCAACCCATAAAACAATAAAATAGAAATACTCGTGGTGTTTCTTTCACACTTCGCACTGAGAAATTGTTGGAAGATCTGTAGGCTTTATCCAGCTCGAAAACGAAAACTCATACTTACCTGGCGTGGGGGTCAACCGTGATCAAGAAGGCGGTTCCCCCAGGGCGAGGCCTTGTCATTGCACTGCGACTTGGTTGACCCCTGCGAATGCCCCAAATGTGGGCATCTCGGGCGCATAATTTTTGTTAGTCGGAACTGCGTTCGCGCTGTCCCGGTCTTAAGAAATAACTCAGTCATCTCATGTAACGTAATTTGAAAGTTTATCATGTACCGTTACTAAATAAATTGTTTTATTTGAGTAGACCTTTGTTTTTAAGAGTGTTCATGTATTATTAATAGATAGTGAGTGCAAAATAAATATTTCAACTCACTGTTAGCGCACAAGCTTTATGCTTATGCTAGCTTTAAATCATTTTTGATAGGCTTAAGATTATTGTATTTTTTTATATTAGAAGTCTATTGAGAAATGTATTGTCTACATGAATTGTTGGAATAAGAATAAATAATTAAATTGAATTTTGCATATTTTATTCTGATTGGATTTCTCCCTCCCCTGGCTGAAAGTAGAGTCCTCGCAACCATCAACGTGTACAGTTTCCTAGTCTAAAGCTAGAAGCTAGTTGGTTTGTCACCACAGTTAGTTGTTTTTTCGCTACACTTCCACTCCAACTTACTCATAGTTGACTAACGACACCTTATTCATAGTTGGTTCTTATTTTGTACCACTTATGATAAAATTACAAATATTTTGTACCACTTTTGGTAAAATTACAAATATTTTAATGTAGATATTTAAAATTTGGGGCTCCGGGCACGTCAACCCGGAATATTTTTTTTAGGTCTTTTGAAAGCATAATACATTTTAAGGGTGATGGTTGTCTTGATATTAGGCTCCACACAATTAATTAACTTAGGCCTGCATGTTGCAACTCTTCAGAGTGTAAGCAGGCTAATTGAAAATATTGTAATAAGCTTGATTGAACAGAATGTGATTTAGTAAACGTTAGCTGGTTCATTTTCGGAATAGTACTTGGTATTCTATTATTGGAATTTAGAGAAAAAATGTGAATTATGAACTGAAAAGTTTTAGTTTTTGTATTTTATTATAGACACTAACGTTTCCATGAATCGTTGCAGAACCATGGATATTGTTATTACTGTTACTTTGTTGACTACCAGCATTACCTCCAGAACCACATGCTCGCGTATTCGTTTTTTTTTTGCATAGTTAGAACAGTCGGCCCAAAACTTTTGACGCCCGTTCGTCTTGTGCCTAAAACCTAAGAATGCACACCTTACGCAACCTTACTGCGCAATATATTATACTATTTTTTTAAACCTAAGCATGCACACCTTTTACGCAACCTTACTGCGCTATATATTATACTATTTTTTGATATTTTGCCTATAATTTGATGGCGTGTAGTAAAGATCTCTAGATGTATGGTCTGTATCCAATGCCAATCTAGATAGTCTTAATCTAATATAGTCTAGTGGATAGCTAATACTGAAAGTAACTGAAGAAGACCATAAACTGTGACCAACTGTGCTTTGCATAAAAAGAAGCCTAATTACTAATATTAATAATATTACTTATAATAATTACTTATTAATAATATATCCAGTAATAGATATATTATTAATATTCTAGAAGGCAATGCTTATGATAAATTAACAAATTATTGAGTTGCGAAATATATTTGCAAGGTACGTTCAATGACAAAATATTTGGGAATCACCGAACCATTCACAGAGAGAATTTGTAATCTGATATTATTTGATGCCATATTATTTTCAAATATTGATGATAAAATAAAATAAAAAAACTGGTCGAATTGAGAACCTCCTTCTGTTTTGTAAGTCGGTTAATAAATTAATTTTATTGCATGATGATATTCAAAGACAACTTGGTTTGGAGGAACAGAAAATAAGATTATAGTAATTTCTCAGTTGAATAAGTACGGCTCATCTCTTCCACGAAATGGAAAGAAAATGAAAACCACTTTTAAGTGCCAGTGAAGAGCACTCACCTTGTAATCCATTTGCTCAGAGCAGTTGAATACATACACCATAATTCCAAGAGCACGACCCAAATCTTTGGTAGTTTCTGTCTTGCCCGTACCAGCTGGTCCTGCTGGACCTCCTCCCATTACCAGATGAAGAGACTAAACGAATAGAGAAAAGGTTTTCGTCTAACAACGATGTTCAATTTGACAAGTTTAAAATACATAAGAGGGTGAATCCTAAACAAATCCAAGAGTTGAACTTTACTTTATTTTACGTTAATACAGAAATTACATAAATCATAAATCCTTGGATGGTGACCGTGTCAGCCCTCACTACAGAGTGTTATCAGCTCTAATATTCTTTACAAGATCCGGAGCTCACTTAAAACTGTGAACTATGTGTTTAATAACATTGCTCATAACAAAGGCGAGGTGTACTACCCGTAAGTTTCCACCGATATTAACACTAGTTACGCCTAAAAGAATAATAATAATTAATAATGATGGAAAATATTCATTTTATTGACGAAATGAACCATGATTAGAATGAAGATTTTACTATTTAAAATGTTCAGGCAAAATGTTGTGATTTATTATACGATATTCAAGAATTACTCTTGTTACTCTTTTAAAATAAGGAAAGGAATGCAATTGTATCATATATTTATCAGTTTTATTCTAAACAGTTATCTCTATTCTTATCAATTGTCGAAAATATTGATATTTATTTGAATCAAATCAGATTCAAATAAATATCAATATTTTCGAGAACACTAAAAAATGTTTTTACTACCAATTTTGACTTGATTTTATCAACTAATATAGTTATCCCTACACTTCAACTGATGATTGGGAGAAATTTGTAATAAATTGGAATTGACTAAAATTATTATTTCATGTGCTTCAAAGATTAAAACATGAGAAACATGATTAAAACATTGAACAATTAGATTTATAAGATTTTGTGAACATTAATCAACTTGATAGTCCAAATTCCAAAATGCCAAATCAGAAAAAACTAGGAATGAGTAAGCCTACATACCTGAGTCAAAGTAATGTAACATCGATCGGTCAGAGGAGTGATGACTAGACGAGGTGTATTTCCTAAATATTCATGACTGTATCTGAACTGAGCATCACAAATATTGGCGAAGCAATCTTTCTCTTGCTCATCCCATCTGAAAATAATATAGCATTCAAATAATAATAATAATGATGATGATGCATGACTCGTCTCAAATGTAAAAGGTCAAAAATTACAACTGGATACATAAAAAACTCAACAACAGAAATAAATATTGAATAAATAAAAAGTAGATACTCAAACAGAAGTTTGGTATCATCCTTCATTTCCTTCTAATAATATTACACAATGAATATTGAACAATAAAATTCATTTCAGTCCAAAATCTTGTTGTTTCGAACTTAAAGTATAGTATAGGCTACTTACCTGAATGTTGAAAACCATATGACTGTTAGTTATATCATGCTAATTCACAAATTAGTTTTCACCTAAAATAACACATATATTTTTAAAATCTTCAAATAAAAGTAACTAAAACCAAATAATACTGCATAAATACATAAGTAGCACTTGACACTTGCCTATGACGAAGCTGAGACTGCCACTGGAAGGCATTGGATGTTTCAACTTTTGATTGGATAAGTCTTGCGACAACATCACGAGAATGGACATCAACTGTACAAATGGTCATAATTTTTTGTCTATCTTGCTTACTCAGCTCTCCAAGAAGTAACGATATTAATGTACTCAGCTGATATATCTATGGAATAAAAAGACATAAATACAACAGAAAGTACCAATCTCCAAATTTCTGAGTTACAAACCCATAGAGACCATTGATTGTGAAACATGAGCTCAAAGGATATAAGATTTAGTTCATTATATATCCAATATTCAATTAATAAACGGAACATACGTCTAAAAATGACAATTGCATTACGTTACCGTCGCAGACAATTTCTCTTTGTAGAATTTTTGATAGGATCAATGTTGATTACTAGGCTTTCTAAAAATATGACAATTATTATTATTAGATTTATAATATTAGACAATATAATGCTTTACTTATAAATGTGTGTTTGCTAAATAACATAATAAAAATTGTTTCTTGAAGGAATGATTTTCCATTTCTATTAATGTAGTCTTCTACTTGTGAAAATCTCTGAGAAATTGGGTTAAGAGTAGTGATTGTTGTCGACACTATTTTGTCACTGTCTTTTTTTACTCTCAAGGTAAATAAAAATGTTTCTCCTGACAACGAAATTTTTCCTGGCGAAATAGTTGATGCAAAATAACTGTACAATGTAAAAGCACAAAAAATCACGGTAAAAAGAGGGAGTCACCAGTGATAACACCCTCATGTTCTACAGACTTTTTTGCGAGATTTTATCAAAAGTGGCCAGGTACCTTCATAATAAATTATAGTATTTGTTCATGCACTATTTAGTTAATCTTGATTTGTTTGTGTATTCGGAATAATAATAAAAATTGAGAGAATAAATTTATAGAATTTATCTTAGCTAAATTTTAAATGAATTTTTACATCAAAGAATTTTTATTGTATGTCTTAACTCTAAAGCCTAATAGATCACTGAAGCTTTTAACTTGAATGTCAGTAGTCTAGGTCTAGAGCCTAGATAGTGTCAAAACTTTCAACAGAGCTAATCTTTGAAAAGCTCTGACCCACCTATTTTATTGGTAGAAGAATCAGGTGTAATGTAAATGGAAATAAATGTAATTTTGAAAGCTTGGAGCATAAGAGAAAAAAGTTAAAGTTCAAGAATACATGAATAGACACTAATATACAAACCAATAAAATTAATAAGCACCAGAATTATTCATTTTCATAATTTAAGAAGTGCGACGGCAGCTAATCAGCAATTAGAAATTCTCTTCACACATGGGAAAGTTTTTATAAAGTATACTTTCTCAAATTACCTGTTTTTTCTGATAGTCTTTAATGGCATTCTCATATCCTTCCTCTAACCTTGCGAAAGCCATATTGACTTCTGTGGTCCAAAATATTTGTGTGCCACAGAGAGAAACTTGGGCTGGATAATCAAATAGCCACTGCTCTCTTGGCTTTTCCTCATAGCTGACAACTCCTTCGGCAAAGTAATGACGAATAGAGCCACGCATGGCTTTCTGGAGGCGATTCAACCAAACTTCAACCTAAACATGGAAGAGAACCAAAAACACATATAAATTAATATAATTAATTTATGATTAATTAATTTATAGCATATTTTTAAAAACGAAAGTAACGTTTAATGCATTAAATTTTTTTGCATAAAAAGTTTCCAATTTATTGAAATAAAAGTTGGAAGTTGTTTCCCAATCAACATAACACACAATCATGGATTATCATTGTCATTCACCTAATTAACGACGCACAAGTCTCAGACTCATAAGAGCATCATCAGGAAAATAAATTAAGCTGATATAAGATGGATGGAACATTGAATCGAGAAGACAGGATTACTTGAAGCGGTGTCACACTGAGCTAGTAGACAAGTCTATTTCACACAAACAATTGGGAACAGCTATTATAAATGAACAGTCAGTTGTTTCCAGTCATTTGTTCAAAACAAACGTGTCACTAGGCTCAGTGTGGTACCACCCATAACTGTAGAAATAAATAACAATTTGAAATTTACTTTATATTGCTAATACTTGCATTAGACAAGAGAAACTATTCAGAACATCCACTTACTGCACCGCTGCAGTCACTGTCATGGTTGAATTCTACATATTCCCCATCCTTGGCAAACATTCCTAGAGCGGTCTGTGTTCCTTCAACTTCTCCGGGCACAAATTTCAGTCTCGCAATAGAATCGAATAGTTTAGTCAAATGCCTGTAAAATTCAATGAGAAATTAGTTGATTTCAGGTATTTATTTGATTATTAGGAATACAAACATTTTGGAAGAGAGTTTCAAAGAGCTAGTGTTAGTGGGGACCTTCATTGCAGCAGCATCTATATGAGAGACAAATAGGCGATGTTTATGGGAGAGATATGTATACATAAATAATTTTTTTCTCAAGTATTGATATTTTCTTAAATATTATCTTTACAAAATGTATAAATAGAATGATAATAATAGACCCAAGGAGTTCTCGAGAATTATCAGAAAAATAATTTCAGACATCAGTAATAATTGAAGAACCTGAACGGCACTTAATAGTTTAAATTCTTTCTGTTTTTGTGTCTGGCATTTGTTGCTTTTACCTTCAAGTGTTATTGGTGTCCTCATTCATTGAAAGTCACAAATGTAATGGGACCCTTGTGAACTTCAATTTATTGTATATATTATATTGCTCTCCCTTCTGTCAATGATATAAGGACAGTTTTTCTACTCTCTATGACAAGGTGGAGATTGTAACGCAAAGAGCCGAAATAGAATCGAAAAAGTAAACATCTACATAATGATGGAGGTTGTTTTACTTCATTGACTTAAAATAATAAGTTAATATAGAAGTATTTCACTATGAAAACTTGACAGGAAACCAAAGTAATTTCTTAAAAAGTTGTTGGATGTATTTTTGTTGCATGTTGGAATGTTAGATAAGAAATGTAGCATGCTAATTTATATAGAAAGACAGCCTTGAACGGAAGGCTTCAACATAAGGAAAATTAGCAATGCTAAATAGATGGGAGAAAAATTATAGAATCTTTTTTCAGTTCTATAACAGTTTGTGTAAATTCTTATGAATTTCGAGAACAATAAATTGATGACTGATTGATCATTCTGGATCTTCCAACTTACCTTGCCACTAATTCTGGTTGATTTCCATTGGATAGAATATCTAATAAATCCGCAGATGAGATGAAGTAGAATCGAGGAAAAGCTAATCTCTTAGTTTCCAAGTATTCTGCAAGAGCTTTTTCACAAAGTGTCAGCTCCTGTTGAAGCGAATCTAGTTTGGGCAGTAGATCGGATTTATTGGTGGCTTCAACAACATTAGGTGTTTTAGCCATATCTTGAGTTAGTATCTGAAAGATAAAAACATATAAAAATTACCGATTCTCTTAGGAGACAAATGAGAATTATCTGCTAGATTTATCGTATCAAAATTTGTTTCTCACCTTATCAGTTCAATCATTTTAGATCAAAATGGACTGAAAAATTAATAGGAGCTGGAGATCAATTTAAGCTTGAAAAAATCTCATCGCGACAATCAATCAGTTGAAATTACAATTGCAAACAATACACGAAAAATAATAGGTAATTTTGACAATACTTTAATAAAATTCTTATGATTGTTTTTTTTTTTTTTTGTAGATTACGTCTTGGAGACTCCAGTTAAGGAGTATAAGACAAGTCAGATCAACAATATTATACACTAGATACCATAATTACTTCAATTAGTTGAGGTGAGGCTTAATTTTGATGTGAAAGGAACTCTTGTACACTATAAAAAGCTTTATCAACTACCGTAAATATTTCTTCAATTGTTTTTTGAATATTTCTATATTTTCAAGACTCTTCAAAAACTGCGGTAGCTTGTTGTAGAAATTCCTACCAATATAACTAGGTTTTTGCCTAGGTTTTGTCAATAAGACAGCTTGTGATAATAGCCTACCACCCTGGATGGATTGAGATAATCCATTATAATCAGTTATTATCATCATATAAAGGTATCAAAGGGGTCACTACCTTCTGTCCGACTTTCCATCTCCCTGAATATACAATTTGACCGACTTTTGTACCTGTTGTCAAAAATTAAGTCAACTAAGTATTTCCACTTGTCCGAATAACCATTTGCACGAATATACCACTTGACCGACTATTACATGACGCTTAATAAGGACAGAAACAACTATATTCGGGCAAATGGATTTTCGGTCAAGTGGTAACACGTAGTTTTCTTAATTAATGACAAGTCGTAGAAAAGTCGGACAAATGGTACATTCGGGGAAAGGGATAGTCGGACAGATGGTGGCCCCCCGTATCAAAGAATGGAGTTTAATATTAGGAAGAGCAGAAAACGAACTTTGTAAGAGGTTACAGATTTTCATAGAGCTCTAGGTAGCAACCTTGAATTCAGAGTCAATGAGATCAAATCTTGTTGAATCTTGGGGTAATTGCTTCCTTATGTCGTCACTACTCATGAAAATTGATTCCAAATGCATCCACGTTCGTTGAACTTCAAACCAAAGAGTTATCACTTGATCTGCAACGCTCAGCTTCTGTTGCCAGGCGGAAACATCCTCAAGAAAATGCGCTATAAATTTCGACGTAATTAAATTCTGCAGCTGAACCTGTGGAAAATATTTCAATATCAGTATAGAAGCTAAAGATTTCTCCTAAGGATTTGATAACAATTAGGATACTAACTTTCAAGTAAAGTGTATAATGAAAATTATATTGAAATATACTTGTAAGTGAAAAGGATAACATGGAGACAAAAAATTGTAGGCTAATATGTGATTGCATGTACTTTATTTCAATCTTTATTGAAATTATGATGCTGAAGATCTGTCTTGTTTCCAGTAGTACACTATGTAATAAAAACATTTAAAAAAATACTTTCAAGTGGAAATTGTGACTCACGTTATGGCGTGACGGCTGTTTCACTCTGTTGTAAATTGCATCGTCATATGTGACGTTTATTGCGCAATTTTATACAGCATAAATTCCAATTTATAATTTTGAATCTTTTATACTTTGTAATCTTTTAAACTTTAGATATGCAGGTTTCGGCCCAAAGAATGAGGCTACTTATAAAAAAAAAAATTTAACCATAGAGTGAATTAAGAGTTGAAAAAGACGGCAGAATTAATGAAATGAATATAGTGTATTATGGAAAATTCAGGCTGGAAAACAATATTTTTCAGACAGTGAGTTTGAATGTCACAAGTAGCGAAAATTTACATGGATAAGATCAACTGTAAATGCTGTAAAGGATGTTTGTAACAAAGAATCTATTCAAACTCATATCAAATTTTATGATTCATCAAAAACCTGGACAGTGGTTCAAGTTTATATTGAGACTTGAGTTGCACTTGCCTGGTTTTCCTCCAGTGTTTCAATCAATTCTTCACTTGCTCTCAATAAAATGCAACCGGTTCTTTTGTGAAGCTCCTGTTGAAATTCCATTGTGGACCAAGTGCTATTCAGTTCTCTTAGAATCTTTTCCATTGACATTTCTTTGACAGCTTTGTCAACAATATTTTTCACTTCGTCTTCACATTCGTGTAGATTGAGTGCAAGAAGATCGGCTAGAGTTGTACCTTGGTCCATAACAAATTTCACCTATTTGAAATAGAATTGAATTAATTTTTCTCCTACAAAAGAAATTTCAAAAATCTAGAAATTATTTAGTTTTACCATAAAAGTCCAAGTTTTATTCATTATACATTAGTTTAATAGATCACCAAAAAGAGCATTGAACAAAAATTAATCTTCTAATTAATTTTAGTGTCTAACTTCTCAAATTGTTTTTTTTTTTCATATTTATTACACTTACTCTATATTAACCAGTTACATACCAGTCAGAACAGGATTGTGTTGGGAAATTTATGGCGAATTCAAGCGACAAGATGATGATTCAATGCGTGTAATAAGAAAGCTGTTGGAACCTTTTCAGGGCAACAGGCATTGACTTACCCATCACCCATCTCGCACTTATAAATTATACAATAAGCGTGGTTGATTTGCAAGGGTCTAGAGCCACTCAGTAAGTGTGAACAATCGACAATGTATAAAAAATCGTTTTTATTCCATCCAAAATTGATTATTCCTAAGATCTAAGAAGGTTCGTCATTCAAAGTTACACAAATACTACTTTAAAAATACTAATTATTTCAATAGATATTATTGACTGATAGAAAAATTCTACACAGCAATCAAATTCTGCTTATTATTAAACAATGGCATTTATCCTAAGCTATTTCCAAAATTCGCTGGGGGAATAATTTAACTGGAGTTTTAGCATAACTTCCCGCTCGTTATTCTTCATATTTAGAGTTTTGCATGCCACTCTATTACCTCCTCTGCTTCACGGTTTGTTCTACAGATCTCACCTAGAAAAGACCTGGCAATCAAATTACTAGTTGGGGAACATCGTAAGTTTTGCCAAAACTCTCTATTATCAATTATTAAATTAATCAATTATGTTTAAGAACGTACTAAATAAGTTACTATATTATTGAACAAAAATAATAAATAGAAATTTATATGTAAATAAAATATTAACTGTTGGCCAAATTTCCCCACAGCGTCTCTTGAATGGGATAATTTTACTAACTAGAAAGCATATTTACAGTTGTCATTCTTGGACCATACACGATGCTTATTTTGTGCAAAAGATATAATACAGTATACATAAACCTTCGAATTTTAGAATTATTCTCATCGGTGTCATAAAGCTGAATAAAGTGCGAGTGTAATACTCACTGCGAAGTCGCTTGGCATTGCAGATAAGCTCTGTTGTGGCAGCATGCAAGTTTGTGTAAAAAAACAAATGATTCGAAATCAATTTACACACACATATTCACATATATTTTTAACCCGAAAACAAAATAGTTAAAAATGAATTGTACATAACACTGATCTCAAGTGAACTAAACTCATTGCTGCAGATAGTACATTCATCATAAGTAATTCAACATTGAATTTGGTTTGTAGCAATTGTAGCCATATTTTTTATTATTCACAAGTAGCAAATTTCACATATTAGCTGGCCACATACAAGCATTGAAAAATAAGTAAGTCTGCTACTAATGCAGAGGAAGAGTTGATTTATAATAAATTCTTTCCATCATTCACATGCGATAAATTAACAGCAGGGAAATAGATGGCTATTAATTGAAATCACAATCAAGAACCAAGTTCCTCTGCAACGTGCATACTGTTTTAAAAATGCAAGAAACACCCGAGATTTAGCAAAGACAAATGCAAAGATCGAGAAGAAATTCAATTTACATAAAGATACTCATCGAGAGACGAGATTGAAATAATCAGAATTAACATTAAAGTTAAAATTATTTACAAGTATACGGTACAACAAAAAAGAGTGTGATATATATTTGAAATGTTTTCTTGTTGAGTCAAGAGCTTACTCCATCCGATGATGCATTTTAGGAGTTTGAAGTCAAAGTCAAACATGTGGAAAGAAATTTGTTGATTTTATTAGACACATTTCTGCATTACTTAATTCACCAATGATTATTTGAATAAAAATTAAATTATTCAGAGATTATAATGTTGCAATGATTCAGAAAGTTAAAATTTACTGTACAGGCAAGGTAGCAAAGTGAAGTTCGAAAGATTGTTTGAAATATTGTTCGAATTTATTGTTTGAAATATTCCTTTGAAATATAAACAACCTTATAATATGAGATTGAATAATAGAATAAATAAAACATACTATTAGAAATATGCTTCCACATCCTTTATGTGACTAAAGCCCACTCGAATAAAATTGTAAGTTTATTTGAAAACCACTTAAGAAAGGGAAAAATGCATGGGAGAGAGCCAGAGGGAGAGAACTCAATTGAAGTTATTTATTATTCACGAACTAAGACTTAATAATAAAATATCAAGTTTTTTTGAGAGGATGATGTAACACTTCATTGTTAACTGGCTACGTACTTTAAACTCGGCTGGTTACCGTTCGTAAAGCACTTGGGACATGAAGCTCTGTAAGGTAATACAGATGAACTCTGTACTTTTATAAGTTAGACAATGAAAGTTGCAAGACTGAAATGATACCTAAAAAAAATCTCAACCAATAATTTCGCACTATCAATTGACAGCAGTCACGAAAAAGTCCTTTGAATAAGTTTTAGGAAAGGATTACTTATTAAAGTCTTGTTACTGCAGAGAACAATACACAACATACCTTAATAATTATAAAATAATGACTAATTTGTCCAGAATATGCAAACAATGGATTATTATACGTAGATAACAATGCATTTACAAAACTATGGGAATTATGGAATAGTTGATTAGGATTTTATCGATTTCAAAAGGTAAATGTGTAGGAGACAGAAAAGTGCAGAGACATTCACAATGACAAAAAAAGGTGCTTCACAGTTCATTGGTGCAAAGATTTTAAACGAAGACAGTGGAGGTGGATTAGTGAAGAAAGACACAAACTCAGACAAAACAGAATAACTTGACCGGAAGGTTGGGCAATTGCATCCGTTGTAAGATTTTTCCTTTTAAAATACATTTTTCATTTTTTTTCAATTAGCAAGACTAATATAAAAGATCAGATGAAAAGTTCTTATCATACGTCTCAAACATCTAATGTTTATAATTATTTACAAGTAATTTAGCGGTCAATTTCACTTCTACAAATCATTTAATATGAATTTTTTACATCCTCTGAAGCAAGACTCTTTTAAAATGAAGCGTGATTTCATGGATGAAGTATCAATAGATGATGATGATTCAGCTGGAATATTATAATTGCTGTACATATTTACAATGATATTGTCCAAAGGAATCATGTATAGTGAAATTCTGTTCAAGTTGAAACTCCAACGTGCAGCATTTTTTACAAGTGAAAGTACATGTTTATCAGTTACATTTAAATGAACAATTAAATATATACATTAATCAAAACTGGTTTATTGAAATTCACTATTATACCTCATCAGGATAATAAATCTTACTTTTCGTTTTGACCGAGGCCGGAATTGCTAAAAAAAGAGAACAACATAGGTTGCTTATAATCAGAAAGTTACATTTCAATTGTGATTGCTGTGGGGACGTACAAACATATCAACCCAAAAATCATACATTTCTTAGAAGGTGGGGAAGACTATCCGTGTAAATTAACTTGAAATATATTTGAGAGCATACATTCAAGATTGAACGATTCACAGTAGTTTAAAAGGCTTGTTGTTAATTGGTTTAAATCAAGTGTGTGTGAGTGGTTCATACAATGTCAGCTCAGCTAAACCGGATTAATCTCTATACTAGTGTGATGATTGTGTTTGAGTGGTTGTGTTGAGACCAGAAGCTGTTTTGCAGTGGATTTCTGTGTAGAATTGTATATGGAAGCAAAATAAAGCATAAGTTGAAGCAGTTTTTTTCTCAATCTGAATTCCTGTAATAAGTTCAGATAATGAAGAGCTCATCAATGAACGTGTCACTAGATAAATGTTAGACAAATTGGGTTCTTTGTTATTATTTGACGTGGAGTGGCTAGTACAGCAAAAATCCTTCTGTCTTCATCAATTTCAATAAGATAGAAATGTTGTTCATCTGAATAATCCACCAATGTTTTTGAAATTCCGAGTACGGTACATTTAATTTCCTGACTATTTTGTTTCACCAAAATGTATATTTTTTTAACTTTTCATGTGAAATTTAACGACATGCAGTCAAATATTTGTTAAGAATAAGTATAATAACTCACTTAAACTGGCCGAGTACTTTCGAATCTATGAGATCCATCATCTGAGCCTCTGATGATGGATCACATAGATTCGAAAGTACTCGGCCAGTTTAAGTGAGTTATTATACTTATTCTTAACTTATACTTATTATACTATTCTTAACATTTGACTGCATGTCGTTAAATTTCACATGAAAAGTTAATATTAACAACGCAGTTCGTCATGGAACAAGAAATCCAGGTATATTTTTTATTAATGTGATTTTTGTAATATACAATAGTATAATCTATTATCAAAACTGACACTGTATTTCACTTTTAAATAATGTTTTACTCACATATATTGGAGATGCTTGAGGAATGTATTTCACTTCTGAAAAGAAGCTTCGTCAGAGCTTCTTTTCAGAAGTGAAATACATTCCTCAAGCATCTCCAATATATGTGAGTAAAACATTATTTAAAAGTGAAATACAGTGTCAGTTTTGATAATAGATTGTTCATCAAGTATTTCGTCATGGAAAACATCACAGATTACAATAGTATATTGAAAATGAATAATATATTCAACTGATGATGAAATTTTTCAAGTTCATTCAATCAGTAAATCAGTGGGCTATTATTTAAAGGGTTTTAGATTAATTGTGTAATGCATGTGGTAAGGAAAAGGAACTTGAAATTTAAAAATCGATACCTAGTTACAATATTTTTTCAAATCTTGAAAAAAAAATCCAACAAACTTATAATGGATAAAAAATATTTCAAGATAAATCAAGTGCAATAATTTCATAAATAGAAGGAGAAAACTAATTTTTAACAAAATGCAATGATTAATGACTTCCCTAATGTGTCTTTCTAAATACTATTATTTTAAAATTTCAAGAATCCAAAAACAATAAAATTTGCGCTTCTCACATCTTTACTTGGAGAAAGGCATCATCATTTTTTGTTAGTGTCATCTTTTATGATTCTATTGCTCGGATTTTCGTTTTGGATTAGGAATGCTGCAAGAAATCTGAATTGAAAGTTAATTATGACGATTGGGGAAGGTGTTGAAGTATTTATATTTTAAGTTTACTTATAGTCGCCAAGAATAGGTTTTAAGCCCATTATTATTCATTATTATATTAATTTGTTACACGAACAAAAAAGCATTACTAATTGAAAATTAAAAATAAATATTACACCAGACAAGAAAATAAATAATACACAGTAAAACTTTGCTCAACACAGTTTACCAACGTCACAAAGACAAGAATTCACAATAAATAGGAAACACATTGATTGAAAGGTACACTGTTGAAGACTTATTCCTAAGAGGAAGATAAAATAATTGTGATCAAAGACCTTGGTTGATCTCATCAGTTGCTGCCAGTGCCGCTCTCTGATCGCTGGGTTCTGCAGCTCCCCAACTGCTCGAAGTGAAGTAAGCATATTTTTAACTGTTGCCTCCAATTCCACATAGGTGTCCCAAGTTCGCATTTCCTTGTCAAGAGCTGAAAATATGAAAACATTTGAGCAAATATAGCTGAAAAAAGGCTGCAAAAAGGAGGCAATTTATATCAGGCAATTAAAGACATGGTTTGGAATAGAAAGATACCAGAAAAGGCGAAGATTTTTATGTACAAAATGTACTATGTTCCTATTGTTTTGTATGGTGCAGAGACATGGACAATGACAGAGAAAGAGTGGAGTAGACTTCAAGCAGGAGAAATGAAGCTCCTCAGGGCAATTAAGGGAAAGACTCGAAGAGATAGGATTAGAAATGAGGATATAAGGAGAGAGCTGAATATGGAAAGCATGAAAGAAAAAGTTGAAAAGATGAGACTGCGTTGGTTCGGACTGTGAAGAGAATGGGAGATGATCGACTACCAAGGAGAATGGAAGAGATGAGGATGGAGGGCAGAAGACCGAGAGGACGACCGAGACGGAGATGGATTGACGGAGTTGTCGACGGAATGGAGCGGAGGGGATGCAGATGGCAGCAGGTCGAGGAAGAGAGATGGTGGGAAGATCGAGGAAGATGGAGAGGCATTGTTAACACCCAGACCCGGCATTAGCTGGAACGGGATCAGGATATGTATGTATGTACCAAAGAACTTGATGGATTCAATAAACCTTTTGGTCGACTAAAATGGTGTATGAACTGAAACAATACTTTCTCATTGTTATACTGTAGTTGCATTTTGATTGCACTGCAATGATACACAGCACTCAACTGTATTGATTACAACAAACTCTAGAACCAAACAATGTCATGGCAAAATAGCAAGATTGGTTGGGTATTCAGGATTGAAAATATTACAACAGAATTGTCTATTATATTTCTTGAATGCAAGAAAAATAAATCATAGAATATCTTAGTATGAACGCTAATGTTATCTATTGTAACGCTGTGAATGCTATAGCTAGTTTCATTTGAAGAGCATGCTTTAGAATAAATAAGTTTGGAAAAATTATCCAACTATAACCCGCAAGACAATGGAGATTTTTGACTTTTCAAAAGTTTTTCTTTCTATGGTGTGTAATGTTGAGCTGAAGCATCATGTCTGTACAATTGATCAAAGAAAAGTATCAAATGAATAATGTATGGATGTAATGTTCAAATGGCGACTGGTAAGAAGATTCCTTGGAGAAATGCGTTGTTCAAGCAATAGAGGTGCCGTCAGAGAGAATAGAATAGTATAATTCTATTCTATTCTCTCTGGGCGCCGCACGCCGCTAGAGCAAGTTCACAAGCTTTATTTCCTCTCTCCAGTCAATCATCAGTGACATAGTTATGACTCACCAAGAGCACACAAAATATTGTAAACTGGCACAAGATTTTATATTCTAATGAGTCAATAATACAATTACTCATAAATAAAGAAACACTATGTTCTAACATAATTCTTCGGATTTCTTTAATTGATAAATTTATTTAGAAAACATCATTTTTATTTATAAACCTCTTATCTCCTTGGCGAATTTCTTGCATTCTATATCCATATTCTCAACATCAATCTGGCGCCATGGGGTTGTTTTCCAGTCTTCAATGCTTGTTTGAACAATGTGAGCATAGTCCCACAGTTGCTGGAAATGGAATAGTTAATATAAAATTCTTATAAGAGAAGTATCTTTCACAGTGAAAGACACAAGCTTCGCGGAGAGTTATAATAAAAACCCACAATAATACAGAAAGTGTTAATACGAGATGATAATAATATTCATGAATAATAATTTATTTCAAAGTTACGAAAAGTTTGCATACATTATAACCTTTGCATAAGATGAAGTTAATGTAAATGCAGGATGAATGATTTGATATTTCAAGTCATATTCAAAGTTGAGCTCCATCTAGAAATATTTAATGTTTTAATAATTATTTTGGTTTTTAGTATTGGATGTTGAAATAAAATTTTAAAAAATGGTGACAATTGGTCTGCACAATACCTGCATAATATACTCTTCATCAGAGAGCTTAGTGAAGACTGAAGAATACTTAAAATTAATTTGAATTCATTCTGTTCAATTCCATTGAATATGGATCAATAGAGAATTTCGAGAAAAATTTTTAGATACCTTCAACATGCGTAGCTCCTTGCGACACTGCCTCAACAATTTGAAATCAGGAACATTGACTTCAAATAAAGAGGCAGATTCTTGTATTCTCTGCATCTCCTTTTCATAGCTTCTTATTTTTCCATCTGTATTATCCATTTTCATGTAAGGATCTTCACATTTATATCTAGAAAATAACAAGAGTGAAGAAATATGACAAAGATGTAACAAATAAGATGAGCATTTCAATAGTGAATCAGTATACTAAAATACTCTCATCAGCGTTTTACCTTGTATATTGCACTTATTTATTTTTAAAAGTAGCACAAAGTGTACCAATTTAATAGATTACCATATTCATTCATTTTGATTAAGGTAAATTTTTCTTTAAGCATTTTTGTTTCAAACTTTACTTCTTTGATTGGGTATAAGCCTAATGCGGAAAGCAGGAAATGATTGAATAAGAAAAAATCGTCTTTGTCCAGAGTCTAGATTATTCAATCATCTTTACATAGCAAGAATATGTTTCCCAAATTAAATGATTCTACAAGAGATACTTGGTCAATTAACTCTTAAATAATTATAACTTACTTGAGAAATGGTGACCTCCTGAAAATCTCTCTATATTGATTCTGAGTAACATCAAATGCTGCAATTTTGTCTCGTATTGCTGTCACTTCTGCAGCCTGGAGAGGAGCAACCTGTTGCTTGACCATTATAGCGATCTTTTTAGTATTATTCCATTGTTCTGGTAACTCCTGTATGGGAAATAGTTCATAATACTAGTAAACTGTATAAAACAATGATTTTCCATTTTGTATCGAAATGAACTACAATCGAAGTATGCCTGATCTATTATGTATAGAACTTTTTCCTTTTCAATATCAACTTAATATCTCGTTCGACAGAGAATTTACAAACAACTCTTTTGTGAACTGTTTTGCAACAGGCTTGAGGATGAAATTTATTGGCTTCTTTTTCAGAACTAGTGTCAGTTGGAGCGGTCATCGATTATTATTTATCGATGATCAGACTTTATACGATTTTCCAAATTATCAGGTACAATCAAGCAATTGATTAATCTTACTTTTTTTAATGTTTGCAGAGTATATTACTTCCAAACGAAATCAATAAGAAAATGGTACTAAGCATAATTATAACGTTTTTATTTATTTCTAATAAACAGATAGCTTAGACTGGGAAACAATAATTAAAAAGTTAATAAGTATCTGTGAACTCCTAGGTGATAAATTTTTTCTCCGATTTTGAAATAATAAAAATTAGAAAAAGAAACTTTTGGTCAAACCATTGAATTTAAAATTTAAATATGTTTATTGAAATCTATAAATTTTTCATTGGTGTATTTTATGATAACATGTGTGTATTAAGTCTAGATTACGTTGGAAATGAAAAAATATATATTTAACTAGCAGCTACCCGTCCTTCGTACGGATTATGTGTAGAAATAACACTAAATATGTTTCGGCTTTTTTGATAGCAACGATCATGAAGTTGTTAGCAGCTTAGTGAACAACTTAGAACGTAAACAATAATTCAGTGACAGTTATCAGAGAAAATATTTGAGAACAGCTGATTGATATCTCATGATAAATTACGTGATTTGTTCTCATGTGGTAATAATAGTGCTACCTGGCGAATTCCCAAGAGCCTAGCACAAACCGCACCTTCCTAAAATGTTAATTTTTGTTTTGATAAATTTAAATTAGAAAATTTTGTTTTTTTTTCAACAAAGAAATAATTGATGAAACATAAGATGAGCTTTGATTCACCTGTTTTCTAAAAGACTGCAATGCTCCGAATACACAAGTCTGCAGACAGCGTAAATAACGCCGCGAAGGGCCCACCATTCAGATTATATTTGAGAACAGCTGATTGATAAATTACGTGATTTGTTCTTATGTGGTAATAAAACTTAGAAGAAATGTATCCAAAATCGCACAATACTTGGTTTTTAAACGTTTATTATTCTGTTAAAAAAAAAGTTAATTTAGTTTTTTATAGCTAAAGACATTGTCAAAAAGGTTTTCAATACTGATAAATAACTTTAATCCCGATCGATGCTCTCGTTTTTCAGGAGAAGGCCGCGTAAAATGTATCCAAAATCGCACAATACTTGGTTTTTAAACGTTTATTACTCTGTTAAATAAAAAGTTAATTTCGTTTTTTATAGCTAAAGACATTGTCAATAATGTTTTCAATACTGTTCAATAACTAAAATCCCGATCGATGCTCTCGTTTTTGAGGAGAAGGCCGCGTAAAATGCCTTTGGGGCCGTGACAGACAGACAGAAAGTGAGATAAGACTATTTTCGGCTTATTTAATGTATAAAACGTAAAAATAACCAATAAATATACAATTCTGATAAATGTACAGACAAAACTCTAATTTTATTTATATAGAAGATTAATTATAAGCTCTATCAGAAGCTATGCTAAGCCTTCATGATAATATGTAACTCAATCACAACTAAAGTTGTTACTAACTAAAGTACATATTTTTGACGAGCGTTTTGCTATGTCAAACAAATGCTATTTCTATTCCAAAGCAAAAATTATGCAAAGGAAAACTCGTCAGCCCAAATTTAATTACTGATCAGCATATAATAGAATAGAATTTAGTCTAAACAAAGAAAACTAATTCCAATATTTAAAAAATGAGAAAAATCATAATTTCAAATTACTGATTCTTTTAAACTGGACTTATACTAAGCAAAGTTCATGAAATTTTACATTCAACTAGTAAATACTTCGAGTTGATAGTTACAAATTCATGAGACTACACCATCAAACAGTGAAGTCCAGTAGCCTGAAAGCTCACCTGCAATAGAACATTAACTTCCTCAGGCAATTCCTGGTCATACATTTTCAATAAATTTATGGTTGCTCTGATGGGTTCGAACATTTCATCTGTTGCAGCTTGACGATCTTTGACATGCATCAGGTAGCCCATCACATTCACTAGTGCTTCATAATTCCCTTCTTCAATTGGCTGGAGAAGGCCCTGATCAGCTTGATGAATGAACTCATTTAGATCTGTCAAACTATAACGAACAGCTTCTATTAGAATCAAGAAGACTTGAGGATTCCAAAAGAAGAGAAATAAAGAACACTATCAACTCACAATCTTATTTAAGTAAAGCTTTGTCAGTAAGATTTGTTCAAAGACTAAATGCTTCAAATCTTACTTACTAATCTTACTTGCTTTTATTACTTTTATTACAAAATTACTTGAGATTTCCATGTATTTTTTATCTTACTGGGCATTTTTTCATAACTGAGACTTTCCTTTAGCCTAATTTATTTTCTTTATTAAAATTTGCAAGATTAGTTAGAATTCTACTATTTGCTCAAATTCAATGTTTTACTTCACCTCCTGTGTTCACCAAAGGTAGAATTCAACACCTCTTATCTCACAAGAAAATTTAAATTGAAGAGAACCTTGACTTTTCAATAAACGTATAATATAATAATGAAACAATGAAGCTTTCAATAAATCAAGTTTCAAATCAGTGAGGATTTTATTAACTGAAAGCTTTGCTTAGTTGCACATTGGTAGTTCCAAAGTAGTTCATATTACAAAGAAAAGAAAATAAAACAAAGGTCAATATTTAAGACGTCTGAGTATGGAACGCATCTTCAAAATATGTTATTCAAAGTGATTGATAAATGCAGAAATTGAAGAGTAGTAAATTTGAAATAAGCTTGTCACAGAATATTGGAATAGTTAAAAAATGGTGGGTAAATACATTCAAGCATTACTTGACAAACAATTTTTAAAAAGATAGTTAATAAACCAAATACATTTTTTTGAATTTGTTTTAATAGAAAAAATTGAACATTCTGTCTTGGAAGCGTTTAAAATTCATAACACTTATTCAGTCATTCAAATTCTTAACTATGAAAGCATCTAGATCCTTTATATTTGATTTCATTACTGAAAACGCATGCATTCAACGATTATAACAAAATACATGAAATATGATAATTATCACGAAATGATCACAGACAGCCCCAGTACTCGAATGAATGCTGATGAAGGATTTAAAATGGGGAAAACCAAAAGAAAAAATGATTGCTAACCAAAAATCTCATTTTTTAGTCAATTCAACTAATCATCTCCAGATAGTCTGAAGTGTTAGAAAGTTAGTGATTACAAGCAGGTGTTGTTGTCTATTATTAGCAGATATTAAAAATTATTGAATTGCAAGACTTTCCAAAAGCAAAATGATTGTTTTAAGCAAACAACTACTTCCATGTAATTATCAATCAAACCTTATTGTGACATGTTCTATGAGGTGTTTTTTAAACATTTGACCCCATTTGCATACTGTATTTAGAAGAGCTTGTTTAAATGGTCGTATATCAATTTGAAACCACGAGTTGAAAACCTGTATGTTATCGAGCTCTTCTATTTCAGTATAAAGACTCTCAAAATTATCAATCTAAAAAAGAAAAATCACCAAGGCTTAGCCTTTAAGAAGAGTTGTGCCATGACATTCTTATGCAATAACATAATATTAACTATTGGGGGCACTGATTAGCCTACGCAAATACTAAGTAATATTATCTTTTTCGATCTATTTTATTACAATAAAAAATCCGGAAAAACTGTTTCTAATTAGACAAATATCATTCTTGTTTCAGACCATAGCTAATCAATGCAACTGTATTATTATTTTCTTTTTTCTTATTCGTTTCAAACTTTTGCAACTTGGAATAATCTAAGACCAACAGTGGAGACTTATCCTCAAATGAATTTGCGTACAATAATTGCATCCAGAGGATTTTTTCAGATTTTCGTTCCTCAATCCTATCAGTAAATAATACACTCTTCAATCAGTAATTGACTCCGACAACTGCCTCTATAAATGTGACAGAGGAAGGCTGATATTTCGTCTTTATTTCAATAATTATGCTCACTAGATTTTTAACAAGGGGTCTATAATTTAAGTTTCTTCACTTCTGTCAAACAGTACATTATCCCTATTATTACTATTTTCAAAGAACTGAATTATGAAAAAGAAGATATGAAAAAAGTAAGGGGAAAGCAAAGCTCATAACTATTATCTACTAATTTCGAATCGGATTGTATCGGTTTGAAATTTGTCTCCTTCAAATGTTCCACTTCCATTTGGCTTAGATGTTTTGCAACGAATCAAGTATCAGGTGTCTAGAAGCTTTCTGCATTGTCTTGAATACCGGTATGTATGCTGATACTTCCATTCAAGAACTTCAACTCCATAAAATGTCAAGTTTCTCCCATTGCGTCTTTCATCATTGTTATCAACAAGTGAAACGATTTTCAATTATACTAAGAGGTGATACAGGACTGCCACCTTATTAATACAACACATCTACAAAATCTGATAGCAAGCGTTTATGTCTACCAGCTTTTTAGTCTCAAGTCTCAGTATTCAATTCTTGCCGCCAAAACCCACATACATTTATGTATTTTATATTATCAAAGCTCATATTATTTCAAAAGATGTGAATTTAAGAAGAAAGATTAAACTCCTAGTTGATTGGAATATTCTTCAGATAGCCTACCATAGCATCACCAATACGGCAGCTTGTTCATGCATCAGTTATTGTTACAGATCAAAGAGAATAATGTAATTACTATCATACAAAATAACACTTTTTCATAAAACCATACTCTAAAGTGAATTAGAATAATTAAAACTTTTCTAAATCTCTAGTTTACATTGAATAAGGAGGATATAATTTGCCCAAACTCACCTGTTCTTTAAAGTCAGCCATTGTAGGAGCTTTAGGGACGGGTGGCTCAAGTATTTCACCAATAGCCATACCCTCCAACTCGTCAATGGTCAGTTGCCTTCCATATTCAAGGAATTGACTCATATATGTGTCTCTATCATCAAGCCATATATACGAATAGACTTCAAATCCTCCACAAAACTCATTTGCCTGAAGTTGAAATAAGATTTCTCACATTTCTTTGAGGATTTCACAGTTTTTTAGCTTTAATCTATATTACATTATAGTTCATAAAATAAGAGAAAATTGTGTGTTCTATTGGGGCTCATGAAGCTGAGTGATTTTTGAAGAATCATACATGAATGACCTTAACCATTACGTAAATATGAAGTCTACAATAATCGATTCATACTCTTTTCGATAATTGAGTGATTGTTAATAATTGATTATCGATTAGATTTTTTCAACTTATTATCACTGATAAAGTAAACAAATGACAAAATCTGATAATTTACCACTATATGATCAGCTTCAGTATCTTCCTTAGTAAGTAACTTCTTCAATCTATTATAAGACATACTTTACTTTCTCTATGAGCGTGTAAAAAGTCTGAAGATATGTTCTCAGCAGAGACAAGATAAGGCAGTAAAAATTCTTCTCTAAGAAATTGTATTCTTTTGTTACCTAACCTTAAGCTCACTTTGTGGAACAATACAATAATTTGACAAATATTTCTCATTAATATATTCAATAACAGAAATATGAAATCGATTATTTACCTCATTCAAAACTTTCTCCACACTGTCCATGATATCCAGTTTCATTTCACTAATGACTTCATGGTTTTCAATTTCATACTGAAAATATAAATTTGTTAGGAATATTTAATGATAATTAATGAAGAATTAATTGCATAATTACTGGGCTATCCAAACAAGCATATGGCTAATGCAAGATACAAAATAATATCAAGTTACATGGTACCTAATAGTTCAATTTAAAAAAAATTCAATCAGTAGATTTGACAAAAATTAAATGTATGAGATAATACGTTTGAAATTCATAGTTATTATTGTGAGAACAAAATAGATCAATTAATTTAATGGCAGACTAATAAATGAAATATTTATTTCTGATGTGAAATATGATGTACTGGTACAGTACTCCAACTGAAGAAAATTAAAATCAGATGGAAACCACGTTTTTATTTTAATAATTCAATTGCAAACATGGTAAGGAGAAAGAACATCTGAATGAAACCTACGAGAACTTGATTATTTTGATTAATCCAATATAACAAAAGTTTCACATTTCATGTTCTCTATAGCACAAACAATTTGCAGGAGCAATATTTGTTACATCTAGATTGAATGACCTCAACTAATATATGAATGGATAATATATTAATAGATAATATATGAATGGGAATAATATTCTTGAATAAAACGGGTCTTTTGGCAAGAAAATATCAATTACTAGCATTTTACCTGATCTTGCCCAGGAATTCATCAGTTTGGACTTTCTCTTTTCTGGCAAGTAACTTATATGGTATGGTAGCGGTCACAAAATTACGAAATTGGGAAGAGTGACTGAAATTGCAGTGCTTCTAGCCGTTTAGTTCAACTGTTTGAAGAGAGAAATGCACAAATAAGCTGTGCTTTTTGATGCTGGGTAATTAGCAGCTGCAATATTGATACAGAACTAATCTGTTTCTTTGACTTGTGGCATACCGGCGTATCATCTAAATCAGCATCATAGTGACATATAATGCACCAACTGCATCTAACCCATTTTACAAAAATGATGAAATTCAAACATTAATTTTGAAAAAGGTAAATAGAAAGGCAAATAGAAATAGGATATAAAAAATTGGGCTTCGAGGTACACTGAATTGAGTTTAGAGGAAGCTTTGTGCCAAATTTAGTGTTTCAAATCGTTGCTGTTTTTGTGAAATTCGTAAGACTGACACAAAATCGCACACACACCTCTACTCTCTCTTATTATAGATAAAATGGAAATGGCTTAGTACATACCAAATAATTTGAATTGGAAGACTTTTCGTTTATGCAATCTATTAATCCAGCCATTTGGATTATATCGTTGATTAAGCCTTGAATAAGGCCCCAGAAACCTTCTTCACTTCCAACATCAAGAGATGGAACAAAAATCATATCTGGTTCTTGTAGTTCCATTTGAGCTTCAAATAATGGAGCCAAATTGTTGACTAAATCCATATGTTCAGCTATATACCCTAGACTGTGACAAATTGATAATCAATCAATAAATGAAGACAAAGCCAACAAAAAGTAAATAAAATCATGATTTCAGCAGTTCCTACATCACCTTACTGCTAATAATATGAGTAATATAAAGTATTACTATATTATACATAATTATATACTTCATAGTATACATTTAGTACTGTTCATAGTTAATTTATAATAATTAAGGTGCGACCTGATAACTCTGACACCAGACCTGAGCCAGCCAGGTCACACGATATTACTATTACTATAGTTAATTTATTCGCCTATTTTCAATACATAGGTAGGACTTTTTCTTAGGTAGTACAGTAATCGAGGAATAGGATGAGCTATGACCTTGAGATGCGCAGTGGCAAAAGTGCTTGTGACAACTCCGGGCTCACTCACTCGCCAGCAGTCTCTCTGTTTCTCTCTGTCTCTCTGTAGGCAGTTGCTTCTGCTCTCGCGCAACTCACAGCTCATCCTATACCTCCCGTACTACGTCTTTACTGCACTATTATGTACACAACACACATAGTAATTATAAAGTACTATAAGTGCTTTACAGTAGTATAGTATAGTTGAGATTATACCTCACAAGTTGCCTGCAAGAAGTTATCAGACATGATAACATTAGGTATGAGGTAAAATATGAGGTACGATGGTAAAGACAATGCAAACTGGAAAAATTGGAAGCCAGGATTCAAGAATTTATCAACAATATCATTCATATGTGACTTTCTCCAGAAGGCCGTGGATTACATACCTGACTATTGAGTTTTAAGCCAAAGGTGCTTACATTGAATTTTAAGGTATGCATTAGGATTGTCATAGGATATAAAATAGTATACAGGATGTAATTTAAATTATTTAATACTATTCATAATAAATTTATTCGCCTATTTCAATACCTAGTTACTTTTACCAACCACTCTGCATATGGTAATACTAAATAGCAAACTCTTAAAAAGGATCCCATGGTTGATAAGCTAATGAAAGTTTATTAAAAATTGAAAATTGTAACATTTGTTTTGGAATTTTCAAAGTTGAGGATAATTACTAACTTAAGTTTACCTGCATCCAACAGTACGAAATAATCCATCAGATATTATTCCATCGATATAGTTTATATAGTCGGTCCAATAGTCATTGTCAGTATCGCCTGTTTGAGAGAAGAGTGTTCGATTTTCTTGGAGAAGCCTATGAATTTCCTTACCAGCAGCAACAATATCTGCATTCCTAAAACATAAATACATCAAACAAAACAGAAATAGAATATTCAATGTATGAATGTATCAGATTGCACAAATGCATAAATGAATCCGATAGTAACACACATTCTAATGACATGATATTTCAGAATCAAATGGACATGATAGAAGTTCTAGAAAGCACTTATGAGTAAATTTTCAGAAATCCGACTTGATTTATAGATTTAGTTGAAGAGAGGACCTTGAATCCCAACTTCGCCCTCAATGAAGCCAATATATCCGTCAATTGAGGACATAAAGGAATAAAAACACAATTAATTTTAACCTGCCACTGTCACACAATGTTTAGCTATGACATTCATCTATGGTTCTGAGATTCTATACAATTAGTTGCATAAATATGCATCGGTACTGTATAAACAAACATGACCAAGTTAAAAGATATGTAATTTATTCATAAACTGCTTCTCTCAAACTCTGAGTCATAGAGTTGTGACCTCTATAAAACATTCTTAGGATGAAATGGAAGTATTACTTTGTTTAGACAACCAATAACAACGTCATACAAATAAGTACCTATGTGACAGAAATGGAACTTACAAATTGTATAAATTACCTTTTACTTATTCTTTCAGTTCTTTCTTCAATTGCTAAGAGAGAATCTTTTTTTGAGTCCTTCCTCTCAAAAACAGGACACTTGGCCCAAGTCAGCATAATACTTCTCATTTGATTAACATTTTCTTGTGTTTTATGAAGACCACTCTGCAATTTATCAACTAGACTGTGAAGCCTGGATATGTATTCCCACAACTCTAAAAATTGATAAAAATGTTAATGTTTAGAATAGTTTGAAATTGATTTTACAATGAGCAGACGAATTTTTTGGATTAATAAATCTAGGAGAACGTAACGTAGGGCAAGTTACACAAATCTCACAGTAATCAACAACTACATGTTTCATTAAAATAACACGCTATTATTTTGGAAAGAATTATTAGAGGTAGGTTGAAATTGGAAAGGTAACTGAATTTGTAAGAAAATTTCACATCTCATAAAACTTAATATTTTCAAATTAAAAATGATTGAACAATCATTCTGGTGACTTTATGGAAATATTTGCAATGAAATTTCTGGAGAACCAATCAGTAAATTTTGAAATAAATATCGTTGTACAAAAACCATTGAAGATTATTCACAAGTTATGAGCTAGATTTCACTTATCTGAACAGTTTCATGGAAATATCAAATGGGAACGAATATGAATGATATATAGATGAACAAAATGTCCTACGTCGTCTGATCTTACACATAAGTATCTAATCTTATAATCTTATATATAACATTACTTGTAGCTTATTGATTCTCCAACCTAAATCAAAATCTTAAAAATGAGACTGCTGTTTTCTGTTTGTTAATAGAACCACATAATTTAAATTGAAAATCACCAAGATTTTAAAGTATTCTAATGTAGAATAATGTAGTTCTACCTGAGAACTTTTACCAGAACTCTAGTATTTATTTATTAAGTAGGAAGACTCATAACTTCATTTTGGACTACATTTTGAACCCTTCATAATCGTAATCATCATCATCATAAACTTCAACATTTTCAAGATTTGAATTATTATTTTTTAATATTCTTAATATTGCTGTTTGTTCTGTATTTACTATTTTATTGCATTCTAGTTTTACTTTTATTTTTTCTGAAGTAGGTTATTATTTCTAATAGTGCTTTTCTTTGTAATTAATTTTTCAATTTCTATCTTTCTAGTATCTTTAGAAATTACATGTACCATATGTTGTTTTCTTCAAGCTGTGTTGAGGAGGCAGTTGTGGGTGTTAACCTGTTGCCTCCAAAGAGATTGTATTAAATATATAAATAACTTGTGAGATCATTATCATTATTCATTCAAAGTTACTTATTTGTTCATATTATAAATCTAACTCACCAGGTGAGGTCCAATCAAGTTCATTCTGCCCTTGTTTGATCAATCGATCAATTTCATTCACTTGTTTCCTAACAAGTTGGAATTCGACTTCTCTGCTATCTTTACGCACCCGATTATACCTATTCAAGCCGGAAACCAAAATGTTAGTTGATGGGGGAAATGTGCAATTTTTCAGAAAATTTCAAAAATAATGCTTATTTAATTACAAGAATGTATGTTAATATAATGCATGTGTACGTGTATTTATTGAAAATAAGCATAATCTTTAAATTAATATTTTTTCAGATACAGAAACTAAAAAATTGAAGTCAGTATCAAGGAATCTAAATGGTCATTATTCAATCTATTTGATTGAATAAAACAATACTTCAATTTAAGAATATTTCTTTATATTGTCAACAGCCATAAACATCAATATGAAAAATAATGTACAGGAGCTACACTAATCCCGAACATAAAATCCAAGATAGGCAAAATATAATCATGAATAATAAGACAAACTCTGTTTGAGATTGATAATGGTGTAACAACCGAAACTAGTATCTCACTATTTTTAATAAATGTGGTTGTGACAACTTCATGTCGTATTATTCATTATGGATACCTTCCACAATATCACCTTTGCCACTACAAAGAAAGTTAGAATAAAATCAATTATTGCCAACGAATTGGTTGAAATACCATGGCTGGAGTTTGAAAAAAGAAAATGTTACGGCCGTTTATACGAAAGCCAATTAAGTAAGGAGTTTAATAACAGTTAGCTGACGGTCGTAAGTGTAACGGGTTTATTTCTGTTGCACAAAGATCCAATGGTTGATTTTCATTAACCGAACGGGCACAATCTGGCAACACTGTAATTTGATCAACAATTGATTCTGAAGTTGAAAAAAGATAAATCAGATTAAATTAATTGTGAATTATTTGAATCATTATTCAACTATCTCAATATTATTATATTCTTCATAGATTTTATTCATTTTCAAAGGTTTTTAACACCTTCGACCTAATTTTCAGTTCCGTGTTCTGGTACAATAACCTATAAAATGTAACTTAACGAAGGTTCGTGAGATTCAGTCACCGATAACCGGGCGATATCTTTTAGCAGGTTAGCCTAAATCGGCGTTATCGCTTGTAATAATTGTCCTTTGTGCAACTAAATTCTCTCCACTAAGTTTAATTTCCCTAGAATGACGCCATTCTATGGGGATTAAATTTAATTGGCTTTCGTGCAACCGGCTGTTAGAGGAGCAATAATCAATCAGCAGAGCCAAGTAACTCACCAATCAACAGTAATACTAAGTTGTATTGTATATTTTCTATACATTTCAGCATCTTCATAAAGTTTCAATGCTTCTTCTGGAATGCCATCAATCTCAGAAAGCTTCAAATAGCGCACTTCTCTCAGTAATAATGTTAACTGGAAAACAACATTAAATAAATATGGATTAAATATTTTAGAGGAAAAATTCGCAAGTATATACTTTATTTACATTTATATAGCCTACCTTATTTACAAAAAACTTCATGTTTAATATTTAAAAATGGACTAAATATGCAGAACTTTATTTGTCCAATCTAGAAAATATTTTTGGAACACAGATTGCACTTTTCCAACTGCTCTGAGGGTTCAAATAATTAGCTATTCTTACAAGACTGACACAAGAGTTCTACATCGTATGAGAGAAGTTTATTAACAAGCTTTACAATACTTCAATGGAATAGGTAGCTCTGTAATCACAGACCCAGACTTTTTTATGAACAGGGATGTCTTCAGCCATGATATATTCGAAACACACATTTTTTACCTGAAAAGCGATCTAGATGGTATTTTAAAATTATAATTTACATTTAACAATTTTCTATTGTAAATTTTTATAATAGGTAGACTTTAAATCTGAGATCAAAATGAAGTTGACACTTACCTGGGGATCAAAATTCAATAACAACTGTGATCTATTCTTGGAGCGAGTCAATATTGATTTCTTCAGGTTTGTAATTATTTGATCTGCTACCGTGTTTTGCCATTCATTGAATAACCGATCATCAAGCTCTTTCAATTTTGCAATCAGTCTATCATAAATTTCCAACACTTCCTGTGCTTCAGAACTTTTAACAACTCTTGAAATGCAAAAATAAAATTATTGATATATTCTTTAAAAATATTAACATGACATTATAAATACTTTGAAGCTTCATAATTGATAAAATAACTCAAAGAAAATCTGGAGCAAAGATAGACACAAATGCTATATCATTTGATCAGATAAAGAGATCAAATAATACCACACTAAATTACTCCAGTCTGCACTGATTTATCTTCCTATTATTTCAAGTATCATTTACCCGGTCTTACCCAGGAATCCTATTTGAAGATTTTCTTTTCTGGTAGATAACTTATGGTAGTGGTCACAATATTACGAAATTGGGAAGGGTGAGTGAAATACAAGACAGTGTTTATACCATACAGTTCATCTGTTTGAAAAGATAATTTCACAAATAAACTGTTTTTTTTGCACTGATGATGTGAATTTTTAGTGTTTTCTTATAAGCAAACTACCTTTTTAGCAACATTGTAGTTCTACCCACCTGCATAGTTTTGTATTTAGTTATTTAGATTAATGTATTACAGGAAAAGCTCAATACAAACAACAAGTAAGCTACATGACGCTGGGTAATTAGCAGCCTTAATATTGATACAGAGCTAATCTGAGCTTAAGACATATCAGCGTATCATCTGCATTATCATTTTATCAGCTGTTCTATGAGCTTCCTGCATCTTAACATATTTTGAAGCAGTAATAGCCCAGAAGTGAAATTTAAACATTAATTTTGAAAAGTCTGAAAGGAAAATAAAAAATCGGGCTTCAAGGTGCACTGAATCGAGTTTAGAGATTTGTACCAAATTTTATTGTTCCGAATCGTTGCCGTTTTTTGTGAAATACGTAAGACACACACACACACACACACACACACACACACTTTCTTATTATTATATAGATTTGTCTTGCTGAAGACTTATAAGAGGTTTTCATTTTACAATTATTCTAATAATAGGGCTCCAAACATCTGTATGTCTCCATATGTTTCGACCTAAAAAGGTTTGAGTTTTATGACCTCAAGCGGACTCCGGCTGCAGTGTGCGTTAGCCTAAACTGTGGCTTTCCATTGACAGCGCAACCAGATCAGTCTTTCCTAGATAAAAGGGAAGATAATTCTGTAACTATGTAATTCTGAATCAAATATTATCGAAGATATGCTCGCTCATCTATCTTCAATTTGATTGTCGTTTTTGAAACATCTTTTGCAACTATTTCATTCATTATTTTTTGATAGTTTTTATTCTATTTATAGTTAGCATTGGACTTGATTCCTAAGCCTCATCAACTCAGGTACCCACCATACTGTGATACTTAATTGGTATATTATTTTTATTTTCAATTATATATTTCATAAACTCTACTACACAATATAGCACTCTTATGAAGAATTTCATATCTATCAGCTTTTGACCAAAACAATGTATGTGAAATGTTATTTTATAGAAAGCAACCATTCGAATAGGATGCCATATGGTAGAATTCCGTTGGAGGTGCACAATTTATTGCAAACCTATTGGGAAGAGAGATGTGGGTAACGGAGCAGGTTCAATAAACCTAATTATTGAAGTGAAGATCATGATGATGTTACTCTCTGATTATTTTTTATAATATCAACAATTACTTTGAAGGTCGGGCTCAGTCAATTGGAGCGCTAGTCTCTGATTAGATAAGACCCTAACTGGCTGCTGCTCCCATGGTCTCGAGTTCGAATCTCGTTCAGGCTTAGATGTTTCCACCTTATCATCATTCACGCACAAGTCTCAAGACTCATGTGGGCAACATCCAAATAAATTACTTTCTGTGATTTATGCATCTCACCAATCACCTGGCTATATTGATCCCATTGTTTTTATTAAATTGATAGGTGTTCAGTAGCTAGAATAACAAATGTTTACTTTGCAAATGCTCATTTCTGTACAAGAGCGGCTCCAGTGTCTAGTGGGATAGCCCGGCTCAAACAATTTTCTTTTCTCTTAGAATATTGAAAAACGTATTTTTACATTTGGGGAAAGGTGTACTGCCCACACAAATATATGTTCTGGATCTGCTTGATAAGTTCGAAAAATTTCTACATAACAGAAACAATAAATCTTAATAAACAATTGCTCAATATTTAACTACAGATAGCAATTACTCACGGATGATCTAGAGCTTTGAAACATGTAACAGGAGCAGTGATTCTCTGTCTTAACCTGCTGCTCCACCTCAACGATCCCGCTACTGGTGGCTGATGAATATCCACAGGTATATGACCAGTGCTCTCGAATATAGCCATATGTTCATTGAAAATCTCCTATAACACACCGGAGAAAAATCTATTAATAACATAAAATATCAACGATTAATATTCTAGATTGAATTCAATGAGTAGATTCAATTCTCAAGACATTTTTATTTTCTATTTTACATGAGGATGAGATGAGTATTAACCTTGAATAATAAGAGACTTTATTGTATTGTTGAAAGAAGTTTTTATGATTCAGGGAGCTGTTACTCCATCCAATTGTTGAAACTAGCAATTAAAAGCTCCCCCGTGTCATTCAAATATATCTGGAATCGACGATTTTTATGTGGCTTGTTGAAATTTTTTCAAGAAACTTCCTTCTGAAATAATCACTAATCGTAAGGGAGATGAGAAAGGTCAGGCCTATTAGGTCGCTGCAATTTTTATATCCCTTTACTGAATCAACATAGGTGAACAGTTAGTCATTAACGGAATAACCAATCATATTGTGAAATTGTTATAAAAAAGGTATGTTTCGTTCATACCAATATTTCCATGAATCCTATGGAACGAGTGAAGGAGGCTGGCTAAATTTGAAATATTCATACTGAGTTATTTTCGTATAGAACATAAATTGGATTTTTAAAATCATCATATTTATTAGAATTTGGAGAGAATAATTTCATTTCATTATTCCTATTCCAGGTTTGATTTGAAAATAAAATCTCGTACTAAAGCAGCATAAATTGAAAGCATTGAATTACAAGTAAGAAGAAATAGACAACAGAGATTGATTACCTCAGCTACTTTGAGTTCACTTTGAAGCATCAGAACAATGAGTCGGTATTTTCCAGTAAATTCCTCTTTGATTAAGGGGCGTTCCAACACAGACCCAACGATTTCAATCAACTGTAAAAAAGTGAATGTTGAAAGATTTTTCTATGTGGGGATAAAAATATAAATATTGTAATATGGATATCCAGATAAATACTTCATGATTACCCTACTTAGTGCTACATAATAATCAATGCTTATAATAATACTTTTTCCCAATCTACAAATTCAAGTTACCCAATTAGCTTCTATAAGCTACAATTACACCAAACTGTCTGTAAGAACTCTGGTTTCTGTTTTTGTTGGTTTTCCCCAATTACAAGATTAGACCTGTTACGGTCATAGTGCTGATCTTGGTTTCATTGACACATTGATCATTTAGCACGTAATCACACAGCACGATGCTTCTCATAACAATTTTTTTGAATCAGTAATTTTAATCAAATTTAAGTAGTGTATAAACTCTAAGATGATCACAGGACATAAAAAAACACGTAAAAAATAGCTTATTAATTATTGTATCAAGGCGAGAGAGTGTAAAGAAACTTTTTGTTTTACAACAACACAGAATAGCAGTTTGCGTTCCTTTTTGTATGTAAGAAAGTGACTCTTTGCTATAGCTACACGGAAAATGTCCTGTGATTAAAACCCATATAAATAAACAGCTACTAATAAATACGAGAGATAACAGTTGCACAGCCTACGCTCTTTTCTGAAATATCTCGATTTAAAAAAATGTCTCGATTAAAAAAATATGATACTTATTCTATTTCATTATTTCATATCACAAGAGGTTTGTACGTAGCTCGGAAATTTTTGTCGTTCTCGCATGAGAATCCTGCACTTGGCTACGCCTCGCGCGGGAACGATCATGCTCACATGGCAAAACGGTAATATCGGGTTACTAACTTAATATACTATTTCATGCTACATTTAGACCCAATTTTTGGTGAAATTATGGCGAAACATCGCTGAAAGATCTCTAGAACCTTGTGGGTATCGCACGTAACTTATCTGCAATTTACTTATTAGGCATTAGAAAAATCTGTTGATTGGCTAAAAATTGCAATTACCTTAAAAATACTCTCCAAATTGCTGCAGTCATCAAATGCTTGGCATAATATTGAAGCCAACCGTCTATCCAAGTCTTGGATATTTGACTGAAATTGCTGATAGTCTTCAATGAAAGTTGTATCCTCAGGATCAAGAACATCATGAGTTTTACTGGAAAATACTGTGAAATGATCATTGAACTCGCTTGATACACCAATAATTCTCGCACTCAGCGTTCTCCCCTTCAGTCCTCCGATTTCAACTCGTTCCAGCTTCAAGAACTCCAAAACTGTATCAAAAAACCACTGCAAGGCAGGAAAGAATTATAAATAAATCGAAAATATCCAAGAAAAGAGCATAAATTCTGTCAATGAATTGTACATTATCAAAATAGAAATTTGATTGAGAAGAAACACAATCATATTTTGTAATGATATCAATCTAATATTATATTTTTATAAAAAAATGTGTGTATCAAAAATTACTAATTAAAGTCTGAAAATGAAAAGCACTGGTTTAAAAATGTTGTGGACACGGAAAAAAGGAACAGTTTTCAGTGTTATCTGCTTGCATCAATATTGATATTGATTACTCTTCTCCTGCACTCTCTTTGCGTTGCAGTTTATCTACACCTGTATAATGTTTAATTAGAATTTCATGGAATATTATCGAATATTTTAGAATGTCTTATCTGTTTATTTTAGAATTCGATAGAAGTTGATAGAAAACTGAGAGAGATATCTAGTTTTTTCTAGATTATTGAAAAATGTATTAATAGGAGAAACTTTCATAAAAGTGAGTTTAGTTGTGATTCAATCGTTAATGCGATAAGTGGCAGAATTGACAGTTCCTGCTTACCAGTAAGCGCTTATACAGACCATGTTAGTCAAACGTCTGTTGTTAAAGTGTTAATCGCATTATATTGTGACAGATTATTATTCAGGCTTACTTGACATTTTATACAGTGACTCGTAAGTGCTTGTAGAGTTTCAACTATTATGTATTAGACGCTTCTCCTTGAATTATTGAACAGCTATTATTTGTTATTAGATCGGCCTTTTGACATTTAGTGATTGATTTTTGAACAATAGTATAGCAAAATCTTCATCAGCTGAGCATTATCGATTTATCTGCTTCTGATTACATTATTTTGTGAAAGAAATAACTGATCAGTGCAGCGTTATTTTAGAGGTAGAACACAGCAATATTCATACACCCAAGGAAATAAGAAACATCCCAATTACATTGCATTAAGAGGAAAAAGATGTGAATGACTCGTGATTTTTGCTAATGATTCAGCTTTCATCAAATTCAAGCGTGTTGCTTATTTAAATAAAAGAAAAATTTAGAAAGAAACACTTGATTGAAAAATATATAGAATTTGTTATCACTCTTTTTTCTAGGCAGAGTAATTTATAAGACTAAATTGGATATGACTGACCTTTAAAAACTAATGGTGGGTGGGAGTAGTCAAGGAAACTACAGAGTTAGCCATACTTGAATTATTATTACAAAAAGCAAAAATAAGGACACTCTACGTATTCAATATCTTAAAGATTACCATAATTAAGTTATTCAATCTTTCATTAATAGTTAGCCCCTGGCCAAGGCATATATCAAGTTATTACTTAGTATTATGTTATTACTAAATTTAGTTACATTCAAAATTGTGATTACATCTTAAGATCCACAATTATCAGTTCCTTTTTTTCTGTGATGTTTTCCATGACGAAATACTTAATGAACAATCTAATATTAAAACTGACACTGTATTTCACTTTTAAATAATGTTTTACTCACATATATTGGAGATGCTTGAGGAATGCATTTGACTTCTGAAAATAAGTCAGGCTGACGAAGCTTCTTTTCAGAAGTCAAATGCATTCCTCAAGCATCTCCAATATATGTGAGTAAAACATTATTTAAAAGTGAAATACAGTGTCAGTTTTAATATTAGATTGTCCTTTTTTTTCTTTTTTTTTAACGAGATTACTTAATGGGACTTGACAAATGCTATCCTGAATTTCGCGCACTGGGACTCACAGGTGGTGTATTAATAAAGTTTACCTTCATTTTGAATGGAACAAAATTCTATTCCTTTTCTTTTCTCTATGATAAAGTTCTTACAATACTCAAGGAGTTATTCTTTCTGAATTGAAAACCAATCCTTAATCTAAAACTCTGTACATTGCATCAGCCTCTTGAAAAATCTTTTAGTGACTCCTTTAAATTGATAACCTACTTTTTCAGACAATCATCCCCTCACTTTGATTTTCATCTGTTACTTTCCGTTCATAATGATATCTTTTTTCGGAGTATGTGTTGGGCTCATTCTGTTTGGGTGACTGGATTGCTACAAAATACAGTGGGGTATTAAATTTGATCCAGTCGAATATTTATTTACCTACACCTAACACTAAAATATAAATCCGTAAATGTAAGATGGTGGAAGACGAAGGAAAAAGTTTCACCTTTACATCTGGCATTGAAAAAATTCAACATTTTCGGCAGCAGAATTCCATGTTTACCTGAATTGTGTGTAAACGATCCACAAACAACTGATATCTTCCAAACACAATATTCGGGTGAAAAGTCCAAAGAATCGGCTGTCGTTCCTTGAAAAATGGACCCAAATTGTCTTTATAGTGATCAAAGACTTCCCTAGAAATTAAAAAAATAATTCTTTATTTAGCTCTTCATTGGACAAAATAAAGAGTAACAACTTAAAAAACACTTTTAATTGTAAATTAACCCACAGTCCTGTGGGTCGTCTTACGATGCTCTTGAGAACAGAGTGAAACGGCCGTCACGCAATAACGTCAGTTAATTTCCACTTAAGTCTTTTTTAAGTTTTTATTATATATTAGTGGAAATGAGATGAATCTTCAACATCATCAAAATAAAGAATTTGTTTTATAAAAATAGAGTTGAATATTCAAAGTTTTTTTTAAAATATAAGTTATATGTTAGAACAGAGCATTCGCAGTCAGTCTGAGATAGTAGCGGAGAGTGAACATCTCCTAGAGCGTATTAATTATATTATTATTGAACTTTTTACATCTTCTATATTTGTGTAACTTCTAATGAAAATAAAAACACCAAAGGGTTTTCCCGACATTTAACTTGTGTGTATAGTCCCTCTAGTAGATTCCAAATGTGTGTGAGTGACTCTTCAGACCTCAACATCATGTTTTGGTTCAAAGAGGACAAATTAGGACTGAGGTCGGTTGCGATCGCTTTCCTCACTGATCTGGCAGAATATGTATTCCAAGCCGAAAGAATTCTGAAGCTCTATGCTCAATTAAAAATAATAATTCTCACCACTACACGAAGTCTGGCTGTATAGTTGAATGCAGCACATTAATCCATTTTAGTATCTGAGATGAGCAAAACTTAATTCGCCTAAAACCACAATAACGCTATAATTACAATACCATAATATAATAAATTACCTGTAGGTTTTCAAGGTGTTAAGAGTCAATTCCACTCGCTGCTTTGCTTCATCGACATCAGATTGGAAAATGGATGACGGATCCAAATATTTCTTTGCCTATAACAGAAACAGTTTTCATCAAAAAAAATCTTGATAGGGTGTTTAAGATCCAAAAGAAAGCGGTTAGGTGTGTAGAAAGAGTAAATAGATTAGATTCATGTAGGCCGTTGTTCAAGAGACTTGGTCTCCTTTCTGTACCCTGCTTATATGTGTATGAAGCTCCTTTTTTTATGTAAAAACGAATGATATTATCCAAAATCTTGACATACATGATTATAATACAAGAAGCCGAGGAGATATCACTTGGTGAGTCACAAAAGTAGCTTATTCAAACAAAAACCTAGTTATATTGGTAGGATATTCTACATAAGCTACCGCAGTTTTTAAAGAGTCTTGAAAACAGAAATATTTTAAAAACAATTGAAAAAATATTTAGTTGATAAAGCTTTTTATAGTGTACAAGAGTTCCTTTCACATCAAAATTAAGCCTCGCCTCAACTAAGTGTAATAGTAATTATGGTATCTAGTGTATAATTGTTGATCTGACTTGTCTTATACTCCTTAACTGGAGTCTCCAAGACGTAATCTACAAAAAAAAAAACAATATTGAAACAACATTCAAGCATGGATCGGAGCTCTATTCAAGATAGAAATATTTTGAAAGTACCAACTTTATGAAGTTTAACTTTATTAAATGACTACGGTAATGATTTTTTCTTTATCCTATCCTCTTCATACTAATTATTTTCATTTTTTACTAACTTGAGTTTTTCCCATCTGCACTCAGATTTTTCTAGAAATTAATGAAAAATGGCAAGTAATACTCTAATAAAACATTATACAATCAATATTATGTTCAGTTGAAACATTTAAATGCGAATATTCTGGTAAATATCACACTGGAGAGATAAAGTTGGCGGGCCGCTTAGCGTAGTTGGTTGGGGCATCACCAATTCAGCTTGCTGTCGTTCAAGCGGTTGTTGGTTCGAATCCCGCTCCACCTTCAGGCATTTATGTGTAATCATTCACCTCATTACCCACGCACAAGTCTCTGACTCATGTGGGCATCATCAGCAATAAAAAAAATGTAAGTGCATTTGGTTCTTTCTAAGATTACATTTACAAACTATAACATTTTCTGCTTTTCAACATTTGGATAGAACTAAGATAATTAATATTATTGAAGATGTCCAAAAACTTACTTGTTGAATCACCAAATTGCAAATCTGACGTAGGAGAACAATAATTTTCCCTGAGTTGCAATAGTATCGAGAATGAGCCCAAACTAGACACACCGTGTGCATTAAAGGTTTCAAATATATTTCAACATCAGCGAAATCAGTCTCTTCTAGCAACTGAAAGTGTTTCAATAACGGCTTCAAATACTTTGCTATGTCTTTTGCTTCTGCAAGAGCTGAAAAAAGGAAAATGTTTGATAGCAATTGAATGTACAAATTTAAATAAATCAATTAACAGTTTGATCTTATTCATTGATGTTGCCAAATTTACTGATTTTTTGAGCCCAGAAGACTGGTTTCGAAATATGCTCTAGTGAATTATTTGATACGGTACTAGAATTTTTTTCGGAGGATGAAGCCCACATAGGTCTGAGACATGTGCGTGGGCAATGAGTTGGATGATGGTGATTGATGAGTTGGACCTACAGTTTTAGGTGGATTCCTCACCACCGGGAAGTGATTTTACAACAGAGAACAGAGTCTTTTTTGATGGCCAATCCAATCGGTCACCCTTACAAAGAGCGACCAGGAGTTTCGTAGCGTATCTCTGATTGAACAGATACCTGCTACGGCACTCGGCTATCACTTCCCGGGGTAATTGAGTCAAATGCATGTGTACACTTCCTGGGACTTATTTAGATGGTAAACTCCCCTCCCAATATATTTTTTGGTTGATATTATATTCCTCCTCAAAATAAATTTCTAGGTTCGCCCCGCTACTACAATTCACAAAATAATATACTTTACCTGCCACTATGTTACGAAATAAATTTCTAAAGCACGGGAAGTATGCACTGTCAGTTCTCTCTAGAATAGTGGCCATCTTGCGTACACGCTCGTCTCTCAGTTGCTGATAAATGTTATCCAGATTTCGCAGTCTGCCGTTCCAAAATGTTATTTCTGAGAATAAATATATAGTAAATCATTACTTTTCGAATCTAATAAACGTATTCAATAGCATTCTACAATCATGATAAATAAATTCACATCTTTTGGGAAATTAGAGTTTGCAAATTAAAGAAATACTCTATAACAAAAAATAATAATTCACAATTTTTTGCACTGATGATGCCCTCAAGATTTCGAGACTCAACTCGTGCGTGGGTAATGAGTGGATGATGATGGACCAACATTTTTTGGTGGGCTCCTAACCACCAGGTAAGTGATAATTAAACATTTTAAAAAATGATAATTGAAAATGCCTTTTTTTATCACTATTAAAATGCTTCTGATAGATTCAACAATTTTGTGAATTAATTTATTTTTCATATTGAATTCTTTAGCCTCTGGATACCAGTTAATATAAATAAAGGTTCAAATGCCTGCGTTATTGGATGCGAAAACGCAGGCATTTAAACCTCCTTAGGCCCCTCCTTTTTTTTGTGTCTGAGATGAACAAAACTTAATTCTCCTTAAGCCACAATACGGCAAAATATTCCTTACAACTAAATTCAATTTTATCCATTGCCAACAACACAAAATGTACGTCTTTCTTATACCTAAGCAAAAAATACGTCTTTCCTAATGATAAAAATGAATAATTTACTCGAACATCTTTGAAAATTTGACACACATCTTAATTTTCTAGAGGCTGCGAATTTATTTTATCAAATTTTATTTTAGTTTATCAATTTAGTTTATCAAAAAGGAACTTGGTCCAGTCATATTGGTCGGGCTATAACAGAGCTCCCACTCCCGAGCGCTATCCCACTACTGCTCACCACGGGGACTTTTGGCTGCTGGGTTTCCCCCCTGGCCCGGTTCGCCCCTCCTTAGGCAACCTGGTCACCCCGGACTCCTCCAGGCTGACCATGTTGGTGGCAAGCTTAGTGCGGACACCCAGTCAACGTGGGGCACTCTGCCACAGGACCCCCGACCTCAGACCATCCTCAAATCCCGACCTCCAAGTAGCTGGATTACAGGAGCACGCCACATCTCCCAGTCGAAAATCAATGTAACCAATTGGTATTATAAGCTATGACTGGAGTTCGAGTCTTGAGGAGAAGAAATTTTTTTGTCAATTCAATTCAGCTTATAAATTATCAACTATTGCAATTATTATTTGACAATTGAAATAAAAATAATAAATCTAATTTTTATTCGATCAAACATTAAATTTCAAGCTTTACAGAAATTAGCAATAATCACACGTATTACAGTTGTAGGTCTACTTCCTCCTCATCCTTCCCATTAATGTTTGACATTCATTTAGGCTCATTATTTTTTCTCTTTATAAAGCTTACAATGAACAAAATTCTCAACTTAATATACACTCGTTCATTGGAAATTATATGTGAAGATGAAATTTAATAACGTACCAGTTAACACTCGAACTTATAAATTAAAAGGACCTGCCTACCCTCAACGGAGAAATCGTGTTTGAGTTTTGCTTGAGAAGAAATTTAATCAATAAAATAATAAGTTGATAATGAGCGAAGTTAATAATTTAGGTCCATAATAATTATGTACAGTAATAATAATGTATTATATCAAGAAGCCTTTTTAAAACTGAAAAAGAATACTGTATACAGTATTTTTGCCACCTATTCTTGAAGGTTAATAAAATGACTCATAGATAGCGCAGTCACAACGACTTGCTGCTTCCCTCGTTAGTTTGAACAGAAATTCAATGCACTTCCTAATATTTTTTCAAGTAAAATAATCGAAGCAGAACACTTCAATAAAAAATACTATTTTTGCCTCATTTTCTATCTTATTTGAATGGATTTCTCATAAACAAGTTTGAAACCTTCTTAAACCCTTCTTGAAAACTGTTAGGACTGTTCCAGAACATTTTTTGATTTTGTGGAGGCTACCCATCTAAAGAAGCATACTTTGTAAGCGTGATCCTCCTGCCAGAAGAGCGACTGGATATACTTGACAGCTTGACGCTCTCTGATATAAAATCAATTCCAAATAAGTTATACTCACCACACTATTATAGTCTACTAAACAGAAACTGTGTAGTGGTGTGAGTGACAGAGTGAGAACATAAAACATAAAAATTTGTTTCAGTGAGCGTACTTAATGTTTAGGTCTGAAGAGTCTCCCTCCCACAGTCCGACCATCATATATCAGAACTGTTACCGATAGAACTCTCTTTTCACAATTATTAAATAACATTTCCATGAGTTATCAAAAACATTCAAAAATTATTTATAATTATAAAATCTTATCTTTTTGGAACAACTGTGATTCTATTTTTTTTTAAATCCTAGATTTTAGTAATAAATGATAAATTTATATAAATGAAGATTACCTGCAGAAGGTGTTGGGTTCTGTCCATTCGCAAATGCTTGTGATGAGTCTTCAGTTAAAATATCGTTAATTTGTGTCGCCCACTTGATAATCACACCTTCAATAGCACTCTTCAAGTACAAATCTACTACTTCACCACCACTGAAAATTAAAATTGGAAAATTTATCCAACTCGTTCTAAGCCTGCTTTCCTCAGACAGATGTCCAATGATTATGTAACTGTGTAATGTAAACATAGTTCGTGCACAACTAACTATAGATGAGTTCTGAATTTAATAGTTATTTATGTATTAAGAGCGTGAAGCACGACTTTATCGCTCGAGCCAAAACATTTACTGCGCGACGCGTAGCGGAGCGCAGTAATTTTGCGAGAGCGATAAAGAAGCTTCACGCGCGAATTGCATACAATATTTTTCCTAAAACTGCAGTTCTGGATTCCAACACAATAAAAGCTTGTAGTTTGTAACACCACAGACCATGCGCGGATTTGGTTAGCGTTCGCCTTTTTTGAGGTTATGTGAATTTCACGGATTCAGTGATCCACCAATGAGAAGACATCAAAATCAAAACAGAAGCGTAAAGAAAACAGCTGGCGAGCGTAAAGTACTTTTCCTACAACTGCTCGTAAAGTAGTTCTTTACGTACTGAAAACTAATTGTAAAATACCTTTTTACTGCTCAGCAAGCGGTAAAGTACTTTACGCTCGCCAGCTGTTTTCTTTACGCTTCTGTTTTGATTTTGATGCCTTCTCATTGGTGAATCACGGAATCCGTGAAATTCACATAACCTCAACAATGGCGTACGCTAACCAAATCCGCTCATGGTCTGTGATGTTACAAACTACAAGCTATTATTGTGTTGGAATCCAGAACTGCAGTTTTAGGAAAAATATTGTATGCAATTCGCGCGTGAAGCTTCTTTATCGCTCTCGCAAAATTACTGAGCTCCGCTACGCGTCGCGCAGTAAATGTTTTGGCTCGAGCGATAAAGTCGCGCTTCACGCTCTTAATACATAAATAACTATTTCGCCACACTAGGACGTAATGAGCTGTTTTTCGTGCGTCATATGGAGGCCGAAAGTGTTTGATTTCCGACGAGGTCTGTAAACGTTTACCGCCCTAGGGCGGAAAAGAAAATGACCTTGAATGACAGCTGATCGTGTCTCTGGATACAGCAGTCATGATTGTAAAAATGAATCCTTCCAACTTTTATGTAAAACAAAAAGATTTAAACCATCAATAAATGTTTATTTTTTATAATTTAATATGTACATAGTATTTAAAATGTCAAAAATGATCACTTTTTATAACTTGATATGTAATATTTTGTAGTTTTGATATCAAACAATAGAACCTTTTTATTCAACCTACAGAGCTCTGGGTGGGAATTTTGTGAACTACTACAACTGTTGCTAACCTCTCTGGTTGGTTAGGTTTTTTGTTTTTAGGAATTTTGTCTACTACTGCAACTGTTGGTAAAGATTACTGATGGTATAGAAAGGTTAGTTGGTTAGGTGTTTGGTTTTTTATGCAGGTTTTGAATCAGGAACAGGAATAACAACAAAAAACCTAACCAACTAACCTTTTGGCGTACAGTTGTAGTAGTTGACAAAATGCCCACCCAGAGCGCTGTAGGATGGATAAAGAGGTGATAGCCGTTCCTTGTATTCTTGCAAGTACCATAGCCTTAAAATTACGCTTTCAAAATTTCCAACTTAACATTGTTGTTTTGTTTTTTTTGTGTTGTGGCGAAAAATAGCGTTCGCAACACGGGCAAAAATGTTTTGCCGGCTCTCAAACGCTTCAAGTTCTCGACTTCGTCTCGAACTTGAAAACCGCGATCTCGAGCCGGCAAACACACATTTTCGGCCCTAGGTGCGAAATATACTATTACCGCTTGCGGAGCAGTAAAGAGGTATTTTAAAATTAGTTTTCAGTACGTAAAGAACTACTTTACGAGCAGTTGTAGGAAAAAATAATTAATCAATTACTTTTCTAGTAGATGATCATAGCCGGATTACTAGATTTGCAGTAACTAAGCAATGTTGCACACAGCGACGAGTTTTGAGAGGCAAAAATATACTGAGCTCCAGGCACTATATATAGTATGGTACACCATAAGAGGAGAAGAAGGGGTTCTCTTACAAGACTATAATGTATAGTTTATTCAAAAGGGTTCGAGGGTAAACCCGGAGATTTTTTTAATAAACCTTTTAAACCACAAGCGGTTCAAGCCGTTCTAGACACAAATTCATGAATTCTATCATTATTCTAACCCAAATTGTGTTTGATATTGTCATCTACTTTTTGCATCATTGTCAGTGGGAGATCCGAACCCTCGTGCTAAAAATGTATTGTTCAAGTAGCGAAACTTTAAAGCAGACTTAAAAATGTATTTTAAAAGAAGGAAGTGTTTTGTAACATTAATTCAATACTTTATGTAGTTTGTTCATTCAAGAGGGTTGTTCATTCAAAGGTGTAGAAAAGCGAGAAAAATGAGACAGCAATGTCAAACCAACTATTAATTTTTTTTGCAAACATGGCATATCAGGGGGATTGATACCCAAAAATAAAAGAAATTTTGTTACTCCCCCCATTTTTTTTTTGAAAATTATCCCTCTAAAACTACATTTTCAGCGATTCATGACGTCTTTTTGACTCTGTCAAAAATTATTATCTCTCGTCAGGGCTTGTTAAAATTAGAAAATTTCTTTTATTTCTGGGTATCAATCCCCCTGATACGCCATGTTTGCAAAAGAAAATTAATTGTTGGTTTGTCATTGCTGTCTCATTTTTCTCGCTTTTCTACAGCTTTGAAAACTCTCCATCATGCTCTTCTACTTTCCATTTTTCACTGTATTTATTATTTTCCTTCGTTCCCCTTTTCTTCTTCGGCATTAGGGGGAGGGGGGAATTTCCCCTTTCCTCCCCTTCCCGTGGATCCGCCACTGGTCAGTGCTTGTGAGTGTCATTGGCTGAGTTTAAAGACGCCTAGCGTCTGAGTCGGCCTAGCAGCTGAATTTCAACTTTGCCAGAACAAACTTTCATATATTGGTACGAACCCTTAGCAAACTTTTCCGATATTTTAATCGAGAACTATTCATCTTCATCGACTCTACAACGTAGCGCAAATAGACCGCAGGATCAAGCTACCGCGATCACTTTTCTGAAGCTTAAAAATAAATAAGTATCCGCAAATAGAAGGGAGGGTGTGTTGCAATCCATTACAGTTTATTCATTCAATGGAATGAACATAACTTCCTCTAGCATTTACAGATTAATATTTCTGTACTTTACAAAATTAACACGATGACTGCGAAGTAAAGTGTGGTCTCTGCGTCAGGCCTGAAAGTCAATACAAAGGAAGACTAGTCGTATTCCTAGGAAATAGTTTGTATTCTCTCTGATCCCACCCAAGGAAAAGTTTCGCTTAGCTTACTGAGGTTATCAACAAGACTTAAACAAAATAGCGTCAATTGTTCAAAAATTTAAATAAATATCATTGAATAAGAACACTTACCAGCAGCTTGCTCAATGGTCAACCGCAACCGCAAGCAACAAACTTAACTACTACCATATAGCGTACGTTGACCTTTTACAAAAATGACATTCATTCAAACCTCAAACTACCCCTTTTTCGTAGATCACGAAACACGGCATCAACAAAGCAAAAAATATTAATATTGTTGAAGAGTAAGGCAAACCGACAAAACTATCGATAAAAGAGGTTAAGAATTGCATTTTGCGTATTTGATAACTATTTTTTGATTCATAGAAACAATGCTGCAACTGTAGCATTGTAAGGGTACCTGGCTGCTTTGCATTTATACCGTATTTGAACACTGCTAATTTCTGTAAATGAACATTCCGATCCCAAACCATCATTATTGCTATTTTAATATTCTTATTTGATTAGTTTCTCTAATAGCATTGCAATTCAATTATTCAAAACATTGCGATATTCATATTCAAAAAACAAGTAGTTTGTAGCCATGACTGAATTGAGCGCGTAAAGCTATGTATTTTTGAATGTTCGGTCATCGGGATGTAGAGTACAGCATTGCATAATATATTTCTTTTAAATTTATAGTATACCGTGCATTGCAGAATTGTCTTAGTTTGTGAGATTTAACTTTCGAAACTAACCTGCTAATCAAAACTCTTTCTGCGTGATGCACCCTGTCAACACCCACAGGCATAGGTAACACAGTCTGTCCACTGACTTGACCTTTCACTTGATATACTGTACTTTTTAAGCTGTGCACATGTTGACTCACATCTTGAGCAACCGTTGGGGGCCAGCCTTTATGGTTGCTTGAGTTGGACAACAAAGGAACAAATATCTGAAAAGTTCACATTCTCCTTACTTGTAAAATTCACAATGGATATTGAATTTAAAATCGTATTTTTTGTTGAGGCTGACTTCTAAGAATAATAGTTTGATGCAATTTAATAGAAGACAATATCTTGTCTTCAAAAAGGTTTTATCTACCAATAATCTTTAGATAAAATTTAGATTTCTAATGCTAATAGGAAGAAACATAATAACTACTAGTAACTGTTTTATGATGTTATGACACCTTCTTTAAAAAAATAGCGTATTCTGATACTGCATTAATTTAGAACCACGTTTTTATAACATTCAAATACTAGAGAGATACATGAGTAATATGTTTATCACAGTAGTATTCAACGAATATTTAGTTATCAATTAAAATTTGTTGTGAGATCTTTTCATATAGAAATTTCACACGAGTTTTAGAATGGAATAGAATGTCTGCCTTTATTTAATACCTGAGAGGGCGCAGTTTTAGAGGAATAGACTAAATATGCCTTGAAACATTTTCACTTACCTGTACCGTAAAATGCATACCATCATTGTGCGGTAGTAAGCTGATTTTCATCCCATTGGTCACGGGTTTTGGTTAGGACTGGTATTCCTCTGTACATTAGCTCACCTCCATCAGCCAAGCACAAGCCTCATACGCAGGAATCATCCACAACAATATGGAAGTTATTATTTAAAATAGTTGATTACTTGGTATTACCTACATTGTATTAATCCTGTATTCTGTTGCTTAATAATTGATTATAGAATTCTATTTTTAAATGTAATAACATCGAAATAAGATCAAAGAAGATAATTTCAGGAAAGCAGCAAGGAAATATGCTATAATAGTACCATATAGGTAATTGCGAATCCAGATTCAGAATAGACCATTTATAAATAATGTTATTTATAAAATTGATATCTTATGTTCTAGGATTCATTATTGCCATATCATCAATATCTCAACTGTTTATATTTATTAATTATGATTTGAAAAGTGATTACCTCATCCACCAAAGTAGCCAACTGTTCTATTGGTTTAGTAGCCATGTCTCCTGATATTACATTCTCAGTTACGTTTTCTCTTGGCACTGGTGTCTTTGAACGTTTAATAAAGTAAGCAGCTTTACTCTTCAGAGTTACAGGAAAACTGGTGGAAGGAATCAACTGAGCAGCATTATTCTAAAAAATCATAAATTTAAGGAAATAGCTTTAGGGGTTTTCATAAATTAAATAGCCATAAAAAGTACCTATACTGATTCACATTGCTACTAAAGTATGCTGAACGATAAATTCCGTTACTGTAGCACAAGTTCTTCAGGGGCCTGTTTTGCATAACAATATTTACAAACTAGTTCTATCAGCTCTTACTTGTATTTGCAGTTTCTGCTAAATGTTATGGAAGTTTTTACTTGTAGATTCTAATTTTTAAATTATTATGCAACAGCCCCCTGTTTTAGTATTATTTATCAACATAAAAATCCTTATCTTTGTTCAGTTTACAGATCTGATGAATGCATTGGATGGGTACAAAGGCAAAATTCTGTACAATTTGAAACAGAGAATAAAAAAACAATATTCGTACTGTTCACACGATTTATAAAATTTATAATATTTAATATTGTAAATCTTGACTATCACAAAGGTATTAAGGACTTATCATAGATATAATTACCATTGTCTCATTATAATGTCTCCAGGTGAAACAGTGCTTTCTGGGTAAACATAATAAATAGGCATTTCATTTTCACAGCCTTTTATTTATTATTTAAAAAAATCATTTTCGTTCTCAATAATTGAAGATTTGAGCAATTCCTTCTCGTTTTTTATGATTATAAATTGATGCAGAGAATAATAAATGTTAGTGTATATTTATATTTATTCTTGTTCTTGATTATATTACCCTCACTAATTTTTAAGAAGGTGGCAAAGGTTATGCAATCTTCTCCAGGTTATTCAGCAAGTTATTTGAAAATATATTAAAAAGAAAATACAGGATACCTGTATATCTTCAGACGCTTCCTGCTTCTTACCTGAAGCATTATTAGGAGTATTGGCTCAGGTTTATCCAAGAAATCCATAACAACATTTCTGGAATCTTCGGTAGCAAGAAGTCTAGTCCATTTTTCTGGCTTCAATTTCAGTGTCTTGATTATAAATGTTCCAAGGAACTCTAAACGGGGATCTGGTCCGTCCATTATGAAATTTCAATGATCTTGCACTGGAAAAGCACAAACTTTATTGAAAAAAGTACTATGGTGAGTATAGATTCTCCAGATTGATAAAAAGAATCTAGAATCTAGATGATTTGAAGAATGGAAGTCGTACCAAAACATTTGAATGGAGAAAGAAACACAAAACAGGGATTGCTGGCGTCAAAAGGATTGGTTGTTCAGTAGATATTCTTTCCCCTTAATAGAACACACATTAAAAAAAATGTATTTTAATTATAATAATCTTTATTGAGTGTTAATAACAATTTAATCAAATTGCTGGATTATAGCAAAACATGTTTGTTGCATAATGTATATTTAATCATATTTATGAATCATTGAACAACTTATTCTGTTTAATCGTCTATGAGAAAACATACATTTTAATAAACTCTCAAGACTTTTTGATTTAACATGTCTTAGAAATTCATTTTTGCTTCTAAAGAGGAGTTTTATTGGCAAAAAATTTTTACTGATACCTACCAGTGATTCAGTCACTCAGGAATCAACCACTATTAAGAAATAGAGTGTCAGTATTCATATGAATGTTTAATAACTAGTTCGTCACATACAGTGTCATGTTTCGTAGATGAATTTTCAATAACTAAACCGTCATAAAAAATTAATTGTAAATATTATTATTTAGGCCAGTATTTATGAGCCTACCTTGAGACTTTCTTATATCAAGGTAGACTTGAATAAACCTTCAAAGGCTTTTCAAATACTTCCTTGAGTTGCAAAAGTTTTAAGCTAGAAAATGCGTTCATTGTGAAAATTACATTTATGATTGAAAATCCGCAATATTTGCCTCTTGTTCCAAAAATAGCAAAGCCATACAATAAGAATTCCATTCATTCCAAAACAATAGAAATGTGTCGTTGATGTGCAACGTAATTCTGTAAGTAACAGCAGTTTACATTATTGTAATAATTACAAAACAACGATTTTCGCGTTTTTACTTCCCAGATTACATTGATGAAGTCACCAGCTGTCAAAATCAGAAGCCATATTGAACTATTATTTTGTTCTTGTATTTCTTGTTCCATAACGATCTGCATTATTGTTAATACTTTTTGTTGTAAATTTAACGACTTGCAGTCAGTTTTAGATTGCGAATATATAAAAAATGTTCTCTTGGCCGAACGTTTTCGTGTTGTTGGAACCCATCTTCGCCTTGAGGAAATATAAAAAATGCAAAATTTATTATTCGCCTTGAAGATGGTTTTCATCAACTCGAAAACGTTCGGCCACGTGTGAGTATTTTTTATATATTCGCAATCTAAAAGTGACTGCAAGTCGTTAAATTTACAACAAAAAGTTAATATTATTTGGTATTTGCTCATCGTAAAATCAAATTTTTGTTTCGTTTTTATGTGTAATTGTTATAATTCTGTTTCCGTCGTTGCTTCAATTATTCATATCTTATCTCAATGATTATTCTGTATAACAAAACCAATTGCTCACATTCAAAATATCGACTATAACTTGGAAAATAATAGATCAATTTCAGGTGAAACTCAAAATTCATGCAAAATCAGTCATGTCCACATCCACGAATTCTAAATTGATATTTGCACAGCTACAATGACAAACAGTACAATGATACTACCGGCAATGACACTACTGGGCTCTCAACTGATCAAATAATGAAATAGCTTTGTAAATATAATCAGTATCACGAGTGGTCAAGTCGTTACTCATGTATCGTTCACGACCAATTTGTTGAATGGGATCCATTTTGGTCGGACAGTGATCGCTGAGGCCCTCAAACTTGCTGATTAGGAGTTTTATCTGTATAATCTTACCTATAATTCTAACCTTCTAAGGCAAGAAGTCAGTAAGATTTTTTTAAATTATCTATATAATTTATTAACTATAAGGATATAAAATAACTATAACTATAAAATTAGTTTATAAGAGACATTATTCATTCCTGGATTTCTTGTTCCATGACGAACTGCGTTGTTAATATTAACTTTTCATGTGAAATTTAACGACATGCAGTCAAATATTATAATATAATTATTCATTGTCTACGGATTTGACAGCTACAAATTACTCTCAACACAATTTTCTATTGTTCCGAGCTGTACGCTTCTTCAACTCAAAATGAAATATGAGTCATCATAGAAAATCATTTAAATTAAATGTATTAAATATCCTTCATTTTTTTTCTTTTGATAGGTGAAATTGGATTATTAGAATACAATCGTGCAAAAATTAATTATCTAATATTAAAACTGACACTGTATTTCACTTTTATATATTGTTTTACTCACTTACATTGGATATGCTTGAGGGATGCATTTCACTTCTGAAAAGAAGCTTCGTCAGCCCTCGTGAAAGTGAAATACAGTCAGTTTTAATATTTGATTGTTCATAAGTATTTCGTCATGGAAAACATCACAGATTTCAACACTGCAGGACTAGCAGACTTCCAACTATTCAGAAAACTTGTTTTGAAGGTTAGGACATTAACTTCAACAAAACTTGCTTAAAACTAAACTTAATACCCACTTATGCTAGAATACAGGGCTGACGAAGCTTCTTTTCAGAAGTGAAATGCATCCCTCAAGCATCTCCAATATAGGTGAGTAAACAATATACAGAGTGTTTCGGAACTCTCTACCAATACTTCTAGGCAGTGTTTCTGGACCACTAACAAAAGTAAATATTGTAATAACTTTTTTCTAAAGTCCCCAGTTACTCACACAGCCGCCATTTTGATTTTTTCACTCATTATTTTTTTATTCAAACACGTCTGAATGTATAATTTTGAATACAGCTTTTTAACAATTAAAACACTAAAAAAATTAATCAAAATTTTCCGACATCAAAAAACAAAATGGCGGCCATTTAAAATCTTTGTACAGGATTGAATTAATAATGGCTAATAATATCAAAATTTGACTGGAATAACGTTTTTTTAGATATTTTTATTGCAAATCCAACGATATCTCATTTTTCAAGATTGGCCAACAATTAACAAAGATTTGCTACTTCTTAGGGTGTGCGGTGGTTGAGAATGGGTTGCAGTTGTTCGCTTCCAACCACCCTTTTGATATAATTAGCCATTATTAATTTAATCCTGTTCAAAGATTTCAAATGGCCGCCATTTTGTTTTTTGATGTCGGAAAATTCTGATTAAATTTTTTTAGATTTTTTTAATTGTTAAAAATCTGTATGCAAAATTTCAAAATTATACTTTCAGAGGTGTTCGAATAAAAAAATAATGAGTGAAAAAAAACAAAATGGCGGCTGTGTGAGTAACTGGGGATTCTAGAAAAAATTTATTACAATATTTACTTTTGTTAGTGGTCCAGAAACACTGCCTAGAAGTATTGGTAGAGAGTTCCGAAACACTCTGTATAAAAGTAAAATACAGTGTCAGTTTTAATATTAGATTGTACATTAAGTATTTCGTCATGGAAAACATCACAGGAAAATAAATTAATGAATCGAATCGACTATTAATCGATTTATAAAAACTAGTATTTTGTTGTATTGCAGAGTAGTAAAATTTAGTGTGATCTATGAATGCGCAATGTAAAATGAAATGAACATGGACTCTATGTACGAAAATGTTTACAGCTCAAAAGTTCAATACTAATTAATTGACTTCAGCAACTCAATTTTTACAAATTCATGTCTTATTGCAGTGTACTCGTCCACAAACGGGAAAAAATCAAAGACTCCAAAAAACCAAGGATATTACATCGCGGATAACAAGAGAGATACCAGTACATTCCAATACTCAATACGTCCAGTTCTAATATTGGCCTATAATATAGCACTTTTTCCAGTACAAGGCATAGAACAACTGGAGCCAGGAAAAATTAAATTTTCACAAAGGAGCCTTCCAAATTTTATATCATTTTATCCATACTTCGGTACACTTGTGATGATGATTTTAAGTCTGGCTTGGTTTATAAAAAAGGCATCTCTCCTTAGAACTTGTAAGTTATAAATTTTCCAGATGAAGCTATATGTTCCAATTTATCTTCTTTTTTTTGAGAATGAAGCCCACATAGGTCTGAGACCTGTGCGTGGGTAATGAGTTGGATGATGGTGATTGATGAGTTGGACCTACAGTTTTAGGTGGGTTCCGAACCACCGGGAAGTGATTTTACAGCAGAGAACAGTGTCTTTTTTGCTGGCCAATCTAATCGGTCACCGTTACGAACAGGGGAATGCAGCTTATCTCTATCTGATTGAACAGATACCTGCTACGGCTCACGGCTATCACTTCCCGCAATCTAATTTATCTATTTCAACAATATTATTTTAACTTTGAGATATTCTAACTTTGTATAAAATTCAATATATTGTATATATATATACATACAGTAGTAAATTTTTAGCGTGAGGTTAAGTTAAAACTAGGAACATTTTACTAATGAATTACGTCTATTTTTTATTTACATACCATAAATATTCTAGTAGGGTAACTTATAACCCTATGATTGTAATAATAATAATAATAATAAAAATAATAATATTATGTTACCTGGCTGGCTCAGGTCTGGTGTCAGAGTTTTCAGGTCGCACCTAAACAAAGTTTAGGGTCTCTTTGACTATAAGAACGACTGTTTTCCGGCAGCCGAGACTAACAGGCTTTAAAGTATCAAAAAAATTATGTCAATAAAGATCTCATAATGATGAACAAATTTGAATTTGAATTTACAGTTTCAAAAGGATCTATACCATTGAGAAATGAAAATATGCCACTATTCTATTGTCAATTGATTGTTCTTTTATAGAAAACTCGAATATAGATAAAGAATCCTTCTGTTGTTATTAATATCTCAGCAATGAAAACTATTGCTTATTAATGTTCGTGCTGAAACAATTATTTGAAAAAAATATTCTAGTTTGAAGAAATCAATAATTTAAATATTTCATTTTCCAGTGCGTATAATTTTCTTTGGCACAAGTTGGATTTCTTGTGTTCTACTCAGAGAGCTAGCAGTGCATTGGCCACAATTATGTAGAGCATGGGCAAAATGTGAACAAATTACCACCCTTGGATATCCTAGAAACTTAACACTGAAATGTCATTTTTTTATTTTCATTTACATAATGACAGCTGTATGTAAGTAAATTTTCACTATTATTATTATTTATTAATAAATTTTTAAAGGTTTAGAAAACAATTGAGAAAATATTTAGTTGATAAAGCTTTTTATAGTTTACAAGAGTTCCTTTCAGATCAAAATTGAGCCTTGCCTCAACTAATTTAAATTGTAATAGATTGTGGTAACTAGTGAATAAGAATGGTAATATTGTACATAATTATTGTTGATCTGACTTGACTAATAGGGCTACTCCTAACCGGAGTCTTAAAAACGGAAATCTTCAAAATAAAATCCACTTCATATTCTTTTGACTAATTGTATCATAAAAAATAAATACAAATAACATAAATAAAAAAACGTAAATAATATAAAATAAATAAAACTCTTGACTTTTCTTGTACCTAACGATGTCATAGTGATACAGTGATCATGGTTTTCAGATAGTGATCATGGTTTTATAGCATAAGCTTTTTTATTTATTTCAAAATTTGATAATTTCCACTAGTATTTGAGAACATCCACAAAAAATATTCTGATGCCAGTACTACAGCAGGTTATAAGTTATTATTGAATAATTGTAATCAAAATTTGCACTTGAATAATGAATGAACAATATTATCTTATGTAGGTGAAAAAACTTAAAATATAAGAACAATTTCTTTTATAGAAAATATGGAAAAGAGAAAAAAGCTCTTCAAATAGAAAAAAAAACAATTCATTCATTAGACAACATTCTATAGAGGGTTGTAAACCCACCTAAAATAGTTGGTCTACCATGTTCCCCATAACATGGCTCAAACGGCGAGGTGAAACTACCCGTAAGGGTCTCCCCACCAATAAAGGCCACATGCCCTGGTGATCGGTGCTTTAGATAACTTATTATTTTATTTGTTTAAAACATAGTTATTAAAGGCGACGTGCGAGAGATGCGAGATCTTTTCTAGCAGCGATTGGCGCGGCTCTTTGTAAATTGTAAACGAAATTAAAAATTGTTAAAAGCCGGTTGAGGTCATCTCTTTCTCAGGATTTGTTTTCACCATTAATGCTAAAGGCGGTTGGACGAGATTTTTTACAAACATTGACAAAAATATTGCTATAGATGAGTTGGCTAATTCTCATGATGTACTTAATTTAAAACTACTTAAATAGTTGGGAGGTTCATCAAGGCTAAAAGCAGTATTATTTTTTATTTTAGTAAGTAATAAAAAATAACGATTTATGAATAAAAAAGTTGTGCAAGTTTTTACATGGCGAGTATTTAACCTGCGTACTGTGTATGTTTGAACTTCTAGCAATAAACTACATTCTTATAAAAATCTATCTTGTCTGTGTCATTATTACAATCAAAAACGTGTTGCGTACTGCAGGTTTTTTGGTAAAATAACTACCTAATAAAAAATCGGTATTTCTATGTTATATACTTTTAAAAAATTTCCGGAGGAAGGGCCCTCGGTCCCCCCTACCATCTCGGGGGGGGGGGTTCCATACCCCCAGACGACCCCCCCCCCCCGGGTAAGGGGCCTCCAGGTAGTTAATGCCCAGGGGCCCCCAACTTCCCCCGACCGGCCCTGAAAAGACATACGCATAACGGTAACGGTACCGTTACGCTTATTATAAAGAATAGAGTAGGAGATACGGAGACCTCCTCTTTATTTAAATAATTCTACATTATTTCAGAAAATAATGAACATGTTAAGAGTTAGTAATACATGGTACTTCATCAATGGAAAACTTAAAAGAAGTTTACTTTCAAATGCCTTACTGCTTCGTCGTAGTTCTTGTTTGATTTCATTGTCAATACTTATAATGTATCTAGATAACATTTTCTACAGCTGAACACGGACTTGCCCTTTCGAATGCATTCAGTGAGGCAGCAGCCTGTGGAGATGCTTTGAGGAATTTGTGTACCCACTGGTTCCCACAAGTATTCAATCTTGTGCCGTTTTACAGGCCTCTGGCTGTAATCATCATGACTATAAACACTATAGCAACATTCACATTCAATTTCGTAGATTTGCTGCTCATTACTACTGGTTACATTCTTTCAAATCTGCTCAAGCAATACAATAGAATCTTGGAAGAGGACAGCTATAGGGTAAAATTATTTGATTTCAAATTTTTATTACTTGTAATTACCCAATACTTTTTTATTTTAATGTGAGTAGTGTAATACATTCTCTTGAAAGCGAATGACAACTTATAAGATTGAATTTATCTCCGATTGGAAAGCTGTATGAAAATCAATGTATAGCATATTTTTTTATAAAATGCTCAACTCTAAACAAAAGTAGTCAAACTTCCTTTAGTTACTTAGTGTTCTGATTTTTTGAATAAGCCCTCGAGTTTTTTGTGTAGTGTCATTCATCGATTTCCATTTGCTATTTATTGCTTTTATCAATGCCAATAGCGGAGGTCCTCGGCGTAATTTGTAGCATTAAAAAAAATTTATTATCTTTCAATACCAGTAGACTCAAAATTTATGAGCTGTAGATAACTTTTCTGGTTTCTCACAGATGATTATAGAGGAGATAACTGTAAGCTTTTATGCTATCAATACAACAATACATTTAAAAAGTATAATATATCAATAATTTTTCCAACGTTCATTTAAATTTTGTGAATAGCTGCTGTAGGTTTATTACACATTAATAGAGTATACTGATTTATAATACCTATTTTCATGACTAGTGTCCTCAAGAAAGTGCTATTTGAATCACCATAATAGATTTTTCAAGTTTTTAATGCGCATAATAAGGCATACAAATTATTTTACGATGTCTTTTTTAAAAATCATGTTTTCCAGTTGCTATAAAAATATGATGTTGAAGATCCATCTTGTTTCCACTAATATGTATTATAAACTTAAAAAACACTTTTGAATGGAAATTGACTCAAAAATATAAAAAGTAAAAATATTATAAAGTAGTCTAAAATTCATTGTTATTGATTCTAGTATGCTGTAGAATATGAATTACATTACAGAGAAATTACTGCAACCTAATGTTCTAAGCATACATGAAAAATAGCTAATTATTCAGTGGAAATACAAACATAAAGAAAAAAGACTGCAATATATTGCTTGCAATGCATTTATGAATAGTTACTACACATTACTCTCAATATTAAAAATCAATACAAAAATTTAATACAAAAAGAAGCATCAAAGATCAGAATCCTTCAGAATAAACACTTTGCTGGAAGTAATTTACATCTGGAGGGAAAGAATAATTTTTGATGACTGACAATTTTTTTTCGGAGGATGAAGCCCACATAAGTCTGAGACCTGTGCGTGGGTAATGAATTGGATGATAGTGATTGATGAGTTGGACCTACAGTTTCAGGTGGGTTCCGAACCACCAGGAAGTGATTTTACAGCAGAGAACAGAATATTTATTGCTGGCCAATTGATTGATAAATGTACATAAATCAGCGTCTTCCAAAATAACTTCAGAATAATGTGTTGTTATTCAAGCTTGTAATGTTCTGGAAAATAATGTGGAATTAAAGATTATTCTCTAATGAAATCTAGTTCAAAATAATAAAAAATGCTTCACTTTTTCTACAGATTAAAATTCCCTCGTACTACTGGACAGTGAAATTTCAAGTGTACAATGAAACCATCAAGCTAGCTAATCTTGTATTCAGAAGAATGTCAAAATTATTGCTTTTGTCTTTTTTCATATCCGTTTCATCAATATGCTTCCAGTTGTACTTCAATTTAACGTGAGTATATTCCAAATATTAATACCGGTATCTGACTAATAATTAGTCAGATACCGGTAAATTATTCAAATTACTACTCAAATTATTTGAGTAAATTTGAAAGTTTCAACTCAAAAGTCAAAAGGCATTCCAGTCACTGATTAAACAAAAAATTGTTGAAAAAATTTGTATATTTTTTTATTTTTATGCACCGTGCATGCAATTTTACAAAATAAAGTACTGTATATTTGATACTTTCTGCTGTTATATGTTTTTGCCATAATAGCCGAATTTTTTGTCAATTAAAAATAATTTTATTATTTTCTTGAGATAGAGAATGTAGGCCTTGATATTTTGTGATTATCATTGTTATTGTGATTTTAGATACCTCCCAGATCGTTATAAACAACAAAATTCAGACATTCTATAGTTTCAAAAATCCCGTGTTATTACAACGGATTGACATTAACTTAATATCTTTATAGATCAATGTCTACTTTAAAAATTTCGGAATACTATTTTATAAATCCGTTTGTCAAAGCGCTTATGAGTAGTCCTATTCACTAACAAAAACTTTCAATTAAGATGTATGCAATGTTAAGTGTAAACAGCATATTGTCACTAAAAAAATTATGTTGACAATAAAAATTTATGACAGAGTAAAACTTGAAAGTAATTGTATATACATTACTTATTCAGAGTCAGCGTTTATTCGAATTTTCTTTGTAGTGGTGAAGGTGATATTGTGGAAGATATCCATAATGAATAATAAGACGAAATTGTCACAACCACATTTATTAAAAATATAGAGATACTAGTTTCGGATGTTGCTCCATTATCAATCTCAGACAAACTAAAACTAAAGTACAGAGTACAGAGTAGCTTAATATATACTATGTACGGACTATGTAGTGTAGTGGTATCCCTTAGCCAATAGTATCATTCCGTGTATAGTATATATTAAGCTATTCTGTACTTTAGTTTTAGTTTGTCTGAGATTCATAATGGAGTAACATCCGAAACTAGTATCTCTATATTTTTCTGTGATGTTTTCCATGACGAAATACTTAATGAACAATCTAATATTAAAACTGACACTGTATTTCACTTTTAAATAATGTTTTACTCACATATATTGGAGATGCTTGAGGAATGCATTTCACTTCTGAAAAGAAGCTGACGAAGCTTCTTTTCAGAAGTGAAATGCATTCCTCAAGCATCTCCAATATATGTGAGTAAAACATTATTTAAAAGTGAAATACAGTGTCAGTTTTAATATTAGATTGTTCTATATTTTTAATAAATGTGGCTGTGACAATTTCGTCTTATTATTCATTTTATCCGAATTCTTTGCTCATTATTCAAAATAAGAAAAGTGGAAATATTGGAATTGCTTTATATGCATGCTTCATTAAGTAATCTTTTACATACGTCTATATCACGGCACAGTTTCAATGAGTTATAAAAAGTTCGATTACCATTATAATTCTATCAACCTTTCCTATAATATTGCTATTATGTAAGAAAAAAATTAAGAAAGTCAATATTAATATTTTCAGACCTGTTGAACGGAGTACTGTGGGTAAAATCTACTACGTGTTATCTTTAACGTACCTGGTAACAAGATGCCTTCTACTGTGTATTGTTTTGGGATCAGTTCATGAAGAAGGAACAAAAGTCAAACGCTTCCTGTACGCCATTCCCTCTCAATCATACACACCCGTGGTGAGATGACAAAATATAATTTTTACTAAACATATTTATTTCCCATTTTTCCCACTAAATAAGAAGCAATTTCAAGAGAAAGGCATCTCAATACAGATTACTCCCAACACACTTTTTCCCTATGCTAGTAGCCTAGTACCGAACGCTATACTTTCCAGAGGATACGAAAAAAATGAGCAATTCCTGTTCAGAAGGATTGCTTGCTTTATTAACAATTCCTTGCTTGAAGAATGAAAAATAAAAAATTGGCAAATACAAATAAAGTGATTATGTATTCAATTGATATTTAATATTGATGATATTCTTCCACAACTTTGAAGATGCCTTATGGTAATCATATTCAAGAAATCATCAAATCACGACAAAAATTAAATATTTGCAATTTATTACAAAGTGATTATGTATTCAATTAATATTTAATATTGAATGGCATTGTTACACAACTTTGAAGCTACGTCAACCTAATCATAATCAAGAAATTAAATCACTGTTTTGTATGCATTGTTATATTGGCATTTATTTAAATTCAGTTTTAATCTATTTATCCACAGGTGGAAAGATTTCTGTTGCATGTCAACAACCAGAGCACTGAATTCTCTGCTTTTGGCTTCTTCAATGTGACACGAACGACGATTATAACGGTAGATATTGGTATTGATTTACAGCATTCTGTATTGATATCTACTGTATCTGTTTTATCAATTTATAAAAGGTTGATTATATTTTACATTAAAATGATTTCAGTTCTAGATCAGTCTCTGAGTTTAGTAGTACGGTATATTGGACTCTTCTCTTCTGAATGTTAAAGATAGTTCAATTAATATTTCTACTTTATTTCCAATTTTAAAGCCTCAAGCCAAGTTTATATATATTATTTGTATTATAAACTTAGAAAACACTTTTGAATGGAAATTGACTCACGTTATGGCGTGACGGCCGTTTCGCTCTGTTCGCCATAACGTGAGTCAATTTCCATTCAAAAGTGTTTTCTAAGTTTATAATACAAATAATATATATAAACTTGGCTTGAGGCCACTGTACTGTGGGTCGTCTGATGATGCTCTAGACAACAGAGCGAAACGGCCGTCACGCCATAACGTGAGTCAATTTCCATTCAAAAGTGTTTTTTAAGTTTATAATACAAATAATATATATAAACTTGGCTTGAGGCCACTGTACTGTGGGTCGTCTGATGATGCTCTAGACAACAGAGCGAAACGGCCGTCACGCCATAACGTGAGTCAATTTCCATTCAAAAGTGTTTTTTAAGTTTATAATACATATTAGTGGAAACAAGATGGATCTTCAACATCATATTATTTGTAGATATTGAATTTTGAAGTTTACTCTAAAGTTGACTCTTTATTTTAGCACGGTTTATTTTAGTTGGTATTCTGATAGTGAAATGCAGTAGGCTATTTATTAGATACTTTGTATAATACTGATCATTTTATTTTTCAGATTTTGAGTATTGTTTTATCATATGAAGCAATAATGCACCAATTCAAAACGTTAATGATTGATATTGAAGATGGTCAAGCTTTAAAAAGAAATGCTTCTATCGATTGCTCGAAATATTTGCAGCTTGGTGATTGATACAACCCATCTCGAGTAAAGGATATTATAATATTCATGGATTTAAGATAAATCACCGTAATTTAATATGAAAAGTACAGTATTAAAAAATTGATGACTCAGAAATTATCAAAATCATTTTATTTTTTCAATGGTAAAAATTTTTAAACATCTCAGTCTAATTTCATAAAATTTTTGTAAATTGATCAGGATGAGGTTTTAGGAAAGCTAAAAGGATTGGATCCACTAAGCAGTTTTGTGTGACCAACCAATTATGAATACAAAAAATGTGATAGTCAGGTGAATAAACAGAAGGAATCTGATGGGAAAATTCAATAAGTGTATCCTTATAATTAAAACTTTATAGCAATATGAAACCAACTAAAGTCTGCGAGAAAATTACTTCCAACACTGACGACTTTCCTCTCTTCCTCCAATCATCCTGACTATATATTACAGAGCATCTGTGGTGGTGGAAGATTGCTTCCCCGATTCCATGTTGGAAGTATTTTCTCACGAGTCTTATTAGTCTTGTTTAGGCTTTATAATAGTCAACCATTGATGGAAATAGACACTGTGCTTCAAATTAGGCGACAAATTGCGGGGCTGCCAAGTGCTGTGTGTAGTCAAGGAAGCCGCAGAGCGCGGCACAGCTACTGTTGCCAGTTTGTGCGTTAAGTTTGGAGATTCTTGACGATCAGCTGCTGGTATGGCCCCATATCTGCCAACACCGCAATTTGTTCAAGCCACCTTATTTGATGCCATGAAGTATAGTTGACTAATATAGTAAAATTATAAATAATAGGTTATTTTTTATTCTAGGTTCCTGATGCATTGTAGAAACTATCGATAAGATTATAAACCTACTAGCAGCATACTAGTCTAGTTATTTGGACATTATTCTAGGTCCATGGCATCTGGGTGTGTAATAGACTTAGGTAAGGTTATAAGGTTAGGTTAGGTCAAGATTATTAAAAACAAGGTTGTTCCTTTTTTTGAGAACTAGGAAAATGGTGGAGATATGACGTATTTCAGTTCAGTGGCAATGAGTAACCCACATCATTGACAGCTGACCAAAAAAGAGAGTCAAATCTGTGATGAGCAAAAAACTTCATTTTTGTAGTAAAAAAGCGTACAAATAAAGCTGAAATTTGCAAGTTAAATGTAATTCTAAAACAAGTGACGTCACAACATTTCGATTTTGCTAATTTGAGCGAGTTATGGAACAACCCTGCTTCTATTAACCTTGAGGTTAGGTTAAAAGAAGCAATCTTCCACCACCATAGATGCTCTGTATTATCGTCAGAATGATTGGAGGAAGAGAGGAGAGTCTGTGTTGGAAGTATTTTCTCGCTCTCTTCATCACTCATTTATCTTGTTATACATTCAATTAATCAGTTGTAGCCTATTAGACACTCAAGTAGTGTGTAAGACGGACACTGGCTCTAGTCTAGTACTACCGGTACATAATTATTTTTCTATTACACACCCAGATGCCATGGACCTAGAATGATGTTCAACTAACTAGACTTGTACACTGCTAGTAGGTTTATAATGTTATCAATTAACTATCAGGTTCAATTGAATCTGCATTTCTAGAAAATGAAAGTATTTATCTACAAATTCAATATAATATTCTCTTTTTTATTTTCGCTTTTCTTCTTCCTTATAGTTTTTCTCCTCCTCTATCATATTGTCCTTCACCATCTTCTTCTCCTTTCTCTTCTATTTCTTCTTCCCCCTTCTTCCAGTTTTTCTTATTAATTTTTCTCCTCATTTTCCTTCCTCTTCTTCAATCCCTTATTCTCCAGCGTTAGATTATCATCGAGAGATAACAGGAGGTAGCTGTTTTTAAAGAGGATAAATAAATGTTTATTCTTTGCATTGATAACCAACCAGAGCCGATTGCTTCACGATTCTTATTATCAGACCATTTTTGACCTCAGAAAGAAGATGGTCTTTAGGTCGGTTTTGGGCTGTGCATATTTGTCAGGGGTTGGGGGTAATGTTGAGGACACGCGACCGCCGATTTTAGCAGAGGGATGAGCGAGTGGCTTGCGTGACGTGTCACAGTGTCATCATCTGCCCAGGCGGAATTCGCTCACAGGTAGGCACAATAAATTATATAGAAAATAACATCTGGAGAATATCACTACACGGCACCGTAGAATTCCTTTGCTCTGCACTCAGCGCCTTCGATATTCCCAGTTAAAAATGGGTCACCGTGATGGCACAGCTGTTTCAACCGTATGACGTTTATTTTTACTACCTGCATTGCTAGAAACTCCCAACCGTCAAGACGGCGGGCACATCTATTGTCAACAGTCATAAACGTTGTACTGTACTTGAGTTTGCAATTTACATTACCAAATAACTAGTTTATTTTTACACTTCAACAACCTTCTTGATTTAACTAAGTTATGCTTCAGACTCACAGTCTTTATTAACTGAAGGGAGGTTTATGGTTCGTAAAATGTAGTAGGAAGTTGGAGCATAAAGTTCAAAAGATAAAGCAAAACTTTAATTTGATAACCGCGCCTTTTCTATTTAGAGTATGATGGATGATCTTATACAAATATTTGTAATTGAATCTATTGATAATTTCAAACACTATACCGTCGCAGCCTAACTCTAAATTGAATTATTTGTGAGGATTGCATTCCAACTCACAATACCAGGAGAGGTTTTGACAGGATATGAATAGTTTTAGTTCATAATTATAAAAAAATTGAACAATAAAAATGTCTATTCATCCTATGCGAACAGTTCAACGTTGAATTTTCAGGAAGATTGACAATTCAATCAGCCTGACAAATCATTAAAAATGTATACCATAAATTTGTGTGGGACTTGTTTATCAAAAAATTAATTTATGATGATTTCAATGACAAAATGTTGAAAAATTACAAAACTACTTGAAAAGCAATATATAATTTCATCTTTTTGAAAGATTGTTATAGAATAAATAATGATTTCTGAAACCGCCCAGCTGAAAAATTATGTCTTGTATGTCAAACCGGTGATTATGATTTCACCTGTAATTGTTATTTCACAACGTTTAAGAATAATGTTCGGTCTTGGCGAGATTGGGATTGTCGAAAGGTTTCCCTATACCGAGAAAGCGCCATACAAAGACATTAATATTATTGATTACCATAAACTTTGTTCTTACAAAATGCATTTGATTAAATTAATGTGAGAAGGAGTACATCATTTTAAAGCATATTCAAGTGTAAAATAAATTAGACATAGAAACTTCAATGAGTACGTTTGCGTTACAATAATATACGTGAAATGATGAGAATGAGAATTGAGTACAATTTTCAAGTATTTACGCCTTCAATTTCATGTTTATGCAACTTGCATAAGATATATTTCTTCTCATTGAAGTTAGATAAGTTTTTATAAACCACTCAATTGGTATGATATTAATTGATTGATACTTGTAATTTAAAAAGTGCAATATATTTTTTTTCTTAATTTTTTAAAATTTTTGTTTTGTTTAAATAAGATTGATTGGTATACGGAATAATGCGTTACCTATAAATAATTTTTATTCATTCAGAATTAATGTACAGTAAAAGTCATTTTTTGTTAGTTTTTTCTATTTAACATAATGTTTTTTTTTTGCTTTTCATAAATGTTGTTTATATAAAAATAAAAGTATTATTATGGAAAATCTATTTTTGGGTAGCCTGAAATATTGTAGAATTATAATGCACGTGTGAAACTATGACTTTAATGCTCCTGAAAACCTCAGGGTTTGCTGGAATCAATATTATATAGATTCTAGATTCGCAGTGGCTTCCAGCAGGAAAAAAATGTTATGAATTCGGCCTGTGACTCTCCCGACCTGAAGAGTAAGTTTCAGTCTATAAAGAGCGGAGTGGAGTAGGATGTGATAGCTTTCCTCACTGAGCTAACATACCTTTATCAGTTTGAAAATTAAACAGTATTTTTATTTAAATAAACATTAAAATCTGCAAGTAGCGTACCGGTATTAATTAGCTCATGTAAATCCCAAATAATTGACAATAAATAATTTAAAAATATATTATCTTAACAGTCTTTGAGCACCAAAGCCGAAAATAAATTAAAAATATACAAAAGTTGAGAATACTTTATTTCTTTTTTGTTCTCTTTTTTCGGAGGATGAAGCCCAAATGGGTCTGAGACCTGTGCGTGGTTAATGAATTGGATGATAGTGTTAGATGATTTGGACCTACAGTTTTAGGTGGGTTCCGAACCACCGGGAAGGGATTTTACTGTAGAGAACAGTCTTTTTTTGCTGACTAATCCAATCGAAATTCTTCACTTTTACAACAATGCTGGATTCAGTGATAACAATAATCTCAAAAAATCTACATCAATTTATAATGACTGCTTTTACTAGACATAAAAAAGACACAATTACTTTGCAGTAAAACGGTAGTTTAATTTGAGCGTTGCATGATGGATGTCATCAGGATTCGGTTTTCACTGGAGTGAGTTAATAGTTTCGCAGACCAACTTAATTTTTATAGGGAGAATACTTATGTGGATAGAGCAGAAAAACTTTTATGAATCACGCTATACATCATTTTTTTATCACGTCCAGAGGGTTTTGCATTTTTTTTATAAAAGCAGCATGAACATACCATGACATTTTCAAGAACAAATGTGTTGTCAATTTTAACGAAAATCACTTTGTTGTAACTAATATTCTGACAACAGGACACACATGAGTACATATAATGTGCATTACTACTTTAAATGATTAAACGACTGTTAAACTATAGATATCAGTACTTATAAAAATATTTAATCTATATTAAAATATAGAAGCTCATCATCACAGAGTGGGTATATCTCAAATCATCTTAATTTATTAATTTCGGAATCAAAATTAATATTAAAAAGAGAGTTTTCATAACATTAAAAGAAGATACATTAATACCTGAAGATAAATTTAATAAAAAATGCAAATGCTAAAATTATCCGTTTTTTTTTTAAATAAAATTCGATGTTCTAAATGAAAATCTAATACGCTTGGAAAAATAGTGTGGAAGATGTGAATTAGCAAAGAATTTTGTACGTAAAATAAGAATTGATAGAAAACATCATATTTTAAGCTAATCAACCTCAGGGAAAAGTAATGGATTAGTATATTCAGGCTATTTTATTGGACGGGTAATTTAATCGATCGTTCAGGTTTTCGTAGAATTCGATAATTTGATAAAGGGTTGAATTTTTATTATCTTTACACCTTCTGTTATGTCTTTCCTTGAATAATGAAGAATTAAGAGTTCATCAACTTCAGTTCATCCTGATGAAAATTCATCAAAGTGTATAATGTTTCAATGAACTAACACTCTATATCAGTATAGTATTATATCACCTCTATCCACTTAGTACAGGAATACAATTTCAAAGCGTAAGGCTCTATAAACACCTAGGCCTATTGCAAAAAATGTAAACTGCTATCAAGTGAACTTCTGATAAAATTCACAACTGCAGCATTTAAGATCATTACTTTGTCTACAGATTTGATTATGGAGTAATTATAACGATAGAGGTTCAATTTTAGAGGTAAATTGTAACTTAGATTATTGAAAGGCAAGGGCCCAGCGAAAAGAATATCTACACATGAAATCAAAATCATTGCATAACCTCGTTTAAAATAAACCTTTGCAATGACAATCCGCGATAAGGGAACCATACCGGTATGTCGACAACTTACACATTTTTCTTAGCCTATTCATAGAATAATGCATGATATTTTCCAATAAAATTATTTTAATGGTCTTCGAAGTCATAGTCTTAACTTAACTTATGACTTCAGGCATAAGGAAACATGAATTTAAACTGTTGTTCGCTTCCCATAATAAAAACGAAACTGAGAAAAAATGTAGGCTTAATAAATGGTTAGAATAACAAGTTACAAAATTCTACTTGAAGTGAGTCGCCAAATGATGATGAATCGAAATTGAAGTGAATTGTGAGTTTGAATTAGATAAATATTTGAAACAGAAATTTATTTTCAATATTCCACACAACAAATAAAAAACAATCTAGTAAGGAAACTTTGCTTTTTTCAAGTTCGTTACTGATCAATCTCATACTCAGTACCTTTCAGTGAATATCCGAGCTTTATTTTGGTAGGTCTGTATGATTCGAATGAAGATTGAACATTTTTGGAGACAGAAGCCCACCATAAATGTACGGATTAAAGTTGGCGATGCATCCTGGATGAAACGCGGGAGTAGACTGACTCCTACCTCCTTTGTTTCTACGGCTCGGCACAACAGAGTCTGACCCAGCGCTGCCTCTACCAACCAGCATCCATATTATAAGTAACATTCCCACATACAGAATCTAACAAGAAATAGCTACAATAATAAATATAATTTAATTAACGTATTTTCTCAAGTATAAAGTGCGCCTCTATCATAGAAATTTGGGCTCAAATATGGGTGCGCGTTGATCACGAATGTAACAAGAGAATTCAAAATATTTTTAAAAAATATTGAGCCCCAGTGAAAGTTTGCCCTGAATTAGGGGAATACGATAATAAACAAATAAAGTGTTGGTTTTTCTGACGCAGGAAAATGCTCCGTAATGTGAGATGAATCACGGTTTTCATTATTCATTCTACATTCATTGGATAGTGAAATATTTACAACTTACTGTTGAAATTAATTAATTACAGTATTTATAATGACATAATTCAACAGTTATCTACAATATTAATAATAAAAAGCGAATGGCTTTTAAGGGTGGAGAGATCCTTCCATGCTTTCCACCCAATACGTACAATACTAATTTTATATTAAATTGATAGTGTTTGTTTACTTTATGTTGATCTAAATGTTTGTAATTATGTTTGTCTTTGACTGGTCTATGTATCAAAATGTGATATTTGTTGGGCTAATAAAATGATTATGATTATGATTAATACGTGAGTCATTTTAGGTGAATTTAAAATCAAACTATATCTACAATATTTTATTCGCACCTTACTTTTGAAATTATTTCTCACTACCTTTTTCGAGCAAGAATCAAAGTAGAAAATTTAAAAACTTTAGTTATAATTTTTAGAGAAATGAAAAACGATGGCCCAGAAATTTTTTCAGAATTACAAAATTATGGACATTTAATATTATTTGAAACGAGAATTTATTTAATTACACTGACAGTGTAGCATGAATTCTCCATGGCCATTAGGGCTTAACATGAATTAGGTAAAAATGCATGCAACAATTCTCCACACTGGGTTTTACCTAGAATTTAGATATTACCTTATTTAACAGTCCTAAATCAAGGCGCCAATCGTTGCCCTAACGTATTGCAATAATAGACTTCTGATGTTCTCATATTTCTTTATTTTACCTAGTAGCCTGTTTTCCCCAGTATTAACCTAGTTATTTACCCAAAGCTTCTAAAATGTTCAATAGTCCCTACCTTTCTCATTGAAATGCACAAATCCAACATCTCCCTTGGCCTTGAACTTGTGGTCAATTTGGTCGAGGAAGATGTTGAATTTTTGCATTTCAATGAGAAAGGCAGACTATTGAACATTTTTGAAGCTTTGTACTTACTACTCCGTACTTTAGTTTTAGTTTGATAGAGATTGACAATGACCTGGTTGTCCAAACTATAGTATCTTAAATGTTAAATAATTTAGTGTTCTTTGCTCATCAATCATTAGTATTTACTCGCCCTATATTTTGAATGTCATTGTTATTTACTCGTGCTATATTTTCAGGTGAGAAATATCTGTCATTAATATGAGTAATTTGTTACTTCAAATCAATGTCTTGTTTGATTAAATTTTTTATATTTTTCTGCAAGTTATTTATGTTATATTCTCTTATTTCTGGTGATTTACACTGTATATCAGACTGCCCCATTGAATAATAAGAGGAAAAGACAATCATTAAAATTAAGAGGATAATAGCGAACCAAATGAAGGAAGGATTTACGATAGGAAACTATGAAAGGGTTGATTTAATTCGAATGAGAGAATTTCGTGAAGTTCTACAAATAATGAAAGCTTTTATTATTAAAGAGATTATGATGGATTCTACAGCTACGGAATAAGCGGGAGGTAGAAGAAAAAATATGTGAATCATCAAAAGCTGAGAAAAGGTTTTAAGGAAAGTTTGAGATGGTGATAAGATGCAATAGTATTATGTTGTGGGGCGGGATAATAAAATTGCTAGAAATTGCCAATTTTAATAGAAAAGAAACACATTGGATGAGCTGATTTCTAATTTATTTATTACAAACAATTATATTACTAACAGTTAAACAGAAAAATTAAACTAATATTTATGTGGTCTGAATGGACGATCCGGGTCAAACAGCTTTGGATCCCTCATGAACACAAGCTCCTTTAAAGCAACAGCCATTAGACCTGTTATAAAAAAATATCCAGCATCACTTGACTACCTTCAATTATTAAATAATTATTTTAAATAAAGAACTGAATTCACAATGCACTATAGAAAGTTGTAGATAATTCTTTAATGACTAAATTAATTTTCTTCGATCGCTTTATCAACTAGCATTAAAAAGCTTCACGCATACTGATTGCATTCATATATATGCCATTTTATAATATGATATATTCTAGAAATGCTATGGATATAAGCATAAATTATTTGATGAATGCGACAGAAATGTCACGTCATAGAAAAGCAATATTCTTAACAAGTATATGGCAAAATCAAACATGGACTACGTGAGGTAGACAATGGATCCAAGAAAAAGAATTTTCCTACAACTGCTCGTAAAGTAGTTCTTTACGTACTGAAAACTAATTGTAAAATGCCTCTTTACTGCTCAGCAAGCGGTAAAGTACTTTACGCTCGCCAGCTGTTTTCTTTACGCTTCTGTTTTGATTTTGATGTCTTCTCATTGGTGGATCGCGGAATCCGTGAATTCACATAACCTCAAAATGGCGCACGCTAACCAAATCCGCGCACGGTCTGTGATGTTACAAACTACAAGTTTTTATTGTGTTGTAATCCAGAACTGCAGTTGTAGGAAAAATATTGTATGCAATTCGCGCGTGAATCTTCTTTATCGCTCTCGCAAAATTACTGCGCTCCGCTATGCGTCGCGCAGTAAATGTTTTGGCTCGAGCGATAAAGTCGCGCTTCACGCTCTTAATACATAAATAACTATTACATGTAGGTTTCATCGACATACGGTTGGATAATATCAATGTAATAAACTATGTTTCTCTGGTTGAGATAATTTTAAAAGAATAACTCAGCCCTTTACATCTAAAAATTTCAATAGGATTTTGAAAATTTCATTAATTTGACAGATGAGGACCAACTTCTGTATCTACAGCTGATAACATAATAATGTAACAGTCCTTAATTATGGCCGTATTTATGAACGAAACTTGAAGCGTTCTTATCTAAGTGCGACTTGGAAAGGCTCTATTACATTGAACATGGTCACAAGCTAACCTAAACTTGAGATGTAATATCAGACACTAATAAGCATAAAATAACATAGATGAAAAGATAAAGATACTGCACCGTATGTAAATTTACAGTTACTGTTACGTAATTATTACCACACCAATATCTTTTATATTTTCTGTTTTCGAATTTGAATAGATAATGTAATTCTGATGTAGTGTAGTGAGCTCTATCTGACAGCAAAACAAAGAACTTTCATCCATCTCATTTCTTCATCATATGTGAGAAGAAAAATTTATAGGTTAGAAGTCGGATTATAAAAAGAAAGTAAAGATAGTTTCAATAGGTCAAATAAACCGTGAATTACATTGCAATGGTGCAAAAATTGAATATAATTATTTTATTTTGATGATCCAATGCTATAAGTTACTAAAAAATGAAGCCAAAATATAATAAAACATAATCTCAAGAACGTGTTCAAGATAGCCCTCTACATAGCTTAAATAAGAACGAATTTGAGATACCGATTTTAAGAGTCTTGACTTCTAAGTTAAGAAGATCTTTAGGTAAGGTTCATAAATACGAATTCAAGTTGAAGCGTTGAGCGGGCCGCTTAGCGCAGTTGGTTGGGGCGTCACAACATCAACTTGCTGTCGTTTCAGCGATCGTGGGTTCGAATCCCACTCCTCCACCTGGCATCAGTATGTGTTATCATTCACCTCATTACCCATGCACAAGTCTCGGACTCATGTGGGCATCATCAGCAATAAAAAAAAATAAAAAAGTTAACTAGCTGACAAGTCAGGTAACAAGCCACCCAGCTGCCCCTACCATGTTTATGTAGTGTGCATCCTAAAACTAGTGTAAATTAGTGTTGTTTAATGAAAATTAGTATTAACTTTTTATGTGAATTCAACGACTTGCAGTCAAATATTCATTAAGAATAAGTATAATTTACTTACTCTGCAGGCCGAGCGCTTTCGAATCTTTGAGATCCATTTTCAGAGGCCAGAGAGAGTAAGTAAATTATACTTATTCTTAATGAATATTTGACTGCAAGTCGTTGAATTCACATAAAAAGTTAATATTAACAACGCAGTTCGTCATGGAACAAGAAATCCAGAAAATTAGTAGTGTCAAATTATTTATCAGGAGTCAGGCCTTTGTTGGGGGCGCTGGGTAGGCTTTTATTGTTACAGCCACTCCTTATTGTTCAAGTTATGTATTATAAAATTTCAAAAAAGCAAGAAATAAATTAATGTTCAATATTTCTTACCTGAACTCTGCGCCTTTTTTATTTCTTTTTCGACCTGTTCCTGCTTTTTACGACATAACCCAGTAATATGACGACCGTAAACATATCCTGTGTAGGGTGAAACAAACTGAGATAGTAGCTTGACATTCTTGAAGTTCGGTTTTATATCCATTTTGCACAGAATACACTGCCGTTTATCCTTTTGAAAAGGATTTTCCATTTCTACAGGCTGGAATAGAAAAATAAAATATGCTTCAAGAAAGTCTAATTTCGATTGGCCAATACAGTATTACAAATTATTATCGCTGCTAACAAACCCTGTTAGCTATCATTAAAGATAAATTTAATTCTTCATGGAAATACAAACGCAGAAAAATGGTGACATGACAAAGAAAATAATTTTTTAAAACACACTCATATGAATAAGGCATAATTCATTAGAAAACCTAGCTCATATTCGCAGTCCAATCCATTTCCATGTTTCACAAAGTCACCCAGCCTTGCGTTTCTATTTGTTTCGAGTCTCAGAGCAGGAGTCGATTCAATGCTTCTTGAAAGATGATTCAATACTATTCCGAAGGTAAACATAGATGGGAACATAATTCTAATGTCAGTCATATTGTAATGACATATACTTCGTTCACAAATAACTTACTTGAATAAGAAAGAGCGTGATTAACAACGCTGCACAATACACAGTTCTCTACAAAGTACTCAATCTTGTTTGCTATCAATCAAATTATTTCTATGTTCTCTCTACGACACTGCAACTAATTTTTTTCGTGCTGGTAATACCCACATGAGCCCAAGTATTGAGCGTGGGTAATGAATGGTGAATCTTGTTCTCTGCTGAAAATCACTTCCCGGTGGTTCGGAACCCACCTAAAACTGTAGGTCCAACTCATCAATCACCATCATCCAACTCATTACCCACGCACAGGTCTCAGACCCATGTGGGCTTCATCCTAAAAAAAAAACCTACAGTTTTAGGTGGGCTCCGAACCACCAGGTAAGTGATAATATAGAAGATAACGTTATTACTTGCTGGTTACCCTTCCAAGCGCAATCTCGAACGCTCGTGACTGAGCATCAAGTCACTGTACCCCGCAAGGGGCCATCTCCCTTCACTTTTTGCTGAATTCGACAGAATGATAAAGCTTTTTTATACAGGGTGTTTCGGAACTCTTAACCAATACTTCTAGGCAGTGTTTCTGGACCACTAACAAAAGTAAATATCATAATAAAAATTGTCTGAAATCCCCAGTTACTCACACAGCCGCCATTTTGTTTTTTTTTCACTCATTATTTTTTTATTCGGACACCTCTGAAAGTATCATTTTGAAATTTTGCATACAGCTTTATAACAATTGAAACAATCTAAAAAAATTAATAAAAATTTTCCGACATCAAAAAACAAAATGGCGGCCATTTAAAATATTTGAACAGGATTATATTAATAATGGCTAATGATATCAAAATTTGACTAGAATAACATTTTTTTTATATATTTTTATTGCAAATCCAACGATACCTCATTTTCCAAGATTGGCAAACAATTAACAGAGATATGCTACTTTTTAGGGTGTGCGGTGGTTGGAAGCGAAAAACTGCAACCCGTTCTCAACCACCGCACACCCTAAAAAGTAGCATATCTCTGCAAATTGTTGGCCAATATTGGAAAATCAGGTATCGTTGGGTTATTCCATGCAAATTTTGATATCATTGGCAGGATTATTAATTTAATCCTGTTCAAAAATTTTAAATGGCCGCCATTTTGTTTTTTGATGTCAGAAAATTTTGATTAATTTTTTTTAGATTGATTTAATTGTTATAAAGCTGTATGCAAAATTTCAAAATTATACATTCTGAGGTGTTTGAATAAAAAAATAATGAGTGAAAAAATCAAAATGGCGGCTGTGCGAGTAACTGGGGATTTTAGACAAATTTTATTACAATATTTACTTTTGTTAGTGGTCCAGAAACACTGCCTAGAAGTATTGATAGAGAGTTCCGAAACACCCTGTATAAACTGAGACTGACAAGTGTATGTTTCCACTTATTACAAGTGAAAATAAATTTTTCTGGAATTTTTCATTGGAAGGATGTATTTTCAAAGTAGAAATAGAATTCGATTTGAGACTATCAGATAGAAACCAGAATTAATGCACATGGATAGCCATTTCAAGCCTTGATTGTGCATTGAGGAAACCCTTTGAAAGTCGCATGTAAAGAATCACTATAAATAACAAAGTTATTTGAAAGTGCTAGTCACCGCTCAACCGGACATGCCACTCAGGCAGTTCCTTCAAAATACAATGTCTATCTCCACTCACATTTTATTATCCACTTTATTTATGATTCTGATTATATTTTGTCACGAAAAGTTCTCTTCTTTGTTCAGATGGTAAGCAATCTGCATTGTTATTAAGATTTTAATTACACCGAATTTCCGTGCGGTTTTTAATATTATATTATATAGATATTTAAGAGAGGGCTAAGAAGATCTGTAGCCTTAAAGAACTAGTGGCAAAAGAAAAGCACAGGAAGAACTGCATAACCGCTTCACAACATCTGGAAGAAGCAAAAGAATTAGCCATGTCAGAACTTAAAGTGGTCCCCTGTGGCCGTAAAAGCATCATCTTCTTCTTCTTCTTCCTTTCACGGTTTAGGCATTACTGCCTGTTCCGAACCTCATCTGCGCCTCTGCAATCTGTCCATCTTTTCCTGGGGCATCCCCGATCTCTCCTCCCAACTGGCTTATACATAAGGGCCTGCTTGGGGATCCGGTCATCGCTCATCCTATTCACATGTTCGAACCATTCATCCCTATTTCCCGTTATCCTGTCTCTTATGGAAAAGATGTTAAGCTGTGCCCTTATGTCCGTATTCCTGTAGCGGTCTTCTCTGCTACATCCATAAGTTTTACGGAGAAATCTCATTTCTGATGCCTGCAATCTGCTCCCATCCCGCTTGGATAGCACCCATGTTTCACTGCCATATAACAAGGTTGGTGCTGCCATCGTTCTATAGAACTTCATCCTGGTTTCCTTGCTAGTATTATTCTTCAAAAAAAAGCATCATAATAATAGATATTTTTAAAAAATTATCAGTATTAAAACGCAGTTTTACTTGAAGAGCCAAGAAATGTATGTCTGTAATTTATTGTTATAGACGTTTGAATGGTGTGCTCTTGAGGAACCTCTCCATTTTAAAGAGTGAATTTACAGAAATTCCGACTCTTTTCAAATATTATCCAATAAATAATAACCTAACCTAACCTGACAGTAAAAAATATACAGTAATGAAAATCTACTCACCAAGTCTGCATTTGATCCTGTTTGAGAACATGGCAAAACCTGAGCAGTTCTAAGAAATGCAACTGGTTGCTGCACTGATTTGATCAATCCTGTAAATAAAGAAACTCTATTTCAAACAACCTAATACTCTGTGAAAATCAATATCTTGGTAATTTTTAAAATTACAAGTTTAGTTCGGTAAATTCATATCAATAATGGCTATAGTTCTTTGTATTTGTGATGGTGATATTTTGTTAGACATCCATAATGAATAAGATTGAAGTAGTCACAAGCATTCTGTTATAAAAAAGAAACTATAGAATCGATTGTCACGTTATTTTCAATCTCAATCAAATTACAGAGTAGCTTAATACGTATTATATTACATACTATATTCGCTACAGAGTAGCAAATATACTCTTAAGGGAAGAATACTATTGGTTTATAGACTGGGAGCCTCTCATAGGCCGAGCTCTCCATGTTGGAGGCCGATTTATCAACCAATGACAGGCCTATTTCAGTAGAACTGTTGGAGACTGACAACTTGACCCCTGAAAAGAATTCGCTGTGAATTAATGAATAAAGCACATTTGAGATCGACTCAACTGGCGTACGCCTGGCTGACTTTCTATGATGTCATCGCATGACTCATGTTCCCTACAATTAAAATATATGGATTTGAGAATCCTGAAATTTGATATAGAGTAATTCTGATTTCAGATTTGGTTTCAGCGACCACAATTTTTGTCAGAAGGTGCAGAATGTTGAAAATTTTTGAAAATACTCAAAATCTATGAAATTGGTTTTGATATGCTGGAAAATCTACATAATTATATAAATAAAGGCTTTGATCTGACTTTACTAATCAATGCAGAGCCAAAACTGCTAGGCCTAAAAACTCGAAATTTTGCATGAACAATCCTTCTAGGGTATAAAAACTAAGGAAGGAATTTTCAAAATTTCTAAACTTTAGGGGGTTTTTGGAGGGATTAAAGTTTTGCCCATGCCAATCATGTTCTTAAAACTCACTCATCAACGCAGAGCCGAAACTATTAAGCCTAGAAACTTCAGTACGGTATAAGATTCCGTATGAACTTTTAGGAAATTAGCACTATTGTAGGCCTATACTAATACCTTTTATTAGTACTATACATACCTTTATTATTAGTATTATCTATTAGTTATCAGTATTTATTGTTATTAGTTATTTATTAGTATTATTTTTATTTATTAGTATACATACCTTTTAATAGCACTACGCATACTAATAATAGTAAAGTAGTACGGTTTTTTCAAAATTCGAAATTTTAGGTTTCAACTGGGGCTTGTGGTTGTAATGCATTAAAAGTTCATGAACAAAAACTGCAAAATTTGTAACACTCTTCTCGATTTTAAGTGAAATTTTGTAATAACAACCCCCCCCCCCCAACCTTTGAGGTTTTGGAATTTTCCAGGATTTTTATGCCAGTTCTGTTCTAGCTATCACCGCAGATTGTTCTCGCTCCTAGCTATGAGCATTTAGAGTACTTTATTGTATATTTTCAATGATTATGTTATTAGTTGTATTTAATAAATAAAGGGTTATTTTAAAAAATATTTTTTTCTAAATCTACAACTTAACTTACAAATATAACCCAAATACCACTGACTCACTCACTGACTCATTAATCACAGTTTATCAAGAACCACGCGGCCAAAAAATTGTTAATTTGGTGCACATGTTCAATTGGAGCTCTAGACGCCTGCTAAGGAAGGGTTTTAGAAACACACAATACAACTAGTATCTTCTAGTTATATAAATTGCAGTAGAAGGATTAACTCACCTATGGAAGAGGTTGGGCAAGATCTTCTTCATCTATTACTTCATCTAGAATTTGTGTCATGATCACTGACACGTTCTGTCTCGTCTTCACTTTCTTTAGCAAGAGACATAATGAATTTTTCTATAACACTGGCCAGACACTATGCCATCGTTCTCCCAATACATGTTTTCGGTTTCTTGTGCTTTCTTAAAAAATTTAGTCCAATCACTTTAGTCCATTAGTCTCGCTAGGGAAAGATTGCCCTCACAATTTATTCTCCTAACATAGTTCTCAACACTGACCCACGCATATTCTATTGCATTGAGGTCGCACATGTATGGTGGAATACGTATCACTGTGTGGTTGAAAGCAGTTAAATACTCATAGCATTTTTCCCTTGGTCTGTTCATTTCAATTAGAGGGGTGAGTTCTTATTTTCTCATAGAATAATTACAATTAACTCCTTTCTTTAGTAGAAATTCAATCATGTATTTTTCAATTTAATATTTTGTTGGTATCTTCTCTGCTAGTACAGAGTGATACGGGGCATTGTCCATTATATCACAGATTCTGGTGGAAGATTTGAAACAAATTTTTCATTTGCCCACTTTTCAAAATTTGTATGATTCATTTGACCATGATATACCCCGGAAGTCAATCCAGCCCAGATAAGTTCTGCTCCGTTTAGAAATCCTGCTTCACTGCCGGCATGCAAAACTATTAATCTATTTCCAACTGAATAATTCTCCAGTACACCAAAAACTTCATCATATTGCCAACATTTTTTCACTGTTATATTGCTATCAATCCAAGTCTCATCCAAATAGAAAATTTTTCTTCCACTTTCTCGCACACTTTTTATTTGAGTTAAATATTTGTAACGCCAGTTAATATTTGGTTGCGACATCTCCATTTGAAGTCAATGTCTTTTACAACCCTTAACAATGACTTTTCACCACAGGGAAAGTGATTCTTATTCTTAACAATAGGTAAAAGCTTCCTGGCTGTAGGGACGACAGATTAATTTTTATGAAATTCTTGAACAATAGTTCGAATGACACATTTGTCAAAATCATCGAAAATTACTCTCCAATTCTCCAATGTCTTTCTTCTTTTGCCTTGCCCTTGGGTAACAAGATTTCCTCTGAATCCTGTTCTTTGTAATTTGAATTCTTTGCATATTCTCTTGACCAAACTTTAGGATTTACCGCAGTACAGAGCAGCCCGTTTTGTAGACTGTTTGTTAGAAATTTTAGGGAGTTATCTAATGCCTCTTCATCGCATGTCAGAATAATCCTAATGATAATAGTTCTGGCTTCACTGTGAACAGTAGGCTTGCTGCTACTCTTCTCAACACTTTTGTCCATTTTTATGCCTAAATTAACGTATTCACATTCAATCAAGAATATGCTGGATTACAATATTCAATAGACATAAATGCTAAAATAACATGTTGATATTTATACTATGCCAATTTAACTTGAGGGAAGAAACTCCTGGATCTTGTAAAGGGCACAGGTATTGGTTTGCCTAACTAACGTACTAGGGACACACAATAAGCTTCGGTTGACGTGTGAGGATCTTTGAATCTTCTGGATCTTTGAATCCGTCCCTTCATAACATAACATAACATAACTTGAGATGACCTTACTACTATGATCATATTTGAGTTTATGGGCGCGTTTTAAACGTCAGACTGTCAGTCTGCAGCCAGCAAAAAAGATGAAAGTATAGTTTGAAACGCGTCCGCAAACTCAAGGTCAATGCTGCAATGCAAGAATACTCTCAAGTTGAAGTGTAATAGTTTATACAGCAGTTCACGAAAGAAAATTGATAACAATCATATTTATAACTGAATATTCAATTAATAAATCCTATTTATAACTAAATAAATGCTATTTCGTAGCATACTCACACAATAGAAAAAACTTTGAAAAAATAATGAAATCTCACTGATTAGTTCCCGCTAAAACAACACGCAGTTGCAAAAGAAAATTACTCAAACGACAAACTCAGAATAATTTATATATATACTTTTTAATATTCTACTGCAGAGACAGACACACGACACACGTTAACTACACTGAAGACCTGCTGAAGGAGAAGGACTTTGCGAATTTATTAGACTCAATTGCATACTCAGATTCGTTCTCTATTTAGCGCAAGGCATAGTGGAGCTATTATGCCATTACGCATTCCTTCGCCCCTACCCTTCAGGCGTCAGGGGACGTGTTGTCAGTCCCCAGCAGTACTGTAGTTGGAAATTGAAAGTCCCCGGAAGGAAGCAGAACTAGCGACAGTGCGACATTGTTGCAGAATGATAATTATCGCTGCAGAAAGATTTTATGACTACAGATAAATCAATCAACTAAACAGCGGAGATATAAGATCTCATTGAATTAGACATAATTTTAGCATCGCCTCATTTTTCAAGTTGTAAATATGTAGTTTTGCTATAAAAATTGGAAAAATTAACCGAATAATGCTCTTATTAACAGCATCTATATGCTATCATGTGGCACGCGTTACGTCACGTGGTGCAGAAAGTCCGGCAATTATCGCAGAAGCATTAAAAATTTTTTGTTGAAAAGTGAAGTGACAGTTCATAGCCTAGTATATTATTTCATGTTTTTATAATCAAAGTTGTTGTGGTAACATCAGTCTTATTCATAATGGCTTTTCATATTTCGTTTATCAGATTGTAATAATTGAGTCTGTATTAGAGTATGAAGGCTTAGTGAATTAACGTTAATAGGTACCAAATATTTATAATAAATTTCTATTTGAATAATTATGGAAAATTAATTATTGAAACAGAAAAGACCCACTGATCTGCATGCAGTTCAGCTCAATATAAATATGCATGATCTTCATTATTTCAATAAAATTGATAGTTAGATGTTTCGTTATATGGTGCCATTTATATAGGGTAAAGTTACCAACTATCGGCCACCAGCCAAATATCGGCCAATTTCACTTCAACCTGATAGCTGTTTTTGACAGCTGATTATAGGAGGATCGCAACGAGAATGGCATTAGCCCCCATAACAATACTAGCTGATGACTTATAGGTGGCGATCCATATTCATAGTTTCTAGTCTTTGAAAGCGTATAGTTTGAAAATCTATAAGAAATTAAGGATTTAGTAGGCTGCTGTATTCCGTGTACGAAATTTTAGTTTCAAAAGGCGATTTTTTAATATGATGAAGCATGAACTTATAATAGGCCTACATTTTAAGCTACAACATAAAAGCTTAAAACCATAAAAGGCATCCATTCAGTGGGAACGTCTAATTAGGTAAAATTCTTCTCAAACGCGATTCATTTAACTTACCTGAGTTTCTTCCAAAAGAGAGGAGTGAAATACGTAGATTTTGCATTATAAAGAGCGGGACATTAATTATTAAATTAAAGATTTTAGATGGTTTGTATAACAAGATAAACCGAATGCTACAGTAAATCTTGTAGTAAAAACATATATCTTGTATGGCGACTTATTTGACCAATCTATTGTTGTTAACTGTATAAGAGTCTTGGTTTCATTGATTTTTGACAATAATTCGCTTAGTCTTATCCACTAGAAATATCACACAACAAATTATGAATAGAAACTTTGTTATTGGTGTCTTTAATATCGCCTACTATAACCTATAAAAACTCTAGTCTTCATGCGAAGAAACTTCAACGCCACCTATAGCTGGGCTAGGACAAAGCCTCCTAGAGGCTCTGGGATCCCCTAGCATGGAACAGCTGCGCTATACAATTTGATAAAGCGCGATTTTATGAAGTGTGTATTTCTCATTGATATAATACATACTACATAAATATCAATGGTATTTCTTGGATGGACCAAAGTCTTCAGTCTCAAATGCATTATTATTCTGCTCAATTTCCACAAGGCAAAAACAAAAAATCTGAAATATCAAAAAGTTTAAGTTTTTCACACGAAAAGGAAATACATTGCATTTTGAGGGAGAAGCTTCACCTTCAATAAACAAAAAGTAAAAGCGTTGAATTTTTCAAAATCTTCATTTTTTGAAATCTATAGGCTACTTTTACTTCCAGTACCCTCCTCTCAGAAGATATACGGTAACCTCTATCACTAAAAACTGAAATACCCAATATCACATTCTTCTTGAATTTCTTGATCCATATAACGATCTGCATTGTGTTAATATTAAGTTTTTATGATAAATGTAACGAATTGCAGTCAATTTTAATAGAGAATAAATCTCTCTAAAACGTTTAAGTCTCGAAAACGTTTGGCCAAGAGTGAGCCAAAACAAAAATATGTTTTTTTTTTATAAAAAGTTAACATACCGTATCATTGTACTTACCGGTGCAAATTTAAGATGATGCAGGTTTTATGACTCATAATGAAAGTGATCACGCTGGAATAGTAAATAAAATTATATAATTCTTTAAAAGAAGTCTGAAAGTTGTATTTTTTTTAGTTGTATTTTGACTTTTTAAAAAAAAAAACACAAAAAAAACAAATGTAATTGTACATCACAATCAGATACACAAAATTGAACTATGTGTTTGCACAGTAAGTTACATATATTACAAGAAAAATATATTCTTCAAGATTTCCATCAGCAAAGCCAAGCTTGTGCGCCGGATGAAAATCAAAAAAATAACACTTATAAACAACCTTAAATATAACTTTATATCCAACATTATAAGAATACAGAGCCTATTTTAAAATATACATTTGCCTTCACCCACGTATCTATTCCAAGAGTTTTAGTTTTATTCGTGAATGGTATTAGCTGCATGGGTATCACGTTAAGAAGTTTACAGCAAATAAAGAGAGTTTGATGTCTGCAAATGCGTTTATTAAGTTTTGGAATCAAAACTAGATTTCTTAACGGTCTTATATTGTAATCAATCTGTCTGAATTTGAATAGTTCTCTATTGCAATTTATGTATACAATAAGTTTCTTCATAAATAATTGTCTTACAGTTAATACTTGGAATTCATCAAAGATCAGTCTACTTGTATAAAGTCTAGGTCTACCCAGTGCTGCTCGTATTATATATTTTTGAATAATGAACAACTTGTTAAAGTGTGTGTTCATTGCACCCCCCCATACCTCAATACAGTATTGCAGAATGGATTCGGCATAAGCCTTATATATTAATCTAATTATATCTAAATTATTCAACTTATTTATTCTATAGAATTGGAAAATTAAATATCTCAATCTAGAAATCAGATAATCAATATGACTCCCCCACTTGAGATGTTGATCAACAACAATTCCCAGGTATTTCAATGCAGTTGGCCTATACAAAGGTGCACAATTACATGTGTGAAATGCAAGACTATTAGAGTTACTGTTGAAGTTACAGGTTTCAAAATGGATTTTTAGTAATTTGTTTATAGGTGGTTGACCTTTACTATCTGGAGAAAAAGCTAGGTACTTTCTTTTCTTAGCATTAACAGTTAAAAGGTTGTGTCTGAACCATAGCCCTGTTTTATGGAGAAGGACTTCAGCGTTTTGAAAAGTAGACTCCCAAGTATCACTAGAGACTGTAACAGCTGTATCATCGGCAAAAGAGATAGTAGAACTATTTTGGTGCTCCACATTAAAAATATCGTTGACATATATAATATAGAGGAGAGGTGATAGTACCGTTCCTTGAGGCAATCCAAAAGCAGACAATTTCTCCAAACTATCATCCAAAACCTGGAATCTTTCTAGGAGATAGCTTTTAAATAGATTCAGAGGTGCCCCACAAATTCCATAATTTTCTAACTTAGCAATTAGTTTATGATGTGGCACAGTATCAAATGCCTTTGCAAGGTCAAGGAATATTGTAAGAGTTTTTTCATTTTTTTCAAAGCCTTTATTTACTTTATTGATAATATTAAGTATTGCATCTCTTGTGCACCTTTTTGATTGAAACCCATATTGGTTTACATTAATAAGTTTTATTTTCTCTACATAGTTAGTTAATCGTTTTTTTATTAATTTCTCCATAATTTTTGTAAAATTACTCAGTAAACTTATTGGTCTGTAGTTTTCAGGCTTTGACTTATCACCAGACTTATAAAGAGCTTTAATTTTTGCAATTTTAAAACTTTTTGGGAAGTATCCTTCTACGAAACATTTATTTATTATAGTTGCTAAAGGTTTAGAAACATATTTAGCAATTGATTTTAAAGTTATATTGTTTATTCCGTCTATCCCAGGTGCTGAATTGTTTTTCAGTTCTCTTATTGTATTTTGAATTTCAATGTGATCAGTAGGAAATAAATAGAAATTAGAGTTTTCACTTTTAGGTTTATTTATAAAATCAGGAAATGTGTCATTTGAGTTATAGTCAATTTTACTTGCGTAAAATTTACCTACGTTTGCAAAAAAATTATTAAGTCTATTGGACTCCACTTTTACTTCAGATTTTATTGCCTTAATGCTCATCATTTCTTTGACACATTCCCAAGTTTTCCTAATATTACCTTTATTCTGATTTATTTTATTTCTGAAGTAATTCAGTCTTGTATGTCTTATAATTGTATTCAGAGTATTCCTATAAGCACAGTACTCACTTTTCAATTGTGTGTTAAGAGGATTTTTTATAACTTTTTTATACATTTTATCCCTTTTCCTGATACAACTTATGAGTCCTCGGCAAATCCATGGCTTTAGAGGTTTGTACTTATGGACCGTTTTTATCGTAGTTGTGTGTTTATCAATGAGCTCTTTAATTCTATGGATGAAACTATTGGTTACATTATCAATGTCCTCGTAGGATACAATATTAGTAAAATCCCAAGTTTCTTTTTCAATTTCTTGTTTGAGTGCATTATAATTAATATTAGTTTTGTGATTCGTAACAACTTTATTTATTCTATCCTTGGTATCTAAGCTGACTGCAACACAAAAGTGGCCTGTAATGGTAGTTTTCAGTACAGCGCTAATTATTGTATTATGTGATGTCGGCCTTTTTATAAAAATATGATCGATACAAGACTTGCCACTATTATGAATTCTGGTAGGTTTGTTTATGAACGATTCAAAGCCATTCAGGTTGAGCACACCTACATATTCATGAGTCAGTCCACCACCATCAAGTAAATTAATATTCATATCACCAATAAGAATAGCATACTCAGTAGAAAGATTAGACAGACAATGATCAATTTCATTTATGAATAAATTAATATCGGTAGATGGAGATCGGTATATAGCAAGAATTGTATAATCAACATTATTAAGTTTAAAATCTAATCTAATACCATTGGACTGTTCCAACTCAAATACTATTCTATTACACTCAATATTTTCATTCATGTAAATGCTTACGCCGTCACATTTTGTTTTTTTACTAGGTTGACAAAAATGATTGTAACCGTTTACGTTATACATAATTTTTCATCATTTGAAATCCAAGTTTCTGTTAAAATAATCACATCATATCTAACACTGCTGTTTTGAAGCCAAATAATAAATTGATCAAAGTTCTTCCTAAGGCTACGTATATTGAGCTGGATAATATTGAAAAATATACCAGATTGACAAAAATGTTTCGGATGGAAAGCAAGTGTGTCATCAATTTCCAGAGTATTATGAAAATCTATTTCTTCTACATTAATTATTCTATTATTCATATTGAATTACTATTGTAGTTGGTCCTATCTATTTCTAATTGAAGTGCACTGTTTAATGAGTTCAATATTATCAACCTAATACAAAAATTTATTTTGAATGAATGAACTGCCCTCAATTTAAGGTAGTATTTTCTAATGGTCATAATCCGTTCTATCTATCAACGTTTGAATTGCTTTAATATACGTGGGACAGCTTGAATTGTTTACTTTATGTTTGTGCTCTTTTTTCTGTTTTTTGCAATTTACACATATAGGTTCTTGCAATTTGTTCGGGCAGGTTTTAAAATCATGGCCCTCCAAAGCGCAATGACCACAAATTGTTGATTTTATTTTACAAAACTTTGAAACATGACCTATACCCTGACATTTGAAACAACGAGAGATCGCAACATAGTCTTTCACTCGACAAGAGGTCCAATCTACATAAATACGTGCTTTATTTATGATTTCTCGGCGGATGTTAGACGAGCATTCAACTACCCAATGGGTGTTCTCTTTCCCTTTTTGTCCTACTTTGAATAATAAGCTAAATTCCTTGTCAAATTTTGATTTATTCATTGTGCTCGAAAAATTTCTATTATATATATCCATAACTAGTTCACTCTCATTCAACTCTACTGGGACGTTGTATATTATTACTCTTGGTTTTTTCAAAGTGGGTACGCTAATTTCAAATTCCTTATTATTAACAATACCTTTTCCCAAAACCTTATCCTTATCTTCTGATGGGTCCATCACTAATAAAACTCCACCACCGCGCACGTTCACTGCCTTTTTTATTTTTAAAGATTTCTCTTTTGGGATTATTTTTTTCAACGCTTCCCTAATTTTCGCACTATTTTCATTATCACTTCCTGTTGTAACTGTGAAAGCCCATTTAACTCAATTTATATTGCTAAACCAAACCCCACTTGAAAAATTTTGCAAAAGCTCAATTTGAAAAATCGTTAAAATCACCATTACTTGAAAACCACACCTGAAACTTATCATCAAAATGGTTGTCATAATCAATCTGTCAAAATTATCAAAATATGTTGAGACCCAGCTACTTTCCCATTTCCATTTTTATTTTTACCCAGCTCCCAAGAGATTTTTCCTAAAATCTTTCATTTCACAGTTTCCACCTAGAATTTTAATATTTGTCACTGTATTCTGTCAATCTGCAAATCAACTTTCATATCGCCACTTTGTTTAACCTCTTTTAAATCAAGTTGACTTATTTTAAATAATAAAAATTTCAAAATTTTCCAAGTAAACGTTCTTTCTGTGAAAATGAAGTTATTATCAATAATTATTTGACACCAACAATTTGTCGAAAAGTGGACATTTTCGTTCTTAGTCCAAAAAGGTCTATCAAAACCAAAAAATGACTCAAAAACTTCAATTTTTAAATTTTAAAGCTTATAAAGTTTAAAGTTTTGAAGACAATTCAAAATTAAAAGAGAAAATTATAAATTTCCCTCAAGTTCAATTTACTTGATTTTGTCCATAATTATACCCCTCTGAAATCGTTTTGATTTCCATTTAAACGCCGTAAAACTCACATTCCAAAAAACTGGTTAATTGGTTTTCTCCAAAATCAATCGGCATCTTGAAAATCTTCAATATCAATTATTACTTGACAGTTTTACAGTTATATTTAAACAGTATTGTGCAATAGCAACATTGTCAAAATAGGACCTCTCAGCCCAGCCAATTTGTACAATACCAATTTACATCTGAATTTGTACAAACTAATTATTCCAAAATGTAATACTTAAGTTGTACTACTTAGTCAATCCAATTAAAAAAGTTTTGTACATCTCTCCTAACTGAGAAATCGGGGTATTCAAGTTTCCAGGAGGTAAATAATCCTCTCAGCCCGGTCATGTGAGAATTCGTAAGAAATTTTTATGCCAAAATGCAGTACTCTATTCTGACTATTTTATAATACCTCAGTTTCATTAAATCCCTACCGTTTTATGTTTTTTAACGATCCTTTTTAAATAATAGTAAATAATTCTTTCTTTGAGCTAATTTGCTATGGTCAAATTTCCTACCAATATTCAACCACCTCCTTTTTTCCCCCCAACACATTTGGGACTTAATAATTTGTACTTGAGGTATAATTTTTTATCATTCGCCAAATAATGCAATCTTAACTTCATGATCAATTCAGTTCACAAGTAAAAGTAATTTGAAAGTTTGATTGATTTTGAGACCAGTTGAATAAGGTAGCTCAATAATAATTAATTACCTATTAACAAACAGAAATAGCTACATTAAGCCTGCTTAAAATCGTCCAATTCAAGCGGAAGTTCCTAATATTCAAATCAAAACAAAATTTATTATTCAATCAATAACATAATAACTACAAAATCATTTTAGTTAAACTTCATAAATTAATACAGAATATGTTATATCAGTAATTCACCTTTAGAAACCCCACTATAAAAAACTATATGTGGTGGGGTATATGAGTCTGTTAATATTATCTTTTTTTTAATGCTATATAATATGCCTAGTTAGAATATTTTACAAAAATGAAGTTAGATGTGTTAGTGCATATTATGTAATTGAATAAAATTAATAAATGTGGAAAAATAAAAAACACCTAGAGTTGTACGAAATAGCTACCGTAATTAATATTGTTAGGTGAGTTTTTATCAAGGAGAGGAGAGTTTTCAAAGATAATCTTATACAAAATGGCAGATGATTGAAGTTTGTCATTTTTTATAGAAAGAATTATATTATTGAATTGAACTAGGGGAATATAATTGATTCAAAAAGAATGATCATCGTATTGGAATGAGACAGGCTACCAGCAGTGTTGTGAAGTTTGCTGCGATGCGAAGTGGAATGATGTTTTTTTATCCCTTCGGAATTGATTTTTCGGGGTTTTGAAGGGTGTTTAATGGGTTGTACTCGGAGTTTTGGAATGTGATACATAATTTCTAAGCTATGCCGTTTTACCACTCATCGCTACAATTTATATATCGATGTATTATAGGCTATAATATATAGATAGACCTATTATGGTCTATGAAATAAGTGTCTTATAGAGTCGTAATCTGCATAAATTGACGGTCAATTTGATATAACTTTGTTGTGGAATAAATTGTTTAATAATGCAGTTTTGTCATTCGAAACATTTGAATTAAATATTCTACAAGTTATCAAAGTTCATCCACCAGCAATCTGAAGCTCATGCTCACAGATCGAAATAGATTTCCACCGATAGTATAAGGGTATTCCAGGAAATTCAAGGCTATATTGGCATGACCATGTCCTAGTCATTAAGAAACAAAAGATCTACGGTAAGAATTTTGTCAGGCTACATACTGTACACAATTATAATAAATTCTGAGAAGAGGCAGTTAGCTCAAAACATTTTGTACCTTCGAAACTTATTTTTGTTTGCATTTGAAAATCGTTATAATAATTATAGCATCCCCCCTTATTTACAGACGGCATATACCTGGAAGGTCATTGACCTTTATTGACGGTATTTTTTCGGAATAGGGGTTCTCTTTTTCAACTGACGAACTGACCATTTCTAGTTCCGACTTGCAGGCGAAAGCATCTCTGTGAAGTGTGAGCGACAAGTTGTTCCTGTTTTTTTTGTATAATTCGACGGACAAGAACGAGTTGCACAGTACGGTAAGTACAACAAATACTTTTTTTTCGCCTGGCTAATACTAATTATCAGTAATTATATAACTGACTAATATAGTAAATATAGTGTGTAGCCGACATTTTATTAATAAACTATAGGTAGGCTATTTTTTAGCAAATAAATGTTTCTTTCGGGAGAGTGATGGGATTGATGAATTTTTTTTGAGGATGAAGCCCACATAGGTCTGAGACCTGTGCGTGGGTATGAGTTGGATGATGGTGATTGATGAGTTGGACCTACAGTTTTAGGTGGGTTCCGAACCACCGGGAAGTGATTTTACAGCAGAGAACAGTGTCTTTTTTCTGGCCAATCTATAATAATCGATCACCGTTACAAACAGGACCTACGAGAACGCAGCTTATCTCTATCTGATTGAACAGATACCTGCTACGGCTCGCGGCTATCACTTCCCTATTTTATAGAGAAAATTTACAAAACCGGGTGTGCAGTTCTACACAAATAATCCAGTATGGAATAGTACTTCTTTGGTTAAATTCTTTTAATTTAGACTGCAAGTTGTATGGTAGAATGTACCGTATTGAAAAATTAGGTTCTTCATCTTCGATAGGCTACAATTTACCCAAGCTAAAAACTCTACCTTCGATTATCAAAAACATTATCTCTCCTATACATTGTACACAAATATCAAATAAGAGGTCAACTTGGGGTTTTCACAAAAAAAAATTTTTGCGGTTTGCTGAGGATCGAATTTGCAAAAACATTTTTACTTTCCATTGCTTCCATTTTGGCATTTATCTATTTTGGAATTAAAAAAAAAACTAAAAATTTAAAAATAATATTTTTAAAGTACTGTAATTACATTGTTTCATTTTAGCCACTACTTCTCTAAATGAGTATTTTGACTTATTATTGTTGCAGAATAAATGCATGTAAGTATTATTTAGTACCTATGTTTTATGTTCAGTCTATTATTTGAATATTGACAATAATTAATAATGCAATCCATTGCAAGACTAATGAGGGTGAACATAGAAAAAATAAATTGAATTTTTACTTGAACTATTTACTTGGGCAGCATGAAAGAAAATCCTGATCGATTAGAAGCATATAATTATTACCGGTACTTAAAACTAAAATTACATGAGTCAAACACAACCGTTTCTGGCATTCAATGAATGATGACTTTTATACGCTAAACGCTGAAATTCCATGAGCAAAATATATCACAATTCAAATTAAAATATAAAAATGTCAATCTCACTTTTTACTACACAAAATTTTCAAGAAATAAAATTACATTAATAAAGTGATTAAAAGCATATTTCACTCTGAATAACATCGTTTTTGGGCTGTAATATGCTGAATAAGAAATGCGTTATGCAACTGTGTACGGTACTTACATAACTTTCATGTTAAAACATTAAAATTAATGTTTACATATATTTCATTATAGGTATTGTAGTGGAAAATGTTAAACTTCTATAAATACTGTACCAATTAAACGCTATTGATCAAACACTACAAAAGAAAACATTATAAAAAATATGTCAAATTGTTCTTATCTTATGTTAGCTATCTGTAACCGAAAATATAGAATGTTTAATCAACTAGTTAAACACATTTTTTTTTTTTTTTAATTGAACTCAAAGAAAGTCTGCAGTATTTTAATTGCTACTTGAATATTTCAGCGAATAGTTTTAAAAGTAAAGGCAGTGCAAAACTTCGGTTTTCTCAAACCTTTTCGTAATTATTATTTCAAACTAAATAATGCAGCCTTTGGTCATAATTTTTTGTTCACAAGTTATTTTTTGAAAGATGACTGATCACTAGTATGTGTGCTACCAGCATATCGAACGTTATAAAAATAAGTATAAATGAATTCAAACACAAATAATTGTTGAAAATTCTTTACTGGTGAATTTATCAGTTATCCGTGCAATAGCTATTTCGCATTGCTGTAATGCTTCCTCAGACACGGCTGGAGGTCTACTGAATAAGGTTTTGAAAATTGGGCTTTGAAAGATATATGTAAAACTTTCTTCAAAGCCCAATACTCAGAACCTGATTCAGTAGACCTCCAACGTAACTGAGGAAACATTACAAAAATGCGAAATAGATATCGCACCAAATTAAATTTATTTAAATTTCAAGTAGAAAAATCATATGGAAACATCAAATAAATGGATTTATTAATGAAACTATAAAGCTATAATAAAAGGTTACCGTACTTATTTATTGATGTACTGTACTCTCATTGATTGAATTGACGATAATTTTTCCATTAAGGCTGTGAACACAACTGGTGATTGTTTCCAAAAAATATTGGGAGTTGAATAAATTTATTTCTGTTACTCTATACCTATATGGGTTGAATAGCATAAGAAAAGCTGAGTATGTGACATGCAAATTAAGTTACCAATAAAATTTATTCTAAAATCTATAGCAGTTTAATTTATTTGTTTTTCACGGCAAATATTTTGGGAAATTAAAGAAATGTTTAATAAATATAGATTTTCATTTGAGAAATGAATAGGCCATGTCATTGACTCCCTAAACAATTGTTCAGTAAGTTGTTGATGATCTATTGAGAGTTTGAATTCAAGTCAAAATTAATTTGATTTCAAAATGCTTGAATCAGCTTATTTGAGAGTTAGATAATCCTCATTTCGACACTGAATGAGAGTAATTTTGAGTTCTTATTTCCCTAGATCCTGTGTCAAATAGTTATCCAGTATTATAATAGCTTTAATTATATATTATGCAACGGCTTTACGGCTTTGATTAGACATGAATAAAGCCAGCTGTTATGTATGTTCTATAACGTAGTTGTAGATAAATAACATTTCAATACCGTCATACGTTCATACACTCATACTCACCGCAACACTAGAAAGTTGAGTAGCCCACACCCCACAGCCTTAATACCAAATAATTATTTTCCATTCAATCATTCCTCACACGTAGCTACCTCAAATCGGCCTTTATTTTTTTCAGAAAAATGCCAAGGAAACAATTTTCAGACCTCTCCCGCAAAGGCCAATATAATCGTTTACGAAAGCATATTAATGCTGAGCATGATACCCAACAAGATTTTGGGTATCCGCAACATTCGTCATCAGGTTACCAGGCTATCAGGCTATCAAGTTCAGGCTATCAGGAAAGTCATCAGGTTACTTTCGGAGGTGAGTGTGTTCAAAGTGACTGCATTGAGACAAAATTATGGAATCAAAAAGGAAGTAATACATGCAGAATAAATATTGATGTGGCCGTAGCCTATTGGGATAAGCGCTAGCTTGCTAACCTGACGGCTCGGGTTTGATCCCCATCTAACCAAAAGATTTTTCTAATCTTTGGCACAAAGCGCCTTATCATTTTATCACTATATTGTTGACATTACATTCAACTGGGGCTCACAGGCTCTTCATATCAGAAATTGCCTCTGACAATATATATGAATTATCCCAGATCCCGAATACTTTGCAGGCCTTATTTTATAAGAGAGAAGATAAGTATCTTTCTATCTACTTTTTAGAGCAAATCGTAAATGAAGCAAATTCCAACCAGCTGTGCAGGATCACCTCGACAATGCAAGGAATGGTGGCTCAGTCTTCAGTTACTCGGTGCAGACTGTACATTTTTAGAAAGAGGGCCACATTACAAAGGGACTAGAAACACTGAATCTCTCCCCAAGATTTTGTGATTTCCACAATAACGATAAAAGCTATTAAAGCGCTTTTAAAGGTAACCTTTACACTATGGTGCTTTTAAGCTGTGCCTCTCAGTTATTAATATGCTGTCTAAGATAATAGAAATCAAATCAAAAGTTATTAATCAATAGAAGTAGCCAACTATTATGTTCAATGTAATAATGTTGTATGGTACTATTATTATTTGACATAGAATCGGGTGACTTTGGACAGTAGGCTGATTTTGAACAAAATGCAGCAAAATTTGATATCCTGAGTTCCTGACTACTTTCTTTTGCTATTCGCTGGTAGTGTAGCCAACACCAAAAATCAATGTTATTATGGTCAAAGCCGACATTTAACCGCACAGTCTGCCAACTTGAGATGAGATATAATAGAGTTTTCTGTGATAACATGAATCAACTGCTTTGATGAAATTTCATTAGATAATTGTTGGCAAACTTCATATTTTGATTTTGTTTTGAAAATTATTTATTGTCTTTGAAATTCGATATTATAGTGGATAATTCTTAAAGTTTCATTTCTTCTATAATTCGCATTGGCATGCCAAGCTGCTGAAACACGGTCGGCCTGTAATGTTTCCGCTCGCTACTCACCAAAGTTATAATAATATCATAGACTAAGGGTCGATTACATTGGGATAGTTACTCGCTAAGCGAGTGGCAAATAGGAACGTTACAGATCAACCATGCTACAGCAGCTCAGCTCACCCAGCCGAATTTTTAAAAATTCAACTTCCAGAATTACCTCATACTATGGAATGTCAATGACAATAAATAATAATGCAACACAAAATTGAAATATGAAGTAAAGCAACAATTATTCAATAAAATTTCATCAAAACAGTTCACAGAAAATACAATATATCTTAACTTTTCATGTGAAATTTAACGACATGCAGTCAAATATTTGTCAAGAATAAGTATAATAACTCGAAAAAAACACTTTTAAATGGAAATTAACTCTTATGGCGTGACGGCCGTTTCGCTCTGTTGTCTAGAGCATCGTCAGACGACCCACAGTACACCCCAGTACACAGTACACAGTGTACTGTGGGTCGTCTGACGATGCTCTAGACAACAGAGCGAAACGGCCGTCACGCCATAACGTGAGTTAATTTCCATTTAAAAGTGTTTTTTTCAAGTTTATATTACATATTAGTGGAAACAAGATGGATCTTCAACATCATATAATAACTCACTTAATCTGGCCGAGTACTTTCGAATCTATGAGATCCATCTATAGATGGATCTCATAGATTCGAAAGTACTTGGCCAGATTAAGTGAGTTATTATACTTATTCTTGACAAATATTTGACTGCATGTCGTTAAATTTCACATGAAAAGTTAATATTAACAACGCAGTTCGTCATGGAACAAGAAATCCAGGAACAATATATCTCCTCTGAAGTGTTATGTTGGCAGCCTGCGCGGTTAAATGTCGACTTTGGCCAAAATAATATTGTATTTTTGTGTTAGCTACACTGCCAGATAGTAGCAAATAAATAAAAGAGTAGACAGGCTCTCAACATTTTGTTTGCTACTAGCTGGCAGAGTAGCCAATACAAAAATACAATATTATTGTGCATAAAACCGACATTGAATCGCACAGGCTGCCAACATTTCAGATGAGACATATTGAATTTCATGTGAACTGTTTTGATGAAATTTTGTTGAATAATTGTTGGTAAACTTCATATTTTAATTTTGTGTTGCAATATTATCTATTGCCTTCGAAGTTCCATAGCATGCAGCTAAATCTGGAAGTTTCATTTCTTCAAATTCAAAAAAAGTTTTATTATTGTTTTGATGAAATTTTATTGAATAATTGTTGGTGAACTTCATATTCAACTTTTCATGAGAAGCCTCTGAAGATGGATCTCATAGATTCGAAAGCGCTCAGCCAGATTAAGTGAGTCATTATACTTATTCTTAACAAATATTTGACTGCAAGTCGTTAAATTTCACATGAAAAGTTAATATTAACAACGCAGTTCGTCATGGAACAAGAAATCCAGGAATTCATATTCAAGTTGCAATATTGCTTATTGTCTTTGATATTCCATAGCATGGGTGTAATTCTGAAAGTTTCATTTTTTTCTGTAATTCGGCTTGGCATGCCGAGCTGCTGAAGCACTACCGGCCTTTAACGTTTCTACTCGCTACTCGCTTAGCTGCTAACTCGCCCAATGTAATCGACCCTTCAGCTACTAAAGGGTCGATGACATTGGGTGAGTTGGTAGCTAAGCGAGTAGAGAGTAGAAACGTTACAGGCCGACCGTGCTACAGTAGCTCGACATGTCAAGCCGAATTATAGAATTAATGGAACTTCCAGAACTGCCCTCTTACTATGGAATTTCAAAGACAATAAATAATATCGTAACACAAAATCAAAATATGAAGTTTACAGATTTTAATTAAAACACAAAATTAAAATCTGTAAACTTCAGATTTTAATTTTGTGTTGCAATATTATGCATTGTCTTTGAAATTCCATAGTATGAGGGCAATTCTGAAAGTTCCATAATTCTAGAATTCGGCTTGGCATGCGGAGCTGCAATCTAAAACAAACGTTGCCAAGGTCTACCTTTACCAAGGAAACCTTTCTATATACCTTGAACGTTGCTACTCGCTATTAACTCGCCCAGTGTCATCGACCCGTAGTTGTTCTACTCTGCTGGTTTCATTGATCGAGTCAGAGCTGTTTGGAGCTCCGAAAATTGGCGGTAAGTCTATAACCTCAAACTTTGATACTATAGTATAAGTATATCATGTGAAAAAATATCGTGTTCAAAACATTCTATGCTCAGGAATCACTATTAATAATTAGGCCATAGTTTTTAAATATGTTATTACCTAGTTTATTGTGAACAATGTTACAAAATAACCATTAAAATATAACTCACCTATGTTTTATTGAATTTATTCCTTTTTTAAGTACCTACATTTTTAGGTTACTTTGGAAAATGACCAAAGTTACCCACTCTACAATAAATTTTATTGTTGGATCATTGGTTTTATTTTTGTTTCAGATTGAAGATTGAACACTGAAAAATTAACAGGCAAAACATAAGCTGGTTATAGAAATTGAGCTGGAGGGAAGCAAATCATCAAATTGTTGAGGTAGACTTTTTTTATAAGTTATTACATTACACTTTCAAAATAATTTGTGACAAAAAAAAATAGCTTCAAAACTTATAATGTGACAATAGCTATGAAGCTATGATGACAATATGGTTTTTAACTCAAACGTTTTTATTTCTAACCTAAACATTTTTATATAACATTGTATGAATACACTTGACAACAAGTTTCATTGTTGTTTCAGATTCAAGATGGGGAAGTATTAAAGTAAAAATAGGAGGATGGCATTATGTTAACTACAAAGAAGACACACTCATCGAAGTTGTTCAAGAACAATTGAAAGATAAATCATCAAAATATTTACAAAAGAAGTGTGGAATTCCAAAATCAACCATTGACAACAAAGCAAAGAATAGGCATAAAAGTAACTTCAGAGGCCAATTTGCTTTGACTCCTGGAGATGAAAGTAAACTAACAGAAAATATTTTAGCAAGCAAGTGTGAATCCACATTCCTGCAGGAAGAAGTGTTGCCAATTCAGAAGAAGATTATGAGCCAGGTTCAAGCTCCAGTAAGCCTGTGCATAAGAAGCTAGTCATTTCTAAAAAGAATAAGTCTGCCATGTGACTCCAAAGAGTGAATGGCAGGACTCCTCTGCTGAGGAAGAAGTTTTTGAAACTCCAGAGTTCGATTAACTAAAATCAGGAGACTTTTTGATGACAGTGTGGACTTTGAGTCTACTAAAAACAAATCGATAAAAAATATATATTTGTCAAATAATTAAGAGTTTCTCCTGATGCAATAGAATGCTCCTTTAAGAGACGCTTTACAAAGGCTGCCAACATTTACATTTTTCCTCAAGAGAAAAATGTAACTTCCATCTCCACCAAGCAGATTGTTCAAATTGTACAGCCAATGTTGGAGAAATTTGGAAGATATCCTTTTCCATATGAGCTATCATTTTAATATTTTATCATTTTCAACTGTGTTTTAGTTTATTCAGTCAGAACATTAAAAACATTGTATTCATGCTATTTTATTGCTATTATCCTTTTGTTCACCTTAGGGGTTTTTTAATTTTTTTTAAAACATATTTTACTGTCCAAAGTCATCTTTTGAGGTTTTTGTCTTTGAATATAGAATTGAATTGAATTGTTCTTTATTTCCTCTTTAAAAAACAAGTACATCGGTACTGAAACAATGCATTTCTAAAGCCACCCAACTTGGAAGGTGACTTTGGACACACATGTTTTCTAAAAAAAGAGTGTAAAAATTGAAAACTTCTTTTTAGGCATACACAACTTATTTATTTAGGTTGAGACTAAACTTTTAACATAATTTTTAGGACTAACAAATTAAGATTGTTGAATCTAGTAATGAAGTAAAAATGTCCAAAGTCATCCTCTACTTCGGTACCAAGCCTGGCTTTAATATGTGACTGGATTTGAATAATTATGATATTATTTGATTGAATTTGTGACGATTATTTTAATTATCAGTTTCTAATGACTTGATGCGATTGCAGGTTCTGATAGGATTCTATTAACACAGATTCAGATGACTCTGTCTGATCTCTGCGAAAGTGTCAGGCATCTTTCAAATAAGATCGATGCGCTGGAGAGAAGATCGACAGAAGGAGGCGAAGAATCAAATGAGGAGGAGGAGGTATTTCGAAGCCTTCCGTTGTCATCCATGGAAGCTTTTGAAAATTTTAAGGAAAGTCTCATCAATGGAGCTAGAAAACCATTCGTAAGTTATTGGGCAATTTTTATGAAAATGCTGTGCTAAAATTCTTCTTCAGTAGCTTAATCTTAGATGGACCTCATCTATATAAGTGAAAATATTAATGGGTAAATTCTTTTTAAAATAAGATAAACCACAATTAGTAAATAAGGATTCCATCATCATAAAGATTAAATTTTGGCAACCTGGCCGGCTACCGATTGCTAAGCTGCGCTGTGCTGGGACAGCAATTCAAACAGGTTTGGGTTTTCTTCAACTTCAAAAATTCTAGAAAACATGGAGTGTCCATTTCCATAGATATATCAATAACGTAGATAACGAACTCCGAGCATAAATGTCTTTATAAAATAGTGTAGCATTAGGTGTGTAAATCATACACATGTAGTTAAACAGACGACTCGGTATTTTGAAACTCTAGGGACAAATATTTAATTTAACGAGAGTTCAAAATAAAGGGAGTTAAAATAAACAAGAGAGTGGCAGGTAAAAATTCAAATAAACTAGAGTTAAAATTCAAATAAATTGGAGTTGATAAAGTTTTAACCATTATTAAAAAACAAAGAAAATTGAAAATCAAATTACTGTGATTAAAAAACTAATTGTAAGAGCTATTAAATTGCATTTATTTTGGTTATAATGTGCTGAATAATTATTTATGAATATTTTATTAATACTCATACTATGTTTAGTAAAAAAAATAATGAAAAAAGAGGGAGCTTTATGAAACCACTACTGAACACTAGAGTTCAAAGCGACATGTCACTACAAGTCCTTATTTGTTAATAAATCTTGAAATTGATGCTGATCCCATATTATGATGGAATTAGCCCATCATATATAATACATTTCATAGAAGGTCAGAGTGTCTTCCCTTCTTTTCCTTTTAAATATCCTTTAAATTCGAGCACATTTTTAAAGTCCATATCGCAGTGCATTCCCACGCAAAATTCCTAAAATTCGGTGCGCGCGTTTAGCCGAAAATATATGACAGGCAGGCAATTCAAGTGTCATTTGATTGATGAGTTGGACCAACAGTTTTATGTGGGTTCCTAACCACCGGGAAGTGATTTTACAGCAGAGAACAGAGTTTTTTTGCTGGCCAAACCAATCGGCCACCTACAAAGATGGCCCAGGAGTTTCGTAGCTTATGTCTGATTGAACAGACACCTGCTACGGCACTCGGCTATCACTTAACAAAACACCTTTTCATTGCTACTAGTAATCTTATTTTATTTTCATTTAAACATCTTTTCCAGGTAAAGCTTCTGAAGAGTGTGGGTGGCGACGATATCCCTCAAGCAATAAATAATATGCTGAGGAGAGTCATGGTTGATGAACTGGCAATGCAGTTTTCATATACTGGAAAATTGATGGCTGGGAAGATGAAAGTTGCATTTGGCAGAACCGATGTCGCTGAATGTCTTATGAGTATGTATTCCATTCATATATAATAATTTACTGTCTTAAATGAGCGCGAGGTCTAGTCCCTTTACTAAGAAGGTGGCTTTAGCGACAATCCGACAATGTCATATAAGAAACATAATTTGTTTCCAAATAATGTGCAAATTTCTAAAATAAAACGACTTCTTTTCATTATAGAGCTTACCTTGTTTGAGTAGCAGAAGCGTTTTGAACTACGCTTTTCACACCATTAGAGCTTGGCACAACTAGTCTGTACCACTGAATATGATAGTATATTATCTTAAAGCCCGTTTATGACTATATATTTCATTCATTTATTAAATTAGCTGCGAAATTTCTTTATATATTGTATTACGTACGGTATCCTTTTGAATTTGGTAAGAATAGAGCCAATAGTTCAATCATGTAAGCCTCTTTATTGTTTTTCCTTTGTAGTGGCGAAGGTGATATTGTGGAAGGTATCAAAAAGGAAAATTAGACGAAATTGTCACAACCACGTTTATTAAAAAATATTGAGAAACTATTCTTAATAAATGTGGTGGTGACAATTTCGTCTAATTATTCATTGCCTCTTTATTGTACTGTATTCTCGCACAAAACTAAGTTAATGGCGATGTTGGTGCATTCGTAGAACTAACCTAATGAAAATTAACTAATGGAGGAAATTAGCGGTCGATTTACTCAAATTCTCCGCTTTTATTTGTACATCTAATGACCCTTAATGTTTTCTGAGAGATCACTCTATACATATATTATTTCACTTTCCCATGCCCAGTTTACTTACATTCTCTGTATTTCAACGAAAAATGGCTTCATAGAAACGTTTCAAGAAGTTTGATATAAAAAAATTAAGAAATGTTGATATTGTTTTTTTTTTTGTTTGCAGTTGCAGTCCAGGGGCTTTTTGGAGAGAATGCAACCCAGTCAAAAATTGCATCTTTGGCTGCGAAATGGTTCCAGCAAGCCAAAACAAGAGTGGAAAGGAGGTAAAATACGTTTTAAAGCTATTTCTACTCATTCTCATAATCTTGAGACTTTCATGAGTCACCATGTTGTTTTGAAAATGTTGATGACTGGATTGGTAAGCCTGTAGATTGTCCGTGGCTAATGAGATGAAAAAACTGTACTTGGCAGAGTCGGAAATTGAACCCATGACCAGTATGAACTCATGACTGGTAATGAGTTCAATTTCCTACTGTACTAGGTACCATTTTTTCATTTCATCAGCCACTTACAATCTACTAGTCTTAAGGGGCCCACACACTAGCGAGTCGGGCTCGAAAGAAAATCACCATCAACGTGTTGTGAACTTCCCGAGTCCAGCTCGGCTACTTTTCATTGCACCCACGTTAATTCTGATCCATATAACTCATCTTATTTGGAAGGTAATTTTATGCTCTAGAGTCTAGAGTATTGGTTTTGCTAAAATTTCATACTTCTTAAAATTCTGTTTTATTTATTATTATTATCATTAGCCGTAGAGCTCCCGAAGTGGAAGACGCTGAGCAAAATGATGATCACTTATTGGACTTGGTGGTGTTCCTCCTGTTCGCCCACCAGCTTTTCATTTTCTGAGAAAAAGCAGCTTTTCTTTCTTCACTCCATCTTGTTCCGACTCTTGGAGCTTTAACCTCTGGAATAATTTCCCATTTATTAATTTTTTTCTAAAGTTATTTCGATTGGAAATGTCATTATCAGTAATATTTGCCAGAACTAGATATTTTTTAACATTTTGAATCCATTCTCCTCCATTGGCAAGCGAAGCTACATATTTTACCAATTTATTTTGTAATTCTATGATCAGGAAGCCTCATGATATGACCATAAAATTAAAGGCGTCTTTTTCTCATGTCTGCTGCTATATTTGAATGTTCTTCAACTATGGTATTTTTCTGTAATCTATAACCGTTTTCAGTTAATCTTGGACCAAGAATTTTCCTAATTATTTTCCTTTCCTCCTTCTTCAAGTATTCCATATTGGCTTTCCTGTTAAGGTTCAGGGTTTCACTGGCATATAGCATTGAAGGTTTGATTATAGTGTCTAATTTTTGTGTGAAGAGACAAGCATTTTTTATTATAAATAAATTGCACCAGCCCTAGGCCCTTACGAGCTTTCTGTATTCTATCCTGCTGTGAAAAACTCTCCGAAATAACTTCTCCCAAATATTTAAAAAACGGCACCCTGTTGATTGTTCCATATTTGGTTTGTAGTCTGGTAACTTCTAGGTTTGTAGTTGTGAACACTGTTTTTTCGAAGGATATTATTATTATTATTATTATAAGAAATGATTTATTTCTTGTAATTTTTTTCTGACAGAGAAATAGATTTCAGAGCGTTTAATGGCACGATTTATGTTTTTTTATTTCAATTATTTTCCCACCTCTAAGTATTTTTCTTATAGATTTATCACATCTACAATTAAATATGCATAAGTGTAATAGGGCCTGTTCCATAGAATTCAAAATGTCAGATGAAATATAGGATTAATTTCTTCTACTTTTTACTAAATTTTTATTTTTTAATTACTTACATTTGTTTTCATTTGTATCGAAGTAATTAAATGTTATATTGCAATTTATTAAATACTGTTATATTTATAATGATGTTATAATAATCATAATAATAATAGATATAACATGGGCATTGGGCATACATGCAAAGAGATGTATTATTATTATTATTATTATTATTCAATAATTATTTATTTATCCATTCATTTTATACACAAATTATCTGTTAGCAGCTATTATTATTGAGATTATTTTTTATAATTTTGTTTTTATGTTACTGTAGGTATTTTTTGTTGAAAAAACAACATTTGAATATTAAATATTTAAAAAAACCATTTGTAACCATGCGCCTTAGATACTCTTCCTATTTTTCGGGGATGATTGTGTGAAATTTCTGAAATACTGCAGATAATCTTGAATGAAATAGTCTCATTTTGGTTCAATTACAATTATTATTTATTCATATTTTACAAAAAAAAAAAAAACTCAAATTAACACATCCTAACATGAAATGGATTATTAATAATATTTAACTTAAATTTAGGTACTCCCCTTCAATTTTCAACAGCTTCTCTTTACAAGTCAATGGATTTTTAACACTCAATTTTTAATTAAAAGTTTTGAAAATATTATTTAATAAATTTTAAACATTATGATATCAAAATTGATAAAAAACAGACTTATTAAAAGTGAGACAATAAAATAAGAATTCCAAAAAGTGAGAAGTGAGATGAAATGAGACTTGAGACTCCTGACTTGAAACTCTCGACTAACCTAGGCTATGTCCAGCTCGTGCTCTATTTTATTTTCTATCTTTCTACGCACAACCTTATTATATTTGTATTGCATTAAAAATAAGCTCAGCACTGCATTTTTATCATTTTTATTTTTTCTTGAATATTCAAATTTAATATACGGTTTCTTTCTTATTTTTCTGTTTATTCATTAGTTTAACTCGGTATCTATTTCAGTCATAGTATTGTCGTAGTAATAGTAAATATATAAACTTAAATATATAGCTAAATTTTACTTATTTTTACGTCTTGTGAACAGTGCAAATTCTTGCTTTCTGACTATCTGCTATGTTATAATGAGGTGCCAAGCCTGGCTCGGCTCGGGAGACGTCCACTAACTTGCGAGTCCCAGCCGAGCCGAGCCGCGCCAGTAGCCCTGCGCGAGTCCGGCTGGGCTCGGCTCGGCTGGTGAGAAAACAGCCCACCAACTAGTGAGCCGAGCCGGACTCGCGAGCCAGACTAGCTAGTGTGTGGGCCCCTTTAGACCCTTATGTTGATGGTATAAAGGCTAGAACCTTATCCTTGTAAATGGCTTAGAATGGCAATGGAGAGTAAGGTCTACATGGATGATTCAGAACAATTGCATTTCTCGTCTTTGGATAAGTTTTATTTCATTTATTTTTTTCAATTCATGGACTTGATTAATGCTACTATAATTGGATGTTTTTCTATGGATAGGTGTACTATGCGCGCTTCTTGCTGCAGTTTGAATTAATGTAAAGGGCTAGAAAGAGTTCCTGAAAACTCTTTCTGCATACTAGCAGATTAAAGTTTAATAATTTTATTCCATATTCAGTTATGTTTAATACCATTAACAAAATAATATCAAATTTGGGGCCAAAACAAGAAAATTTCTGATTCTTTTATATATCAGCTGTTGATTCTAATTCCCAAAAATAAGATGATATTGTTTATTCAACATCAAATTTCTCAATAATAATTTGATAATATATTTTTGAATAACTAGCACACTTGAAATGAAATACTAAATAGCACACTATTCAAATTTTACAGGTCCAAAAGTCATGCTGTACTTGGGTTAGGAATGGCACTGCTGAACCAGGACGAGGAAGAACTGCACGGAGAAACACCAGCTTGATTTTTTTCATTGTATATTTCTAGTTTTATTTCTGTTATTTTATTGTATCATTTAGTTTATTATTGCTTTAAATGTCCATTTTCGTGATCTGCTGTATAACTATTCATGTGTAGAAACTTGATATGCAGAACTGACCTTTTTGAGTCGTAGCGGACGCGTTTCGAACTATGTAATTCTTCCTCGGCCCTTGGTTGCAGACTGACTTGTTTGTCTGTCCAAGTCAGTCTGCAACCAAGCGCCAATTAAGTTCGAAACGCGTCCGCTACGACTCAAAAAGGTCAGTTCTGCATACCAAGTTTCTACATATGAATATTTAGTTTAGTTTTGAATGATTATTTATGCCAAATTAATGTCCAGATTCCCAAAATGTCAATAAATTATGAAAACGTAGATAAGTCCAATTTTTTAATATACTAAATATTTGATAAAGTATGTAATAAATTAATAATGTGTGAAAACTCTTCCTGAAGTAAAATTCAATCCAATTAGCAATTTCAATTATTAAGTCCTATTATTAGGCCCAATTTGTATTTACCATTCCATGAATGTGGTGTGAGATAGATTTTATTTATGATTTTATAAAAAATTTAAACCTTACTGGAAATATCAATAACCTCTTGAGTAGACATGATATTGTAATAACGCTAGTATTAAAATTTTCAAATAACATTTCATTGTCAGGTATTCCTATTCAATAAAAGTTATTATAGTATAGCACTATAGCTGATCTCAATCAATAATCTATTCTTATAAATTTTAATGATCTTCAATTCCTTTTTCAAATATTTCACAAATATACAGAAATTCCACATGTCTAATTTTATATTCATTTATATAATTGTCGCTTTGTTTTGCTGTGGAAAGATTTCTCGTCTAATTAAGAATCATTTTATTATACAAATATTGTTCAAATTAAAGCCTTCAAAGTTGTATATAGAAAATAGAAATTGTGGCCTGTAATTTGATAGTACTATTAAAGTCGGGAACGCTCTGAAGAAGGCATCACCGCCGTCTAGAAACCTTCACCATCAACAAGACCAGCTTGAAAATGACTGTTTTACTCTCGATATGCACTAGACAAGAACAGCGTTCTCTCATAAATGAGCTTCACATTTTCAAACGTTTCAAAAATACTCTTTCTTTGTGATAAACATAAATCTGGGCATTCACGTCCCGATTTGCGGTCTAACCTCCAAAGTTGGATCCGATATCGGAACGTGAATGGGCTTGTTGGATAGTTGGAAGTGTAGATGGTCGGAACATCTAGAGGACGACAGGAAGGTCCGACCACAGATTACAGAAAATTTTGTTGTCTGTAGTCCGACTATCGACGGAGTTGGAGCGTGAATGGGGAAGTTGGATCAAAGTTATCCAACTTACCTCAGTCAGTGCTTGACCAGTGCAATAGGATGAGAATATTTAAGACTACTGATGCCAAATTACCGCTATATATCACGGTATTACAAATTTAACGTTCAATTCTTACCCATATTTACAGTAATATGATTCTTCATTAATTTTTTAGGGAGAGGATTGTAACAAAGGGAAGATTCATTGAGAGTTTTCATTTGTATTAGTATATTATTCTAAAATTGTAAATTCATTTTATGATGGTTTTCAAGAATTTGACCTGATATTAAATTGGATTGCATTAATCCTGCACTAATAAATAACTCAATTATAGAGCGAAGATTTTCTTGAATTATGCTCAAGTATAATGGAGCCCAAAATCTTCATGACTCAGTTATCGAAACAATTTACAGTGCATTACACAAAAGAAAATAAACTACAATCCAAAAATATGTTTGCATTTTATATTTATTTGTAGTACAAATTATTTTCATGGGAAAATTGTATACAATTCATTTTCATAGAAGATATTTTCTTCCCTTTACAGAGAGTAGTAGCAAGTTTCTTGATAATGTAGTAGAAGCATTACAGAACCAAAATTTCATCGAAAAGGTTATGGATTTTATCTTTGGATGTTCTTCATCAGATAATACGAATGGCCATCCTACAAACACATTTTATGATTATTTGCTCACCTCTTTGAATGAGTCATTGCGAGTGAGTGGTAAACCCATTTGGATAGAAAGAGAATGTGGCGATAGATAGTCAGTCTACAAAAAAGCCTCCAAGAGATTTTCACATGGACGTCAGATCATCATATCTTATCCTAATAGCAGATACACAGGAAGAAATGAGAAATTCATAGGCTACTTGAAGATATTCAACTGTGATATATCTGACCTCACAGAATATTTCTCAAGAAGAAATGCATTTCCAGATAATAAAATGTAAGTTTTTACCAACGTCTTGATTTTAGTATTATAAAGTTTTATGTTTAGTAGTTTTAATTATATTTTAGTAGTATATTTATAAGTTACTTTTTACAGCTTACCATGGGCTCTTACTGTCACATATTAGGTATGCTATCTTAGTATGGGGTAATTCATCAAAACAAAATCTTGATAGGGTGTTTAAGATCCAAAAGAAAGCGGTTAGGTGTATAGAAAGAGTAAATAGATTAGATTCATGTAGGCCGTTGTTCAAGAGACTTGGTCTCCTAACTGTACCCTGCTTATATGTGTATGAAGCTACTTTATATGTAAAAACGAATGATATTAACCAAAATCTTGATGTACATGATTATAATACAAGAAGCCGAGGAGATTATCACTTGGTGAGTCACAATAGTAGCTTATTCAAACAAAAACCTAGTTATATTGGTAGGAAATTCTACAACAAGCTACCGCAGTTTTTGAAGAGTCTTGAAAATATAGAAATATTTAAAAAACAATTGAAGAAATATTTAGTTGATAAAGCTTTTTATAGTGTACAAGAGTTCCTTTCACATCAAAATTAAGCCTCACCTCAACTAATTGAAGTAATTATGTAATATAGTGTATAATATTGTTGATTTGACTTGTCTTATACTCCTTAACTGGAGTCTCCAAGACGTAATCTACAAAAAAAAAAAAAAAATAAAAAAAAAAAATATTCATTTTTCATACAGTTAACTTCTGAGCTTTGGTACCAACTAGATGATCGCCACTCCAGGTAATCCTCTTCAGGATTACAGAAAGCTGGTTTAGTTAAACTATTCTAGCTTCAGTACGGTACTTTACTTTTATTGTTGTGTTGATAAATTAGAAAAATATTAGGATGGGCGAGGTATTATTCAAAGAATGGATGATGAAATGAAAGTTAAACAATATGCGAATGTGGTCCTTGGTGGAATATCCACAAAGGAATAGGAATGGGACTGAAAATATTCTATTGATGAGCTTATGAGAAGATTGGGGGAGGAAGTAGGCAAACCTAAGGGCAAATGAGAAGACTGATCGAAGACTCTCTGCCAAAAGACTGTCTAACGGGCAGAATAATAAGAAAATAAAGAAGACTACAATGAATTTTCTACAAAGCCCCTAAGTTAGTTCTTAGAAAGTCTTCATCTCATTGGCATAACGTCAGTTCAGACTAAAAATACTTTGAAAATATTCAACTTATAAATTGAGTAAGTTTCCTAGGAACATTTAAGTGGGAAATCAATTATTTGATTGCTAGAACCTAGAACGATACTGAATTGCAGTCGACACCTTGAAACTCGACAAATTATGGCCGCCATCTTGCTTTTTGGGCGAAGGCGCATGAGTTGGACTTATCATCGGTATTTTTATTCTGCTGATTATGAGATTGCCATCATTCCCATACTTGTAAATTCAAGGAGCCCACAGGATTAAACTAGTGTTCTCAGACCTATAAAATGTTGTCCGATTAATTTATGAGAATGCCCGGTTTCTCAGTTCATTAAGTTTAATGGATGATCATTAACCCAATGCTCCAGCATTGAGTTGATGGTCCATTAAGTTAATAAACGACTGAGAAACCGGGCATCAACTTTTCATTTATATTTAAAAAATTAATACTGCAGCCAAATCATTTAGTTCTCATCCAAATTTTTCTTAGTTATAAAAAACTAGATATCGAGTCGAACAAAAGTATTTCACAAGTTCAGTAACCTGTAAACTCTCAGAATACATGTTTATATTGATTACCATTGAATACAATGTGATAGAATTAAAATAATAATCTACTCAAATTATCATCAGATTAACACAATAAATTGTACCGTAAACTAAAAGGTTGAATGGAATCTAAAAAAAATAAATGTGAAACTATGAAAAATAATATTCAATATTACATAGAAAATAAATTACATTATCAACACCTTTCGAATACTTTATAGAGATCGGGAAGGTTCGCTATTTGCAAAATTGTTCCATCTTCAGCAAAGCGTCGAGGAGGAATAAAACAGGAACGCAATGTAGAATACAGGACATGCTCAATGCTCCACTTCCAGTCATTTTCTTTAGTTTCATTCTCCTGTGAAATATCGATTTTCTTCAATAATTGAATAATTTAAATTTTAAATAAATAACTGATAAATATTTACAAGATAATTATTTATTTCGAAAATATTCGTAATGCTATAAATTTATAATGACGAGCTGGTAAATATTTATGAAACTAATCAGATATTAGGATGTGTGTTCACAGAAAACAAGCAGCTTCAAAATTTTAAACTTAAATGAGAGTGTATAATGATAGTTCGTTATTAATAGCAGTATATAATTATTTGTGAATGAAGTTCCATCTTTCTTTTCAACTGGAATGATTAAACTTGAATAAAAAATTATTCAAATAAAATGAAAATGAATACACTAAATAAAAAAATGATTTAACTAATACGGTTTAACCCTACAAATCACCAAACACAACATAAACACGCTGCTTACAACAAAAGGCTCCTTCGTTTGACACATATTACAATGACACAAGCAGATTACATTGAAGAATTAGGGGTGCGAGATACAATGTGGCTACGGTCACGGCAGCCGGGTCTCCTTTGGTGTTCCGGCAGATTGGGACATCACTGGCTTTGAACATTCGCGCAGGCGCTGCTATTTATAATGTCATAGTGCTCTGCTCAGTACCCCTGCGTAGCTTGCCTAAATTCAGCATATATTGGAGTGGGACATATTAATATTGGCGTACAGTATCTGAATACAGCATATATTAGAGCAGCAGATTTAATGCTAATACGATAATATATTATATTATCTGATTATCACAGTATACCGTACTTATTACATTCATTCGCGCTTTCCTAGAATCTAGTAATCTAGAGATCATTATTTCTATGAAGCCTCATGCATCATTGGAATAGAACCATTAAACACTCTTTTTACTTTTAAATTCAACATTTGAAACCCCTAATAGAGAATGAAGTCTTCTTTTCAAGGCTTTTATGCTTTACTATACATTTATGTCTAGCCTGTTAGTGAATGATAGATAACTCGTAATTCACATTATTGTATTTTTCAATATTGCTAAAACTTTGTTTTCAACAGCACACTGGACTAATTATTGAGTATCCAAACGTTTCGAATTTTTCAACAATTTTTTGTGACATCTACACACCCCAAGAAGAAAAAATCCATTGAAATTTTTTGGGGGTCGCAATTTTCTCACAAGAAGCAATAATCCCCAGGAAGCAAAACCATTGAGATTTTTGGGGGTCGCAATTTTCTCACAAGAGAATTTAAATTTAAAACATTTTTATGAAAATTTATATTTTTATTTGAAAAATTCATAATCTGCAAACATATGAGGAGCTCCAAACCATACAACGATTTAAATCACGTGAATATACATTTCCATTTAAACACTACCACCCTCCAAACACAGTGCAAATGCAAACTACTGTAATTATTTACATGTTTATCGGGAAACAGGTTAGGCGCAATAAGGTTAGAAAACCATTTTCCCCTGTTGGCTTTCCGGGAGTTAGTATACACCTATCGGTTAAGAGAAGGAAATTTGGCGCATGCGCAAATGTTCAAAGTCAATGAGTCATCTATCTGCCAGCTACCCAATGGAGACCCGGCTGCCATGACTGTAGCTACTGCGTACTAGACAAGGGGTAATCGACAAGCTACTGCACAAAATAAAAAACAAACTCCAATAACAATAAACATAATGACAATTGGAAGAAAGCATTTCATTCTAATTCTGTGGGAACTTACACCATTATGTGTGGCGACTTTACTGTAAAATTTGGCAGTTTCCCTGCACAATGATTGGAAACATTCCTTTTCATCATCCCAGTTTACTTCACAAGCAAGTTGTACAATGTACCACGGCAACCCACCAAGGTCAGGAGTGTAGTTTTCTGTAAATTAGAATTGACAAGTGTTGAAAGTAAATATTTATTTATTGAGAAAAAATAAAAATGAATTCAAATATGCAGCAAGTTCAAAACTGTTTTCAGAGAAAAACTAAGCTATATTATCCAAAACATTGAGGTTAGTTCGCAAGAAAAATTTAGATTCACTGAAAAGTTTTGCTTGAAAAAGCTTTATTGTGTAATGTTTTGTCGAAGCAATATCTCCTGATGAACTCAACAAAATTATAAAAGTTCTTTAAAAGAAATACTAAAAGATCATGTAAATAAAAGAAATATTCAATATATAAACGTCTTGAAACTGTCCAGTCAGCGAAAATTTGGGTCCATGAGACAAAAATCTAACTAGGAGCATTAATTAATTAATTGATCATGATGTAGCCTATCCAAAATATTTTTCGAATCTGATAGGATTCTCTCCTGGAGAAGGAGAAGGTGATGTTGGAGGAGGACGAGAAGAAGATAAAGACGTTAAAAATGGAGAAGAAAAAATAAAGGAGAGGAACAAAAAGAAGGTGAAGTAAAAGTTGCATTGAATATGGAGAAAAAAGAGAAGGAGAAGAGAGAACAGAAGAAAGAGAAGGAGATAGAACAGAAGAAAGAGAAAAGACGAAGAACAGGAAAAACCTTTCGATTATAGGATATATCACATTCTAGATATGCCAATTCAATAATCGGGAAATCTACCAGTAATCATCCAATATATTTATGACATGTTTGTACAGTATCAGTTGAAGAAATAGATATTCTAGTTCTTATTACTGAAATTATTATTGTAATACTATAAAATAATCTACTATATTATAAATATATTAGTTGATATAAAATGAACATTTTTTAATAAACCATATTAATAAAATGTTTTTTAATGAAAGTAATGTTGATGTGATCAAAGTCGATGAGACATTAAACACTCCACTTCACTTCTTCATCTCAAACTCAATGACCAACTAAATTTTATCCAACTAAACCTTCACTTCTCAACACCTAACCTGAACTTTATGCACTCAAAACCAGTCAATCAGTATCCCAGGGCCGGAGATGAACGAAATATAATTCGAAAGGTGTCCGCGACTCCTTATTAGTTGTGAAAGTTTATTTCAAGTTTTCAAATGACAATAAATTTCACTGCATATCACGACAGTAGATGACTAAAATAATCATAAATAAACTTTTCGATAAATATCAAAATAGTTCTTGGATTTCTTGTTCCATAACGATCTGCGTTGTTAATATTAACTTTTTGTTGTAAATTTAACGACTTGCAGTCGGTTTTAAATTTGCGATCAGGTCTTGAAGATGAGTTTCGACAACTCAAAAACGTTCGGCCAAGTGTGAATACAATTATTATACATTCACAATTTAAAACTGTCTGCAAGTCGTTAAATTTACAACAAAAAGTTGAAGTAGTTCTATTGAATTATTACCTAAAAGTAAGGGAATGGTTTTCAAATTTCCTTCCTCGTCGATATCAATTGAGAAGTAATCTTTCAGCATTCGAGCCTTTGAAACAAGTAATTCTTCAACCTGTTTGGAGTAGTCTTCCTTTTTACCCTCTTCGTCGTCAGTCCAACCAGCCGATGGAGAGTCCAACCCCATTTTACACAATTTCACCAATGGCAACTGATTCTAGAAAGAATGATATAATAGATTATTCAAATGAAAATTATTTTATAGATCAATCCATCAAGTAACATTTAAACAAATGCATTAAGTAGCCTACCTATTTTATCAAATAATTCATATGGAAGAAGAAAATTGAAGGAGCAAACAAAACTTCAACTAAAATGTGAAACCAATGGAGAATGTACCAATTCGCAGGGCAGCCAATTCTTATCAGCCAGTTGGAGAAATGTATCCAGTGATTCACTGTTGAAGTGAAGGCAGACCTCGTAAACAATATATAAGCAGCGCTGTACCAGGCTAGGGCAGCCGGGAACTTCTCCGGGGCCCCTAAAAGGCTTCAACTTACAAACAAGGTCATACATTAGAATAGTGGTTCTCAAACTGTGGGCCGCGACCCCCAGGGGGGTCGCGTGGTGTGTCCAGGGGGGTCGCGGGATAAGGAGGAAAATAAAAAAAAACAAAATCAGTCATAGCTGTAGTTTTTATTAATAACAAAATTCATAGGCTACACAAATTTGTAATACACATACAAGTTGAAAAAGGCCTAATACTATTTAATGGGAAACGTGAGCTTGTTTGGAATTAACCAATTTTTTTATGTCCGGAATGAGTTTTGTAATACACAAAAGAATGTCATTTTCCAGGGTCAAACGATTTCTTGATTTTGTTTTGATATTCACCATTATGGAGAAACCTTGTTCACAGTTATAAGACGTAGAAAATGGCATTAAAGTCTGTAATGCTTTTGTGGACAGTTCTGGGTATTCATTTTTAATACCTATCCAAAATTTGTCGATACAAGCACTGTTAAAAGTGAGTTTTGCTGACTGATCACTTGAAATTTCGATCAGTTGATCATGGTGACGAGCTGTTAGCTCAGCTTTTGCTACGACTTGATCACTGAACGGATTGACTACCCACAAAACCCCACTCGTATCCTTATTTGGAATATAATATGTAAACTGTTCAATCAAACCTTCGAGATGAGAAGATACTAGTAAGGAGAGAGATGAAGTGTCAGGGGATGTACAGTTGGATTTAGACAGAAACTCTATAAACTCTTGAGTTAGTGTAAAATTTTCAAAATCTTCTTTCTTAACTCTTGCGTTCCAAACACTGAGTTTTTTTACAAATGCATTTACTCTGTCTTGAGCATATAGCATATTTTTGTCTGGTCCTTGTAGGGATAAGTTCAAAATATTAAGGTGAGAGAAGATGTCAGCCAAATAAGCAAGCTTAACCAACCACTTTTCATCACTGAAAAAAGTGGAAAGTTCGGGTTTACTATCAATCAAAAATAACAACATTTCTGACTTTAATTCAAACAGTCTGCTTAATACATTACCACGGGATAGCCACCGTACTTCAGTGTGAAATAAAAGATGTTTATGCAAGGCTCCTACCTCTTCACACAAAATATTAAACATCCTACTTTGCAGCGGGCGACTTTTGATGTAGTTCACTATCTTGACAGCTTCATTTAAAACTTGCCGTAATTCATCTGGCATTTTCTTAGCTGCCAAAGCTTGCCTATGTAAAAAGCAGTGAACCCAGCTTGCATTCGGTGCAAGTGATTTCAACCTGGCAATCAAGCCACTCTTCTTTCCCGTAAGGGCCATTGCCCCATCACTACAAATTGAAACACATTTCTTCCAATCAAATTCAAAAGGTTCAGTTGCTTGAACAAACACCTTATAAAGACTTTCACCTGTTGTATTATTCGGCAGGGGCTTACAAAACAAAATATTTTCATGAATAGCATCACCGTAATCGTACCGGATGAAGCATAAAAACTGAGCACAGTTGGCAACATCTGTTGACTCATCCAACTGAATTGAAAAAAAAGTACTGTCTTTTATTTGCTTCTTTAGCTGGTTCTGAACATCTTCAGCCATGTCACATATTCTTCTTGAAATAGTATCATTTGATAACGGGATTTTTTTCAATTTTTCAGCATCTTGAGGACTGATTATATTTGAAACCATATCAATTGCAGCAGGAAGAATTAATTCCTCAGCAATTGTATGAGGTTTCCCTTTTTTAGCAATATTCAGTGCTACCTCGTATGAAGCTTTAAGAGCATTCTTATTAACGTTAGCAAGATCTGTAATGTTTACCTGTTGACTTCGAAGGGATAACAGTTTTCTTTGGAAAAATTCCACTGGTTTGTCTTTCAAAGCAAAATGTTTAGTTTCAAGATGGCGTTTCATTTTCGAAGGCTTCATGCTTTCAGCTGACAACACTTCACTACACACCACACATTGAGGTTTATTTGCCAGTTCAGTGAAACCAAATTGTATGTACGACTGGTCATATTTGCGGAATTTTGTCTTTCCGCACTCACTAGCACTAGCATCACTACTTGACGACGGTCTTTTCAAAAACTTATCCATTGCTACTTTTTCTAACTGTATTTACTCGCAATACTACTCACAAAGTACACACACAGTACAGTGTTGAATGATCGACTCACGGGCTTCTCAAGTGCACACTAGGAATCTGTAGTGCGCATGCGTATCGTGTCGTCTGCCGGGCACCGGCTAGCAGAGAGTGCGCGCGCAAACAGGCCCCATGAGTCATCATTGCTTTGTCTTTGTTCGTGCCACGAAGTGAGTTATCCCACTTTCTAAATAGGGGGGTCGCCGAAATACTAGGTCTAAAAAGGGGGTCGCAGTGGCAAAAAGTTTGAGAACCCCTGCATTAGAAATAGCGGGCACGAATGTACTTGCAGAAAAAAGTACACATGAAAGAAAATAGTACTTGAAAAAATATTTTTTCAAATACATGAAAAAATACCGAATTTACTTCCTATTCCTGATCTCCTAGAGCCAATGGGCTGTGGATGTAATGAGCCGTCCGAAGTCGGAACAGACAATTTACCTAATGCAGGGAGACGGCTACGATTAAAAAAGTATAAGAAAACAAAGAATATTGAATCATTTGTTGAAAATCACGGAATACGCTTGTTTAAGTTTAGATATATGCAGTACTTAATACATTTTTCCGATAAATTAATGTTTTTTTTTTTTAATTTAGGTTAAAGTAATAAAAATAAAAAATAGTAATAAATATAACTTTTTATAAACAAGCTTGGTACACATTTCGGCTCAGCTAGAGGCAACCAGCTTGTGATGCTTCCATGGTTATATTGAAAGAAATTATAACGTATTCAAAGGAGGGCATTTTAGGGGAGTGTGTAGCTTCAATTAGATTGGATTTTTTCGTGCTGTTTCCTACTTGAGAATTGTTTATTATCTTCTCAAGAATGGGTAATGAGGCAACAATTAATATCTGTTTTACTACTTGGCGCCATTAGGTTGAACAGAAACCGAAATGGGGAGATTGTACAATGGAGAATGTAAAATGTCCTTGAAAATGAAAAAAAAAATAAAACGATCTTGGTTCCTCATTATTCTCTTGAAGGATCTTATACCTTCGGTAGCTCTGATATGAATGACAATCTTGAAACACAAGATGTTACTCTCAATTGTTACAAATACAAATTAGAATCATAATAAAAAAATTACACTCACCGTAAATCTTATCTCTCCGAGATTGCCAAACTCGTACAGCATTATCTGATAAAACATTTCTTCTCTAAAAAATAAACATATTTAATGTTATAAATAGCTTTTGTAATGGAAATTATATTTAATCTATATTCTTATATAATCTATACAGGCTAAGTTCTATATAATCAATATTAGTTCTATATAATCTATATTCTCCTTCAAGTCCCGCAATAAAAGTCCCATATGCTTTAGGTCATCCCACATTAATCGTAGCAGAATGGTGCCCTATCTATCGTCGTGATGCTGCCATTGAAACTTAATACTTGAGCACTTATCATTCTTTAAAAACCAGATGGAGTTTCAGAATCAAATCGATTTCTTATGTTAAAACGAGATACTATAGTTTAGGCAGACAAGTATTTTTCAATCTTAATCAAACTGTCATCTTTACATGATGTGTTATTGTGACCAGATCAAGTTTTATACATTATAGAAAAAATGTATGTTTCTGGGATATCGTTCAACAATAATCTCATGACAGCTATGTCCAATCGCGGTTTCAAATTAAGGAGGTTAAAATCTCTTAGAGATAATTCAATAAGTTACAATGGAAGGTCCTATGAGGAGGAGATCAATTTAATATTATGTCCTACATAAATGAATGACTCCACCATTTAATAGTTTCTCTCAAGTCCAGAATTATTGGGAATCAACATAATTATGAATAAATGTAACAAATGGATTTTTATAGCTTAGGCGATTCTAAAAACCATTACTTACGCAAGTTTCTTAGTATTGCAGAGAAACAGCGATTTTTCATGTTGTAATAGAGCTCGAGTAGCATCCACACAACCAACAAACACCATATTGCCAAGAATTCTTCGGAGTTCTTTGTGTTCATCATCTTCAATCGCCTTCCGCAAAGAGAGAACACTGGTCAAACGAATCTTTCTTCTGAAAACAAGCATTTAAATGGTACTGAAGAATATTGGAATATTGAATTTCGCAAATAAATGAGAGAAAAAAATATTTTGATGGAAGTAAACATTTTCTGTTTCCAATGTGAAAATAATTATTATGGCATAGTTTCTGGATAAATAGTCCTAAAGCACAGCCTATTTTTTCAATAATCCTATTTTCATGCCATAAAATCATTATAAAATAAATATTCAAACATCCTCATATCACACATTGCAGACACATCACACAATGAGTAAAATAAAGTTCTAATATTGGCAAAATTCTATATTCTTGAGTTGAGGCTGAAGAGGGCACCTGGAGAACTCCAAAGGAACCATATCATTCACGGCACACAATAAAAAAAGAGGAATAAGACTCAGCTCCAGATCCAGTGATAAATACATTTATATGTGTTAAAATATATAGTAAAATCCCATATGTGTTTCCCTGAAGCCTAAACTATAGATATGACATCACATGAATCTTCCATAAACATGGAATCATGATCAGAAGAAGATCAGAGAATCAAGCCTGTATCTGTACACATATAACCTTGAAATTTTGTATGTTATTCAGAGCAAGGATAGTAACCTCTAAAACTTGATTCGTATTTGAAAACACTGTATTTATTATTAACTTTTATTAAAAATTTACTTTCACTTTATAATAAAAGGCACTTACTGTACTTTTTAAAACTAGATATTTAGTACAAATCAAAAAATAGCTTTCCCATATTTTGTGAAATCCAAAATGTGGTGTATCATCCCAGAAGACGTGGGAGCATAGAGAAAATACATTGAGTCATTCAAGAATGACTCATAAATTGAAAGATTATCTACATGAAAGGTCGTACTAGAAGTACTGCCAGGACTGTAGTTTAACTAAGTTATAAAAGCCAGACAACCAAGACGCTGCTGCGCTTCTAGTGGCAAACTTGAAAAGACAAATATTTTTTTAAACTAGACATTGAATTAGAATCAAACTATAATTTAAATCAATTAAATAGCTTTTGTATAATAGAAATTTGTTTTGACTGGCTTTGGAGACAATTTCTTCTTTAAATTATTTATAAAGAATTTTCAACATTTTTAATCAACTATTGGAGATACAATTTTAGAAAAGTACATGGTTGTGAGCTTGGTCATAAGTACTATCACTGAGTAAAAATAATGGTCTGATTCTCTAATTTTCTTTTAAAGATTCCATGTATGTGGGACATCCATGTTTTATTTAATTTTTTTTCAAGTGTTGTGAATAAATTGATGCTTTCTCTATGCTATTTCTTCTTTAATTCTTTGTATATTTTCTTCCAGCAGGCTTGAAACAATATAAAGGTGAAAGTCTGCGAAGACTTGAAGTGTTCTATTTTTATTACATTGTAAATGTCTTGTAACTTTCAGCAAATAAACTACCTGCTCAATTAAAAGAACTTAATGTGAATTGTTTCAAAAAAGTGTGAAAAAATTGTTGATTGACAAATGTCCGTATAGTGTACATGAATTATTGTATAATATGTAATAATATGTATTATTGTACATTTTTAATATTTTTTATTTTGACGTTGTCATGCATTTTGTAAAGTGTTTCGACATTAAATAAATCTTGAATCTTGAATCGCGTTTAGATCTCTAATTGTATGACTGTTTTTGTTGAATTGTATACAGTAATATAAACATGACCTGTTTCATAGTTCATGCATTTTAGGCTGAGAATAAATCATTGTTATTTAAATTTTGATGTATAAATTATTGCCATTTTGTTTACATGATGGGTGAAATCTATATCACACTAATAATAATAATATCATCAAAGCTGATGATGATGATGATGTTAAAAGAATATCATTGTCAAATCTACTTGTTGGTCTGAGATGAAGACGATGATGATGATTTTGGTTGCGATATGGGAGAAGAGCTGGGTGACTGCGAAGAAGCAACATTGAAAAACTTGTCCAACTTTTGAGAGCCTGAATCAGCTCGAACCAAATGACTTGGAGCGGTGGTTGTAGTTCTTTCAACCGGCTTCAAACTTTCACTGATTGCTGGAACTTTTACCTGAAAGTTTCCAACATTTTATAAGTCAACATTCACCCAGAAATAAAGGCTCCTCATGCATGAAATGAGTCTAAATTCAAAAACCCAACATCATGATACACGTTTAAACAGATAAATGGTATAAAAATATTGAAGATTTAATTTCTCATATATATTTTTTATTAGAATGAAAGTCCATTGGGAAGTGATAGCCGTGAGCCGTAGCAGGTATCTGTTCAATCAGATAGAGATACGCTGCGTTCTCCAGGGCACTCTTTGTAACGATGACCGATTAGATTGGCCAGCAAAAAAGACACTGTTCTCTGCTGTAAAATCACTTCTCGGTGATCCCACCTAAAACTGTAGGCCCAGCTCATCATCCAACTTATTATCCACGCACAGGTCTCAGACCTGTGGGCTTCATCCTCCCAAAAAAAATTAACTTTAAAATAAGTTTTGTTTTATATTTGAATAGGAATAATAAAGTTTTAGCAACAACGTATTTCTATTGATTCCAATATTATTCTTACATGAATTTGTAAAATTACCGAAGTTTCTAAATGGTTGTTGATTTTTTAACAATTATCTGCACTCAAAACTTGACCTGAAGAATTTGAAAGAGCTAGATCAAAGTATTATATTTAGGTTCATAGGATAGAACAAGAATAGTACTTAACATTATTACGAAATCGAAGGGATTTGAAAATATCATTAAAACAAGTAATTAATTTTTCTTGGATTTCTTGTTCCATGACGAACTGCGTTGTTAATATTAACTTTTCATGTGAAATTTAACAACTTGCAGTCAAATATTTGTTAAGAATAAGTATATCAGATTAAGTGAGTTATTATACTTATTCTTAACAAATATTTGACTGCAAGTCGTTAAATTTCACATGAAAATTTAAAATTAATTTTTATTAAAGTAATGTTAATTGTATCTAGGTATAACGAGTTAAAAATCAGTGTTACGTTGACTTGAAAATAGCATTCCTTACCATTCTTTACACGGTATGAGAATCACTTGAGACCGTCAAAAATCTTTCTAGATTAAAAATACATTTTAAATGTGAACTTTTAACATGGATCACATTTATATGGAAAATAAGATTAACGAATATGACGAAAATAAGATTAACGATAATCATTATACCTAAACTTGAAATATACCTAAAGAGTTATCACTTCAATTCATCAAAAATTTCATTATGATTAATCTATCCACTTCACAAAAAATAAACCATACGGTATAATTCATGACAATCGATTATTGTTGAACTCAAATTATTATAACAGTCAAAATTGGCTGCAAGTCGTTGAATTTACCATAAAAATTTTATTATAAAAACGTCAAAATTACAATTTCACTGTACACACTAGAAAATTATCGATTGAAATAAGAAACCTGTGTTTGGAAGACTCTTGAAGTGTTAGCGCCCGACAGTTTGGCTTCAATAGCCTGCTTAACTCTCTCTATAATAGAATCCTCATGTAAAAAATGAACTTCATGTTTTGTTGGGTGTACATTAACATCAACGTTTCTTGGATCCAATTCTAAGCTCAAATATATGAACGGATGAGCGCCTTTGGGCAGATATAAACTGTAAACAGCGTCCAAAGCTCTGCGCAACCCTGAAATTACAAAACGGTGTCTGAATTATTACTTATTTTTAAATTGCAGTTCATTATTTGAAATATTTAAAACTATTAAACTTATGCTATTATGATGATAGAGATGACAATGGAAAGGCTAAATAATTTATTATAGCCTTAATGGAGAGATCCAGTAATTAAGGTCTTCAACCATCTTATTCAACTCAAAAAGGTGTCAACACAAAAAAATTATATTGTGTCGTTAGCTTTAAGAATAAAAATTCGCAACAAGAATTGACTGGGAAGTATCCACACACAAATTTGACACATGTCTAAAAAATTTCATGTTTTCAGGCCTTTAGATGCTTTAATATTTAGTTCGTGCTGCGAGCTATGAGATACTACTAATAATTAAACTCTCTTTTTCATCATAAACAATCTTCGTCGTTCTCATTTAGCTTTAAATCTGCAAGATATTATTAATTGATTGATGTAAGTTGGTTAACGACAATAATAGCCTAATAATTTATTGAAAGAGTAAATAAATCGAATGAATAATTCCATACATTCACTTACATACACTTCAACTCACAGTTAAGCATAGTTAAGCATATTGATTGGAGAGATCTTTCAAACCGAACAAGTGATATTCTTTTCTTCATTCAGATTTCTTTTTGCTTGGATCTAGTAAAGAAAAGTGATGATATGTAGTGCATATGGATGAAAAAGACGAATGATCTAAAGCCGCGTCTCCACCAATCAAACATGTCTGCCGAACATTATTGGCGAATACAAAAAATGGACAAACATTAAACATATGGGTCACCAAACATGTTCGTGAGTTCAATTGAAATGTTCGGACTGTGAGCAAACAGTGACGACCAACAACAGGTTCCCGCCATTACTCCCACCACACCGACCATAATGTTCAAGAAGGCGTCCACACCAAACCAACACCAAACAATGTTCGGCGACATCAGATAATTCCGGCGAACACTGTTCGCCGAGCATGTTCGGTTGGTGGAGACGAGGCTTAAGACATTGAACAATAATTTGAAGGAGTAAATGGGAAGAAGTAGCACAGCCAATAAGTTAATTATCATCAGAACTCAGCTGACAGTAATCAATAACCAAAAAAAGATGCCTAAGCTTGTGAAAAGCAGCTGCTTGGCGCTTGAGTAACAAATGAACCAAAGCTTTTTGAAGGGAGTTGGGAGTTTTGGTAATTGAGCAGTCATACAATACTATAAATAGTGGATGTAAGTTTTAGGCACTCTGTCCATGGTAGGAAATAATAATGTAAGTGGTTGGAGTGGCGATGAAAGTTTTAGATCGATAAAAACACACAAAAAGCTTCTGAAACTATGTTTTATGTGCTTTTTATGTATTGAACCTTCATATTTCTCTAGCAAAGACTTGAATGATGAACTTGTATAGGAAATTGATGCAAATAAGTCAACAACAATGTCAACAACAATGTCATCAACGCTTTCATTTCGTAATTCCACGTAAATATAAATTTTTCAATCAGAATAATAATGCTAAAAACATTTTCAACTTCCGTGATTGATTGATACGTTAAAGTTAATAGTTTGATTATAGTTTGTAATAGTTAATACGTTTATAGTTAAAGTTTTGAGTGAAGTTCTTAGTAATATAAGTTAAACTTGAAAAAAACACTTTTAAATGGCCTACTCATCCCCCCACCCCATCACCATTCCAACATACATAACCCTCAAACTCATACCTTAAGTCAGTGTACTGTGGGTCGTCTGACGATGCTCAAGACAACAGAGCGAAACGGCCGTCACGCCATAACGTGAGTTAATTTCCATTTAAAAGTGTTTTTTTCAAGTTTAACTTATATTACATATTAGTGGAAACAAGATGGATCTTCAACATCAGAAGTTCTTAGGTATAGCAAGTTGATTGCAAACTGATTCCATTGGACACTCTATTATTTCATTTTGCAACAAACGAAATATCACAATACCTACATTTGGTCACCAACTTCAATATGCACAGCAGGCAGGGAAAAGATATTGTAAGAACGAGTATAAATCTTGATAATCTTAGCTATAATGTCAATGTTCTGTGCTTTGCATACACCAAAAAGTTGATGATGGTCATGATTGTATTAATCGCATTTTTTCATTTCAAATAATAAATTGAAACTACTATCCCATCATTATTCCATCAAAGTAGACAGTAGTAGATGGTAAAGTAGATTACATCAAAGAATATCCATTCATTGATGTAACAGCAGCATAATAAAATATTCACCATAAACATTAACCATAGGGTATAATTTGTTACTTGAATAGTTTCATAATATATGAATAGTAATTGAGAAGTGAACTTGTATTCAATTTATCACATACCTGTTGAATCAACAAGACGGTGATTGATGAATAGCAAAAATATTTGTTTTTTTGTCGAAAAGTTCACATTTGAAATAAAACCATGCAATTTGAATTTCAGTCCATCTTCTACGCATTCCACTTCTAGTAATTCCCTACAAACATTCAAACAAGTTAAATATTTCAAAAAATAAATATAAATTGAACAAATACAGTTCTATTATCTCTGAAGTAACTCTGAGTAACTGTGTAAATGTTGTAGGATGCGCATCATTCTATTATTCTACTGCGGCCGAACATTTGACAACCAACTAGTTAAGAGCCTGAATATGCCTACTGATATAAATTTATTACACGTTTAACACAATCTAAAATTGTTATTATCCCAGAATAGCCATATTAATGATTACATCGATCAATATTGTTGAATGGAAAATTAAAATTAGAGCACGTGCAATCGTGCATATAGAGCTGAAAAAATTCTCAGATTCCAAATTAGATTATTGTTTTATAAATAATATAATAAATTATCCGTTCAAAATCGAATACCACAACTATATACAATAAACACCTATGAACATAATAATAAAGGTAATTCTAACAATAATAACAAGTTGATGTTTACTGTAAAAAGCCCACCTTGAGACAGTGTTGCCAAAAATGCATTTAATGTTTTCAACATGAGTTGAATTTGCTTTTGTTCGAATCTCTGCTAAGTTTTCACCCTGCTTCTTGAGAGAAAATCCTACATGTGGGTTGTGAATGGCATATCTGCTCACCTGCATATGTATACATATAAAAAATTAACATGATTCTTTACAAATGTAAAAACTAATGTGTCATCCAATTTTCAAGAATTATAAATTATTCACTTAGCATCACTGTATTTCGTTCACGGTAGGGTAAGTTTTGTAAAACTCAGAAATGAGCAAACATATCATGTGATAGGCCTAATCAATTTCACGTGCTTCAAGTTATTTTCTATTTCTATTCCAAATCTTTTAGTTCCTTAAGTTCCTTTAGAACCGATTAACTACTGGGGCTGCATTTGATACCGTATGCAATGGTGTAAATTGAGCTATGGTTTTCTTATTGGAAACAGTGCCATAATAGTGACATCATTTTTGGCCGACGGTCAATTTGCTGCAAGTATAGGAATTTTTGTACTGTGACAGTGATGATTCAGAACACAAATCGGAGCGTGAGGGTTAAGCCTTGGCCAAAAACGGTCGTTATATCGCGCTTTCCTAGTAGACCATAACTTTATTCTTGAACATTAGGTATAATTTGTATAGATTGGTATATTTCATACAGAGAAACTTATTATTCCTATTCGATCCCAAAGCTGTAGACAGCAGAAAAGGAAGATAAATCAATAAACACAATCTCACATATTAAAAAATAAAATTTTCTATTTGAGCAATATGATTTCAGAGATAAAATACCTACAACATCAGCAATTCTTGCATGCTCTTCACTGGGATTCTTCAAAGCTTTTCTTCTAGTGGATACATTATAAAATAGATCCTCAGCTGTTATTTGTGTACCCTGATTGCCGGCACAGGGCTTTGGGGGTGCTTTGAGTCTGCCATCTTCATACATCGCTCTGAAAATACACATATATAAAGTGAAATATTATTTACTTGGACAATTACAAAGTGACATCACTTCTACAAATTCCTGATTGAAAAAAAATCGTTTTCCGCTTCTAGCCGAATTAAAACGCTACTAGGGGCGTTTCTATACTTTTTCTTCAAATAGGCAGATCTGTAGAGTCAAGATTTGGCTTCCTTACTATTTTAAAGGAATTTCTTGAGATCCGCGTTAATTTTTCATGGTTCCTCATTTATTTACCTTTAATCCTAATCATTACAGAAGCATACCATCAGTGCGGATTTTCAGTTGCTTAGATAATAGTTACATTACTGTACTTGAAAGTTAATGAGCTAAAAGTTGATAGTCTCTGTTTACAAGAAACAAAAAATTATCAAAATAATGACAATTCACATTAAAACTTACTCAAGTGCATTAGTAGTTTGATTTCTTGGGGGGGGGGGGGGGATAATGCTACTACACAGAGAAACTTACCTGTAAGCACATTGGTCATTTGATGTCTTTGTTGTTATCGTGAGATGAGCAACATGACTAATGCTAGCAAGTGCTTCTCCCCGAAAACCAAATGTTGAAATGGAACTCAAATCTTCGAATTGCGTGAGCTTACTTGTTGTGAAACGTTCACAAACAATGTCCAAATCATCTTTTCTAATTCCGCAGCCATCATCTTGGATCTTAGAGTAACAACAACAAAAATATCATTACAGTCAAATAGTATGTAATCTGTCAATTATAGCAACTTGATGAATGAGCAGTACAGAATAGCCGAAAGAAGATATTAGTTTGAATGAAGGCTCTATATCATAAGCAATTGTACAATATAATTGTAGATGTAGGCTAGAATATGAAGAAATGGTAAGGAGATATGGTACCCAAAAATCATTCCATTATAAATCATTACCATGTCAGTGTACAAATCTCAGTCAAAACAAAATTGCCAGGCATGACTTTATTAAAGCTATTCGAAGTTCATTATAAATTACTATAATGCGCAGAAAAAGAGTAGAAACAATGTTATTGAGTTCTATTATTTTCTAAATTAGAAAGTAATAAAATCCTAAATTTTCAGAGAAGAAGAAAAAGAAGACAGTTAAATGCATATTGCTAGAAAACAATATAGAACATCATACTAATACAATAATACTGGTACATGATTGAGAGAGTCAGTATAAATCGTTTCCAAGCATATCGCTTGAAACGAAAGGAAAAGATTCCAACATCTGCTCAATCAACTTCATGATAATTCTAAGACAACAATTCTCAGTAACAACAATTGAGGAATCTCATTCTAGACCTCACACTCAACTTCAAAAATAGAATACTAAAAACCCCGGTGTTTAATATTTGAATCCACTTTTTATTTGAACATTTTTGATTTACGAAAAGTTGAATTCATGAAAAAATATACCTGTAACATTTTCAAGCCCCCACTTTTCACGGTGATTTGAATATTAGTTGATTTTGCATCCAAACTGGAACAGAAAATTGGCACATTAGAAATACTGTATGACCAAAAATTATTTTATTACGCACATGATTCTATTACATAAATTAATTGAGGGGGTACCACGAAAATGATTGGTACCACGAATAAGTTTACTGAATTATAGTTATTCTGGAACAGACATTTAATCCCTGTTCAAGAAAGTAGTATTTTATGAAGATGACATTTTAAATTCAATTCTTTCAGATATATCACAATATGATTTATTAAAATTTAACCTAGTGATTCAATAACGCTACTCCGCCAAGTGGTCAACAAAACTCCATCTGCTACAGAAAACTAATTATTTTTCTTAGCATCAAACAGTGGCAGAATGCAAAGAATTCAGGTAATTTCTGCTGCTAGGGAAACTCTCTCATTGGTTTTGTAGAAATCATCGACTAAAATACGCTAGCGCATTACTGCCAGCGCATAAGTGTTTTATGACGCTATGGAATTATACCTCTAGGCAAAGGTCAGGAAACAAAATCGGAATTTCCTCTCCACACATCCCAAAATGCATCTCATCTTCAAGTTACAAAATTAATTTATAACAAATAGAGAGTTAGCATAGACTATGCTAACTACAATTCTAATCTCATCACGCTGACACCCCTTGCTCTAAATAAAAGATGCTATCTACACTATAGAGCAATTCAAGACATAGAATGGTCCGGTTAAAATTAACATGATTTTTCTTGCCCTCTATTTTAATAAACGTTGGGCCTACTGGCCACTGAAAGCGGTGCTGTATTGAGTTAGCTGTTTAAATGGAATTATTGGTCTTCAATAAAACCATTCATTTGAAGCAGCCCAGCCCAGCTGTGTTATCGGTGGCTGGCCGTTACTTGATTGTGTTTTATAATAATAAATAAATTAAAAACATTGAATAATGCTAATTCAGCTTATCAATGCACAGCTTTCAGTGGCTGGTTAACCCAAGACTTTTATTGGTGGGGAAACCCTTACGGGTTCCATGTAGCCCATTGAACCATTTTATAGGAAACGTGATGACCAAACATGAACTTACAGTGAAGCGGCCTTCTGCTGTGAGGAAAGGCACTAAAGAAAATGTCAAGTCGTGGTAAACAGTTGAGTTGGCTAATATTAGAACCCTTGTAATCACTGCTAATAATTTGTATAAGGCTGCCTCTAGTGCCGAAACAAAAGCTCACTTCTATTCTTCATATCTGCAGCTTAAGAAGTTTTATCATCAAGAAACCCAAGAAAGCTAGCATTAAGAGGACGATAAAACAGGCTTCTAACCCCTTTAAAGCTGCCTGGAACATTATAAACAAGTCTAAAAGTAAGCTAGCTGTACCGATGTACTAAAAGTGGAAGTCCTGATGTTTTTTTGTACACTCTGCTGCTTGTATGGTGGAGGCTTTACCAGGATCTCCAGCTGATGCAGTTGATCATGTCCCTCTGAAGAATTGTAAGTTTCCAAAATGGAAGAAAGTAACTCCAGCAGATTTAATCAAAATTGTGAGTGGGCTACAAAAATTTGACAAGTCCTGACATATATGGCATATCAGCTGCTGTAATCATTCATTTGAGTGAATTGATAAATGACTGTTTGGAAACTGGAGTTTTTCCTGATCAGCTGAAAGCGTCTAGAACGGTTACAGTCTTCAAAGAAGATAATCCAGAAGAATTAGGAAATTTCAGAACCATAAATATCATCCCAATATTTGCAAAAATTCTTGAGTCTGTGATGTCCAGCTGTCTGCTTACTTTGAGGAGAACTCATTTTTCCAACCTCATCAGTTTGGTTTTCATAGAGGACGATCAATGTGTGGTGGAGTATAATGTTATACTGAAAGATAAGGAAGACAAACATTAAGTTGCCATGACTCTGCGACCTCACCAAGGCATTTGATTGTGTCTCTCATGACATATTAGTTGGCAAGATATGTTGTGTGTGGAGTGGCTCTGAAGACCATGGAGGATTACCAGGACAAACGAAGCCAGGTTATTACAGTTGATGGAGCTGAGTCACAGGCATAAAAAGTAATTTATGGTGTTTCAGGGATCAATCCTTGGCCCACTACTTTTCCTGATATTTATCAATTTATCAATGATCTCAGTGTGGAGGGAAAAGCTCTTCTATTTGCAGATGACACCACCCTATTGATACAAGAAAATATGGTTGGTAATGATCCACCAAGCTATCATGTGGTATACAATAACATTCTAAGATGAATGCAAGTATCACAACTTTGAAATTTATGTGAAGGAATTAGGAAGTATGATTTTTATTTTTGAATATAACTCTCTAAGAATTGATTTATATGTTCATATTAATATATTAGATGTAAAGGATTTAAAAAAAACTATTGGGGTGCCCACTGACCTGCTTTTAATAGAGAATCATAAATTCCCACAAACTCCTGGGAATTTATGAATTTTGGGAATATTCCCGGCAATGGTCCCTGGGAATTTTCCTCCCCAAGTTTAAATTCCTGGGAATTTTAAATCTTTAACCACCCTTATGGCACAAGATAAGGACCACCATATTGCTATCCACAGGTCATCTAGATTGGTGGATGAAGCCAGCCTGTGGTTCAGAATGAACAAACTGCATATAAATGAGGCTAAGACACAAAACTTATTGTGCACTTTGAAACATAATCCACCATCCATTGGCAAGACTGAGGTCAAACTTCTTGGGTTTATGTTGGACTCTTCTCTGTCCTTGGAGCATCATATAAGCATGATCTGCAATCGACTCTCCAAGGCGATGTATCTGATGCATAAGTTGAGAAATCATGTACCTGCCAAATATCTTGTTACAGCTTACCACGGCCTCTTCCATAGCCATATCAACTATGGAATTATTGTGATTTGAGGACATGTAGGTGTTTGTGAGAGGATTCTCCTTTCACAAAAAAAAGGTTCTCTGCATCATTAATTCTTCACCACGCCTTGAACATTGTCGACCACTGTTTAGAAAGCTGAGAATAATGTTTATAGCCAGTATCTGTTTAGCCAGTGGCGGCTATTCAGGTGAAGCAAGTACTGCCCGGCTTCACCAACATTTTCTACCACAAAATGATTTTTTATGAGGAATAATCTAATAAATTATGTAACTTTAACATAACCACCATTTATAATTTTCTACTTATTATAGTCCCATTTCAGTTAGAATATATGATAAGAATTTATAAAGAAGTTTTTTAACGGTACAGTAGCATCATTTAGTTCATTAGCTTACGAAGACAACAATATTGGCTCGATACGGTTGACTGTTTACATGATCAGTGTTTGACAGACTACTTCACATCCAGTTTCCACTCTCCATATGTTAGAGGAGTAAGGTGCGCGTTGATTTCTGCGCAGTTGAGGCCCAACTGCCTCGGGCATACCAAACTCTATCTGGCTTGAACGGTTGCATACGAACGTTGCCATGGAAACGAAATTTAACAATATAATAGACTCTATGATAATGGAACTAGCTGGTACTACCATCGAGCATAGGGCATCCCCCAGTAAGTGGTGCCAACCTTGAAATAGTACGATGCAGCTAGAACCAGCAATAGAGATTTCCTCTCTAGGAAATAGAACCAGCAACGTTTCAACGCTTTAGGTTGGTACAAATACAACTGAGCTGAGAATTTAAAAATAGCGAAATGCAACAGCTCAACAGCTACTACAGCAGACAGCTGTACCATACTGACATGTGGAATGCGGTTTATAGGTTATGAATGCGCTTTTTTTACAAAATTGTTTTATTCTATTTCACTAAGTGCTGTGAATAATAATGTTTTCATTTAAGTTTTAATGTGATTAAAGAATTAAAGATTTTCTATGGTGGATACTTTGACATGAATAGGTTAAAGAATGAGTTGCAATACATATATAGGCTAGTGATTCGCGATATGAGAACATCTGTCTGGAAAATATTTTATGTATGATGACAGAAAGTGACATGAAAGATGTTTTTCAAGAAGCATATAAATATTGTTTTCACTAATTCTGACAATACCATCTACAAGTTGTTTTTCAGCTCTTAAAAGGATTAAAAAATGTTTAAAGAAATTCAGTTAGCCAAGAAAGACTGAACGGACTAGCCACAATATCAATTGAAAAGTCTCTTGTGAACTATTTACTTACAAATACACCCTTCTATGTCGATATTATAGACCGATTTGCTGCCTTGAAAAATCGTAGGATTGACCTCATTTTCAAAAAGTAGATTTAATAGTGAAACGTGAGTAGTCTACTTCATACAAATTTTCATGCATGAATATTATTGTGAATGATATTACTGTGGTTATATTTTATTGCAGGAGAAACCCGATATTTTTTTATGGAAATGAAACTTGTTGTACGTGTTTTACAAGCCATATTTCATTTCTTTGTTTGTCCATTCAAATTGTTTGGGCTTCCCCTAAATTTTCACCATAGAGCCGCCACTGTGTTTAGCTCTCTGTTGCTACTAAGAAGCCGACTTCATGCATTTCAAGCGAGAGGAGAAATTCATCATCATGACACCTGGCGATGCAACAACATTGATATACCGCACTCCAGGTTGTCAAGAACACACAATAGCTTTCCCCTTCGCACTCTGAAAATGTTCAACAGACTGCCACTGTATGTTCGGGAACTGGAAAATAACAAATTGGAGAAGCAGCTGCGTGTTAACCTAGTGAACAATCAACTATCAGTGCACTCTATTCACTGCATTATGAAGAAATTACAAGTTTTAAAAAACGTATTTGACTGGCCTTCTCTTTGACTGTTATTGATGTATATAGAAAATTGAAAGTTTTTATCTAACGATGAAATCTATCCAGCATATTATGGTGGTCAAAGATTGATATTGAATTAAATGATGGATCTACAATATTTGATGGTTCATATGAAAAATAGTTTAAAAATCATCCATTCTTCTTGTTATCGTTACTTGAGCACAATTAGCCACACACATCTGCTTAAATTCTTTTGCCGATGCTCAAAGCAATGAGAATGTGGTCGGGATGTGAAGAGATCTATTTGAGCATCTCTATTATCGACTAATAGTAATGTTAACCGGATTAATTTTAAGAAGAGGAAATTCTCAGTGAAATTCCATCAGAAGCTAGTTGAATGTACGGAAAATTAAGTAAGATATTTCTAGCATTAGATCAGTAACTTATTTTCTTCTAGCTTCTCTAATCATTTCTACCGTTGGCGTTCTCAGGTTGTATTGATTTGAAATTTGCATGATTTGAATTTTTTTAAACTTACCTATTCTCTAGCAATTCTTTTATTGCATTCGCCGGTCTTTGAATAACTTCGCCGGCAGCAATGCGATTCACCAAAGTTTCGTCCAACTTCCGAATAGTGCCCGGTACATTCATCTTAAAGCCTACAGTATTCGTTAACTAGGGAAAAAATTGTTCAACAAACATTACTTACAGATTCAAGGGTAATTAATTAATTTTGAAGTGGAGTTTGAGAAATTATTTGGTTTGTATCATAACCTCACAGTTTATTATTGTTCCGAGTTCCGATTGTTTGTAACTTTACCGCGGAACAGCAACAAACAGCTGAATGATCACTGCTTGTCGATATTTCACAAAGAAGTTATAATAATATTCACTACCTCTTTGACCATCTAATTTTTATATAATTTAATTCTTTGCCATAATTCAAACCACAATAAAAATAACTTATTCTAATGACTGATAAGAAATTCATATTTCTGTTTATTGAAGACAATTCTGTTGTCGGAATGTAACTGTACTTAAATTTAAACATCGTAATAATCTCAATATCATCAACCAATTATTCTGAATAATTATTATAACCACTGTAGAATCTCACGTAAACATGATTACTAAATTGCTGTATTCAAATAATAAGCTATCAATAATTAAGATCAAGAAATATGGTCGAGAGCTGCGTGTTTAAATTTATTACCTGCGGCTGTGAACTTGATCAAAAATGAAAAAGAGCGGGTAAATGTAGCATGCTGTGTCTCGATATCGGTATGTGAGAATGTAACCTAATCTTCAGTTCATGCTTCATGATTTCAGTGCTCAACTTTTAATTTTATTGTTTGTCGGACTTCGTTTTTTTGTCCTGTTATTGTAAACATTATGTTATGAAGTTAATTTTAATCGATAGTTGACTTGTGGTTGATTTCCGATAGGCAATAGCGTGATCGTTGACGTTAGGCCTTTATAGATGGTACGGTAGATCCTTTCTCGGTTTTCTCATCCTCAGCACAAGTAACAAGCCTAATTTATAATATTCCTGTAAGTTCGTTCATTAAAGTAGAGATGAGCAAGCAAAAAAGTATAATGAGTTTTCTTAAATCAAGCTCATTAGTTGGAAAGAGACCACACTTAGATTCGAGTAACATGATTTCTAAAAAAGTTAAGGCAAATGATGTTGCTAATGACGTAACAAGTGACAGTTCTGTCACTGAGTATGGAGATAATCAACGTAATAATACACTTGTTGACAATGAAGAAAATTGTAACTCTAATATTCAATGTGAAGTTAAACCCAAGGAGGATGCCTCTATCGGCACTGACAACATTTCCAATCATGAAAATCAATTCCATGTGACGAAAGCACAAAAACAAACTATTGAGCAGAATAAAATGCGTGCGCAAATAAAATTGCTGTCGAAAAAATTTACAATTGTTGATTCAGAAATGGGAATTTCTTGGTATCAAGCGTTAGAGAAGGAATTCATTAAACCTTATTTTGAAAAGGTAAGTTTTTTCAACTATATATTAGGTAAGTTATGTTTTCAATTTCATATCCAACCCAAGTTATATAGGCCTACACTATTTTGAACCCTAATCAAATTGCTAATAGGGTAATAGCTAAATACAACATTCAGTATCAACAATGCCGACCAAAAATTAAAAATCAATTATAACCATATCTGCATGATTTATACTGTGCCAAACTAACTTTTAGGTGAGCCAAACTTCGTAAAAGCTACGATGCTGCATGTTCGAGAAACGTGCACAGTCACTTATTTGACTCTATACTAGAAAATTGTATACCTTAGATGTATTGTATAAATGATAAACGTTATGCGTGATGATCATAGGATTAAAATATTGACTGTTCATTCATTACTTTGGTAGCAGTAGCTACAGGTACTTGTAAAGACCAAAACAAATTCTGCAGTATGATATCACTAATAGCACAGATGATTACAGAAATTTAATTGTTCATTGAGGATGTTTTGTTTATTGTGTGTGGTGTGTTTGTAAATTTCATATTGTTCCAAGTTCCAAGGTGTTGAGTTCGTGTACTTGAGATTTTATATGTAGAATGTGTAGGCTGGTACTGACGTCAGTAAAAGTGTGTCCAGTTTTAATGATATGGTCTGCAAAAGTCGATTCGGTTTTTGTATTTAAGGCTTGTAAGTGTTCATAGGACAATCAGGCTGCGCATTCAAACAACGTTACAAAGAACAGTTACAAGCCTTAAATAAAAAAACCGAATCATATAAAATCTGACAATTTTAAATTTACAAACACCACACACAATAAAAATACATCCTCAATGAAAACTTAAATTTTAAATCACTAACGTTTTGACCGCATTATACAAAAACCACAATTCTTCTAACCAACAAACCAACATCGCCGATCCAAGATGCCTTGAAGATGAGTTTCCATAACTCGAAAACGTTCGGCCTAGAGAGTGAGTAAAATATTACTTATTCTTAACTAAAAATTGAAAATTAATCTAATATTATGCATTTTTGTTAGACTCTTCACTCACTATGAGTTCACCAAATTTCATCAAAATCTGTGATGGTAAACGAAAAAAGTGTGTTGATGTGACTTGGAATGACCCACTACACAAACGAGGAGTGAGGTAGGTTGCAATTACATTCCTCACTCTATCACGATTTCCACTCTAGATGAATCTTCAGACTTCAACGTTATGTTTTAGCCCAAATAAATAAATAGAATTTTATTGCCATGACGAGTTCCTTGAACAGTAGACAACGTCAAATCACAAATAAAATAGTTTTACAGAAATATTAATTGTATACAAAAACAAGTTCTAGAATATCATACAGTCGATCCATCTGTAAGTCAGTGATACATTCAAAACAATAAATGTGAATCATGAATGCACAAACCATAATGCTCACAGCACAAGCTGAGCCTCCTGAACAATTACATAGAAATAATGAAATCAAGCAGCGATTATTTCACTATCAAAGAACTCATTAACATTATAATAAGGATTAATTACAAGCCAATTTAATGACCTGGTCTAAAATTTCTTTCTTGTTTCCATAATAATTATATATTTATATATATTACATAATAATTATGGAAACAAGAAATAAATTTTAGACCAGGTTATTAAATTGGCTTGTAATTAATCCTTATTATAAAATCTTAATTATTAAATCTTTTGGTAATTTATTGTACATTTTAATACCAAGTGAGTCATAACTTTTAGCTGTTTTGATAGTCTGATAGGGAATATCAACCTCTTACAATTCCGTGTAATATAGCTATGAGTCTTAATTTCAAATTTGATGAGTTTCTTTTAATGAACGTGTACCACAAAAACGAGGAGTGAGGCAGGTTGCTATTACTATGTATCGATGTCAAGCCCTCCAAAACAAACCCTGAAGCTCTATGCTTAACAATAATTGTGGGACTGGCTGCCCAGGTGAGTTTCATTTAGCCCATTGAACCATAATAATGATATCGTGTGACCTGGCTGGCACAGGTCTGGTATCAGGGTTTCAGGTCGCATCTGAATAAGTTCAGGGCCTCTGACATGAATAAACGAGTGTTTATAGGCCGCCGGGTTAAACAGGTTTAACTTGTCCTCCAAAACGCGGGAGAAAATATTTGCGTCCAACTATAACATACTGGATGCTATTAATCCTTCATAGGTTTCATCGCATTACTCCCCTTTGCTCGAAGTGCTAATTTTATTCTTGCAGAATTTGAAGTCTTGAAAAGTTCATTTTATTGCTTTAGAGCGTGCAAAAATGATAGATTATTCTAAAGCTCAAAAAATCATTGTTCATTGACCTTCAATTTTTGCAAATGATTTCAATGTGATTACATACTTTTCTATTTCTTCTCCACGTCTACTTTCAGTTTGGAATAACACAATAATATTGAGATTAACTACGAATTACAACAAACAATTGATTAAATGATTTATTATTTAATTTTGTTTGATTTTTTCAGTTGAATGCTTTTGTTTCTCATGAGTATAATAATTCTAAAGTTTATCCTCCAAAAGAAAAAATTTGGACATGGACGAAAGCGTGTGGTGTGAATGAAGTGAAAGTGGTAATACTCGGACAGGATCCTTATCACAACCCAGGGCAAGCCCATGGTAAATATTGCTTTACATTTAGCCATGAAAAACTTAATTGTAATAAGATAAAGCATTTTCCAGAAGCTTATTACTATTTAACCTTTATCTTCAATAACAAAGGCTCATAAGATCAGGGATCAAAGAAGAATTTTAATTTTAAGCTACGACATCGAATTCCTGTTGTGCAAGCTAAAACTGTATTTGAGAAATATTACTTGTAATAACAAGAAAATCCAATCTCCTGGTAAAAACATTCTAATTTAGAAAAATTTTAAAGTTAGCGTATTGTCATTATTACAACATAATTGAATAATATGAGAACCATACATATCCATTTATTTATGTGAATCTACGCAAGTTTAGTCATTTTATTATTTTTTTACAATTGCTCTTGTAATCGCTCTTGTAACTTGTAAGCTTTTGTGCTGTTTGTTTTTTTGGTTTTACCCCTTTAAATAAATTTCTTTCTTTCTATATGTCAAAATTAACAATCACTGTACATTGCGCAGGAAACCTATGAAGACATCTCTCCTTATTGTTTTCCTGTCTTTTTCCACGTTTGAAATGTATTGTTTTTTCTCAGGTCTCTGCTTTAGTGTACCACCTGGCGTGAAAAAACCTCCAAGGTATGTTCATCAGAAGTTATTATGTCTGAACTCTATTAATACTTATTTTTCACCTTATCTCAGATTACTGCTGCTGAGCAGCATGTAATGACCTGAACTGCTGCTAAGCTACTAGAGTATAAATATTTTATTTCCAAGAAAGAAATCTAAAACTACATGTACATAAGACTAGGATAGATTTACAACTACAAAATAATTACAATTTTTAATATATCAATATATCATTGGAAATTACCATACTCAACTATGGCATTTACCATATTCTAGAGTAGTGATGCAGGGTTAATATTTGGTAATTCAGCTCACATATTATTTGAAATTACTATTGTTTCTATAATAATAGAAATGAAATAACTAAATAATTTCATGACTTCCTGTGCTCAATGTCCAATTACGTACGGTACTTTGACTTTGAATATTTTGTAGTGCGCTGTGTCTAGTATTTCCGAGAAGCAAATTGCTCAATTTTGGTGCTATAAGGTTGAAGTCTAAGTCTCTGGTCTATGGCTCTCCTAGGAACTATAGCAATGTGAAGAAGGTGCCTGTTTCTTGTGACATGTCCGTGGTTCCTGTTTCGAAAAGGTGCTGTGTTTCTGTGTAATCTGCATATGAGTTCTGGAAAGTCAGGGAAATTTTCCGCAATAGTAGTTCTGAGGGGCCGGCATCTTTTCCAAGTTTTGTCCTCTAGTGTACGACACCATTAAAAAATTGTTCAACTGTTTATTACGATTCTTATTTTTGCTTGTTGTTCCTCCCACCAGTGGGCGTGATTTGTTATGGTCTGCAGCCAATCACAGTCAATGAAGGTCAGCCTATCCCTTAACCAATAGTATCATTCCGTGTTTAGTATATATATTAAGCTACTCTATGCTCAAGTTTTAGTTTGTTTGAGATTGATAATGGCGTAACAACCGAAACACTGTTTTTAATAAATGTTGATGTGACAATTTCGTCTTATTCATTAATTTCATGTAGATTAGAAAGAAGGAAATTTCTTGTTTACTGTAAGTGTCAATTAAGTTTCGTGAGGCAGGGAGGAAATTTATGGCAAATTCAAAAGTCAAAAAATCCCTGGAAAGTTTTAATCAATATTCAACCTCCAAAAAATGAGAAATAGCAAGGGAATTTGACAGTTTCATGTATACTGCGATACATTATGGTATATATTAATCAATTTCAAGCGAAAAAATGTATCAAAAAAGAAATTAATTTTTTCTGCATGAGAAGTGTTTTAAAGATTCAAAATTGTGTGTAAACTTTATAATCTTTTGATTTGTTGGTGATTTTATTTCCAGATTGAACTCTTATAGGCTACTGATATCACCTTTTTTGTTTTATCTAAAAAAGCTTCTGCATTTGTTCTAAATTAATTTTTCTCTGTTTTTGTAGCTTGGTAAATATTTTCAAAGAAATAAAAAATGATTGCAATGTAGAATGTGATAACTTCGATAATGGAAATCTTGAAGGATGGGCTGCACAAGGAGTGCTGCTACTCAATGCAGTTCTGACTGTACAACAAAATAAGCCCAACTCTCACCAAGACAAGGGCTGGGAGCAGCTGACCACTGCTGTTATCAAATACCTCAATGATAACTCAACAGGAATTGTCTTTCTACTGTGGGGAGCGTATGCTATAAAAAAAGCCAATTTTGTTGATGCGGTAAGTGTTGAGAATTTATGGTACTAATTGATTTATACAAATATAAGCTAGGGGAGTAAATAAGGAATTCTGATTCTTCACTACCACTGATCTATTTCAAAGTCTAAAGAGCCGATAGGCGTTTAAGGATTCTGCAAAAGGAAGTCTACAAATATCTTGATGTTAAGTATTGAAATAATTGATCTGATTTAAAAATGGTTCAAACTTTGCAAGATAACAGACGGCTTTCATCAAGTACTCAAAAAGTATTAGTAAAGTTCTTTTGCAAATTTCTTTTTGTAGTTTATTTATTTTTCATTTTTAAAGAATGTATTGCTCATTTTTATAATATCTTCCTGACAATATAAATCACTGATCAAGCTTTACCAATGTTTTGAAATTAAAAACATATTTCTTTAAAAATGAGTTATAATTGTATAGCATGACTTACTAGTAATAACACGCTTAGTTTTATGTTGATCAATAATAATGTATTTTTTGTGGCACGAGAAGGGTTTAAACTCAATTTTTCATGTGATTGCTTGTTTGAATTGCTGTGTTTTGTTCTCGTTGTGTAGCAACTACTCTTTTCTTCTTCTGGTGTCTGGTGTAGTCTATTCCTCAAACTTTCTCAATGGTGCTCAAAAATTAAAGACATCAGTAGAAAAAAAGTGCAGTTGTTGGGCGATGAGAGCAAAACCAGTTACTTAAAAGTGTAGTATCATCAAAATGTAAGTCAAGAAAGCTTGTTATACCACAGCTCAGTGATATTTCATAATTTTATTTACGGATCAGTTTCTTTTTTACTTTGATGAAAATGCTTGATTTATGTGCTAATGTTTAGTATAACATTTTCGTGTAGACACTTACGAGTAGCTTTGTTTATACTTTATAATAAATGAGTCATTCAACTTGAAATAACCAACATTATTCTACATCCATTTTACTAGAAGAAGCATCACGTACTGAAAGCCGCACATCCGTCACCGTTATCCGCATACAAAGGATTCTTTGGATGCCAGCACTTTTCAAAGTGTAATGAACTTCTGAAGAAGCAGGGAAAATCTGAAATTAATTGGACTGTTCTGCCTCCTGACAAAATGAAATTTAGTTCCACCTGATTTATCTTTAGGGGACACACATTTCTTATTTCATAAGGTTCATAAATGTATTCCAACAAATTTCTGTGCCATTCTGTGATACTGTAATATTTTCTTCCATTGTCAAATACCTTGCAGTTCTAGTTGACCTAAACGTATGAAAATGTGAATGAGGGGAAGTTATGTTTATAGATTTAACTATTGTATTTGACTTATTTCTTAATGTGCGCATATTCATATTCTCTTATATGACGATAGGAGTGGCTGCTGAAAGGCTCCAAATGATCACTTTTTTTATAAATAATTTTGTGGAACAACTGTCCATTTTCAACTCCTAGATTTACCACCTTTGTGAGCAACACCTTTCAAATGCAAACATGTATAGTTCAGAAATATTTCTGACTGGTTTAATGCCTTGTCGCACTGCACTACCGTTTCAGCGTCTATTGCACACTAAGCACTCTCATCTTAGTTGGGTTGAATAAGTATGGAGAATTTTTTATGGCCAGTGGTGCCAACTTGAGACATTTTTCAGTGTAAGCTTCGGATGCGACTGGAGCGGCGCAAGACCTAGTATGGCCTCCAATAAAGTATATGATTCCAGGGTTTTTGGTGTCACTCTTACCTAGAAAGCAGTGGCAATTCTTTTCACCAATTTTCTCGCCGCATGCTAGAAAAACACATGAGTAGTTTTATTTATACTTTAATAAGGAAAGTTTTGAAAAGTATAAACAAGAAGAAAAAGAAGAGAATTCTGAAAATAGTGATTACTATGATGAATATGTAACTTAAGCCAAACCTAGCTTTATAAGGATTGATATCAACGTAATGTTGTAAGTGGTTGAGGGTGTTTCTAGAAATGCATGGTAGAAATGAATTCTTTGTGGCATGAAGTTTTTGACTACTGTATTTTATAGCGATGGTTGAAAGAAGCTTTGGGAAATGTTTTTGAGCTTTCCTTCGATGTAATACAAATATTATTGTAATGTTTTTCATAAGTCATACAATAAAATTAGTAATTAAGGTTAAATCGTGATGTTGTTACAACATGATATTGCATGTTAACTCATGCTTTTGACTTCAGCATTCAAAACTTCATCTTACTCTAGCAGATCCTAATCTGAGAATTTTAGTTTAAAATTATTAGTTCTTTTTAGTTTAAGTAATTGAAATCAATCAATCTTTATCTCATGTGTGAGTTCCAAGGTCCATGGAGTTGAAAATCTTGATAAGTTGTCTATTATACTATGTATTATATCGTAACATTGACACCAACTGTCATTCCAGTTTCTGCATTATTATCACTATCTGTAGTAATTTGAACAATAAAATATATTTAATTAAGAGGGTTACTGTTCTTTTTAGAAATGTTTCTGTTGATATATATATATATATATATATATATATATATATATATATACATGTTATAAATATGTTTAACACTTTAAATCTATGAAATTTTAGAATCAACAGGCTGATGTCCATTAGAAAACCCATTGCTCATATACCACATCTATTTCTCTATTATTGTATTGAATTATATTGCTTGTGCACTCGCAATACTTTTTAGAGAGCTTATTCCATATTTGTCAGTTCATCAAGTATGATTGATAAAAAATGTATATAAACTCATTTTTGTGAGCAAAAGATCCATTTAAAATGAATCCATTGATTGTTTTCATTAAAATATTGCATTGCAAGTATTTTTCGTGTAATAAACGTTCTTTTTTAGTTTAAGTAATTGAAGTCAATCAATCTTTACCTCATGAGCGTCATTTGAATCAACAGTTTGAATGATTATTGGAAGCAGCGCTATCTGTTCAAATTATCTTTGAGCTCATTTTGCAGCAGAAACAGACTCTTACGTGGATGAGCGTGGAGGCTGAGAAAAATTCGTCCAATAATAGAATGAAGGAAATCTATTACTCTATCAGAGAGTTTTCATTGGACGAATCTCTCTTATTATTGAGTATATTGGTGTTCAAGCAACATATCGCTCAAAAACGGTATAAATATCAAGTTTATTGAACGTTGTTGCCGAACCTTACGGTTTAGTGCAGAAACCATTCTTCCAACGTAGTTAATAATAATTATTAAAATATGGAGTAAAAATTTGACAAGGGTCATGGATGTAACTTATACATGGATAATTATTACTATAATAGTATACCATTGGCAGTCTTTATTGGAGTAAGAATGCACGGGTTTCTGTAGAAGAGGTATTCCTCAGGCTGTTTTTAGCGAAATTGAGGGCCGATGAGTCTTATCTCACACAACAGTGAAAATAGACTGTGAGACAGAATGGAAAGACAAGAGAGAAGTTCTTTCAATCTATATTATATAAAAATGAATGTATGTACAGTAGGAACATTTAGTCTGGGCGCGTGGCTCTGGTTTCACTACTAGCCGTCCTGTTAAAAGTTGACTAGTTGACCTTGAAGACATCTGCAGCGTCGCACGGGCCGCATGTTTTTAGAAATGAGCGATAAACACCCCTCGCCATGGCTGACTACCAAACGGCCGTGCGCCCAGACTAATTATTCCTACTGTATGTATGTATGTTCCCTATAGACTTCAAAACTACTTGACAGATTGGCATGAAACTTTGGGAATATGTTGTGTGAATATTGGGGATGGTTTCTGACCATAAATTTTAATAGGGGAGGTGGGGAGCTAATAATTATTATTGATTAACCCATTTATAGACCCAACCTACTGAACTTAACGGCCTAACAGCTGATAGAAGTCAACAGTTTTTAATCATATGGCAAGCCCCTTAGCGGCGTTATTTACGCTGTCTTTGAACAGCAAAAGACTTTGCATGTAGGCTGCCTTACAATATGTAGGAAACACGACTGGGTATGATGAAATGTAATTATGCCAGGTTGATGACATCTGTTAACCAATGCAGCTAGAAATTCGAAATGCAGCCTCAGCGGGAGGTGATGAATAATAAAATCAAATACCTAGCTTCTACCCTTATAGTCGTAGGAGGTTTAAATTTGAAATGTTTCTTCGTTCTGCGGTGGTGATTGAGAAAACAACGAAGGAGACCTCTATGATCAGCTGGAAGAGCCCTAAGCTTAACTTCTTTCCTAATTTGAAATGTAACCTCAGCGGGAGGTGGCAAATAATAAAATCAAGGAGAATTTTTTATGAGAACGCGCGTCGGGTTAGCTAGTTTCTAATAAATATGGTGGGGAGGGGTAGTGATTCCAATACCAAATAGGGGCGAAGCCTGACCTGTACTCACTTCTGAGTACAAAAAAAAATCTACCCTCGATATCAGATGTCCTATACTACCCACCATACACAAGACTACTTCATATGCTTGTGAATAGCCACTTGCTCTGCCAAAAATATGGTTTTGAAAAAATGAGCTTCATGACTTTCAACTGAAAATTTGTGAAAATACTGTCGGAACTGTTGAACCAATGCCAAAAGCACCTACAATGTTAAAACAAAGAAGGCAATGTAAAAATTGCATTGAATAAAAGAGGATTCTACGATGTATGGTTTCTCTCACTGCCCTAATAAGCCTGGGTTTTTTTCTTTTTGAGGATGAAGCCCACATAGGTTTGAGACCTGTGCGTGGGTAATGAGTTGGACCTACAGATTTAGGTGGGTTCCAAACCAACGGGAAGTGATTTTCAGGACACGGTTACTTGCAGGAGTTCTGTAGTATTAATAGCTTATCTATGGCAGTAATGGTTCACAATTTATCAGTAGCGTCATGCATGTTTCCCAAATTTCTAGTTAATAACTCTTGCATGGCTTTTACATAGTTCCTAGTTTTCATCATGGTTGGACATTCACCACTAGATTCAAAGAACACAAGAGCAATCACACATTCCACTTCTGCAGTTGTATAGACATGACACTAATTAAGACACACTTCACTCACAAAAGCCAGAAATTCAATGTTTTAGAACAATATGAAATTTATACACACAGCAGCAACCTGAAAACATTTTAAATCATCCCCCCACCCCCCCCCTTCACTCTTCCAACATCCATAACCCTCAAACTCATGCCTTAAATCAGTGTTCAGTGGGTCGTCTGACGATGCTCTTGACAACAGAGTGAAACGGCCGTCACGCCATAACGTGAGTCACAATTTCCACTGTTTTTGTAGTTTTATTATTCATTTTACTTCTAATTTTTTTTAGAAACTACTATTTTTAGAAACTAAATACTATATTCACAATAATATAGAACCAGAAACCAAACACGATCCTTCAACCTTTGGATGAAATTGTTCAAGTAATGAAGAAATAAATTACACACATTTTTAAATAAAATCTTCAAATTTATTGATCAACTAAATGAAGACAATAACATAATGGTCCAATAACTGATCTAAGTTCTGTCTTAGGTTTGTCTTATCTAGAATATTATTTTAAAAACGGTACTTAAAACATTTGGATCTACTAACAAATGTGATCACAACAGATTAAAAACAATAAAATCGAGAATTTTGATTGAAGCCACTGATGCTCTACCTAAAAATTATCAATTCTTAAAAATAAGTAAAAATAGAGATTGAAATTAAATTTCTCCTTTGCCGATGAAAATCTTTCTAAATTATTTCAAATACTCAACCATCAGCAACCTTTGGTAGTCTGCGCGTTGCCTTCACAAAGCGTCTCAGACGCTAGGCGTCGTAAATATGGCCAAGAAGTCACAGTGCTGGACATTCAGTTAGTCAGCCATTTATTTACGACGCCTAATGTCTAGGACGCTACGTGAAGGCTTCGGTGTGTGGAGCCTTCACTCTATTTATTTTCAAACTACAATTTTGTTTGGTGAATACAAACTTGTGCTGCAGGAAACACTGAACTTCTTAATGATCAGTGATGTAATAATTATTTAATTAATGGGGCTGAGTGAATGACCACTATGTTTAATAGTAGATCATATCGACATGTGTACCCAATAATAATGGAAGTAATGGGGGCGGGTGCCTGATTGAATAATGTTGAAATCGATTACATACAAAATATTTAAATCGATTCTTTATCAAGTATAAAAAAGAGAATGATTCAAAATCACTTAGGGGCTCGATACAGTATAATAAATTGGTCGCTCCAGAAAACTATTATACAAACTTTCATTTAATTCTTGAATAACGTATATTTTTCAAAGCACTATTTCTCTTGAAATTCAATTATTCATTATTATTAAAAAATCAAACCATCTTCAACAGGTCATAATAATTTTGAATACGACATTACAAAAACAAGATTGTTATAACTATTCCGAAGTATTCAATGATTATTATTGATTTAATAATATTTACATAATGTAATTTGATAGATAATAATATGGTAGTTCTAAAATAAAATAACTTATTTTCAATAGTAATGGCAACAAAGTAATCATTCTGAAATAAAATCTTCCATGGTATTGTAATTCTGTCAACTCACAAATCTTAATTTGGCATTCAGATCTTACCAATCGAGTATTACACTTTCAAACTCTTGCTAGTGTAATTCTCAGTTAATTAGGAAACATAACCCAATCAGTAATAATCAACATATTTTTAACTTTTAAACCAATCCGACGTTACAAAATAACACCCAAAATCCAACATATCCTATCACAGATTGACAACTTACATCTACTTCACACTATAAACAGAAACAATTCTTGAGCAGTTATAGAAGACATACATTGATACTTTTCTAAGCGAATCATGAACTTGAAATGCCGTCATAAAAATTGATTCAAAATTCATAAAACATTATTTAACAATCTGAAAAGGAACGATTAGTTTACCAACTATAGCTGCTAATATGAGAATAAATTCGACTTAATTTTATATTAATTAAATTATAACTACCTTACTTTATAAGTACAGTCAACTTCCGATTATCCGGAATGATCAAGAAAATTACGGTTAAAACAGTCATAATAAAGGCCTAAATATAAGGTATTTCGCAGTTTCCAGCTATCGGAAGATACTTGAATATCGGAAATTGTGGAAGGAAATGTATGTTTGAAAACAAATTATACAACAATCACCCGCTTTCACATTTCACTTTTCCCGCCGCCCCACGCACAGCAGGATAATCCGCAACCCGGATAATTAGGAGTTGACTGTATTTCGGCTTTTATTTATTTATTTATTGTGACAAATTTACAACGAATGTGAAGGTGCAACAGACTGAAGTCCAAAACTGCTCCCTTCACAAATTTTGAATATTTTACATTGTCCAAAACATTGAGGTTAACACAGACTAAAAATTTAAGATATGCTGAAAACCACTCGAAAAATAATGAAATGAATCTTCTCACTTTACCACTATTAATTTAAAAGTTCACTTGAAACACTAAAAACAGTTAAAAATAGTTGATAATATTAAATTTTTATAAAAACTTTTGAGCCGAAAAACATTATCTGGTTGCCATGGTATTTTCTAATTGTAGTGAGATACAGATACAATAGTGAGCTATTTGAAATACAAAAAAAAACCATCACAATAAAAAAGAAAATCTAGATTATGTAACATAAATTAATACATTGTTATATTCTGGCCAGGCTATTTCTCAATAGTGTTGAAAATCTAGTATCTCAATAAGAATCTTTATCTGATGTTGTAGTTCCATATTACTTTTTCACTTTATATCTTAACATAAATAATGATTGAGAATGAACTTTACTAGTGAATTCAATACTTACTTATTCGAGTGGCGATTTCGCATTGTTGACATGCTTCCTCAGACACGGCTACTAAGTTAGTGTTGAATTCACTAGTAACTTTTATTTTCAATAATTATGTATGTTTAAGAATCTCCAACTCCAGAAAAATGATAGGATAAATTCAATACGTTTTGTTGCTCTAAATAAGGTTGAAATTTAAAACATCGAAATGCTTGAATAATTGAGGGAGTTACCCAGAATAACAATAATTAAAAACGTCTATTGAATTAATACATGCAGTAGGTTGCAATATTATAATTTACCATGAGTCAGAAAATTGTAAATATTATTCACTTCTGTAGCACATGATGCACTACGAATTTCCTTTTTATACCACAGCCCACGACCTAATACGAAAACGGTCTCAGTTATTTACATCATCAATAATCATTCATTAATAATCTACATTCTACAGTACAGTTCAACAGAAACACATGTTACAAGTCGTACAATTAATACGGTTACCTACTTTGATCTAGTGTTACGACTAATGTGAAATGCAAAGTTGAACACATTACAATAATTTCAAATCAATACACTATATTACAATCAAAAACCAGCAAAAGTTATAGTTTCGTTTACCTGGAACGTATGACATGAATGAATGAATTGTAATATCAACTCTTTCCTTTTTTGTTTAGCACTACAATCATTATTATTTAGTTTTGTTTCTTAGACTAAGCAGAGAAACAGGTCAAAAAGGTTTTTAAACTGAAAATTGAAATATTATTAGTTCCACCTTTAAAATGAAAATTTTCAGACAATTGACTCAATCACTCATTACAGAATTATTCATCGGAATTTCAAAGAGAAAATTGGTATATTTAGTTGGAACGTTTTTTAAACTTGAGAAAATCAAACTAATCGGAATCTTTCATTATTACTACGAATGAGAAAATACTCGAATAATACATTGCCGATAAGGACATTTTTCAACGGTTTACTGAAACCTAATTGAATGTAAAATCATTTTTTGATATTACAATACACAAGGAGAGATTTGACAAGCTTGCTAACTGTAACATTATTTACTATCGCTTCAGACAGACCAATAGAGAAAATACCAATTATTTATCAATTTAAAAACTATTTAGTTCTTGTCATTTTAATCCAATGAGCGCCCAGAGAAATTGAAATGTTGCATCCTATGGATTCACAAAATACAGAGCAGACTTTGTGGTAATGATAAAATACGCAAGTTAGTTAACAAGACATCTTGTTTTCCAACTTTATTGTCATTAATTTCTCAAAATTATATCTATATTCATTCACTGATAAACGCTATACATGTTTCATATTATTCTTTACATTATTAATAACCTTTTAAATAATCAGCTATAGTCTGTTCAGCGAGACTACGGAGTGGAGTAAACAAGCATGTGCGTGCGTGCAAGCCGAGACTCAACGAAGCCCGATTCACAGATAGCCTAGTTTTCGAAACGCATCGAACAGGCAACAGGCCTACCCATTGAAAACGACTTTCAATAATCATTTTCAAACTTGGATAATACTTATTATTTATTGTAAATGGAAATAGATACATGAGAATAATGAATTATATGAATGAGATGGCTATTTTCTTATTTTCAATGCTTAGGTAATGTATCCAAACATTCAGCAATCACTGGTATCACTATTATTAGAACTGTTCATAAATTTGTCGATTGAATTATTTTTACCTATACATTTGAAATGAAAATACTAACTTGATAACTGAATTTAAAATCTAATATGTTCTTGAAATAATGCAATAATAATTTATTTATTTCACAAACTGGAAGTGCGACATCAGCTGTTGAATGAACAGTAGTTGGCAATGAATATGAATAAGCCGACCGACCGATGCCAGTACAATTCTCGGAATTCCTCACTCACACACATGCAAAGTTTGTTTACTTCACTCCTTAGGCTCGCTGAACAGACTATAGTTGAGAGTTCAGATAGTTAACTTAAAACACAACAGAATCCCGTTGAAAATTAATAATAAAATATAAAAAATTGAGAAATTTCCAAGAATTAAAAAATAATTAATCAAAGAATGCAACCTATTGACTGCATACCAAAGAATGGATAGCAGTGATGACATTACACATTGATGAGCACCAGTAAAATAATTTTCAAGTCCAGAAAAGTTGCTAAAAACTAGGACGCTACTAAGAAACAAGGGTCAAACCGATGATCGCTTGCGCAGTTTAGCTTGTGCTTCACGCAGGAGGGTATCGAACGACTCATTCGAACGATGCAACGGACCTCCATTGTAGCTCCTGTTGTTCCTTTCAATGTCTGTAAATATAATGAAAACAATCGGGCTAATTTCAATTTAAAAGATTATCAAAAATCAATTAAGATTAATAGATCTCAAGCGAGAATGGGTAATCATAAGTTATTTATATAATTGAAGCTCTACCATGGAAATGTCATAAGATAAATCAATGGTAATAAAAAAATTTCAACTGTCAAAATTAAGGTAACAAGACTAAGTAAAAACCTGAAAATTGAATTTTTTCAGTTGTTGAAGAAAACAGGTTATTGGATTGATTCGTCCAATAATTAGTGAGTGATTCTTGATATGGTTATAAGTTATTATCGATTACTTGAACTCAGCTACTACTCTCATACACTGTGATGTGTAATGCACCATTTGGCAATGACGCATTTTCGTGAGCTGAAGGCTCCTAATGGCTTCCAAGCATAATGATACTGTCCATCTACAAATTAGAAATTGTTTTAGTAAAGGTTGATATATCGAGATGTTATAGGAAAATGGGCTCCACAGAAATACACAAAAGAAACGGTCAAAGAGTTGTGCAGAACTCACAATCTCATTTCCAAATCAACTTATTTTAAAAGAAAACCAAATAAACTCAAAACTTGGAAACACCCGGATTGGACAAGAGGAGAATGGCAGCTGGACCATGTGTGCATGGACAAGACCTTTCATAAAGAGATACACAATGTAAGAGTTCTACGAGGAACAGACACTGGTTCAGACCATTACCTAATTAAAATCAAAATAAAATTCACTCCACTTAAACATAACAGACAGAGGACATTTAAAGAAAAAAGAACTTATGACCCACAAAAATTAATTAGAAACGAAAAGTACCAACAAATGACAAAAGCAACAAAATTGACAAACAACCTTGAAGAATTACTACCAATTTTGAAACAACATGCAGAAGAAATAGCCCCATTAAATCCACGTAAGAAACACACCTGGTGGAATTCAGATTGTGATGAGGTACATGAAGAAAGACATCAAGCCTGGCTAAGGTTTCAAAATAAAAAGACAGAAGATAACGTTATTAATCTAAAAAATATCAGGAAAAAATTTACTCAAATCATCAGAAAGACCAAGAGACAATATACAAAATATTTGATTAACTCTATCGAGGAAAATTATCACAAAAGGAATTCAAGAAACTATTATAAGACATTTAGTAAGCAATTACATAAATACGATCCTCCTACATTGATACTGAAGGATAAAAATGGAAAATTGGCACATAATAATAAGGAAAACGCTGAAATAATGGCGGAAGCATTTCATAAGCTCTTGAACTGTGAGGGACCAAAGAACTTTCTACAGATCAACACAAACACCCCAATAAGAACAAAAGCAGAAAACATAAATCCACCGACCATTCAAGAAGTGGAGAGAGCAATAAATGAAATGAGAAACTATAAAGCATGTGGAGAAAATCAAATATGTGCAGAACTATGGAAAAATGCTAGTGGTTCAACACAGACCTCCTTACATATGGCCCTTACAAAGATTTGGACTACTGAAACACTCCCAGAACAATGGAATGAAGCAGTAATCAATCCGCTACACAAAAAAGGGGACAAGAGCAACCCAGACAACTATCGAGGAATTTCTCTTTTCGACTGCACCTACAAAATTTTTTCAAAGATCATATATAACAGAATTAAAGACCAACTGGATAAGGAACTTGGTGAATATCAAGGCGGCTTCAGACCATGGAGAAGCTGTTCAGAACAAATCATCACGTTGAAACTAATCATGGCGTACTACAGAAGACGAAATAAACCTCTTTCAATTGCATTCATAGATTTCAAAAAAGTATACGACTGCATCCACAGACAATCGATGTTAAAAATTCTGAAACACTTAGGACTCCATCCAAAACTTATAAAAATGATAGAGCTCACCCTGACGAATACAACATCTAAGATCAAATTCAGAGGAGAACTGTCCGAATCGTTTGTAGTAAAAACAGGTTTGAGGCAAGGAGATGGCCTGTCACCACTGTTGCTCAATTGTGCCTTGGAATATATAATGAGAGAATGGTATAAGAGTAATCCGAAAAATATCAAAGTTGGAACTTCTAGAGACAATATAAATTTAAACTGCCTGGGATTTGCTCATGACCTAGCACTGCTAGCTAACAATATTCAAGAAACCAAGAAACAAATAATTACACTACAGAATATTTCTCAGAAGATTGGCCTTAGAATATATTTTGAAAAAACGGAACTCATGCTAACTGATCCACCTCTTGCAAAGAAAATCCGTATAGGAGATCAAGAAATAAAACTTGTGGACAGTTTCAAATATCTAGGTGAAATCATAACGTACAATCTCAATGAGAAACAAGCATGGGACAGTAGAATAAATAAGCTGAGAAGAGCACAGTATGCCACAAAGAACACTTACAACAAGAAATCACTATCAATAGCCACAAAATTGAAGCATTACAAGACAGTTACTCAACCATTAATAACTTACGCAAGTGAAACCATCTTTAAAACTACTAATACCATCGCAATAGACAAATTACTAAAAACTGAAAGAAGAATCATCAGAACCTGTATCAACAAAAACTATCAAGAAAATGGACACTGGAGATTAGCTTCCAACGAAACTGTATACAAAGAAATTGAACCTGTCACAAGCACAATGAAGAAAAAGCGAATATCTTTCTTCGGTCACTTGATTAGAGCTTCTGAGGACAGACTAAGCAGAAGAATTATTGAAAAGCTGTGGAAAAGTAAAACAAATATAAAATGGATTGAAGAACTCAAGGAGGATATGAGAGAGTTGCGCATAACATTCGAGGATTTGAAAGACAAGTCAAACAACATCAGAATCCTGAAGGACAAACAGACCAGACTGCAGATCAAAGTCGGACATAGGATGGGAAGAGTGATTTCGGACGAGGAAAGGAAATTGATTTCTGAGCGGATGAAGATATATTGGGCTGAGAGAAGACAGAGGAAAGCCGGAAGATACTGACTACAGTGGTCCAATGAAGGCCATAAAACTATAATAATAATAAAGGTTGATATGACTTAGTAAGGTCAGATGAACCGAACGATAGATTTTGAGTAAAGAGTGTTAGGATAACAGTGAGAAATAATGATTGATAAAGGCAGATAAGCTGTCGCTTACCGAGGTCAGAATAACGCTGCTTGCAGAAAGCTCTCCTTCCTCCAAAGCTGAGATCGTATTGTGGCAATGATTCGTCATCATTTCCATGCTCAACAGCTTCATACGCATCTACTTTGTATGCAAATGTAACAAACCCATAGTTATCACCATGGTCTCGAAAATGCACACTTATATCTACAATTGGTCCAAATACTTCGAATCTCAGTCGTAGATCGGCTTTGGTAGTGCCTTCCTCAATCCTGCCCACATAAATTACTCTTCTCTCTTCAACCTGTCTCACTTTCTCTGCTTGATCTCTTTCATCTAGTTTTGGCGCATCCCTACTACTTCTATTGGAAGACCGTGATCTGGAAAATGAAAGAAATCATAGAAAACGAATTAGTTAAAGAGTTAATAAGAATCGATTAATGGTTTGTTTTACTGTACTACATTGCATTATTGAGATAACTCAAGATAAATGTCCATCCTTTCAATGTTTCAACTACCGCACAGGAAAGTGCAAACTCTTTTTTTTGTTGTTCTGAACTTGACAACTTTTAAAGCCAATGTAAGAGTGAATGCATTGTATCGTAATAAATACAAATTCAATTGAACTCAACACGAAAAATGCAAAATGCAACATTATCAAGAAAATAATGGCTTTTTGTATCTTTGCTAAATTGTGTTTATATCATGGATTGATAAATAAATAAAATTGCCTACTGGAATGAACTATCAATATAAAAAGTAAAAGTGACATTCAAAATGAAGTGTGGCAAACATAAACATGGCACCGTTGCTGAAAATATATTTCAAAGAGTTAAAAATGTGATAATTCTGTATTGCACTCACGATTGACTATGCCTCCTCCGCCGTTCATGGGGTTTAAGCGTCCTGGTAAATCTGTCTTTTGTTTTCCAAAGTGGTTGATGTCGCCCATGACGCCGAGATCTGTTTGTTCGAGAACGATTTCTACTGGAACTGAAAACAAATTATTTGTTAAAATATTGTATAAAACTCTCAAGAGTGTGCTGAACTATTGCGCAGAGGTATGTCATCCATATCTTGTTTCTAGTATAGCCGACATAGAAAAAGTTCAGAATAAATTTTTAAGATATGTTTATTTTAGACGATTCAATGCTGTTTGTCCGCTGGACATTCCTTCGGCTGATTTGAGAGCCCTGTTTGGCTTGCAGTCCCTTGAGGCTTCTCGAAATTGTAAGATGCTTTTGTTTCTTTTCAAAATTTTCAATAACATAATCGTCTCTCCACAACTTCTTACTTTATTCAACATATATGTGTCTCAGGTGACGCGACGGTGTAGTTTTAAATTTAAAATCCCCCAATGCAATTCTGATAATCATTATAATTCGCCAATTCACACAATGATGAGACTTTTCAATCAGCATAATTCGCAACTCGATCTACTATTACGACCTCCACTAAATTGAGGTCACATTGAGATCTCTATTTGATAATCCTTTGTGGATTGGTCCCACAATGGATTTTGGTCAAACACAAGCACAATCAACTCCTCAACTTTCATTTTCACACTGACGACCACGCAAAGAAAATCAAACAAACTTGCTTCCAGAATTGACTCGCATTTGACTGCAGCAAATCAACAAGAATGTTAGCAAACTGTATGTAAAAATAAATTGGTTTGAGATAAGGCAAGTATTTGAAAGATATTCAAGGTAACACTCCTCTAAAATACTATATACTCTATACTTTTCAAACTGATACTGCAGTTATGTATATAGTTTTAAATTTGTAAATAAAGAAATAGGAAGATAAATTTAAACCATTTAGAGGCTTAGGAAATTCAATGCAATAATATAGGCTTCACATAATTATGATTGGAAATGTACAAACCTTAATGAGATAGAACTGCACGTTGAGCACGTGGAACTCACTGAAGATGATCTAGATCGTGAACGTGACCAAGTACTTCGACCCCTTGAACGTGACCTGGACGAACGTCTATCACTGTTGAAACAAGATGCTAGAATGAATATTTGTAGAAAATATGAAGGTGAAAATAAGCTATGCCTCTTCATAAAAAAATGTGTATTTTTCTATAGATGTTCAATCGGAGTGATGAGAACAATTGCTTAACGGGAAACCTAATTTTTAATAGAAAATTGATGCCCATATTTATCAACCCACCTCAAGACTTCCTAAGCTCAATGAAGCCTTTTGAGTGAATGCTTTTCAAGTTTTCCTTCAAGTAAGGTAAGTTCATAAATATGGGCCTGAAAGTTAATCATTATTGGACATTCTAGGTTCTCAAGACAGTCTTTGCAAAAATGACGCATTTGACTGCAGCAAATCAAGAAGAATGTTAGCAAACTGTATGTAAAAATAAATTGGTTTGATATAAGGCAAGCATTTGAAAGATATTCAAGGTGTAACACTCCTTTAAAATACGATATACTCTATATTTTTCAAACTGATACTGCAGTTTAAAACTGAAATATTACATTTTTAGTCACTAATGAAATCTACAACCGAAGTAAATTATTTCTATCACAGTATTTTATAAAGACCCACGACTGAAAACTATAAGTATAGAGTTCTTCCCGAAATGTCTTATGTAAAATACATAGCGGAATGCATATGTATCCCTGAAGTGCTCCAGCTGAAAATTCTGATTCAAACTTATCTGTAAAATAGATTCTTATAACAGGTAGTACTTCCATTTTAATTTCTATTTTCCTATTAAAAATGCTCTCCAGTAGATTGAAACAAATTACCTTCTTGAGTTTTTCCTCCGTTTGTGTGAGCGATGTCGACTTACTCTAGAGTCTGTGCTCGTTGAACTAGAACAACTAACTCTACGACTCCTGTATTGCCTCCGACGCCTTGGGCTATCAATACCACTTTTTTTGTGCTTGCTTTTCGATATGCTTTCAACAGCGGTTGCAGAAATAATATCTTCAGGAGTGGCTTGCACTTCTACACTCTTCACTTCAATTTTCTTTGGGGAACTTGCTGCTTCAGCCACAGACTTTTGTTGAACTGTTTTCTCAGCAGAAAGAGCACCCCAACTTGTTTTATTGTTTCTAGTTGGAGTTACGCCTTCCTTTTCCCTTTCTTCCCTCCTGCTCCTGTATTCCTCAAGGTTAAGCTTCCGTTTCCGTGGCAAAGGCTCATTCTTGTTATTGTTGGGTGCTGTCTCCGGGACGCTGTCTTTAGATTCAACTTTGATAGTTGGTTCTGCCACTTTTGGAAGATAATTGCGCTTCAAAACAGACACCATAGGTTTATTTTTAAACGCTTGAGGAATCACCTCTTCACTGGCATCACTTACATCGCCAGATTCAAGACCAGAATCCTTCTTTGAATTTTTTTCAGGCCAATCTGTAATAGATTTTGGTTGCATTGATTTCTGAGGAGCTAGAGCTACGTAAATTTCTGGTAAGCGTGTATATGTGGTTGGCCCGTAGTCAGCTACTGTGGAATGGTAGAAGTTTTGAGGGAGAAGTGTCGACTTTTCAGAGCCAGATACTCCATTGCAGTAATCGTGATCCAGCTGAACAGATTCTCCACCTTCCACCTAGATTAAAAAACAAGGATTATTCAAAACCCCTATAATAGTATTTAATATTCTTATTTATTTTACAATGTCAACTACTATGACCAAAGCAAACAGCGAACAAAATCTATCTTTTTGAAATCTCACACAAAAACAATCTGGAAAAGGATTAGAAATAGTTAATTTTGAACTTTTAAATTGGCTTGAAAGAGAAATATTTAAATCTGATGCAATTTATAGTAGATTTCAATTTTCGGGTTTAAAGAGCAAATCATTTCTATTTGTGTAATTTTATATGATGAAATTTTGGTTGATTTTTGTTTAATTTTGGAATATTTAAATTAATTTTAAGAGGTTTTCAATTCGCAATTTTTTTCAATGCTTTATTTTCAGAAACAAAAATACAAACAGCAATAATATATTTCTGAAAATTACTCTTCTGATATGGAGCAAGTCCGAGTTCAGAGGAGGAGCAACTCTCAACAGTACCGGTACAGCATTACTAAGTGAGAAATATTATTAATAATATATTTAAAGATGGAAAAAAATTGAAAACTAAATAAAAAATGAAGTTAAAAATTATAGTTAAGAATGAGCTATCATCGCTCAATTCAATACTCCACATATTATAAATTTATTAGTCGAGTAAACATTTATATTTATTATCCAAGAATATATTAAATATACTATGAAATTAATAATATACTATGAATTTTTCATAGTTTAGTACTGTACTTCAAACAATAAAAATTGTTAAGACATTGTAAAACATTTAAAAAATTGGTTATTAAAATATCTATTTATCTTATTCATTTTACTGGAGTTGATTTATTTACCTTTACTATCTCAATCAATCCAACATCATCACGAATGTTTTGGTCGCTTATCTTTTTATCTTTAATTTCTTTAGTTGAATAAATAATTTCTGAAGCTTCAAACTGTTCCAATAAGCTCCTGGCATCTTCAGCTTCAAGTGCACATGAAGAGTTTCCTGTAAATAGTCATTAATTTATCATCTTCTAGATTAACAAATTAATAATAATTGAAAAATAATGTGACCTTGATAACTTGCTGTTTTGTACAAGATAACGTCAAGTTATCAAGCCTACATTTCTATTTGCGCCAAGTCAAAGTTGTAAACAGTTGGTTTACTTTTCATCGCATCATGACTAACTTTTCTATTTGAAAAAAGAGAATTTCCCTCGATTTGATATGAATTGGCTACACAAGTATGAAACATACTGTTCACTAATACAATGACATTAATTTTTTGGGCAAAACTAAGTCAACGATTTGCCAGCTCTAAATGCAAGAGTAATTGAGCAAGGTCAGTGGTTAATGTAGCATTAGCGTTATTGCTAACGTAGTTTTACCCAAACTCTCCAATATAAACTTCATGTATGGTAGACTTGATTTTATAAATTATGGATTATTAAAGGCGCGTTGTCCTAGCTGCGGAATGTGAAATGCTGAGAATGGAGAGCGTGATTCGCAGACCACTGGTTACACGGCTTTCCGTAGGGGTTTTTCCCTAGACAACGGACAACGCACTCTTCCGGCGGAGCGTGAACTGCGGAAACGAGCCACTGCTCAAGAAGCAGTCATTTCCGTAGTCGGTTGCGAAGTAGTGACGTAGCAGTTGATAAACTGGTTTCGCGCATGCGCACATCGCAGTACTTGCTCACAAGGTCATTTCTCCCCGCCGGAAATCGAGTCCTAGCTCCGCAGCTAGGACAACGATGCTTCTTCGTCAGCTGCGGAGTGAGCTCTGCAGCCCACTCTCCGCATCCCATAGTGTAGAAAATTCCGCAGCTAGGACAACGCGCCTTAACATGTGCAATTTGTACTTGATTCAAATTATGCAAGCTTGAACTCTATCACGATTTTTTTGTTAATTTTAAATTGATAACACTGCGCTTGGATGGCTGACCGCGCTTCAATGAATTGGTGTTACAAGCATTATTATCACTTACCCAGTGGTTCGGAACCCACCTAAAATAGTAGGTCCAACATGTTTCCCTTAAAATGCCTCAATCGGCGAGATGGAACCGTAAGGGTCTCCCCACCAATAAAAGCCATACGCTGATAAGAAATCTTGTCAACATTGTGCTACTAAGAAAGGGACTCAAGAGATTGGTATCAAATTGACATTATGCAAATGGTATCAGTCCACCCAATCAATTATAATTTAGTGATTCAGTGCACTACATGAAGTAGTACTTTACAAGGAACTTGGATGGACATCCACTGCTTCGAACAATATTCAACTGGAAAGCAAATAAAAACTAATAAACCTTCAACTTACTCTTGATCCTCTTTGCAGGAGATTCCTTCCCTCCTTTCACTACTTCTTCACAAGCTATCTGACTAGAACTTGATTCACTGTGAAAAAAGTAAAGATCATCTAGCTTAAAAAGTTTGTACAAATTAATTTAGATATTAAAATTAGAGAAAATAATATCGTACTTACCACCAACAAGTTTCAATTCAGAGCACCTCTAAATGATAGTACCATTATCATAAATCTTAACAAAATTATTTTTAAAATAAAATAATTTGGCAACTTAAAAAAGGAATACGGACCAATATAAGCCTATTTATCGTTATCATCATCGGCTACTTTATTCCCAGCATGATTCTATGGCATGAACACTCCACAATCCTTCGTCGATCGATTATCAAAGGTTTTCAATTGTTTCATTGAAAAATCGTTATCAGATAAACGTAGGACACTAAAGTAGATAAAGTACTAAAAAAAATTGTGTTCAAACTTATCGCAACCCATCATATATGAAAAATAATATTTTAAATCTAAATGAACAGCTTCAAATGTTATGTCTGAATATTACAAAGCGCTGTAGCGAATCGGATACAAGAGATCACCAAGAAAAAATAATATTAGAAAGCTAGTCACATCGATTATTTGATCAAATGCATGGGGTGAACTTGAAAAGAAACATTTTTCACTACTTACAGGCTTTCTGAACACGGAGCCTCCTTTTTAATATCAATAGGGTTTGATGAATGTTCAGGTAACAATTCATCTATCACAGAGTTTTGAATCCCAGTCAAGATTGCAGAAGAATCTATATTCTCCTCATCAAAAGTCTGAGGAAAGAAAAAGCCATTGAATGGAAACGATTAGACATTTTCAATCAACTTGCAAACTTTCAGTAATACTGAAAGAAATAAATAACATGTTGTGAACATAAATACTTAGCTCTACAACAAATACTATTGATACTTCAAGAATTTTATTAAAACAGAAGAAATATAATTTCATGGGTATCAAATGCTCTAGCAAATATTTTCTAGTTGCTTTGACATGTCGACAGCCATATGCTTATAGTCATGGATACAAAGTTAGTAGTAAATTCCAAGAGGATAGACTGGAGCTACTTGACAAACTTATTAAGCTCGAGATGAACAGTTTATGAACAAATAATGAAGTTGAAAAATTTCTCATTTGGAAAAATATGTTTCCAATGAATGAATAAATCTCTGACTCAGATAGCACTAATGTCTTCAATAGTCGATAACACCATTTTTCTTTTGGATTTTAGTTCAGTAAAATTATTTACTATATATAAATTACATCTATTCTTCCAAATTTTAGAGAGTGTAATGAGTATTAAGAACTCAATTCAAGACTTCGTAAATTTGTACCATATTCAATTCAATTCAAATTTATTTCCACACCAAAAAACAACAGAATATAATATATGTATAAGAATATGCACATCAAATAACAAGAAATCTTCGAAATTCAGTTAGTAACTTATTAACTAGAATATGTGAGCACTTAACAATGACAAACATTCATCAAATGTGACACAAGAGGTGGAAAAAACCACTGGCATAAGTGAAAACACTTGTTCGCCAGTAATATTGTATTGAACATCTTTCATAAATTTCAAGTTTCTACTTTGGAGACCAATTTACATTTTATGTGAATGAACCAGAGAATAACTGAGTTCTTTCAATGATTCCCTTTAAGAATTCAAGACGATAAATTATTTTGTTCACAACAGAGACTAACAATTCAAACAGTGAAAACGTTTTTAATAAGCGTTGGAATTTTTACTTGGCCACCACTTTCACAATTCAAAACATAAACTTTTAAATTTAATACAGGACAGTTAATAATTATTTCTATTCAATCAGAAGTAGATAGAAAGATAATAGATTACCTTCATAGAAGACAGGTGATCCTGCCAATCGTTGAGCATCTTATGAAAATCTTCCTGTTTACCACTTTTCGTTGAACTTGTAAAAGCATTGCTAGCTCCATTAGTAAGATCACTATAATTTTTGGCATCATCCAACTCATCCAAATCATCGTGCCTATCAAAATGGGAAAAATGTAACCGTCTTACTACACTTAGGATGAGCTTTGTAATTGATCAAACGTTTGTTAACGACATACTATAATTAATCACTAATAAAGTGAGCTACTCGATATAGTATAAGTAACTTATACTTCGTGGTTCGAATACCGCTCCGCTCCTCCATCTGGCATCTATCTGTAATCATTCACCTCATCATTACCCAAGCATAAGTCTCGGACTCATGTGGGCATCATCAGCAATAAAAAACTAATGTAGTGATGGCGACGATTGCAGCATAATATTGCAAACACATTTAGTGAATTAATTCACTAAAAGATTTATTTAATACATTCATGAAAAAGCTCACAGACTTAAACAGATAAGAGCCTTATTGACATTTTACTTAAGCACTATTCAGACCCATATTCAAGAAACTTCTTTATCTCCAACTTAAAAGACCTTCTTCTAAACGCTTTTCAAAGTTCACTTGAGTTAACGAATCCTCAAGGTAGATTAAAAAATACGGCCTGAGATTATTCTGCTTAATAGATTGGTAAATCCAGGAATTATTTGAAGACGATATTAATGAATGAAGACGATGTTAATTATCTGAAAAAATATATTTCTAAATTTAAAAAATAATAGATTAAACAAGAGCTACTGCAGTTTTGTGGGGTGGAGTGAAAGCAATATATTGTACATATTATAGTATGTGTATGTGTGGCTAATAGGATTGGATAGTATATTATCTATGATGGTGGAGGAGGGTCAGCCCACTCTCCTGAAGAATCACTGGATACGCCTTAGTTGAACACACATAAAGGTCTCACTGAAACAGGATTTATAATAAAAGGGATGTTCATGGACACTTCTGCAGTAAGAGAGAGAGAGAGAGAGAGAGAGAGAGAGAGAGAGAGAGATAGAAGAATCCATAAGCATCTAGAAGAAGTGAGGAATGAGAGATGCTACAGAGCGGTGAAGGAAGAAACTACTGGCGTAGTTTTAGGCTACAGCGACACCTGCCAATAAGTAGAACTCTCAATAATATTAAATACTTTACAAAAATACTAAATATTGCAAAAATATTTTCAAGTGAAGCTACAATTTATACTGTACTCACTCATCACTATCCCAGAATCTTTGCAGATCAAACTGCTTTCCATTTGAAGAAACAATGGAGTCCAAGCGAAAGTCATCTTTCAAATCAAAATCGAATACCTAAAAATAATTTATAATCTATAAATACGATATTTTGAAGAGAATCCTATAAAGGTCAACACGACTTTTCAATTACTTTGAACTTGGGAATATATTACGTAATTTGAGATGGACCATTTTGCAACGAGCAATACTCGAATGAATCCGAGACTTAGAATCTCGAATGGAGGAAAATCCATGAACAATCCACAAAACTGTTACAAATGAATGTCATTAACTTAAATAAAGTAAATGAAGCATGTTCATTTACTTTATTTAAGTAACCAAGCATTAGGCCAAAACGTTTTGTAAAAAATAAATTTCAAGTTTATTATGACACTATTCATCTTTCTTGAAGTCAAACTTGAAGTTTGTATACTTAAGTAGTGAGTTTCCCTTTTCAGACGAGCATATATATTTGACTCGTGGTAATGTTATTAGAAGGCTGATGGAGCCCTGGGCAATAACTATGGTTGCTTGTTATCATTCTTTTTATAAAGGACCTAGGTTGTTTAATCTCTTACCGATGGGTCTCTCAGGATCACTCACCTTCAGCCTGTTTAAAAAGAAGCTCCGTTGCTTTTACCAGCAAAATAATACTTGAGAGCCAATCTCTTTGTATTATCGGTTTTTTGTATTATATGCTATATGTATTATTTACTATTCTATAATTATTATTACTGCCAGTTACTGCTATAAATTTGAAACATTATTGGTCAAGATTGTTGGCCTACTATTTATGTTTTCTATCACTTTTATAATAATTATTTTATAGTTTATTTAGAGTGCGAGCCATCTCTCCACACAGGTTGAACCTAAAGAGGGATGCACTGCTGTTATATTTTGTTTTTATAGTGTACAATATTTTACTGTTTAATTTTTTTATGTTTATTGGAATGTAAATGCTTGCAGTGAAATAAATAATCTTTAATCTTTCGGGTCATATGCGTAGCACAGTATTAGCAGAATTCGTGCTAATTGATAGTTCAATGATCAATTACAGTACAAAATTGTTGATTCTAATCTGTCTCATAGCTTATTCAAATCAAATATTTATGTTAATGGAGAATGAGCAGAGAAAGTAACCAATCTATGGAGCTGTATAAATATTCAACATTATGCTCAACACCGCATGAGAAATATCCAATTATTCAGACTACACAAAAACAAGAGTATCAGACTGCCCCTGGTTCGATCGACACTCAACCTCGAATTAAACCTTAAAAAAACCTAATTAACCATGCACAAGTTTCAAACTCATATGGAAACCATAAAAATAAATAAATGCATACAATACGAATAAACAACATCCCTGATTTTATTTAGAGCTCTCAGGAAGAGTCCAATATAAAACTTTCATAATTATTACAAAAATTAGATAAGTGCTTAATCAGCTAGTTGATAGACGGATTTATCAAACAACGAAGTCGCTCAGAATATTACCTCTTGTTTGTAATGAACATTTGAAAACGTGTCGTCTGCAAGAAAGCTCATTTCTTTCACTCTTCTCAAATTTTATTTCAAGTTGATCAACAGCGCCCCTGAAAATACACATTAATTGAAACGAGAATGTGGAAAAATATGTTTTTGTTCATTATTGAAACTGATGATTGAAGAGACTCGAGTCAGAGAAATATGAATTCAAACTATAATTTCAAATCTTTCAATTTCTAATTTTCCGATATTCATAGAATTGTGCTTTAAAGACTAATCAGATTTATTTTTAATGGGGCCATAAACTAGCGAGTCCGGCTCGGAAGAAAATCACCAGTTAGTGGGCTATTTTATCCCGAGCCGAGCTCGCGCAGTGCTAGTGGCGCGGCTCGCCTCGGCTCACAAGTTAATGGACGCCTCCCGAGCTGAGCCGGTCTCGTTCCCTCATTATAACGTAGAAGATACGGATTCGCAAGTGTCTGGCCCCCTTTAAGATAAATTTTATCAAGTGTTTTATAATGATCATAGAAAACACCAATGTTATGAATCTTGATAGAAATGTAGAAATGACTAATTTATATTAACATAATCAAAATACAGCACCATAGTTTGCTAATGACGAACTTTGATACACTATCAATTCTAATAAAGCTGTTCATTTACATGATAATTGTGTATTTTCATTATTCATTATATTGAAAGTTAATCAATATAATATCTATAAAAACCAATAATTGCATTGATTAATCAATATAACATAACCGATAAAATTGTTCTGTAAGTACAAATGTTAGACTTTGAACAGTATTGTCGGTAGAAATGCTAACAATGCAACAATGCTTTTTCTTGGTCATTCAAAATCGAACTATTTGCAAAAATTATTCTGTAAATAAATAAAAGATAACTTATCAAAAATTTTATAACTGGAATTTATATGGAATTTTTTCCAATATGTCAACTCAATTGAAATCGCAAAACTAAGTTGAACAGAACAAAACGAGAGCATTGCAGAGATTACGGCAATGTGCTCTAGCTCTAGACGACTCTGTCAACACTCCAAGTGCCTTCTTTTGAAGCAGAAGGTTGTCTGTTAAATAGTTAAATGACCACAAATCAGCACGCCATACTAAATGTGACTGCCAAATAAATGATGATACCCTATCAGCTAAACATTCATCTTCAAGAGCCTTCTTACTGGTTTTCTGAATAAGTATATGACTATTGATAGCCTTTTGCATACCTGAATAATGAGCCTTCCTTTTTATATTTTTAATTTAGTGCTTTTTATATTTTAATTGTTTAATTCAGATGTATTTCATATATATTCTTGTTTCTTTTTCTGTGAAAAGGATAAATAAATGATTTTGATTTTTGAAAATTCTGTTGATCATTGTATCTCAAGAGCCACGAAGTCGAAAAGTTGAAATTTTGTTCACGTTCCTTTGACCCTTAGACGTGTGCTGGTAAAGGGTTTCAAGATATTCTTTAAGATACCCCCAAAACTGACAATTTCAATATTTGGCCTTTTGCTAGTTAGGCTATAGCTTGAGCCTCCAATTGACGATGTTTGAAAATTTAATTGATCACAATTTCTCAATAGCCATGTGATCCAAAAGGTTTTGTATTCAGGCTCATTTAAGACTCTAGATGTCTACCAGTAGAGCTTTCAAAATCTTTCCCAATAGATCACAAATTTCCTACTATTCTCATTGTCAACTCAATTACAGAAATAAGTTATGGAAGAAAATTATTACATGTAAAAGCCATTTTCATAGCAGCTCACTCAAATACGAAACTGTACACTTTCAAGTTTTTTTTCGGAGGATGAAGCCCACATAGGTCTGAGACCTGTGCGTGGGTAATGAATTGGATGATGGTGATTGATGAAATGGACCTACAGTTTTAGGTGGGTTCCGAACCACCGGGAAGTGAATTTACAGCAGAGAACAGTCACCCTTGCAAAGAACGCCCACGAGTTTCGTAGCTTGTCTCTGATTGAACAGATACCTGCTACGGCACTCGGCTATCACTTCTCAAGTTATCTGGACCAAGAATAATAGAACAGACCTACGGGAAAATGACTTTTGATATTACTATGTTAACATGCAAATATCCTCTATTCAATTCAGTGTTACAATAACAATACATTTTTTCGTTTTATTTTAGTAATAACTTATCTATAATTCAGAGAAATGAAAATTAAATTGGCAATCAGCTAGGCAACTTAGGACTGTTCAGTTATTGACAAACATAGCAAATACCTTCATTTCTAATTAGTATTCCTTATATTAAGTTAACGGTAATTACAAATCGAATGTAGTAATCATTACAACTAATGATATACTAATGAATGTACTTTATTTTACAACTATTGTTCTGGTAAAAGAACCCAAATATTAGTTAGAAATGAGAAGAAAATTATTTATGCTGTAAGTTGTTAGCAAGTAGATTGACTTCGCAGAAGTCAATGTCGATCTAGTAACTAACTTAAGTTAACTTATTCGTTAACAAAAATAGTTATCTATACTAATCAATAAATAAATAATAATAATAATCATTTAGCAGAACAATCAACTTCTAATCAAGATTATTTATCCGGACAATTTGTTATTACAAGAAAGCTGAATTAGATTATAAAATAAATCAACATGAAACTAAGGTAGGCTACAGTAAAACTTGACAGAAATCCTGTAGCTTAAGTTCAAGCACTAGCCTATATTTATATGATCTATTAAGTTACCCATGCGTTCTAGAACGATAACTTCGTTACCATCACATAAATATGGCAAAGTCAAATGAAAAGTTTAGAATGAAAAATAATTCGTATCAAATATCGAGGGATCAGAGTGGCGCAGCAAAGGGAAAGCATGCTCAACAAATGGAACGTTCAATAAGTTGGTTCAAATTGGATTGTTTTGCAACAGAAATAACAATAATTAATAGCCTAACTGAATATTGCAATAAACGAAATTCACAACAACTAACTTAGTGATTCAATAAAGATAGTTCTCTCAATCAATCCTTGACTTTGGCAAAATTTTAGAGGTTAAAACCGGCAGGCAGACATGTAAAAGGAAACAGCAGGACTTGGCGCCGAAGTCAATATGAGGTTAAGATTCAGATGAATAATAATTAATCCATAACGAGACAAATTCACAACTAACTACACACAATACGATTTTCTTTAAATAAGGAAAGCCAATAACAGAATAACACAACAGCATGTTATTTTTAGAAGCTTTGCCACTTTGAACTCTCCTTTACTAAAACGTGGACACGAGGGAATAGAGAGCTTTCACTGAAAGCTCTGGGCAAAGCATAAATTCTAGGAATGTGATGCATATTTTGAAAGTTTCGAGGGAAAATAAATAAATCACCAATAAAATACTTACAGTAGATTTAAAAATCAATCCAAAATACACATGTGAACACGAATTAAAGTTGAAAATAAGCACAACACTAACACACACTCACTCTCACTAGAACTGGACAAGAACTATCACGTGACTCACACTTCACACTCAAAATGTTTCTATTTCTTTGCCACAGGACGCAGCACAAGCGTCGTTCCCTTGGCAACATCACAACTTTCTAAATTCAAAACATCCAAAGAAAAGTCAAGATTGAAATTTTCAAGTTCTTCAACTACTATTCCATTTATTTTCTGTTAACAAACTTAGAAATGAGTAACATAATATGGCATGGCTTACCTTCTAGAACATGGATGGGTTGAGATCTGATTATTTTCTTTATCTTATCAATATATTTTCAGCAGTTACAATAACTTACATCTCTAAAAGTTCATTGAATGAACACTAAACATTTATTTATTCCATTTCATAGGATGTAACCATTTTGTAAACAATCAAACCATTGTAGGGAAGACGGAACATATAAAAAATACTGCAATTACTATTATTAGATTTTATAAAGATAACATATATACTTTTAGCTTTGCAGTTAGAACATGTACCGTACCGTAACTTACCCGGCGTATTATTGCACCGCTCCTTTTGGTGTCTCTGATTAATGATTATGGTTTTAGCAATTATGGCAAATTTGTGAAAGTTGTGTTTCTATTGACTACTGTTTTTTATCTCTTCTACAGAAGAGTAAGCCTACGGTACGGCAATCTTATTTTTGTACCAAAGAATGTAAAAGATAGGCATATTCGATTGTTTAAATAAAATAATAATGATTTCTCATAGTTATGCATTTTGAACTTTTTATTGCAGATCCTAACGGTAACCGTGCACGTAAAAAAGAAATGAATCGTGAAATGAAGCTTCCAGCCATAAGTGAGGTGAAGGCTCGATTTGGAGAATCTTTGTCATCGATATTTTTTGATTTTCTTGCAGACGAAGAAAAAGAAGAGGTAAGTAATGTATCAATACATAGAATATAAACTACAATTTGTAATAAAAGTAGTCGTTTTTTATAAACTATGAAAAACCCCTACGGTACACTAAAACAAATGAATCCGATCCTGGGAGGTGACAAAGCTTCAAGAGGACAATAATAAAATTTCTATTTGGGCCAGAACGCCAAAAAGTTGATTAAACAGGCTATCCGATCGTATTGCTTCTTTTTGTTAATGTGTTTGAATATTTCAATAATTATAAATACCTTAATTTATCATTCGGGCAATCTAGTGGCCGGCCTAAAAATTTATAATCACCATTTAAACGCCGGCTTATGGGCAACAGCGTATGGGTAGCTTTACACTAATTCACAATATTTTCCTTATAATTCTCCTCACATAAATATGGTCGGTAAGGGCACTTCAATGCTTTTGAAGTTTTGATTCATGTATGAGACAGTTTGTGTGCTTATTGTTTTGTGCAACTTCATTTTTGTTTGCCTGGTTACCAAGTTTGGATTTGATCTTATTGTCTTATAAAATCTGCACAGTTTTTTTTATAAACTTAGGCTAGTACAGTTTGAATAATATATATAGATCAAAAATTGAATGTCCACCATACTTCATATGAGTAAATGATCTTTTTATATAATGATTAGATGGTTTTTTATTTTATAAATGCTTAATCTTCAGAATGCTCCATACAGATTGGATTAATACCAAGACTGCAAGGACCAGAAAATTCATCGTTGTGGGTGTCACCAAATGACTCTAGCAATGGCACTATCAAACTTACAACATTTGAAGATGATCGATGCCAAAAAGCTCTCACGCATCAGAATATTCTTAGTGAGTAATATCCATGTGCACAACTATTATCTTTTTTTCTGCGTCTGTAAAGTAGGCCTACAGTAGTTGAAAGTAAAAAAGTTATAAACTGTAGAAAAATCACATCATATAAAGTTCACATCAGAATCACATCTTATCAATGCTTATTTAATTATTTGAATAAAGCATTGATTCATCAAATGGATTTTTTAATGTTTTTGTTCAACTACCATTTTTGAGCCTTCCCTAGGTGGAAAACATTTGTTGCATTTACGTTTTAGAGCTGTGAGCGCGCGCGCATGTGTGTGTGTGTGTGTGTTGTAAACCGGGAAAGGTGGTTTCGTGAACACATGAAAGAGATCTAAACGTTTCTTAGTATATACAGTATTTATTGCTTTCCAGATCAACCTTGGAGTGCATCATAAGTGACCTATTTGTTTTTTAATGTGACTAAAGTAATCAAGTTGGTATTGACTATGAGAAACACAATCAAGGTATTATAGGCCTAGTGTTTATGCTTCATGACGGAACAAGGGTGTGCTTTTTGTTTCATCAAGGATAATGAATGAAGGTAAATCAATAGTAATATGATCTGTAGGGCAACCTTCATACGGTATACATTACTTTGCGAATGAACTATAATTTGAAATATTGTTCTCAATTTAGATATCGGAAAAACAATAGAAAATGAAAAAAGTTTAGAGAATGACCGGAAACTAAAAGAAGCCAAGGATTATGCTGTGAGAGAAACAATAAAATTTTTAACAAAACGAAAAGAGGACAAAGAAATTTCTAAGCCACCTCTTAAAGGCTTCTGTGACAAATCCACTTTGTATGATATTGAAGTTGATTGTACGGATACTGAAACAAAACAACCCAATTTAGAAAGTGACAAGGAGCTTCCATCGGTGAGTTTTCTCAACTCTGGATTGCTTATAAACATGGATGAAAACAGTAGGTTGTCTATTACCGTACTTATGTAGGTTAAATGCCTACAGATAATAAAATAATAAGCATATGACTTTTATTGGTGGGAAGACCCTTACGGGTAATTCCACCTTGCCGTTTGAGCCATGTTATTGAGAACATGGTGGACCTACTACTTTAGGTGGGTTCTGAACCACCGGGTATGTGAGTATAAAGCTCATAACATCATCTCATCCAAGCGCAGCCTTGAGTGCTCGTGACTGTACATCTTCTAAAACACTACACTCACCGAGTGATCAATCACCACCCTGCCTACAGATAAATATAAGTAATTATGAAATCCAGGTGCTAAGATGAATATTTGTAAAATTAGAAGTTCAATAAAGAATAGGACGGAAATCGCATACCAACATACAACACATGTCACTGGGTACGTATCAAAATAAGAATAAATTTGTATTCAGAATCAAAATATAAATACAGTTTCACTGTTAACTACTTTGGAATTACATTTTAATTAATAATTTATTGACAGTCTTTCCTTTTTTACAATATGAGGCTTTTTGAGTCTTCTTAGAACTGCTATTGAAATTTGTAATTTGACAATTATTTCTAATGTGATATTTTTCAATATTATCATTAGGCAGGTTTGCCAGGTGAAGACAATAAGGATGTTGAACAATCTAAGAATGAATTGAATGAGAGTACATCGCAAACATCAAATAATTCGAGTTCAAATGAACCGAAAAATTACAACCAAGAACTAGAAGCTCAAATGCAGCAAGCGCTTATTGAAAGAGAGCAGTATATTATGAAGAAGATGAATTTTCAAATGCTCTGGGAATCAGAAAAGCAACATGAAGTCTACAAATCCAAAATAAAGTAAGTGGAAACAAATAACTTCAATTCCGAAATCCAACCTACGCAGTAGTTAGGAAGACTGGTTTTTATTTTGAAACTTTTTTTTGAGGATGAAGCCCACATAGGTCTGAGACCTGTGCGTGGGTAATGATTTGTTTACTTACATACTTCAAGAATAAAACTAAGCAGCAATCCAATCTCAGATTGATGAAGATATAATGTAATATAAATCTTCTGAATTAAAAAAGGGAGGAAAATTAACAACGATAAGTACTAACTCACAAAAAATAAAATGTTGTTAATTCGGCTACGGTGTTTTTTAAAAAGTACCGTCATGTCAAACTTTAAAAAATTAATAATTAAATAGTAGTCATCTTATAGCGTATGCTCTCTGGGCCAAGGATTTGAACAAATTGGTTTGGCTGATAGCTCAGGGGTTGAGTATGTGGTGTTAAAAATAAATAAATTGTTTTTCTTACCTTTTGTAGTCGATCTTCTTTCGGAAACAGGTTGGGGGGAAGTGAGGTTTAGGAAGGATAAGGTTGTAATGAAACCCAAACCTGTTGTTAAATTCTGCTACTAAGGTAATCTTGTTAACCACCACACATGACACTTAATAAATTGAAAATAAACTTTAAATTTAGTGGACTGTATAATGCGATGCGATGCGACTTTTTCTATGTGTTGAGCACACGGCGACGTCTCGTTGCGTACTGAGTACTGACTCCCTCCTGAGTGGAGTGGGGGGAGGCTCCTATCTATCGAACAACCCTACAGGATAAATCATTCTATAAAATTAACTAAGAACTATTACCGACTGGCGCGACCACAAACATTTAAAAAAAAAAACTAAAAAATGGTTATTCGTTCTGTAACAAGTTGAAGAACGTTGAAATGTTTGTTTTTATGGTTATTTTCCTTGACTAAGTATTCATTGAACTATATTTCACAAAGCTAACTACCGTATATATTATATTTATTTAAAACAAATCATTTCTTTTACTGGAAGAAATGTAAATAATCTAAAGCAATGCTTCAATAACTCTGTATTTTTACAGAGAAGCACATAAAAAATGGATCAGTCTGTATAATAAGGCTAAGCTTTCATTCGAAAAAGAGACCAAACAAATGAAGTTTGAAATGGAAGCAAGACAGTTAGCAGATATGATGAAAATACATGAAAGGAAAATGTTAGAACTAAAAACACTCAAAGAAATTATGGAACGACACTTTTACGGAATAGTAGACTCACAACGGATTGAGGTAAAGAAAAGAGAGAAGATTATCAAGGATTTAATGGAGCTCACTGATACTAGAGAAAAAACACTGAGGAACTGGGAGTTGAAAGTTAGTGATATAATGAAGGATTTTCAAAATTTGATGAAATTCATTATGGTGGAGACTCCAAATCAAACTGAGTTCTTAATAGATTTTGAACAAATTTTTAAAGAAACTTTGCAAGTGCCTCAACCATCACCTGTTCCTGCATGTGCATCATCGGTATGTAATCTATTCATATTTTAAAATTCTTATTTATTTTAATATAAAAGTATATGAAATACTGCAGCCCTGAAGCCCAAGTAGGTCTAGGACTCAGATCTCCAGGCGAATACAGTTTAAGATTTCATCATTTTACCACAAATTATTTAATCTCATGTGCACAATTCTATGAGCAAACGTCAAGAATCAAACCCTGTGATTAGAGGTCTACCAGATGTACTCTCATACATTTTATCTACGACCATGTCATAATGTATACATTACAGTTTCACAATTGATGCCAAAACAGCTGTCTTTTCGAAATGCTTTTTGAAACCTGTTGTATAATGAACTCATTATAGTACAGGTTCTACATTATAACACGGGTTCTGGACCTATCAGAAGCATTTTTGATGGAATCAATATCGTAATTCAATATTGTGAAACTATCAGCTGATTTGATCAAACTGCTAACTAAGCTACTAACCTAACAACTAACAATCTACTATAACTTCTTGTATTTGAGATGAGAGGTTAGGTATCTCTGACAGTCACAGGTAAAATGAAATTGTTTTAATTAAATGTATACTAGTGGTCGTAGATAAAATAGTGTATGCAACGATTTTATTTGGCCATTAAAGCACTCGTGAGATATTTATAACACTCGCATTCGCTCGTGTTATAACTTACATCTAACTTGTGCTTTAATAAGGGTCAAAATAAAATCGTTGCATAAACTACTATTATGACATGCAAGCTGATATTGCAAGATGTATCCTAGTTTAAATCATTCTACAGATTCCAAATTAAAGAAAATCATTTTTTGGATGGAAAAAATAAATATTCTTCTGTGATCGAAACCAAGACCATACAGAGTATCACCTAAAACCATCTCATATTTGTTTACTTCTACATACAAATAACAATAGTTATTTAGAGCATAAAGCGCGACTTTATCGCTCGAGTCAAAACAGTAATTTTGCGAGAGTGATAAAGAAGCTTTATGCACGTATTACATACAACATTTTTCCTACAACTGCAGTACTGGATTCCAAGGAGTCGGCGTAGCCGAGTTGGCTTATCGCTGGTCTGATAAGCCAAAGGTCCTGGGTTCGATCCCAGTTGAGTACAAGATATTTTTCTCGAGCCACTCCCGTGTTTCGGAGGACACGTTAAGCCGTCGGTCCCGGTTGCATATAAAAAAAGCAGTCGTTAAAAAAAAGGCGAGGTGGAACTACCCGTAAGGGTCTCCCCACCACGAAAAGCCATACGAATTTACTTTTTTTACTGGATTCGAACACAATAAAATATTGTAGTTAGCATCACAGATTTTAGCGTGCGCGGATTTGGTTAGCATGCGCCATTTTTATGAGAATGAGGTTATGAGAATTTCACAGATTTCGTGATCCACCAATGAGAAGACATCAAAAACAGCTGGCGAGCGGTAAAGAGATATTTTACAATCAGTTTTCAGTACGTAAATAACTAATTTACAAGCAGTTGTAGGAAAATTGATTTAAATGCCATTTTTTACAAATATTATTATTTTGGCGTTTCATTAGTTGGTAAGGACATGCTATACATCTGATGAATAATCTAATCACTAAGTGCGACCCTGACTTCATGATTCATCATGTTTGTAGAATATTACATTGGAAATAATACATACAATTTTGTGTAATACTGCATTGTGAACTTCATTGCAACTATTTTACTGAGTGAAAAAGTTCAATGACTGCTTTTGTCCATGTTGCAGATTGAAAATGAAATTCCAGATGGATTGACATTGGAAGGAATTAACCAGTTCTTGATAGAATGCGATAATTCTATTGGTCAGGTATATTCGACAACAGTGGAAGTGATACGACAAAATAATGAGTTCGATATTGCATTTGATAAAATTTGTACCGAGATACAACTTGAAAATATGATTTTAGATGAACATGAAGTCTATGACAAAGATATGACGACATTAGACCAACAGTTTGAAAAAGGAACTGTTAATAATTCCAGATTGGACACTATACTCAACACTTTGAAACGACACCCAAGTCTGCAAAGAATAGTTATTTCTACACACATAGCTAATAAATAAAAGAAGTTCAAAATGATATTAAAATGTTGTAATACTTCAATGATATAAAATACTATAAGAGATAATAATTAATGATATATGATTAATACACATGTAATTTAATACTACTTTAATTAAGTCAAATTTGGTGTTATCTGGGTCTTAATGACTGTTACATAAAATTTGAGAATCATAATTATTCAACAAATCAGCTTTTATTTTTAGATAAGCATATAGATTCTATGGGAGTAAGAGTAACTAGTAATTTTATGGTCATTAAGAGTGCTTGCACAGAGAGAAACATCCAATACTTGAGGATATAATCATCATTGCAAAATCAAGCTATTGTTACGAAATGATAGTATTAACGCTGCATCAATATGACATACACCTTATTTGATTTTGCGTTGGCGATTATTATCGGGTATTGGATGCTCCATTGTGCAAGCGCTCTGAGTCACTCACTCTTTTAACAGAGATTGAAAAATTACAAACATTTTTGTAATTTTCGCATACTATTTATGCAGAACCAGCAAGGAAATTTCAATTCAACTGCACACTTTTCAAAATTTTCCTATTACTATCAACGCACAGTGCAACATTTGAGAATTTCAAATGGGTGGCGAAGGTACGATAGCTGAATGAAGAGGAATATAAAACTGTAGGATGGAGCTTCTGATGGTTGCAGAGCACCACAAAGTTCCAAAATTTCCACTAACAATTTCGGAACATGGCACCACCATCATACATGGGAACAAGAAAGAGTTTTTTGCGCTAGTCGGTGCGCATTGTTTGGGAGGAGTTGACAGCCTTTTGGCTACATCTTTATTCGTATTTGAAATATTTTTCATAATCTAACAAATATATATTGTGAGGGTATTTATTCACGGTTAGTGTGAATTGATAAGATATTCTTATTGAATAAATACATATTTTCCGGAAGGCTCTGAGTTTCACATGCTCTTATAGAATTACAAGTTAAAGCAAGTGTTAAGCACAATTATTCTAGCCTTTATGTATGAATAGACACTACTTATTCCGGCTGTGGGCGACTCTTCACACCTCAATAGTATGTTATGGACTACGCAAGGAGTGAGGTATGTTGTCTCACTTTCCTCACTGAGCTAACAGATCAGTAAACCAAGCCCGCAGAAACTAAAGCTGAAGATCTATGCTTAACAGTCCACTCCCAGTACAACGCCGGATCTGGCTGCATTGGTGAGTATACTTTGTTCGTGTTGATAATGCCCACACCAGTCCGAGACTTGTGCGTGGGCAATGAGAGGATGATAGCGACGCTATGGATGGCGGACCTTAAGTTTTAGGCTGGGTGCGAAACAACAGGTAAGTTATAATAAAGCAGATAAATAACGTCATGTTATTTTTAATAGGCAACCCTTCCAAGTGCAATCCCAAACGCTCTCGACTGAACATCACGGTCGTCGTGACACCACGCTCAGATAGCGGCCAATCACTTCCCAGCAATTAATACATGGGAAACCTCTGTGTTCATGTGTCTCAGCCATTGTGCGACAAAGACGTTTGGAAAGCAGCACAATAATCATTGGTGTAGTTTTTTTTGTGTTTGAGATGAATAAATTCAATCTACCTCCAACCTTAAACTGGCGTACACCTGAGGTACTCACTAATATAAAAAAATGCTACCAATGAAATAGACTAAAAATAATAAGAACACAATGTACTCCATTTGTTTGAATAAAGGTGATTAGCTACTAATAGTTGAAAACAAAGCATAGAATATTGTTTAAATTCATCACGTTTTATTCATTATTGTTTAAGTAGTGCAAGTAGTCTTCAAGGCAAGGGTCCCAGACCCTTCAGTTTAAATGCCTCAATTTATTTAAATAATTTAATTTGTGTTTGTCATGCAATATTATTGCCATGGTAATATAAAAATAGTTATCAAGAGCATGAGGATACTTGAGAGGATGGGAATCATAGCCATCACTTCAAATAGTAAGTTTTAATGAAATAATTAAAATAGAATATTTTAGTCAAGTTAATCACAAGAAAATCAAATGGTAAAGTATAACACCAATATCAAGCAGAAGAGTATATACATACATATGTAAAGAATCTCTTCAATCAACAACAATGTTTTCTGGAACGATTTTTGCTACTTTCCTATTTTCTTTCACATACGTTTTTGGACACTGCATTTGATCCCAACTGATTGGCACCATGGGAACACCTGCATGAATTAAAAACATATAAAATTACGTACAGAAATAAACAAAGAGCAATTTAAATATTCTGTATTTTATTCTTAATAATCTCAAACTCAATTGAACCCCCGTATTTTTCAATGCAAATTGTCATGTGGGAAAAACATAGTGAAACGTGATATTTTTGAAACTCATTTTCAAATAACTCAAGTGCAGTATGATAGAAGTGAATTTTCAGGATTATACAAGATATTAACTTATTTTTCCAATAATTAAAACTACGGTACTGTTATATTTGTATCCTTTATCTGTATTTATGAGTTGACATTAGTTGTGATTTTCTCATAGCTTGTTAGCGATTGAAAAAAAGCATTACCGTTTGAGAAAAAGTAATTGATTGATCTCTTGTAAGCCGAATGGTTTTACGTTGCACACTTGATTAAAGAAGTACAGTGTTAACATGCATAAAACCAACAAATCTAAACTTAAATGAATTGAGCAAATGGCCAAAAACGTTGAAAATATAATTGTCGTAAAACAATTATTGCTTTTAGTTAATAATACTGTAATTAATTGAATAATTTATCAAATGTTTTGGTAAAATAAGTTCCATAAGCTGGTAAAACGTATTGCGGAATCTAGCGTCAAAATGAGCAGCTACATTTAGCTTTTCAATAATCCTAAAAATTTCATTTTGTAACTTACAACTGTTTCACGAGCTCCCAAGAATATAATACAAGCAAAAATGTTGAAATTATTGTTGATTAAACACTATTGTTTTTCGTTTTTATTCTTTGTGAGAATTTCGCAGGAGCTGCAAGCATTTGATAAAAATTCTCGCATTAGATTATGCTAAAAGTAAAACCCTGATTTCACTTACAGTACGGTAGCTTTTTTATCGCTGATATTTGAATGTTTCTGATTGCATACAATATATTAATTCAGCTCATTGTATCAGTGCTGTGCTATCATGCAGCAGCCCTGAGTTCGAATCGGGGAAATGTTATGGTTTTTTGTTCACAAATCTCAATTGTAAGGAATAATATTTTGTTTTTCAAGGCAAAGTCCTTTCAAATAATGTTATTTCCTATATTTTTCCCCTTATAATCTGTCCTGAATCCTGTCTACAAGAAAAAACTATTGTCTCTAAATTTATCAGATTAATATAAATAAATAAACGTCTAGTTTCACCTGAATACATGAAACTAATAAATTTTAGTTACTTGATTTGAAATTGTAAACTAAAGTTCACTTAAATTGAATAAAATTGGATTACAAATAAAATTGATAAAATAAAAAATTGTTTTAAATTAATAATTTAATTTTATTTAAATAGTGTTTTTTATAATTAATAAATATTTTAAATTCGTCATTTGGGCATAAACTGGGATTTTATGGGAATTATTTTTCTCTATCAATTTTAATAAAAATGTATCAATAACCTAACATCAATAACATAACACAGAATAACGTTAATTGATATCAGAAAAGATTTTTCTCAATTAATTATTAATCATCTAGTGAAATTTTGATAATCTGAACAATAATAATAATAATAATAAATTCACTAAACTCAGACTGCTAAAAACTCCAGGTTGCTATTCATTCTTTTTTCTAAAAAAAAAAACTAGGCTATAATAATAATTAATAATCAATATTTTAAAAAATTGATGCATGTATGGAAATGAATTCATTGTGTGGAGGTGATAACTAATAATAATTTTAGAAGTGAGAAAAATCATGAATAGCTATCGTGCTTAGTATACAAGGAATTTAATTTTGATAAATTTGTGTAACCCAGGTATAATTAATTGACAATGCGCAATCAAGGAAAAGTGATCGAGAATGATGATAAGATAATAACACCCATAATTGCGTTTATAGAAATTGCGTTTGAGTAGAAATATTATTACGAGCATACATTACTTCCCCAACTTCAGAGCAAAGCTTGGCTTTTTCTAGTGGTTAATATAGAATGCGTTCTATCGAATTAAATATGAATTATTTTTTGGAAATATATCAGAGCTTTGAGTTGCGAATTAATTACCATTCAAATTTTAATAAGAAGAATAGGTAAAACAATATACAGAAACGTTAAAAAGGATGCAATGTTAGAAAGAGTTATTTCTCTTGGAAAATATATACGGTATGTAGTTATTGAAAATACGATTATTTTGATGAGAAGTTAATTGAATGATGATAAATTCACCTGCAGATGTGTGTGCTATGACCACTCCTAGTTCATTCTCGGCAGTTGACAACTGATAACTCTGAACCTCATTCACTGGAAGCTGGAATTTCCATGTCAAGGAAAAACAACTGAATACTTATCATTACGTACGCTAAGGTGAAATAAAGTTCAATAAGATTTTAAAGCTGAGTTACAAATGATAAAATAGTTTTAAAATAAAAACTGAAGCACGTTTTAATACATAATTCAAGTAAACTTGAAAGCCTGTACCAATAACCAGAGCAGAAAAAATAATCCTGAGAATCAACAGAGGCCTGGAGAGAGTTCATTGGATTTGTTTAGTTTGTTTTTTTCTTATTGGAAAGAAGCTCCTAATTCTCAATAGGCTAAATGCTATTGTTAAATGCTCATTGAAGTCATCTATTCATCTACGCTGTTGATGTTATAAGCATTTGTCAGTTGCTTTTATGGCCTGTTGACAATAAAGTTTTATTTATTTTATTACTATCACTTACCCGGTGGTTAGGTACCCAACTAAAACTGTAGGTCCACCATGACATGGCTCAAACGGCGAGATGGAACCACCCATAAGGGTCTCCCCACAAGTAAAAGCCGTACGCTTATCATTATTATCATCTAACCTATCTAGGGGATGTTGAGAGCCAGTCTAAAAAAAGAATTGAGAGATTTAAGGATCAACTCAAGTCCTAAACGAAAATACTACATGAGGGAAAATGGGAGCAGCTGAAGATATAGAATAATTTCCCCTTAAATATCGAGAAAAATAGAAGTCTAACATGGAAATGACCAATTGGTTTACTATTATAGTACTAATAAATGATACACTACATAAAAGGATACAACCCTAGCTAGGATAATGTCACCCGGCCTCACTGAATTGTATACTTCTACTCTGTCTTTCTCTGTGGCTCGAATGTCTTCTCTCCTGAGTATTCCTCTGTAGGGCTGACTCAGAACTGTGTCTCCTATACATCTTATCTGACAGATCGCCATTCTCAAATTGATTGTCATGACCTAGAAAGCAAAAAGCACTTGATAGTGTTTTTGATTGAAGTCATTGGATCAAACAAGAGTGAAAAGCACACTATCAAGATAGCTTATTGGATAAGTATACACTACACTACTATGCAAGTTAACTTAGATTATAACTAGATTAATAGATAGGTTATAATTAGATTAACACATTTGTTTTGCTTTATTGTAATACTTGTACATAAATTAAAAAAAATATTGTAATTTCCATAAATAAATACTGATGAAGTCAAAATATGAAGCGTTCTAATACATTTGGAACACCTTAAAATATACCTTAATACAGGCTTCTATATATAAACAAATTTCATCGAAAATGGCGCCCATTGTTGCCCTTATATATATATATATTTACCATAATTGTAACAGCTGTTTTTTATGTGGTAGATTTTCTGTAAGTCAGGGCAACGACGGGTGTCATTTTGAATGTAATTAGTATATCTATGGAAGCCTGTATTAAGGTCTGTGTAGAGTCGGTATTGATTTGGAAGTACTGTACTTGCATTAAAACATATTTTATTTTTATTACCAATAACTTACATGCACTTCTCAGCACTTTCAATGGAGCTCGAAAATGAAATAACTTTTTGTTATAAACCACGCGTTTGCGCCAACTTTTGACGTTCATTTTCAAGTCGAGTACACACTACCCTTAGAGTATCGTGTATTAACTTTTTATGTGAATTCAACGACTTGCAGTCAAATATTCCAATCTATTCGACTGCAAGTCGTTAAATTCACATAAAAAGTAAATATTAACAACGCAGTTCGTCATAGAACAAGAAATCCAGGAAGTATTGTGTACTCTATAATGGAAAGGGTAGTATGTACCCAGCTTGAAAACGATCGATAAAACTTAAGTTTTTGACACAACAAGAAGGGTTTGCCTATCTCAACGTCAGGTTTTATCGCGTAGGAGAGGTAGATTGCAATTGACAATGAAAAACTCAATTTAATACCAATTTAAGATCTTTAAAATGCTAGTGAATCAATAAAAAGATGAAAATGACATTTTCTGCTGATTAATAATAATAATAACAACAGGAGATATTGAACAGGGAGTTATTCAGGAGAAAAGTGGATAAGTGGGAAATTCTCTCAGAGCTGCGCCCTAAACAGTAAAGACCACTATGAAGTGAAGAAAGAAAGCAGCAGTTCTCGCAAAGGATGAAAGAATACTGGGCAAAGAAGAAAAAACACCATACACCACGTTCTATCGACAATAATAATAATAATAATAATAAATAAAGTTGAAGAATATTCTACTATAGAGACAGACAAGACAGATATGAGGAAAAGATGTCTTAAACTTTATGGTCACATCATGGGGCTTCCAGACAATAGACTAACAAAAAGAATTGTAAACTATGTAGCGTCATTTGCCAATGGAGGAGAATGGATACAAAATGTTAAAAAATACCTAGTACTGGCCAAAATAACCAACAACAAAAATTACAGTAGAAAAAGATTCAGAATAAAACTTTATAAATGGGAAGTTATACCAGAGACAAAACCTCCAAGAGTTGGAACAAAATGGAGTGAAGACAGAAAAGCTGAATTCGCACAGAAAATGAAAAGCTGGTGGGCAAACAAGAACAAGTCTAAAAAATGAACCATCTTTACTCAGCGTCTTTGGGATTTTTACGTCGAAAAAAATAATAATTATCTAATGTAGGAATTACTGATGACATAGTATTTGACAAAAACAAATTTAGGAAGAGCGTTGAAAAGTGGGAGATACGCCCAGTCGAAATTAAGAGAAGGAATGTGATATTTTCTCAAGAAAGAAGAGAAGCTACATCGGCTAGAATGAAAAAGTTTTGGGAAAATCGCATAAATAAAGACTTAGCAAAGCCTCCAAAGTGAATACTTAGCGATTTCCGTACTAGGGAATTTGACGCTCATAATAATAATAATAATAATAATAATAATATGTATGTCGATCAAACTTTGAATAGTGAGTAGACTATTCAAGAAACTTCTTCTCTTTTCATCAAATCTTAATCGCCTTTCTAGCTCAGAGTAACCCCTATTCAAAAGTAAATTATCAATATGAAGGCTTAATACAATACAAACCTTAGCAGTTACAATGTTCCCAGGAACGGGTACAACGCTCTGTTCATTACTACTATGAACTTCAATGACGAATCCCTGAAAAAAGTATAGTGAAGTGAATAGCACAAATCAGATCGAAAAATCGGCGGAAATATAAATAGGTAATAGTTGAGAATGGAGTTTGATAAGAAGGTACGAGTGGGAGACAAAACACGCAGCAGAGGAAATGCATAGTTAGTCCGATTACCTTGACCATGAGCTATTATTGACAATGCAGTTTATAGGTAACTGTACTACAACTAGTAACAAAAGGTTAGAAAAGATGAATTAAAATAAATGAATCTTGAAACAGGTTGGTGAGAAAAAAGGTCAAAGTTCTATTGACTTGCAAATTCATTATTTGGCGTGAAACCCTGAGTACGTGATGGAAAGAAGTAACTTATTGATGATGACGATGTTGAAGATCCATCTTGTTTCCACTAATATGTAATATAATCTTAATAAAACAACTTTTGAATGGAAATTAACTCACGTTATGGCGTGACGGCCGTTTCGCTCTGTTGTCTAGAGCATCGTCAGACGACCCACAGTACACTGAGTGTCGGTCGTCTGACGATGCTCTAGACAACAGAGCGAAACGGCCGTCACGCCATAACGTGAGTTAATTTCCATTCAAAAGTTGTTTTATTAAGATTATATAACTTATTGATACTTGTACTCACTACTGATAACCAATACAATAAATTCATTTTTGCTCTACAGTTTCAAAATCTTAAATTGGATGATAAATAAATATACTCACATCTTCTTTTTGTTGGACAAGATGAAGAGTCCCAGCCAGTGTTGAATATATATAGCCTTGTCTTTCATATGTTCCCTTGCCAGCTACATGCTTATTGTCTGCTGCACATATGCGCAAACCTAATAAATAGCAAATTTGATTGTTTAGTAAACAAATCAGGTTTACTAATGATTTATAGAATTTAGAGATACAGTATCGGAAACTTATCAGTGCAAGTTGCCTCAAGAGAAAACTCAATTCCAATTTAACTGCACAAATGTTTAAATGTTTTTTAATAGTTCTAATCTGGCATAAGAAACAGCTCAATAAAATTTGATTCAAGCTCTTCTTCTCACAAGATTGCGATCGTTTAATATATACTTGATTGTTCTTTCATGCATATTGAAAAAATGAGTAATCGGGCGCTGTTTCTCCTAGTAGCAGCTTGAAAATATTCAGTACTTTTCGGTTACGCACTACAGATACTGCGAGATTGCCTTCCGGTATGTACGACACCACATATACTCTACTGTAAAAAATGTGCTTTTTGGCCCAACTTGCAGCGACTCTTTGACATTTGTTCCGCCATTTAACGCCCAAATCATACTGTCAATTGACACACACAATTATGCAAATTATATTTTTTACCTTTGGACTTTGGGTCGTATTAACTTTGTGTTATTGGTTCGTCAAATACGACAAAGTCAAATATGCTACAGAAAACATATACACAGATAAGTAAACAATACAAAATTATGTAGCTACAATATGTAAAAAAATATTGACTTCAATTAATTATGTAGCTACAATATGTAAAAAAATATTGACTTCAATTAATACATCCGTTATCCTCATAAAAAGCTTTTACTGTGTCGTGAGCAAGATAAAAAATGTATTAATTATGTATAGAGGCGAACTAATTAGAAATTTGTATGTGTGCTTTATAAAACTCTATTTTTTGAACATATACAGGCATCACTTATGGGGACTATGGTCAACCATACCAGAGACTGTTATTATCCTTATTGTATTTTTTTGAGAATGAGAACTCTTTCAACCCCAGAGTTCTAAACCATAGAGGAAGAAGAAGAGATAGGCGGTTTTCACGTAGCTCTTTGGGATACAAAGCATGAGCTGCCTCAGCAGGAAAATGAAACTGGACAGTTTGGAGCAGAAACTATCAATGTGGGTTCCATGTTAGCTTTTGATTCAGATGGAAACCTAAAAGCCTAACATTCCCTGTCATATTCATTGTATTTCTTACGCCAAATTTTATAGGCTTATATCCCAAATGATATAGGCTTATAGGCCGAATACAGAGCTTCTGTCTTTTGCTCATTTAGCTTAAAGTATTTAGACTCAAACCATTCTGAAGCCGAGCCCAGAGACTGATTCATAGCTGTAGAAAGCCCAGCACAAGAATCATTAACATTAAAAAGCGTAGTGTCATCTGCATAGGACTGGCCTTGTAAATAGAAATTTAGGTGCGGTATCTTCACGCCCCAACCTTATTTCTTTCGATACGGTAGAGGTTGGGGTTGTGATCAAAGTTTTTCTTAAATAATTATTGGGATTTGGGCTGTCTTGTTTTATGCAGTTGAGAAAGAGAAAGCATTCTCATTCTTCCATTTGCAAGTTAAATTACTTTCAGCTCCTTTTGTAAATCATAACAAGAATACCAAAACAACAATGGTTATAAATAAATAAATAAGCTGTAGTGGGTGGTGATTGGTCATGCGGTGAGCGTGATGTTCAGTCACGACCACTCAAGACTGCGCTTGGATGGGTGGCCGTGCTTCAATGACTTGATGTTACAAGCTTTATTATCACTTACCCGGTGGTTCGGAACCCACCTAAAATAGTAGGTGCACCATGTTCCCCGTAACATGGCACAAACGGCGAGGTGGAACTACCCGTAAGGGTCTCCCCACCATTAAAAGCCATACGCTTATTTATTTTAATAGTTATAGTAATAGTATATCAATCATATAACTAAGTTAAAACTATTTTACCAACCTGGAACACATATAACATCTTCTGTCTCTTCAATTATTGAGTCAGATGGCATTTCTAAACCTGAATCAGGTCAATTACTGTATGAGCACGAGAAGAACAAAGAACGTTATTATTAATTTGAAAATAAACATCAACTACACGTTTAATTTTAGGTTAACTTACTTATTTCGAAAACATGGGAACGTCCTGCACCAGCTGTTGCGGGAAAGTGCGTAATATCAGCTTCATGATTGTGGGTGGGTGGTCGGCGGGGAAGATTTAAAATATGGCGATAATATGTTATAATAAAATAAAACATCTAAATAATTATCATACTTTCAAATCAATAAGCAGCATCGAAATTGTAGCATAAAAGGAAGCAAAAATAAAAGATGAAAATAATAAGATCACTAACTTGTGAAGGAATCGGGACGACGCCAAAAAGTCGACGACAGAGGTGGTCGATTTCTATCTTACGCTGACGACAGAGTGGGTCAAGTTTTATTTTACGCTGACGACTAGAGATGGTTCGTACTAGGTTTTTCTGATACTAAGTATTCCGAGTACTAGTACGTTCTAATACCTATTCCAAATACCTGTTCCAAAATACTAGGTAGTATTTTATATTAGCCAGTTTGCCAGAGTAGACGTACAAGAGTACACGTACAAAAGAGTATCGTACTGCGGTACTGGTACTGTTTCTCACGTTAAATACAGCACGAATCTTTATTACTCGTGTTAAATACAGCACGAATCTAATTATTGAGTTGCTCTCAAATGTGCTGTAGCGAAATGAGACGCGGACGGCAAGACCTTGAGACGCTTGAGTAACAAACTACTTTTTAGTACTCGTACTCAAGTACTCAAGAAGTATTTGTACTGGAAAAGTACGCGCATACGCCATACGCAACCGAAGACAATCTAGACGCATGCGCCTACAATCGAGTATAGTGAATAGAGAGAGAGCGTGAGAGTGAGCGAGAAAGAGTGAGTGAGTAGTTGAATAGTTCTATAACGAGAAATTAATGAGCTATTAATAGCTACTGTACAACTGCAAATTACAAAGCTCCACTCCCACTCCATAAATTGGAGTGGGGACTTGAAGTCACTGCCCGCACTGAAGTCGCGTAGTTTACTAGAAATGCTCAAAGATATATGAGTATTTTGTTCTTCGAATACTAGGTGCTAGTCCGTACGTTCAAATACTCAGTAAAAATACCTGTTCCAGTAAATACGCCTCATCTCTACTGACGACAAAGTGGTCCAAATTCCTGAGTAGGCCCAGTCTGTCTGGTGCATGCAGCGACAGCCTTGGTCGATTCTCATTTCTACACCATCCGACAGAGTGGGCCTGCGACAAAGGCGACCACATTCATGATTAGTCCCAGTTTGACGGGTGCATGCAGCGACAGCCTAGGTCGATTCTTATTACTTCTTTTTTCGACAGAGTGGGCCTGCGACAGAGTGGACCGCTAGGGCACGCAATATCGATACATACAAAATATTGGCAGTTCAACTTAATCGACCTCAACAACATCAAAAACTTGATTATGAGATTGGCAGCTCTGTCCTCTTCACTGTGAGTAGGTTTAAGGCTCTATAATAAACACTGGAATAAAGTATAATTTGATGAATGAAGTGTTCTTGGAGTCTCAAGTTTGTGCCATTATTGAGGTGTACAAGACAAGTCACATCAACAATTATTATTATAAAATCTTCTACAATAGTTACCATAAATTACTGTATCAATTAGTTGTGGTGAGGCTCAATTTTTATGTGAAAGGAACTCTTGTACACTATAAAACGTTTCAACTGAATATATTATTTTTATTGTTGTTATGATTCCATAAAAACTATTAATGAATGGTTCTTGAAATTGTCAATTTGGAAGTAAGATGTTTTGAACATTTTTCAAGAAATTATTCACAATCTAATATTAAAACTGACACTGTATTTCACTTTTAAATAATGTTTTACTCACATATATTGGAGATGCTTGAGGAATGCATTTCACTTCTGAAAAGAAGCTTCGTCAGCCTGCCGCCAGGGGTCATGCTTTGTTGAGGTTAGGATGAGCGGCCATTATGTATTTGAAAATTGCGTTTGATTTGAATTGTGTTTGGTCGTTGAGTAAGTTTGTTCTATCTTGTTTATGGTGTTTGAATATTTCATATTGTTCCAGTGTATTTAGTTTGTGGCTTTTTTGGAATGTGTGTAGAATTTCTAAGTCAGTTTGGATGTTATTGTGTGAGTGCCCAGTGTTGATTAAGTGATCTGCAAATGTTGAGTCAGAGTTGGAATGTAGTGCTTTGATGTGCTCTTTATATCTTGTGTTGAATGATCTGCCTGTTTGTCCTATGTAGTACTTGGGGCATGTGTTGCATTTGAGCCTGGTTTGTTGAATTTGTGAATTGTGCTGTTTGTCAGGTGAGCTGGTTTTTGTTGGATCTGGTGTTTCAGGTTGTTTTTTGTTCTGAATGCTGTGTTAAATCCGGATTTTTGGAAGATGTAAGCTATTTTGTGTGATTTTTTGTTGAGATATGTGAGTGTGACAAATCTGTTTTGGTTTGCAGGTTTTGGATTTTTATTTTTCATTTTATTCATGATTTTGTCTACTAGATTGGTGTTGTATCCGTTTTGTTGTGCCAAATATTTGATTGTATTGATTTCTTCTTTGTGGTCAGCTTGTGATAGTGGAACATTAAGGAGTCTATGGATCATGGAGTTGAAAGCAGCAAGTTTGTGTTGATTTGGGTGGTTGGATGAGTTGTGAATGAGTGTTTTCAAATACATAATGGCCGCTCATCCTAACCTCAACAAAGCATGACCCCTGGCGGCAGGCTGACGAAGCTTCTTTTCAGAAGTGAAATGCATTCCTCAAGCATCTCCAATATATGTGAGTAAAACATTATTTAAAAGTGAAATACAGTGTCAGTTTTAATATTAGATTGTTCATTAAGTATTTTGTCATGGAAAACATCACAAATTATTCACCTTATTATTTGTAACTGCATAAAGTAGACTACACCATGTAACAGCAAATTGAATGTAGGTGTTCAATGTAAATATTATTTTACAAACACTCTTCAAATAATATTAAGTCTTTTTACTGTAGTCTCTGTTATCAAAAAGAATTGTGACATTACAACAAAATCTTCCAATCAATAAATTAATATTATTTGACTGCTAACTACTGTCATTGATCAGGGATAGTAAGTTGATGGTTCGTCTATGCTACTGTTTCTGGCTGGATACCATTCAATCTTATTATTTGTCTATATATGTAATTCTTCTCAATTTTTTATATATATTTTTATTTTGAAACCGGATTTACATTATAATTTATCAGTAAGTGTTCTATGCTCTTTAAATTTCAAGAGTTCAATGTTGTATTTGATATGCTCACTCTGCAGTGGCATATTATCCAAAATTCTAAGAGCAAATTAAGAATAAGAATCTTTATTTGCCATTAAAACATAAAAAATTGCAATAGGCTTTGTCAATATAATCGTAACATAGTTTAAGATGTTGATTCTCAGCTTAGACAAATGAATAATAGTGTCATTCCCCCTAAAACTAAAATATTTCATACACTAAAATACACCAAGTTTGAACAAAAATTAAAATCATATTTTCAAGTCACTAATATCAGAATACATGTATTCATTCAAATTATAAAATGGTTTTTTATTAACCATTTGTTAATTACTGATTTATGCTTTTTTCTGGTAAAATTCCTATTTCAAGAGGAAATTTTTTTCCGGTAACATTCTCATTTCAAGAGGAAGTTTTCAACTGTTATCAAATTATAATAAAATGTAGGTATAACATAATATTAGGAATAACACAGCAATAAAATTATTTATGAAAGACACAAAGAAGGTAAAAACTGGAAGAACCAAACTAACTTGTGGAAATTCACAAAGAATTTTAACCTATGAGAGATAGGTACAACTATGAGAGGTAATTAATAATTACTGTATATTGTGCCTATAGTGATAATTCGTTTTCCTATTAAATCATACCAGTGGACTCTACTAATAGCTTTTATTGTATTACGGACTTGTGCTACATAAGTTAATTGGTATTTTTAGATGTTTCTTTTTTAATATTATTGGACAGTTTATTGTACAGTTATTATTTAATATTAGATCGGCATTTTTAACTTTTAGTGATTGATTTTTGTACAGTAATATTGAAACTCTTTATCAGTTTAACAATATCCATTTATCTGTTTTGATTGCTTATGTTTGTGTAAGACATTACTTATGTATTGTGGATTATATGTGTAAATAAAGTGCGAGTGATAATTTAAGTGTTGCCAGCATTATTTTAGATATACAGTAGAACCCATAACAAAATATGTATGATGGACCATAGACCAACCAGCAAGGACTTATCCTTATTCTATGGTTGGACTTTTGAATTTATCAGCTGCCCCCTCATCACATAATTATGTTAGTTCTGTGGTTACTTTGCTGTACTGGAGATTTTGATACGGTATTTGAGATTATCAGAATTGATTACAGAATTTCAATTCCACTATTTATCCACGAATAATAATGATTTTAACAAAATACTTTTTTCAAATTATTGAGGGGGGGCAACTCCTCCCCCCCTCTTGCCACCCCGGAATTACGCCAATGGTTGTGGGTCAGTACCATCATCACATCAGAAGCAATATATTATTATTCAAATATGAGTGTTCCATTATGTATGAATATGAGTGTTCAGTGATTGATATCAATTTAATATCTTTCATCTTATCATTGAGTTCATTAGTTGGTTGAATGACAATATTCAAACAATAAATAATTATAATACTCAAAACCTTTGTTCAGTTTATCACTGACAGAACAAACAATCTTGGTTTCCCTTGTATTGTACCATATTGAAGGGGACCGCGGAATTTGCTAACTCGGAACTGGCTAACTCTGGTGATGGAATTGGCTGAGTCTGGGAGTTTCACGAGGCTCACATGAACTCAAACAATGTTGTTTACAACCATTGACCAACCATCAAGATTTCCTTATTTTATGGTGCAACTACTTTCAAACAGCTTTCCAGGATTTCATTCTATAGCATATTTATATTTCACATGACAATAATGCTTATACAATAAGGTAACATTATTGTTTAACACACAATTTCTTCAAATGTTAAATGTTTAGGGATCTCCTTGATTTTATTCTTTGAAGAAATTGCGTTTTAAGCATTTATCATTTGAAGAAATTGTGTGTTAAACAATAATGTTACCATATTGCATAAGCATTATTGTCATGTGAAATATAAATGTGCAAAAGAATGAAAACCTGGAAAGCTGTTTGACAGTAGTTGCACCATAGAATAAGGAAATCTTGATGGTTGGTCAATGGTTGCAAACAACATTGGTTGAGTTCATGGGAGCCTCACTGTATACCGGTCAATGAAATTTCACTCTGGCACCTGGGCATCAGCTGTGAACAATGCTTATGTAGTGACGTCGATTGGGATGCTCCTGCGCGTTGGGCGGCTAAGTACCAACGTCATTCTCCATCCACCCATGGTGGCCCTGTGGCCATACACTCGGACAACACTGTCATCTGTGATCTGTCATCCTTTCTCCTTTCTGTACTCGTGTTTTGATTTTGATAAGTGACAAGATGTTGTGTTTTCAAGAACATTTGAACAATAATTTTAATAATAAGCCGTGTCAGTGAGGAAGACTCTCAATAATTACTGTTCGGTGATTGTGGAACATGTTTCTTCACTTTAAATAGAATTTCCTCTGTAACTTATTTAATTTGCAAACATGAAAATGAAACCCATTGCAAAGGTTATGAGCTTCAAAAGATTTCCTTCTGCGATTTGGACCTCTAAAGCCTATACTGTGTGCTGTTCTACAACTTACTATGATTGAATAATTGACGGTTCATAATAAATTTACAATTGCAATGGATTCCCAATTAACATTGACATCATTACATTGGGCTGATATCTTATTTGTTCATTTACTACCTTACCTTAATGTGAACGATTTATTCAGTTTACGTGGATCATCTAAAGAGTGTAAGGAGATGATTGACAGCTATTTTGGCGAAATGAAAGAGTTGGAACTGGACCGTTCCAATTTCACAGTATTACGTTTCAAGGTATTAGTAAATTAATTTAGATGCTGAAATATGGAAATAATATTAGTAGGATTATTAGTATTAATAATAGTAGGAAGTAACTTTTTTCTTCGGAGGATGCGATGCAGCTCACATAGGTCTGAGATCTGCGCTTGAGTAATGAGTTGCTTAATGATGATGGAGTTGGACCTAGTTTTAGGTGGGTTCCGAACCACCGGCAGAGAACGTTTCACGATCAGAATATTTTTTGCTGGCCAAACCAAAGCGGTCACCCTTCCTGGAAGAGCTGAAGTGCTCGTGTCTCATTCTATCTGACTGAACATATACCTGGCACGGCTCGTGGCTAATCACTTTCACTATCAAGCTTTATTCATTAGATTTTTATTTTAACTTCTCACTTTTATCAGCCCTGTCATCCATTCCATTTTTAAAATCACTGGCTACTAAAGGCTGTACACGCTATAGCTATTATTTTTTATTTGAATATTTCCAATTCCAACTGATACTTTATTACTGTTGATGATAAATCCAGCGGAGGTGGTAAGTTGAGGTCACATAAAGTCGTCTTGTGTCGGCTTTCTACACTACAAGTAGAGACACTTAGCCCACAACTGAGAACATTAACTTTTTATTTATTCTGAACTTACCATTTTTGACAAAAAATAGCCTACCTTAGTTGCTAACATCTGATATCTAAGTTACAAGAGCATGAATTAAATACAAATAAAAACGTTTTACAATTTCATTTAATTTGTACACAAGAGCAGAAAGAATTTATGTTGTCATATCTTGACAATGTTCAAAATATCATACAGCATTATTTTATAGTTCTTATTCTCATGTACAATAAATTATTAGACTATCAGTTGTGAGCATTCCACAACTGTTTCTTCAATTCGTAAATTCAAATACCTGTAACTTAAACTATTGATACCTTTTGATTTCTCGGCTTGTTTCAGACTCTTTCACTCACATGCCATAATTTGAGGAAGCTGGTCATTAAATATTGTGTAAATGTATCAGTGTATGGTTTAAAATGTCTATTTGACCATAATAGAAGGATCCGACACATCGATTTAACTAGCTGCTGTCAACTTACAAGTCTTTGTCTGCATCCAGTTATTGTTCATTTCAAAGTAAGTAAAATATTAGTTTTTATTTATTTAAAAAACCCGTATGTCAGGTGGATTTCAAATCCCCAAAAAGATAACAATAGACCTACAGCCTTTTCTCAGAATTTCCGCCTGCAAATGTTATTCTGCACCGATATCTCCCGTTTTAAAAATTGTTCATCATTTATATTACTTTTCTTTCGAATATTTATATTTATGGGGAAGCCTTTAAATACACTAGATAGAAGGTGGTAACAAGTGAATATTTCTTGGTATTTATTTATCTCCATATTTCTGTGCAATAAAACAATTATGTATATTTATTTAACATAAAGTTGGGTAATTGAAAAACATATTCACTTGGAAATAAGAGTAGAGACGCCAAGAGTAGGATTGTTTTTTCCTGTAGGGGGTACATTTTATATTTTTGATTATTTTAAAATGAAAAGGTAGGAATTAATCTAAAAGGAATGTTGTGTTTGAATGAAGGATGCGTAATAAACTGTAAAGGCGCGTCCACACTGCCTATCAAAGCTTTCAGGCTTAGGCAAGGCTTGACGACGTCCACGCTTCTCAAGGCTTCTCTGAAGGCATTTGTTTAAGTGTGTGCGAGTACAGGAAGTCGAGTCTATGCCTATGCCTAGCAAGCTGCATTTACTTTGGTCTATTTTAATAGACCCACTCTCAGGGGCGGATCCAGGATTTTTGTGAGGGGGGGGCGCACCCTAGGATTTTTGTAAGGGGGGTATGGAATACCCTGCACAAAAAGAGGGTCCGGGGTACTCACCCAGAATTTTTTTAAATTTCCAATGCTAGAAATATCTGTGTAAGGGGGCTATGGAAACCCCCCACGGGATCTCCCCAGGAAAAAAATTTAATTTCAAATGCCTAGATATTACTTTTTTCAAGCACTTAAACTAAAAAAATTGTTGTCAGTTTTGGACTAAAATGATTATTAGCAAAATTAATTGAATAATGATCATAGCAAAATTAATTGAAAACTATCATGATCTGACACGTGTTCAGACCTGAAATGTTATTGAAAGTAAGAAACAATAGTAATTTTTCTATTCAAGCGGGTAGAGCCTGTAAGAGAAAAAAAATATATATATATTTTTAATTTTCTCACTGGTTTTCATCCTTACTTGAACTGTTGGTACTGTTGATGTCAATGACGATAACGAACTTGCATTTTACACCAGCACTTAACTTTTGTAAGTAGTATGAGACGCGTTTACGGACCTGAGTCCTATTCTCAGCGAATAGAGAATAGTAACAGCTATACAAAGTACACTACATAGAGTATACAGAGCGAAATGGGGTAGGCCCTATGTATTCTCTGTTTGCTGAAGATGTTACTCAGGTCTTGAAACGCGTGCACTGCTACTCATAAAAATGAAAGTCCGTTCAATGCAAGTTTATAAATGTAATTAACATAGATATCTTTCAGGTATATCATCTATGTATTTGAAATTAATAGTAGTCAAGCATAAAGTTTAAGTACCGGTAAAATGGGGTGAAGTCGTACACTTTTGGACGTTTTTTCCCCAGAAACACCATAAAATGTATTCTTAAAATAATAAAAAAATCAGAGTACATTCCTTGATACTCTATATACTTAGCCAAAGTAATAAAAACGTTTCAAAAATCCATGCTAGTTCTAAAAAAATGAAAAACGTTTACGACTTCACTCCACAGGTTGGGGTGAAGTTGTACACGTATTTACTTCACACTCTGTATGACTCTGGGTTAACAAAAGGTTGAAGTCATACTTTAAATTATTGTGTTTTTAAAAAGAAGAATCATAGTTTACACCAAAAATAATTAAATATGAGAACATATGAACTTTTATTAAGGCACTTTATCATTATATTAACCATATATTTAGAAGAAAAAATTTTTTTCCGGGTGATCCGGACCTTTATTGTTTCAGTAAGAAAATTAGAGCCGGCTTACTTGAAACTATGCCCATTCCCCTATCATTTTATCTTTCATGAGTTGGGCTGCCGTACAAATAGGGCACAAAACTTAAAAATTTCCCTTGAAACGGGTTTTAGGATATCCCTTGTACCTTTTTGAAAAGTGGAACAATTCCCATGAAACCACATTTTAAGCAATTTTAGATATGAATTCATCTATTTTGAATTCAACCCACGTTATGTGTCAAAGTAAATTTCATCAAGCTCTCGCGTTATTGTCAAAGTGTAATCCGGGCCCTCATTGTTTAGTAAAACAATTAAATGCAGATATTTATACTCTTTTTGATCCCCCACCTTTTCTGATTCTGGTACTGTACATACAATACTTGAAAATTTCTTCTAAAAGGAGAGTTTGGGTTTGCTCCACATTATTAATTTTCTAAGTATCATTTTATTGAAGTTGGTTTCTTTTTTGTTTAAAATAATCCATCTAATTCCACAATTTTTATTGATTTCAGACATCATTTTTTGTCAAATGTTGTCTCTAAAGGCTTCTTAAAATTGAAAATTTATTTTGTCTCTGGGGGATCTATCTACCTGATTCCCTTATGGCTACGCCACTGTGATATTACATGAACAATGAATACATAAAAATTAATCGATTTTTAAAACGTGTGTAACTTTACAAAAAAATTAAACCATTAGTACTCATTATATAGGCTACTCACATCAGTTAATTATACATAGACACTACATCATACAACCTACAACTATGCATAGTGAATCATTCAAGTTAGAGTGATGTTAATATTCAAAAGTTAAATTTTCTTCTAATAAATCATGAAAAATTGCAGATAAATTTTGCGCCCCCCCTTTATATTATATATGCCCATAATCCGGGGCATATTTATAAATCCAGCCCTGGTGAGGGGACTCCAAGTGGATAGCCGAAATAATCAAGTCTACTTTTTTTTAATAAATATGGCTAATAACAATATTATTTTACAGTAGTCTCATTAATTTTGGATATCTACCATAACATCACTATCACCAATACAAATTAGATTATTATAAAAGGATGTTAATGAAAAATAACGATTTCGAATCGGTTGGATTACTCAATAGATGTATAAGGATGTAAAGTTGCATCATTTTCCACTAGCATTAACCAAAAAATATATTTCCACACTACCTCAAGGGGGGGGGGGGGGGGGCGCGCCCCCCTGCTGGATCCGCCCTTGCCCACTCTTGAAAATTAAAAAAAAAATACAGAAATCCTTAATAAAATTACACATCATCACTAAAGCCGACGAAGGTAACTGTACTGTAATCATTGAAACACCCAACCTTGAGTTCAAAATTTAATTCATAAATCATTGAACTCATACATGATCCCACTACAACATTTCATACATCAATCAAACAAGCCATCAATAACATCAACCGTATCCTCATTCCTGCTCACAAAAAACCCATTCAAAACAAATAAAACATCTGCCCCTTCCACCAATTGAAATCCCTTCCTAAAGTCAACAAACCCAACATGCCCATTAGACCTTTTATCAATAATACATCTTCTTCAGCCCACAAAATTGCAAAACACTGACACAATCATCAGAAAAACCATAAAATTCAATCATCACTCATCCATCGAGAACAATTCTGACTTTATAAAAAAATTATCGTTAAACTAACATTGCTAGTCCACACAACTCAACACACATCATTTGGCTTCAAAAAACCTCTACACCATCATAATCGATGAAAAACTCAAGCACGATAATAGGCAACACATCACCCACCCATATTCATGAAATCATGTCACTAACCAACATAACATAACGAAACAATTTTACTCACTACTATAAATTCTACACCCTCTCAATGGGATCCCCCATCTCACTCATCCTAACCGAAATCTCCACCTACAAAATTGAGCAAAACCGCATCCTTGTAAACAATCCACATTCGGAAAAAACCATATCCTAGTTCAGATATGTATATGCCATCATTGTACTATTCAAAGGTTCATCTGACAAGTACATTTCATACATTTCCCAATCGCATCAACAAAATCCACCCCAATATCATCTGAACCTTCGAAGCAGAAAATCATAATTAACTCAACGTTCTTGACCTTACAATGACCAAAACACATCATCATCATACATTCAAAATCTACAGAAACCCCCATCAATAGTTCACAATCTTTAAAATCACATATTAACATATTAAACTTGCGTTCAATGATTTTGGACCTTCAATCGGTGGCCTTCTGATAATCGACATTCTGTGAACAGTATAAAGTAAAATTTTGCTCAATAATTTTGTAAGCATTCACACTGTTAGTAATTACATATTTGCGAACTAAATGATTGATTTTACAGGATTTGAATGCCCTGATATTGAATGATAACAGTTGGTTTACCACTGGTTGCTTGGAGGCTTTGTCCTTACATCATTCAAAATTGAGGATCTTGGAATTGTCGCAATGCTCAAGCTTGGGAGATGTATCTACTATAAACGGCTTTTTGGCAAAATGTAAAGAGTAGGTTTCGTTTCATCTAGATAGTAATTCATAGTCTTCTAAGTATGGCAATGAGTTGTTGACAGCTCGTAAATATAAGACAATCATATATCTAATATAGGACCGGCATTGAATAAATATGTAAATAAATAATCCTCATAAAGTAACTTTTTCCCTTATATAAGGAAATAAGTTCCGTATTTTGAAATAGAGAAAGATTAATAATAAACTAATTAGTTTCCAGTTTGAATCCACATGAAGAACATATAATTAGCCTAATATCCTAAGTATCCGTAAATAGCCTAATATAATAGTTGGAATCTGTGATGTTTTCCATGACGAAATACTTAATGAACAATCTAATATTAAAACTGACACTGTTTTTCACTTTTAAATAATGTTTTACTCACATATATTGGAGATAGTTGAGGAATGCATTTCACTTCTGAAAAGAAGCTTTGTCAGCCTGCCGCCAGGAGTCATGCTCTGTTGAGGTTAGGATGAGCAGCCATTATGTAGTTAAAAATTGCGTTTGATTTGAATTGTGTTCGGTCATTGAGTACGTTGGTTGTATTACAGTATTACAGGAAGAGACGTCTGTGTAGCCCAAAATATTTGATATTCATAATGTCTTTTTCATACTTTATGGTTTCTCATAATTTGAATAACAATTGAAACTAATTTTCCAATTATTATAATTCCTGTTACAGAATATGCCTCATAATTTGGATTCATAATTGAAACTGATTTGTTAATTATTAAACTTTTTTCAATTCAAAATACAGTATTTTATTTATTTATTTAATTTTTATTTTTTATGGATAATGCCAACTATTATCTACAATCTAATATTAAAACTGACACTGTATTTCACTTTTAAATAATGTTTTAATCACATATATTGGAGATGGTTGAGGAATGCATTTCACTTCTGAAAAGAAGCTTCGTCAGCGTGCCGCCAGGGGTCATGCTCTGTTGAGGTTAGGATGACGGGCCATTATTTAGTTAAAAATTGCGTTTGATTTGAATTGTGTTTGGTCATTGAGTACGTTGGTTCTATCTTGTTTGTGGTATTTGAATATTTCATATTGCTCCAGTGTATTTAGTTTGTGGCTTTTTTGGAATATGTGTAGAATTTCTAAGTCAGTTTGGATGTTATTGTGTGAGTGTCCAGTGTTGATTAAGTGATCTGAAAATGTTGAGTCAGTGTTGGAATGTAGTGCTTTGGTGTATTCTTTGTATCTTGTGTTGAATGATCTGCGTGTTTGTCCTATGTAGTACTTGGGGCATGTGTGTTGCATTTGAGCTTATATAATCCTGATTTGTTGAAATTGTGAATTGTGCTGTTTGTTGGGTGTGCTGGTTTTTGTTGGATCTGGTGTTTCAGGTTGTTTGTTGTTCTGAATGCTGTGTTACATCCGGACTTTTGGAAGATGTAAGCTATTTTGTGTGATTTTTTGTTGAAATATGTGAGTGTGATAAATATTTTTTGGTTTGCAGGTTTTGGATTTTTATTTTTCATTTTATTCAGGATTTTGTCTACTAGATTGGTGTTGCATCCGTTTTGTTGTGCTAAATATTTGATTGTATTGATTTTTTCTTGGTGGTCAGCTTGTGATAGTGGAACATTTAGGAGTCTATGGATCATGGAGTTAAAATCAGCAAGTTTGTGTTGATTTGGATAGTTGGATGAGTTGTGAATGAGTGTGTCTGTGAGAGTTGGTTTTCTGTAGATGTTGAATTTGTGCATGTTATTTAGTTTTTTGATAGTCATAATCCATACTGATGATCTAAACAGAAAAGTAGATGAATTCATATAAAACAACAACATCCAACAAATCCAAAGAGACCCACACCCAAATTCCAGGGCATAATAAACAAAAACATTTAAAAAAACAAAACACCTCTTTAATGAAACATACAAACGATACATGAAGCAAATTCACACTTCTGCACCAACTCTTCAAGCCCTACCTAAAATACATAATGAAAGCACACCAATCAGACCCATCATAAATTACAGAAAAGCACCAGGATACAAATTAGCCAAACAGATAGATACTCAACTACACAAACTCATCAATATCAATCATCCATCTCATATACAGAACAGCACAGACCTCATAAACAAAATAAAAAATACACACATCCCACATAATTCCACACTAGCATCATTTGACAATAAAAAACCTGTATACAAACATTCTAGTAACTAAAACCATTTCCATAACAAAAGGGATGCAACACCAAACTAGTAGACAAAATCCTGAATAAAATGAAAAATAAAAATCCAAAACCTGCAAACCAAAACATATTTATCACACTCACATATTTCAACAAAAAATCACACAAAATAGCTTACATCTTCCAAAAGTCCGGATGTAACACAGCATTCAGAACAACAAACAACCTGAAACACCAGATCCAACAAAAACCAGCTCACCCAACAAACAGCACAATTCACAAATTCAACAAACCAGGATTATATAAGCTCAAATGCAACACATGTCCCAAGTACTACCTAGGACAAACACGCAGATCATTCAACACAAGATACAAAGAACACATTAAAGCACTACATTCCAACACTGACTCAACATTTGCAGATCACTTAATCAACACTGGACACTCACACAATAACATCCAAACTGACTTAGAAATTCTACACATATTCCAAAAAAGCCACAAACTAAATACACTGGAGCAATATGAAATATTCAAATACCACAAACAAGATAGAACCAACGTACTCAATGACCAAACACAATTCAAATCAAACGCAATTTTTAACTACATAATGGCCCGTCATCCTAACCTCAACAGAGCATGACCCCTGGCGGCACGCTGACGAAGCTTCTTTTCAGAAGTGAAATGCATTCCTCAACCATCTCCAATATATGTGATTAAAACATTATTTAAAAGTGAAATACAGTGTCAGTTTTAATATTAGATTGTAGATAACAGTTGGCATTATCCATAAAAAATAAAAATTAAATAAATAAATAAAATACTGTATTTTGAATTGAAAAAAGTTTAATAATTAACAAATCAGTTTCAATTATGAATCCAAATTATGAGGCATATTCTGTAACAGGAATTATAATAATTGGAAAATTAGTTTCAATTGTTATTCAAATTATGAGAAACCATAAAGTATGAAACAGAAATTATGAATATCAAATATTTTTGGGCTACACAGACGTCTCTTCCTGTAATACTCCGATACAATGGCTCAAGGGCCCTTCCATCTCAGGAAAATTAAATAATTATAATTCTAAAATAATTATACACCATTAAACTCTTATGATTTCTTTAAACATCATAATATTATTTTTGATTCACAAATATGCTTATCAGCAGTTCTTACAATTTACAATAACGTTTTGTTCCTTCTTTTTTCTCAGATCGTGTAAAAACCCAATATTTCTTATTTTTTTTATTTGACAACAGTTTAAAATTTGAGAAAAGAAATCAACAAAAATAACAATGGTCACACTTGCAAGTGTTAAGGTAATCAGGGTGACCTTCCTGTGCAACTTTCAAATTTTTGTAGAAATTGAGATGAACCGGCTGGTAAAGCTATGATTTAAATAAGCCTAAACTTACCTGTGGTTTATTCCATGAGAGAATGGAGGAAAGTTCCACCCAAACCTCAACGGGTCAGACAGCTGTGGCCAATAGGGTTGAAGGTCAGCGTACCACATAAGCTACTTTTTAGTTCACAGTCATCCGCAGTCAGTATTCAGCTGGTTTGCATGATTTGCTGGTTTGCTATTTGCATATTTCCAGTGTTTTTGACGGTTTGGCTCGTGAATCCGCCCGAGTCTGATGTTATTGACTCAGTAGACGGGACAACACTCTATTTTCTAGTGAAATAGATCATAGGTGGTGTAGTGTCAATCCACTTTTTATCATAATTTTTTTAATATTTGATCCCAAAAGTCCAATATCAATAGGTATTTCTAAGAAACTATATTCTACCTTACAACTACCTTTCTACTACAAAAGAGATATTTTGTAGATGGACGGAGAACGGAGCGATTTCAATTAGGCCCTTTTGGATCCTTAATCCAAACTACAAGCTTTTTTGTGTTGGAATCCAGAACTGCAGTTTTAGGAAAAATATTGTATGTTTTTCGCGCGTGAAGCTTCTTTATCGCTCTCGCAAAATTACTGCGCTCCACTACGCGTCGCGCAGTAAATGTTTTGGCTCGAGCGATAAAGTCGTGCTTCACACTCTTAATACATAAATAACTATTCCCGCTCTGGTGCAGGAATAGACTATTTTGCATGCTATAGTTAGTGCAAAAATAGGCACTTTTTCGGGTCACTGTAGGAAAACGATTTTATAAGTTTGCTTGCCATTTTTCAAATCACTGCAGTTGCATTTTATCAATAGCTAATTTAAACTGTCTGTTTTTTCAGTCTTCACACTTTGGATTTGTCTGGAATTGACTGTATTTGTGATGCAACAATGGAAACATTATCGCACTTCAATTTTAAATTGCAAAGCTTGAAAGTTAGATATTGCACTCGAGTTACAGACTATGGTATCAGGTAAAACATAATTTCTTTTCAGTTGTAAATCTTCGAAAACTACAGAATAAATTTAGTGTAAATTGACTGAAATAATTTCAACATATTCGATTTGTAACTACTGTAAATGTGGAAGTAGAAAACAAAACTTTATACGAGGATTGTCCAGAAAGTAAGTACCTACTGTTTCATTCTACCACCGGCACAGCGCTAGTGACGATGTTCCGCACATGCGCTCTAGTCCTCCTTGGTTCCTTGTTTTAAAATGCTTATGGATGAACACAAAAAGAAGTGACTTGGCAGTGCATTGACTTTTCTTACCTATCACAGAGATGAAAGAGACGATTGTAACAGGTGCTGAGAAACACTCAGCAAGCTCGCAACACGCAACTCTGTGCATCTTGGTTGGGTACCTGGCCATGTAGGCATAGGTGGCAATGAGTGTGCAGATGGGCTTGCTAAGCAGGGTTCCAGTATGTCATTCTTTGGTCCAGAGCCAAGCTGTGGCATAAGCAAAACAACTGCCTTTCACACAATAAACAAATGGTCCAGGGACTTACACCACCAGCAATGGCAAGGTCACTTAGGTCAAGCACTTGGCAAAAGGCTGCTAGCAGACACAAGCTCCTACTTCACCAACTGGCTGGTGAGGCTGGGTAGAGGTCAGGTTAAGCAGCTGATTGCTCTGATAACTGGACATGGCCACTTCAGGAAACATCTCCACACAATTGGACTCAGAAATGAAAATCAGATGTGTAGGCTTTGCAATCAGTCTGAAGAGACTGCCAAGCATATCATACTGGATTGCGAGAGACTCGGGGCAAGGAGAATGGCTCTGTTTGGCTTTAAGCAACCAGGTGATGAATGGGACGTTAGCATAGGGAAAAAACTCCTGGATCTTGTAAAGGGCACAGGTATTGGTTTGCCTAACTAACGTACTAGGGACACACAATAAGCTTCGGTTGACGTGTGAGGATCTTTGAATCTTCTGGATCTTTGAATCTGTCCCTTCATAACATAACATAACATAACAGGTGCTGAAACTTTGGTTTTCATGTCTTGGATTTCGGAGGGCGCCGCTTTGACAGCTATGACAATGCTGAAGACAGAGTTCGGCAATGGCGGCATGTTTCTATGAAGAGGGTATAGAAAAGTTGGTTCCTCGCTAAGACAAATGTCTAAACAATGGTGGAAACTATGTATGTAAATAGTTGAAGATATCCTCTTTTCTTGTAGAAATAAATTTTGTTGAAAAGTAAATTGTATGTTTTTCCCAAGACGGTACTTAATTTCTGGACAAGCCTCGTACAAGTCTTTAAAATACGAGGGATGCCTTTTATTTTTCTAAAATGGACACGCGATTTGTTTTTTCATGTTATTATCTTGAAGTTTGACTTGCTCTCAAAATTCAATAGTGGTGCTTCAAAACATATTTATGACATAATTACGGGTGACAAATTATGGATATATGTCTATGAATCCAAAACTAAGCAATCGACATTGTACAAAGCCATATAGGTTCGTCAAGACAAGCCAACTCCCAAAATGAGCATATAAATTGCTCAATATATGTAGTGGAAAGTGGTTCAACCGTTTGCAAAAGTGTATTGACCATGATGTAGAATAGTTTGTTAAACAATAATGTCATTCAAATTGATTATTTTGTTTTCTATTCCCGAAATATAAAAGGCAAGGTTAAAGAAAAATTCGATATAATTGGAATATTGAACGTTCATTCTGGAAATGGAGATGTTTTATTCTGATAGTTATCAAGAAAAATTACATGTTAGGCTTGAATCGGTTCAGTCTTATCCCTGATACTGATATGTGATTTTCAATGTTGTTATATAACAATCGATCTTGTAGAAAAGGAGCCTCAACAAAATATATTTTTATTTCATCTTGCTTTTTTCAGAATGGTGATTGAATATTGCAAGGAACTAAAAAAATTATCAATAGTGGGATGTTCCTCTGCAGTGCAGAGATTGGTCTATGATGACAGTATAAATATTCTACCGCTGCTACGAATTGAAGCTGATATTGATTATTTATTTCCTCTTCTAGCGAGTGTACCACCACTTATGCTTCAAATATAAAGGTAATAATTATTGGTTAAAGCTATGATTTTCGCTTATTTATGAACAGTGTAAGATTAAAATACTAGAAGACAGTTGAATGAGATCGTAAAAAAGGTTTTAATCTGAGTGGAAAAACGAAACAATTATTCTGCATATTTCAGGCTAGCTCATTTAATCTCATTCCTAAAATGGGTAAATGATCATTTTTGTAAACTAGACTAATTTGTCAGAAAACTTTCTGGAATTCCGTACAGTTATTTGAAACTTCAAGAATCTCATAGTACGCAATTCAAGAGTATAAATTAGTTTGAAACCGCAAAAGTACCGTAGATGTTTATGCAATGGTTACGGAATTTTAGCCTCTATTCAGTTGAATAAATACTAGAATTGTTATTTATGTATTAAAAGCATAAAGTGCGGCTTTCTCTATTGCTCGTGCCAAAACAGTTACTGGGTGACGTGCAGTGGAGCGCAGTAATTTTGCGAGAGTGATAAAGAAGTTTTACGCTCGAATTGCATGCAACATATTTTTCCTACAACTGCAGTTCTGGATTCCAGCACAATAAAAGCTTTTAGTTTGTTACATCACAGATTTTGGCATGAGCGGATTTGGTTAGCGTGCGCCATTGTTATGATAATTTTACGGATTTTGTGATCCACCAATGAGAAGACAATAAAATCAAAACAGAAGTGTGAAGAAAGCAGCTGGATTTCGTGATCCACCAATGAGAAGACATCAAATTCATAACAGAAGCGTAAAGAACAATTTAACGAGCAGTTGTAGGAAAAAGTGTATTATTTTTTTGACAAGTTCACAATTCTCAAAATAATAGGTTTATCTTCTTACAAATTAATGGAATGAAAGTTTAGTATTGTTTGCTAGTTCTTGGCTAACGACCATTTCATAATTGAATTACGTTATTGAACAATTTTGTAGACTATAAGAGTGTGGACCATTTATTTCTATCATATTTATAAACAATTGATAGTGGCTAATCTAGGATTCATATTCTAAAGTTAATTTTGCAGTTTTTATTGGATTTCAATAATATATATTAGATTTGTACATAGTGGAACCTCTTCTTTTTCAACGGACATTTCTCCACAAAGAAGAATACATTCATACCGATTATTCCATCTACAAGAATAGAAGGATAAGAATACAAGCATACCAGGACCAATTGGCAAGAATAATTGAAAAAATAATAGAGATTTTAATATCATTTTTGTAGGATTTTATAAAACATATTTTATATTATTTCTGTATTGTACTCAGTGTTATAATTACTAATATAATTTCGTTATCAGAACTTGTTTATTCTTTCTGTTTTTTGTTCAATCCTATTATCATTTTTGCAGAATGAAATATTTTTTTAAATGTACAGTACTTAATCATGCTCAACAAGCTGTCAATAAAATACCCAGGAGGAAGGACTCCTAAAGGATTGGCAGACATGCTCTGCCGGTGAGAGTGGTGTTTTGTGTCGTGTCTCTGGAAATTTAGATTTTAGATTTCTGCATTTAAATTGCTAGGGTACGGCATAGTGTCTTTACGTAAATGGCCCCTTGTTTTATCCCATACTTTGTTCGGTATTTTCTCAGATTGTATTTCGTCTCTGCGATCGCAGTTTGTTGACAACGTCCTTATTGAATGCAATCCTATTTTGTCAATTCGGGGTTTTCTTGCCGATTGATTTTGTTTTCTTAATGCCTCTTCAGAACTCATTCTATCCTCCCAGCGACGCTGTCTGAGCTCCATGATGTCTAATTGCAATAATCTAAGTTCCTCCACTCGATCAGAGCAGTCAGGACAGGAAAACTTCGTTTTAGTTTGTGTAGAAGAATCAATCACAACTTTTGGATGAATGTCTGTAGTATCAGTCTCTGCAGCGTCATTTAAAGCGTTTTTATTTTTTAAATCTTTATATGAAATATAGGGCTCGCTATTATCTTGATATTCTTCCATTTTCAATGTCAATCGTGGAATCTCTTCCACTAGGGCTGACTGATTTTCAGTTAATTGATTAATTCTCTTAATTAGATCGTCTTTCGATTGTAGAACAAGATCATCTGTTTGAGAGACTGTTTCGAAGCAGATAGGGATAGCTTTCCATCTTGAAAGTAGAAATGAGTCAAGTGAAGTTCTATTTCCAAGTCGTGATTATTTTGATTTTATACATTCGTAAAAGTAGGGGAAAGTAAGAGTTCTGGGCCAGTTTTTCTTGCCACGTCCTTTCTAACCTAACGAGACCCGCCCAATCAAACCTAACCTAATCTAACATAGGTAAGTCAAAGTTGATTTAATGTGATCTATGAGATCACCAAAATACCCATTTTCAGGGAGTTGAAAATCACGAAAAAATTTAAACTTTTGAACCGCTCAAGGTAAATCAAATTAAATGGCACTATCTTGTTCAGCTTTCCAACCAAATTCAAATTCATGTATTAAACACTATTTTCCAATGATAATTAATTAAATTAAAAATAATGATAACATTTTTGGGCGTGGCCGCCTGCCTTATAAGCAGTAGGAATTCAGCCACAGTTTTTCTTGCCTCACCCTTTCTAACCTAACGAGACCCCCCTCAATCAAACCTAACATAGGTATAGCTGTATAGTACAAAGTTAATTCAAGCAAACATTTTAGATCCAGAAAATTCATATACCTGTGGGAACTAGGGCTCCCAGAAAAATATGAACTTTTGAACCACTCAAGTAAAATTAAATTGAAAGGTGTCATCTTCATTATTGGTGTCATTCATGTATTGAACCCTAATTTTCTGATTATAATTGATTCTGATTATATAAATAATTAAATTTTTCCCCACACTCACATGTTTTTTCCCATGCTCTTTACAACCCAATGAGAACACCCCCCCCCCCCCCCCCCCCCGCTTAACTAAACCTAACCTAACCCAGGGAACCCAAGATCCCAAGGGAACTAGGATGCCCCAAAAAATTGAACATTTGAACCATTTAAGATAGGGTTTTATCTTGTTCAGCTTTTCAAGACAATTCAAATTCATATATTGAACCATAATTTTCAATGATAATTACTTGGAAAAAATAATGAAATTTTTTCCCACACTCACATGCTTTCCCATGCTCTTTCCAACCAAACAAGACCCCACTTTCAACCTGACATAAGCTAGGTATAGCAATACCTTGCAGTATAGTCCAAACTCTTTCCATTCAACATAACAGATCCCGAAAATTTTCATTCCTGTGGGAACTATCGTTCCTGGAAAAATATTAACTATACCGCAAGGTATTGCTATTTGAACCATTTAAGATAGGGTAAATGCACAAATTTGTGCAATTAAATGCTATCATCTTATTTGGCTCATCAAGGCAGTTCAAATTCACATATTGAACACCATTTTAAGAAATAGGGTATATATCAATATCATATTATTTGTAGCAGACAGGATAGCTAATGTTTCAATTGAATTGGTTATTAGCAAGATAGAGTATATATAATGTGAAAGCTTATGAATCAACCTCCTCATCCACACTTCACCTAATGTCTGTACAGTGAGAATCTATCATGAACAGGTCTGGGTGGGAGGAATGATGATGTTGGGGTACTGGTATATATCAATGTAATATTATTGATGGCTGATAAGATGGTTGATATTTTAATTTCAATGATGATTGATAAGATGAGAAATAGGGTATAATATCAATGTTATATTATTGGTGACTGATAAAAAGGCTAATCTATCAATTGAATTGCTGTCTGATGAGATGATTGATGTATTAATTACATTTGTGTTTGAGGAGATATACTAAGGTATAATTTAGGTATAGGTAAATTTAGATGCAAATCTACACAAACCCTATCTTGTTCAGTTCACCAAGCCAGTTCAAATTCATGAATCAAAAGTCAGCACTATATAAAGGTTTGCAAACTAGATTTTTTCATCCAGTCTTCACAGACAACCTGAACAGTAAACACCTCTCTTAATCAGATACAGGTGGGTGGGAAGATAAAATATATTATATCAATATTAAATCATTGACAACTGATGAGATGGGTAATATAAGTTGGTGACTGATGAGATGGTTGATGTATTAATTTGAATGGTAACCAATGAGATGAGAATGATCTGCAAAGGTGGATATAGCCTATGTTTATATTAATTTATGGAGGTACATTTCATGTTTCATTTGCATAACATTTGAATTATGTATTATATACAATTTGCTGAATGAAATGAATTTGATTTAATTGGATATATATCAATATTATATTATTGGTAGCTGACAGGATAGCTAATATTTCAATTGAATTGGTTATTAGCTAGATAGGAAGAGTATTTCACCCATTTTGATTGATACAGACATTGATGAAGATTCTATTGTAGTTTGCTGGTATCTATCCTAAAAATATGAAACAAACCACACATGCATTCTTGTAAGCCATAGAATGTCAATTTTGACAGTAAAATTTTTATGCCTACTAGATCAAATGCTTTTGCTGTCTGCTATTGAATCATACACATTAGAGATATCAATCAATACGAGTTAGGTTAGGTACATAGCAACAAAGCTTTACTTATGGAAAACCCTCAAACTGAATTTTTGATATGATTCCATAGTAATTAAAATATTTCCCAACTCTGTACAACACTGCATACTTCGCAAAACTGTATTTGAGAAAACTGGCAGATTTGTAACTTGCCACTATCAGTATTCTTCCTTTCACCATTCGTGTTTATTGGTATTATTTTTTATAATACATCTCAATTTTTAATATTCCACAATCTGAGGTTTGATAGTTCGTCTGTATTAGATTACTGCACAACTGTGATCTGAAATATCCCAACAGCGAAGCAACAAACTCATGCAAAATCCATTTATACAAATAGATTCAGCTGTTCGGACAAAAACTGACAAAAGAATGAGTCATCATTTGATTCTCAAATTTTTTTGCTTTCAGTTCTCTGGAAAAGGCTAGCCTGATACTGAGTAGTAGGGCCTAAACATCACTCATGCAATCGTTTTCCTGCTTCAGTTGACAAAACTGTTATCACGAGCGCCAATACTATACTATTGCCTGTACAAGCATGACTGCATGAATAGTAAAATTTTCCTACAATTAAGTACATAAAACTGCATGGAATTTGAGGTTTTAAAGGTCAAATCGACTGTTTGATTAGATTGATGGTCTGAAATACTGGAAGTGAACAGGCAAAGCAGGCCAGAATTGAATGAATACGATTCATCCTGGAAAAACTGAAGGAAATGCGGGGATGAGAAGTTGGAATTAGTGAAATTAGAATCAATAACTACTAATAAAAATATTATAATTTATTAAAAAAACAACAAATATTTAGATCACTAAAATACTGTAAAAATAATGATTAGTATTGAATGGAACTGGATATCAAATTTGTACAATGGCTTCTATCAAAATTATTTGTACATCACTGTCAAAATATTAGACTTGGTATCACTCACGAAATTCCTTTGGTAAAATGTCAAGTTACAAATATTGGAGTAAAAACATAGTATTTTTCAAGTTCTTATTAAATATGAATATATGCTTTGTATGAGAATATAAAAATTATGATTTCACTTCAATATCGCATTCATATTAATGCCTTATTCTATTTGATATGGTTTCAATGAAAAGCAGAATTTGAAAATCTTAGTACCACCGGAATAACTCCTAAAACCCCACAAGGCACTTTCTAATAACTTAAATTTCATTAATGACTAGATTCAATGTAACTTTACATTTCTTTTATTTTAAAAAATCCTATGAAAAGTGATATATAAAATTTTGTTGCAGTCCAAAAACTGCGCAATCTACCAATATTCAATTTTTGGGAAATTTGTTTACTATTTCTTGAAGAAAAAATAAATAGGTATATGATAATATCTATTATTATAACTATGAATTGAAAAATTAAAACTATTATATACCTTATAGAACAGTTTACACAATAGGTACATGGAATGCAAGGCCTAATACAATAAATGATTATATTAAGATTTCGTTTGTTAAAAATATCTGTGATTAATATAGTTTTATACTAACTTGAAAGAACAATACACTCTAGAATAAACAAATATGATGCATAGATGAATAGAAATCAATGACACTATGTTAATGGCAATCATTTGTAGATCTGAATGCCACCGAGAACCTAAAAAGTCTACAATAAAAAAATTGTATTAACTTCATAGCAAATAAATAAATGTGTTTATAATACCTACTTTCATAGAGCGTTCTGTAACTAGAATCACCCAAATTATGAATGCTCGAAATAGGATAAAATGTACTTGGTAATTTACAATTTTGATAAAGTTTAATTCAAAACAGTAATAAAGAAAATATAAATGAAAATTATCAACATAAAAATTGAAATTTAGACTTAGGGCAACTACTATTGTGAGCCAAAGTGCCAAAACAAGAAAGTCATGCCATCTAATAAAACAATATACATTGATATTTCAAGAGTTTACGATTTTTATTGTAATTCTATTGGATGAAATAATTCAATTTGGAACATGGGGTCTCAAAAATACAAAATAATATTATTGAGTCTTCAGCAGAAAATCAACTTACGACTAAATTTAATACATGATTGTTTCAAATGCATTGTTGAAAACGGATACTGTATTAATGAGTTAGGTGAATGCTCAAATTACATAAATGATGGATTATGATAATATCTTATCATATGAAACGCTTAGTTTACAACGAAAGTACATTATTGGTATCAATGATAAGGAAGTGAGTTTTCATCTACATATAAAAAGTACACAATTTTTTCATGATCCAACTGAATTTCTCTTGAACTTAATCAATGAATAAAATGGATTTATGAGTATTTTGTTACATTTTTTTCAAAGACAATATTCATCTTCAACATAATCAATGGATAAAATGGATTTTTGAGTATTTTGTTACATTTTTCTTCAAAAACAATATTCATCTTCAACATAGCACCTTAACTTGCAAGGTAGGGTTGACTAATCCTCAATTCATAAATCATTGTGACATTAACAGGCGAAAAAATAAAATATTAAATAATAAATAAGATTAAATATTATATAGATTTTTTAAATTGAATGGTAATTGCACATGTGATTCTATCCTAAAAGTAGTCTACATGATGTCGAATTGAATGAGTAAATAAATATAACTATTTGACTTTGATATTGATGTTGTAACTGGAATGCTTACCGCTCACAGAACTGGCTACCTGACTAAAAATTATATGCAGATAGTTGTGTAACTGGAGACCATTATTGTTCATCAGCTCACTGGTGATTTGAGTTGGGGTCGCTTTGGGGGAGGAGTCGGAGGGGTGTCCGATTCTATTGGCTCAGGAGGTGGCGGCTGCACAAAACAATAAGTTATTAAATTAATATAAACAAGATGATATACTATTAACATTCTACAAAAGGTACTTGAAAAAAGTGAGGTAAGAATTGAAAGAAGGCGAACAGAGAGACTGCAAGAACTGGAAAAGAATCTGTCTGAAAAAGTCCGATTTCTGAAATTGGCAGTTAAGGAGTGGAATGTGGAACGACAAAGGCGGCTCCGATCGTTGAAATTTTGAGTTCGAATCTCGTTCAGCCATGAATGTGCCTCATTTACAAATTAACCTGATTACCCACACATCAGTCTTAAGACTCATGTGCATCATCCGAAAAAAGATAATAGAAATGCTTTTCAGTTGAGAGGAGAATATCTAGAAGGTTTGTAAAATTGCGATAATGGAAGAGACCAACGTTGAGTTGACTGGGAGCGAAACATAGCTTTACCAGGGTTACTACCAAAGTAAGCTACAAAAATTCACTGACTTTTCCCTGATCTTTAATAAAATTTTCCTTTACCAATATAAGGTACTAGCCGGCAGGCTCGCTTCGCTCGCTTTAATCGTCTAGCCAGGGGGCAGAGTCCGCCCTGGACCCCAGGGGGTGGTTTAAAATAATTGTGAATCGAGTAAGCACTTTTGTTTGTTGATCATCTGTTGTCATGGATAAGGGCACAGTTATTCAATTCACAACTCCATATTTCTTATATATAACTAGCTGGCCCGACGCGCGTTGCTGCGTTCTCATAAAAAAATTCTTGTTTTTATTATTTGCCACCTCCCACTGAGGTTACATTTCAAATTTCAACCTTCTAGGACTATTAGGGAAGAAGTTAGTCCTAGGGCTCTAACAGCTGATCAGAGAGGCCTCCTTCATTGTTTTCTTACACAGTAAGACCTTACTCACCACCTCTCAATGAACATTTCAAATTTAAACCTCCCACGACTATTAGGTAGAAGCTAGGTTTTTGATTTTATTATTCGCCACCTCCTACTGAGACTACATATTTCAAATTTCTAGCTGCATTGGTTAACAGATGTCATCAACCCTGCGTTCCAGGCAGCGTAAATAACGCCGCTAAGGGGCCTACCATATGATTAAAAACTGTTGACTTCTATCATCTGTTCCTTTAAGCTTTTTGGCCGGCAAGTTCAGTAGGTTAGGTCTGTAAAATGGATTAATTAATAATAATTATTTGCCCCCCTATTAAAATTTATGGTCAGAAACCATCCCCAATATTCACACAACATATTCCCAAAGTTTCATGCCGATCTGTCAAGTAGTTTTGAAGTCTATAGGGAACATACATACATACAGACATTCATTTTTATATATATATAGATTTTTGAAATTTTCACTTTTGGTCGTATCTTTTGGAATTTTTCAAAATTCTTTCTTAGCATGCATCTAGAGCCCCCACGTGACTGGTGCACCAAATTTCAATTTAATTAGCCATATGGTTTTCGAGAAACGCTGATGAATGAGTCAATGAATCAGTGGTATTTGGCTTTTATATAGATGATAAACAAAAAGACCTTAGCGAATAATCAAAACAATTTTATGTTTGTTAGCCTACCTGGCTTATTTGTCTGGTTGTCCACCTAAAAATGCATTTCAAGTTCGATATTGGAAGAACATTTCTTGTGAGGGTTTCTATAATTAGTATAATTATTATTAGGTATATAATTAATACGAAGTTTTCCCGATATTTTTTTTAAATTCCATGACTTTTTCAGAATTTAAAAATTCCCTGACTTTTCCCGGTTTTCCCGTTTGCTAGTCACCCTGTTGCTTAACAAAAATCAAAGACCACCAATGATAACTGAACTACCTCAAATGTTCTCAGAACTGCTGTATTCTTCATGCTTCCCATCATGAAAAACTACTGATCTTTCCTTGAAAATTAATATTAAATTCTCTTTACACAAAGTGATTTTAATTTCTTTTTAAATGAATGATGATGCCCAAATGAGTCGGAGACTTATGCGTGGGTAATGAGGTGAATGATAACACATAGATGCCAGACGGAGGAGCGGGATCCGAACCTACGACAGCGGAAGCGACATTAAGATGAAGTTGCGACGCCTCAACCAACTGCGCTAAGCGGCCCGCAGCTTATATGAAGGCCAAAGTTGAAGGCCTTATATAAAGGCTGCTTTACTTTTGTAAGCACGGTGTTGTGGCATGAATTTGAGCGTTTTAATATGATATCTTATAGAAAACACACATTTCAAATTCAACTTGTCAGTGCAGATGCATTTTATTAGACATACGATATGTGTGGATTATTTGGAGATTGGAGGTTGCATACAACAAAAGATTTTATACTGTACAAGATTGAAAGTCCAGAAAGATTTTTCATGACTACCATACTATCACGATTCACCAAAAACATCAAAATAAAAACAGTTGGCAATGAGGAAGTTCTGAATTTGTTCATAAGTTTCATAATAGTTCAACTTTGTTAGGCACAGAGACTACAGAAAAAGTTGAACGCGATTTCGTTGACAAAGGTGGAGTATTAAAGTCAAATCATAACAAATGAGAACCATCAATAAAACTGACTAGCATGCACAAGAAAAATAATCAAAATTTGTTATTTTAATCAGATGACAGAAGCTCTAAGGGAAGTACCTACTTCAAAGAAACTGAAATCAGCAGAGAAGGGAAAATGAAGATTGTGCATGCAAAAATGAAGTGTATTTTTGCAATTTTCGCTGGGTAAACTGTTCTTGAATAGGAAAAAATCACGACTTGTACTACCAGGTATTGAATAAAGAACGATGGAATACCTTATTTCTAACTCTTGGTGTACTTGGGGTGCAAGGAGAGCTTGGAGAATGGTCATCTATGTTGCAGTAATCACTTTCTCTCTGCTTCAATGGTAATGCTGGCGGTGTATTGTCTTCTTCACTAGCGGTTGAATCCGTTGTGCCTGTTAGATAGATAGATAGTTTATTCTCGAATAAATTACAACGAAAGAACATTTCAATGTCTTACAGCTATTAGTAGTTGGAAGAAACAAATTAAATATAAGCTATATAGAAACCAAATAAAGAATACAAAATTATATTATTGTTAATCACACAATAAATAAGTGATTAGTGGTGATTTCCAGGATTACATTAGAATAATGATTTTTTAAATGTGGTATGAACCCAAATGAAGAGATTCTAGTTTTAATATACATGTTATGATTTTGAAGATCCATCTTGTTTTCACTAATATATAATAAAAACTTGAAAAAAAAAACACGTTCGAGTGGAAATTGTGACGGTCGTTTTACTCTGATGTTAAGAGCATCGTCAGACGACCCACAGTACACAGTCGTCTGACGATGCTCTTAACATCAGAGTGAAACGGCCGTCACGCCATAACGTTGAGACATAATTTCAACTTGAAAGTGTTTTTTAAGTTTTTATTATTTGATGTACATATTGGTTAAACAAAATATTACTAATATTTTTCAATGGTAATTGAATATAACCGATAATTTAGTCTCACTAGCTATTGTACCCGTCCTTCGTAAGGATTATGTTTAGAAATAAGACTAAATATGTTTCGGCTTTTTTGATAGCAACGATCATGAAGTTAGAACGTAAACAATTCAGTGACAGTTATCAGAGAGAATATTTGAGAACAGCTGATTGATATATCATGATAAATTACGTGATTTGTTCTTAAGCTGGGCATTCATTCACGTTCCAACTTGCAGTACCATTTGCAGTACTGCTAGATGGATAGTCGACTCCACTCACGCTCCTACTTGCAATCCAACTTTATTCCCAGCTGTGAACGTCGCTCTCGAGCCGAAAAATGTAACCGAAGTTGCCCGAACTTGCCCGAAGGTCATGCACTGACTGAGATAAGTTGGACGACTTTGATCCGACTCCCCCACACACGCTCCAACACCGTCGACATTCGGAAGTTGTCCCTCTAGTCGTCCATCTACAATTCCAACCATCCAACAAGCCCATTCACGTTCCGTTTTCGGATCCAACCTTGGAGGTTGGACTGCAAGTGGTACTGCAAATCGGAACGTGAATGCCCAGCTTTATGTGGTAATAAAACTTAGAAGAAATGTATCCAAAATCGCACAATACTTGGTTTTTAAACGTTTATTATTCTGTTAAAAAAGAAGTTAATTTAGTTTTTTATAGCTAAAGACATTGTCAAAACTAAAGACATTATACTGATAAATAACTTTAATCCCGATCGATGCTCTCGTTTTTCAGGAGAAGGCCGCGTAAAATGTATCCAAAATCGCACAATACTTGGTTTCTAAACGTTTATTATTCTGTTGAAAAAAAGTTAATTTAGTTTTTTTTAGCTAAAGACATTGTCAAAAAGGTCTTCAATACTGATTAATTACTTTAATCCCGATCGATGCTCTCGTTTTTCGCGTAAAATGCCTTCGGGGCCGTGACAGACAGACAGACAGAAAATGAGATGAGACTTGTTTCGGCTTCTTTAATGTATAAAACGTAAAAATAACCAAAAAATATATAATTCTGATAAATGTATAGACAAAACTCTAATTTTATTTATATAGATGAATTTTCTGAAACTTACCAATTGAATCTCGATTTGATCCAGAACCATTTAATCCCCCAGGAGATGGTTTTTGAGGTGAAAACTGGCCGCTCGTGGGTCGACTCATCCGTTTCTCCTTCTCCACTTCAGAGCGAAGAGGGCGCTTGGGTGTCAACTGCGAATTGAAACACACCAATAATACTCTCTTCAAATACACGACAATAACGCCCATTTTTAAAGCATCAATCCAAGACATTGAAGTGGTGTCAATAAAACAGACTGTTTATCATAACTATTGACATGAATACTTTCTCTTAAGGTGCATGTCTAATGCAAAGTTCTCCCATTCGAAATTTTCTACAGATAAGAATTTCTTATTGACATGAAACAAAGTAGCATTGACCTCCAATACTATATCCATATTAAATAATTTTATCTTACATACATGCACATAGAAATAGTATTGTAATCTAGATCAGTAGGAAGTATCGCATGGGAGAACTTTGAAGTGGTCAAGTATTAAACATAACTAAATACGCCAAATAATTGCAAAAAATCAAACTCAAAATTAATTCTACATTGTTACATACTTTATTAACTAACATACTAACTGAAATGAATGATAATCCAGTAGTTAAGTATCATAGGTAGGTGGGTCCAGGAAAAACATATAGTAGATTTTTCTCAACGGATTCCTATGAATTTTTAGCTGAAAAAATGAGCTCACTTGATGGGGTGAAATCGACCGTAGAAGGGGAGTCCGATATGATCAAGTGCCCCACACCCCACCACTTTTTGGTGTTGTAAGGTGAGGTAACTAACTGATCATATAAGATCCAATGAACCTGAAAATGTTCTAAATCATATTTTTATTGGACACTAACTGTAATTCTAAAATACAGCGTATTAATGTAATTTCATTAGTCCAGTAGGCCTACCCAGGTACTTTGGTGGGGGGACTATAAAAAACTACTATGTGTTTTTCTGAACAAAATACTTTGGTACTGGACTATTACCCAACCGAGTAACATACACTCGCACTTTATTTACACAAATAATCCACAAGACGCACTGATCACAGTAATGTCTTACACAAAATGAATAAAAAAACCCAGATAAATCGATATTGTTCAAATGAAGAGTTTGCAATATTACTGTACAAAAATCAATCACTTTAATTTTAACCCATTTTTTGTAAAACTTTAATGGAAATAAATTTTACTTTACTTACTTAATGTTAAAAGGCTGATCTAATATTAAATAATAACTGTACAATAAACTGTTCAATAATTCCAGAAGAACGTTTAAGAAGAACAATTAATTTATGTAGCACAAGCCCGTAATACAATAATAGTTATTGGTAGTCCACTCATATAAACAATTCACAAACAATTAATTGAAACAATTTTGTTGGTTACAGGCAATAATTAAGCAAGAAAAATAATTTTAACAACAAAAACTGGACAAAACTGTCTCATAATCCATCTTTTCCATCTATGCTTTGTACTAAATAATAAAAAACTAATATGAGGCCAAAACAATAAAGTACTACTTGCTAAATTATAATTTTACTAGGTAATAATATAATTTTACTAGGTAAAAGAATTATCACTAAAGGCACAATATACGGTAATCAATTATCACTACAGAACTGTCACTTGTTGTCTTGACAAATTTCTAACAAGGCTGAACTAATTTACAAAAGTCTCCCTCTATTTATATATTTTCCGTTATCTAGAAAGAACTCCATTTTTCTATTAACTTCTACCGAATTCGATAAGATTCCCAAATAAACAAATAAGAAGTTCTCGCATATTCCACAATATTTTAGATAAATTTCCATGAGGTTCTAATTAAATATTCTACCAAATTCTAAGTAAAAATCATAAAAGTGTCAAAAGAAGAGTAATTAATTGCTTTGACTCAAAGACTTGTTGACACAAGCGATAACGCTGTAAATCCTTCTTTCCGTGTTCATTTTTACTACAATACTTTACATTGTGAAATTTAAAAAATAGATTTCAAAATATGGTTCTTACAAAAAAACGTACCTCTTGACGGAGTTCAAAAACAGCTGTTGTAGGTGTGATAAGCGTTGGAAGAGTGGGTGGGCAGTCGAACATGGGAGGTGACTCCGGCTGTGTGTACCATTGGCTGTTACTAGTCAGAGTGGATGTGCTGACCGTTGACGTTAGACTACTCCATGAAGATGTTGATTCCCTATCAGCAGCTTTGCTTATACTTCGAGTGGAACGACGTTTCTTATCCTTTTTCAAAGTTCCAGAAGGAGTTTTCAGCGGACTAGTTGATGTGCTGTTGGCTCTATAAAAAGAAGGAAAGTAGATGAAGAAAATGCCTACAAAATACATTAAGTAATCTTTGATAGATAAATGAGAAATAAATGAACGAAATTGTTAATCTATGGATTTGAAAATTAAAATATTACCTTCATCTTCAAGTTGAATAAATAAAAAGCAAAATTCCTTTCAATAGAAAAAATGAATATTTCATTTACATTATGCGTTTCAATTCGTGATATAGGTATAGGTTGCACTAAAAAATGTGTATCAGTATTCGGCCTGAGGAGAAGGGAAACATGACAAGATGTTACTTTTTCATTGACGTTATACATTATTCAATTCAAAGTAGAATACATAAAATGGTGTTGGAAGGGAACTTGTCTATATTTTTCTCAAGTTCTAATTTAGAGTTCTAATATATATTATATTAAATTTGAAATAACATAAAATGTTAAAAAATGAGAATTTTGTCATGCTTTCTTTCTTTTCAGGTCAGTTCTATCATGATGAAATACACAGGTGGTGAAAAGCCTCCCGAATTTTATTTACAAAACTAATATTTTAAAAACTAACTTTTTAAAATAATACAATTAATTTCCATTAATAGACATAAAACCCCTAAATGAAGATTCCACCAACTCGCACATGGTTTCCCCCCAATGTGCTTAGTAGCTGATAACAGATAGCATGCATTCTCCCTTGTTGAGATTTTCACATATCACAAAATGATAGGTAAATGATATAGCAAGCAAACTGATGCAATACATCAATAATAATTGTATTGTACAGGAATACAAAACAATAATTTAATAATAATTATCTATGAAATTAAATTTATGTAGTCCATTTATTAAAAAATAAGCGAATAATTTATTTATAAATTATAAATAGAATTGACCCGAATTCGAGGGTATCCTTTGGCCTAACAATTTTGGATGACAATTGAAATAAATTTATTCGAAACTAGGATGGTGACTGTAGGTTGATTAGGAATTTCTTCTACTAAGAAAATGGAGATCCTGGTGATTTAGTCAATTTTGAAAATTGTATAAAAGATGCAGGAATCATCTTGAGAATAGTCGAGATAGACACCGTCAGTTAAAACCTTTCAAGAAAAATTGAAATTTGATTGAGATCCTTGAATGAAAAATGGAATAGATTTTTAGGAAAGAAATAGCATTTCAGTTGACGTGAATGGCTTACTTTGCTAATACTTGAAGAAAGCTTATTTGGTACGAACTACATAACAGTTCGAATAGTCAGTCACCATAAGATATGGATTAGCGAAATCAAGCGTAGAGAGCAAAATAATGAAAATTGTTCATTAGAAGTGTGATAATAAAACATTGAACAATAGTTACACCATAGAACAATAGAATACAGATGTAACATAAAAATAGCATTAACCATGTCAGCACATGCAAATACATTTCATACGAACAATTAATGTTGTCAGTTATCAGTCACAATTTTTCATGCATGAGGGAACATTTCTGTAAATCAATACAAACCGAGTAGGTTCATATTTGAAATATATTATATCAAATTCTATTGATGTAACATGTGTATAAAGAATACAGTATGATATCTAGCGTTTCAATTAGCTGTAAAGTCGTTGGATATCGTATGCAAATACAAAATATATCTAGCTCAATTTGAGATCTAGATGAACAGACAGCTGATGATAAATTATAGACAATAATGGAAGTTTTACTTCAATAAGAAAAAGTGTGCTTACTAAAAAGTAAAATACGAGAAAAGCACACAACTTTTAATTAATATACGGTTTTTAATAAGGAGCCTAAAAGATTAGGTTATAAATGAATAAAATGTTCCACAGCGAACACTCGATATGTTATACCTTGAAAGCGAGCCAGTTGAAGAAAAGTTGACAAAACTTTTAAGCCCAGCAACTTGAGATCGAGTGAGACTAGAAACCCTGGAGCCAGAGCCCCTGAACACAGACAATAAATGCTTATTAGAACAAACCATTCAAACACATTTTTCAAACCGTACACTTGAAGATTTGTATTAATTTATTTTATATTACGAACGAACTATGATTTTTAAATAAGTTATTAAAAAGAAGATTCAACGTGTCACCTGATTGACAATAAGTGTCAATAAATACTATAAAAATTCAAATAAGAAAGACATTTTCATTGAGTTTCTGTCATTTAGTTGTGTTAGCAGTAGCCTGAAATTCTGTAGAAAGCAATACTCGCAGTTTTTTGTAACCCATGACGACTTCATCCTTCATGATACTTGTAAAATCTACTTACTTTTTTAGGGAAAGAATAATTACAAAGAATTTTTGATGTAATTGAAATATAGTTATTTGAAACCCTGGAATCGACAAGAATATAATATAATAAAAGGAATGTTGAGAATGTTGTTCAAGTTGAATTAAAATTTAGAAATGATCAAGTATGATTAACTCAAGTTCACTATAAAACTATAGTGTAGAAAATCTTTATTCTCTATAATATACTGTAGTTTAATGGGCTAAGCGGAATAGACGCATGTCTATATCGATGAATTTAGACGATGGTATAATATCCATCTACTAACCTGAAAATAAAAAAAATCATGCACATAGCCAACAGTAATTGAACATACATGATTATTTAACAATCCGATAGTTGCATCAAGCATGGCGGTGTGATGAATTGGAATTTGATAACTTATCATATTATAAACGCTCTTGATGATAATCTACTATAAAAACGAGATATTTGCCAATTACAAATAAGGAATTGACATACTCGAATATTGACTCATTTTGACCGGAATGTTTACAGTGTTAGTACAATGAATTATCAATTTTTAATAACTTGAATCTATTTGAATAAAGATTTTGGTTTTATCCCATAATATGCAGAATCACAGAGATATCCATTGCTTATCCTCTCTAAAAGTAGATTACCATTCTGAGTCAGAAGATTTGATATAAATACCCAAGAAATTTATATACTTGCTCGTCAAAGTGAAAATTAACAAAATTGTCTCCTGTCTTTTATATTATCTGTATGTAGAAGCAGTTAGTCACATAAGCTGAACAGTTAGGTTGCACATATATATCATAGTAAAATACACTGCAAAGACAGAACTTACATTAATATAAAAAAGTGCTAGTACTTACTCAGAAGAACCGAGACTAGTATTAGAGTTACGATTATCAGAATTGAAAGTTTGAGTATTACTCATTTGCCGACGAATTGGAATTGGCTCAAACTTTAGATCCGATGTCTGTGAACAAGATTTTTTTTTAAACAATTGCAGAATAAAAAAATATCACAAACGAAAATATTGTTGCAGCAAGTGATGGTTTTTATTTGTATTGACTGGAATTTTATATTTCAAAATTGCTTGTTCAAGAAAAAATCAACTCTCAGTTCATTGCAAGTGAACCTAACAACGATTGATTTTCCAATAATCCATAAATTAGATACGGCTTTAATGACATGACAATCGATACTCACAAATCATTGTAATAATAATTTGCTCGGAAAATGACTGATTAAAGACGGCTCCACTATTTGCAAAGGAGGTGAATTCCCCCAAGGAATATGATAAAAGTTTTGCATTATTTACATTCATGTCATAAAACTTGTAAGCAGAGCTATTTCTGCAAACTGTAATTTTTTTGTGAAGCACCATTTGTATAAATCACAAACTAACCCTGCTGAGTTTTTATAAGATCAGGTTGAAAGCAATTGAAATTCAAAAACATTTTGTTCTAGATTGACCGCATTCGAATTTTCAATGAGTTGTTGACTTGCTAATCATTAGCTTTTGTACATTTAGAACTAGCTGGCCCAACGCGCGTTGCTGCATTCTCATAAAAATTCTCTTTGATTTTATTATTCGCCACCTCCCGCTGAGGTTACATTTCAAATTAGGAAAGAAGTTAGTCCTAGGGCTCTTCCAGCTGATCATAGAGGCTTCGATGTTTTCCTAATCACCACCTCCGAATGAAGAAACATTTCAAATTTAAACTTCCGATGACTATAAGGGTAGAAGCTAGGTTTTTTATTTTATTATTCGCCACCTCCCGCTGAGGCTGCATTTCAAATTTCTAGCTGCATTGGTTAACAGATGTCATCAACCTGGCATAATTACATTTCATCATACCCAGTCGTATGTTTCCTACATATTGCAAGGCTCTGACTGCACGGTAGCCTACATGCAAAGTGCAAAGTCTTTTGCTGTTCAAAGACAGCGTAAATAACGCCGCTAAGGGGCCTGCCATATGATTAAAAACTGTTGACTGCTATCAGCTGTTCCTTTAAGCTGTTTGGCCGGCAAGTTCAGTAGGTTGAGTCTATAAAATGGATTAATTAATAATAATTATTAGCTCCCCTATTAAAATTTATGGTCAGAAAACCATCCCCAATATTCACACAACATATTCCCAAAGTTTCATGCCGATCTGTCAAGCAGTTTTAGGAGTCTATAGGGAACATACATACATACAGACAGACATTCATTTATATATATATAGATTACAGAGGCTATTGTGGAATATTTCATCGATTCATTCTAACGAATATGAAATTAAAATTCGAGAAACTTACCTTTTTGCCATAATTTTTTATAACGTGCGAGCTCATATCACTGAACCTTTCTTTAAGATGGTTGTGAAGTGGAGCCTGTGATGGTGGTACCCTTTCTCCATGCACTTTAACTGCTATTTCCAACAGGGGAATCTGGGAGGCAATTAGATCTTTCAGCTGAGCAACCATATCACAGTCTTTTGGATGGTTTTCCAAATACTCTGGAGCGAAGAAAGCTTTCTCGTAGTTTGAAATGCCGCCCATCACGTTGGCATCAATCATGCCTTGTAATTTTAAAGTGAGGTTATTCAGAGACAATGTTGGGTCGCTGCTGTGAGCTATTATAAGATCTCGTAGGGTCTTGTTAGCGTTCTCCATAGCTTCTATAGCATTCTGAAGAGGAGACATATGGAATGTGTTGACAGCAGTCACAGGAAACCATCGTAGTATTCCAGGCAGTGGGTAAGATGTAACAAGCACAGTCCTTTCCACCCACAAAGTGGCAAACTCATTTGTCGAGTCAACTCCTGAGCTGTCTTCCCCCCTTGAATCTCTCTTATGGTAAGGCCTTGAAAATCTGAATTTTTGCACATCATTCACACGATAATAACGAAGAATCTGATCGTGCACCAACCTCCCTGATAGTCTCTTCTTCTTATCATCCATGACAGGTTCTACTTTGTTAATCTGGATATATTGGCCTTGAGACTCTGTAATGTCCTTGCCTGGAGCAGACAACCTGTTCATTAATTCTGCATTGGGAAATTGGTTCAATGTTCGCCCAGAGAAATCACTAGAATGTTCGTATTCCTTTCCACGGTATATGAATACTTTGTTTTGCAGAAATAGAGGAAATCCACGACCGTAGTAGCCAACACGAAAGTATTCCGGCTCAGGACGCAGTTGCTTCATAATGCTGTCATAGAAGCTTGACATGCGTCGCAATAATTCACTGAGAAGATGATAATCGAATATCTCCTCTTCATACTGTTTGACTAGTTCTTTGCAAATGCTGAGCGCACATTCCCAATTCTTGCCTTTATCAAAGTAGTTGACCATGTCTCGGTAGAGAGCGTCCTTCAACTGTCTGTGGGTCAACAGTGAAGCATAGCGCGGTGAACGAAGCAGCGGCGGTAATTCTTCATTCGACCAAGAGAGCAATTTACTATGCAATCGTAACGTGTATGCCGCTTCTGTAAAGTTATCAGATTCTAGATGAAGATCACACAGCTTGTTCACATAACGTATATACATCTCCTTCCTGTTAATTTCACTATAAAAATCCTGAAAAACACAAAAACCAATAAATTAACATGCTATTAAGGAACAATTTTGAAATATTTCAATTTGATTTTCAACATGCAACAATTTATTAGTTTCGATATAATATAATTATAATGGGTCAAATATTCTAATTACATATTGAACATCAAATCATAAATAAAAAAACAGGCCTTACAGTTTCGATATAATATAATTATAATGGTTCAAATATTCTAATTACATATTGAACATCAAATCATAAATAAAAAAGCAGTCCTTACATACAATTTTAAAATATTCAAAGTATTTATTCATTTAAAAAAAATCCTCAACATCCATGGTCTAACGATGTCATTTCATACAAAATAAATTTAATTTTTATATTTGAATAAATAAAATAATTTTTACATGGCTTAGAAGACAAACTCCGATTTGAACTGTCATATTAGAAGAATATATGACGTGGATCAGCTTAAGTGGCTCTACACACTGGTGTCTTAAGACATGTGTCTTACGACATCTGTCGTGTCGTACGGAATTGAATAAGACATGGATGTTTTATGCATGTCTTATGTCTTACGTGCGTTGCAGACGGCTAATTGTTGAGCTCAGTTGTTAACGGCTCACAGCCTCATTGCTCGGGTGACGCGCGCTAGTGCGCATGCGCCAGGGCGGTTGTAAGTCATAACTTACCAAACACCGACCCGTGCGACACATGTCTGAAGCGGGGATGTCGCGTCACACTGATGTCTCAAGCAGTGTGTAAGTCCTCCATTTAATAACATCGGTTGGTTTTCGATAAAAATGCATCAGACACGACAGATGTCGTAAGACACATGTCTTAAGACACCAGTGTGTAGAGCCACTAAGACTCGAATTTAAAAAAACGTTCACTGCACTAAAATGATCATGGAATAAATAAACATTTCTTTGCTCCCAAAATACACAATTGATAAAATTATAAGAAAAAATTGATCTCATAAAAAATATAATTTGTAGGGTCTTTTCAAGTTAGATCTCGTAAAAAATATAATTTGTAGGGTATTTTCAAGTCAATATTCCAAGTTAGGAGTTCTTCAACTTTTCTCCACTAAGGTTATGAAACATACTTTTGGAAATTGGGTAAACATCCTGAAAATTGGTTCTCTGAGAAGGGGAGATAAAGCATAAATCCTCAACAATTATTTGGGTGTCACATTATCATAATTTTCTTTGTAAATCAGGGGTTCAGATGCTTATTCTATTATGAAGCTGATAATAAATTATTTTCAATTTAAGTGGCCGGTAGTTGGCAAAAATATCTTCAAGTAATATTACCAGTAGACTGACAGTGCAGCTCATTCTATTTTCTTTGTTCTCGTCTGTGATCACATTACGGTACTCCAATAAACGTTCCATGAGTCGTCTTATCATCTTGACAAATCTTGTTCCCTGTAAAAAAATTGTTTGATCATCTAGAAAACGCACGTAATAACAGGTAACGAAAATGCAATACACAGCATGAAAATTATTTTCATTATACAATAATAAGATCGGTTCTTGATTATGGCATTGTGTATAGAAATAGTATAAACCTATTGATGAAAAATCAATTGAAAAACAAAAATATTCAAAATGAAAATAAACGTACTTATTGCTCATTTTATAACACTATACCATACTTATTACACTATACCTTTTGAAAGGTCTTGTCGAAAAGGTAGACTAAACATTCTAATTATCAAAGCCATAGTAAAATTGATTTTCAATTTCATCGCTTAGATATTTATCAAACAACTAGCCAACTAGAACAAATTTAATTAAATAAATGAAAGTTCAATAGTTGAAACCACAACTCATTATATAAAAATAAATTAGAAATACTTACAATCTCTCTCAATGATGAATGACTTTCACAGAAGCTCATCATAATTTTATAAAACATATCTTTGTACTGAGTATCACCTTTTCCACCTTCGACTAGATTATCAAGTTTGGCAATTATTTCATTTTCAAACTGTAACAGAATATACATTACAATTAGTGACAATTTATACATAGAAAGCATTAGATTTAAGATGACATTACATCGAGACAAGTTTGATTACTAAGGATATTTTCATTATATGTATACATGCCTGATGTCAACAATTCTAGTAGAAAGAATACTCTCAAAATTTTAGAGTTAAAGGTTCATTGACTTTATCCTATGATGATGAACACTAAGGCCCGTATTTATGAACGTGACTTACATTCATCTAAGCACGACTTGGCTAAGTTCGACTTGGAAAGGCTCTATTACATTGAACGTGGTCACAAGCTGACCTAAAACTGTGTCGTATTATCAGGCAATAATAAACATAAAATAACATGCATGAAAAGATAAAGATACTGCACTGCATGTAAATTTACAGTTACTGTTACATAATTATTACCACATCAATATCTTTTAAGTAATTATTTTCTGTTTTCGAATTTAAAAAATGATAGCATTTTGAAGCAGTGTAGTGAGCGCTACCTGCCAGCAGACCAAAGAACTTCATCCATTCTATGTCATCAAAAAAGGATTCTATCTAAGTGCCAAAAAATGTATAGGTTAGAACTCGATTTATATAAAATAAGTAAAAATAATTTCAATAAGTCAAATTTACAGTGAATTACATTGCAGTAGTGCAAAAATTGAATATGATGACTTTATTTTATTATTATGAGCCGATTCTATACTAAAAAATGAAACCAAAATATGATAAAGCAAAACAATCAAAGAACGGCTTCAAGTCAGCTCTGTACCTAACTTGGCTAAGAGCGGATTTGAGACAACAATTATAAGCACGACTCGACTTATAAGTTAAGATCATCTTTAAGTAAGGTTTATAAATACGAAATTTAGTTTAAGCATGACTTGATACTGGTGAGTTTACGAGCTAAAAAGTGAGGTTATAAGCCGACCCAGTTATCCCTGCAACATTTATGTAGTGTAAATTCTTATATTAGTGTAAAATAGAGTTGTTTAATGTAAATTATTAATTTTAAATTATTTATCAGGAGTCAGATCTTTGTTGTGGGAGCTGGGTTGGCACTTTGTTGCTCGCTGGCTTTCATGTCATGAACCTATAAGTGTAAGTAGGACTTATTGCCACTAAGTCTGACTTATCCAAGTCGATCTTTGATAAGTCACGTTCATAAATACGGGCCTAAGTAAATGATGAAAAAATATAAAAATGTTATTTATGGCACAAACATAGAATAAGATAAATTTTCAACTAATCATTAGAAGGTGAGGATGATGACTAAAATTCATCATAATTTTTTTTTCTAGGATGAAGCCCACATAGGTTTGAGACCTGTGCGTGGGTAATGAGTTGGATGATGGTGATTTATGAGTTGGACCTACAGTTTTAGGTGGGTTCCGAACCACCGGGAAGTGATTTTACAGCAGAGAACAGCGTATTTTTTGCTGGCCAATCTAATCGGTCACCGTTACAAACAGGACCTACTAGAACGCAGCTTATCTATCTGATTGAACAGATACCTGCTACGGCTCGCGGCTATAACTTCCCTAATTGCGTTCCTTGCCTATCCAAATTAGTCAAAATTTTCACAACTCATGTTAAAGATTGATTTTGGAAATAGTTTGTTCAAAGGATGGCAGGTAAGCAGAAAAATTAATTTGTTAATAATAGACAAAGGTTGTTTATGCGAATATTAGTAGTTAATTCCAATCTCACCTCAGGAAATTTTCCTTTTATATTGTTTGAGTCTCGCCTGAGTTCCAAGCTTCCATCTTTTGGAGAGTAAAATTCACATTGCATCATATCAAAGAATATTGGTATAGTAGCTTTACGAAGCTCAGTTTCTGGTATCAAAGTCATTTCGAGGAATGGACCGACCAAGCATGGCAAAAACTTCTTTTTATGTTGGCCTGAAAAAAAAGAATGATGATTATTTTGAAACTATTTTTTAAAGCCGCTCAATCCGACATCAACAAACAAGCATAAAGTTGACAAACAATAATTAATAAAGCATCTCTTCAGTTAGCAACAAGTCTTCGATGTAAACGGATCCTGTCTTTGTTGATTTCGCTCATGTCCAAGAGAAATTATATCGGTTGCTCTCCCTATCTCTCATAATATTTGTAAAGCATGTAATGATTCGATCAACACCTATCAGTAAATACAGTGATTAATAGAAATATCGGTGGTTCTTCCTATCTTTCTTAATATTTGGTAAGCACCGTGATTTGATCAACCACTATTAATTAATTTAGTGTTCATTTTCATAGACGATTGTTCAATATAAGTACTTGTCGTGGAAAAGATCACACAGAATAGTGTGTAGGTTTATGCAAATCCCTGAGTTGTATTTCTTTCAGTATACTACTATGAAACAATTTTTTCCTGCTGCTTTCAAACAAAGTTTTTCATGATAAATGAACATTTTTGCTTATCAAACAAATGCTTCACTAGAACCGTTTGTTGTTTCAAAAAAAGGGACTATTGTGTTTTAATCATGAATGAATAAATAAAATGAAAACTAGAAAAATCTATGGAGATGAGAATTTTAAACAACCGGATTACTCACCTAAATTGAACCACATGCTGCGAATTTCGAATCCAGTTTCCCGTCGCATGTCTTTGTAGCGTGAAATTATACGCCAGCGTTTATTCGAGTTGAAATATTCAAGCTGAAGCGCAGGCTGAGTCAGAAATGCAATAGCACATCCGAAAAAAATGTTCCAAGCCTGGTATTCGAAATTCACGGAGAATTCATCGCGTATAGTATGTGAAAATAGAGTAAGAGCCTTCAAAATTACACTGGAACAAAAAATATATAGATCATATGTCATGGAAAAAATTATTCTTCAATGATCTGGCCACTACGAAACCTGGAATAATAATGCATCTACAATATTATGCAAGGTATTTTAGAGGAGAAGATTATACTACAGGAACAGATTATCAAACTCAAAATAAGAAAAATTGAGTCTAGAAATTTAGATGGCGGAAGTTTTTGAATTTATAAATAATTTTATATATTTAAAAGTGTGGTATTTTTATTAATTGTGAATTGGTTAGTTTTCATGTAAAAGGTGCTGAGAAATCGAATAAACCCGTTTTAAAATCTGTATATGCATTGTTTTTTTAGATTAAAATATATAGAATATATAATATATATTATAATTATTTAAATATATAGTATTATGGGTTCTATGTCTAAAATAACGCTGGCAACACTTAAAATGATCACTTGCAATTTATTAACAAAAATAATCCACAACTCACACTGTTCAGTAATTTCTTGCACAAAATAATGAAATCGGAAACATATAAATGGATATTGTTCAAATGATAAAGAGTTTTCAATATTATTGTACAAAAATCAATCATTAAAAGTTAAAAGGCAGTTTGATTGAGATTGATAATGGTGTAACAACCGAAACTAGTTTTAATAAATGTGGTTGCGACAATTTCGTCTCATTATTCATCTCATAATATTAAAAAAGAATCGTTGAGGAAGAACAATTAACTTACGTCGCACAAATCCGTAATACAGTAAAATAATTATCACTATAGAACTGTCAAAAGAATTATCACTACGGACAACAAAAGTTCGTTACATGGTTTGTAAAAGCGCCAACGGGATTGCACTGTCCATATTAACTGGAACTGTCACTACTGCCACTTATCAACGTAGAACAACAACTAAACTAGTTTCTACAAATGCGTTCGCCTTAAATAGGTTTTTCAACAATCGAGAAATCTCTCCATTTTTCTATCAAATTCTAAATAAACAGATAAGAAGTTCTCGCATATTCCACAATATTCGATAACATTAAATTCTAATCAAACATTTAGAACATTCTGCAAAGCTCCAAGTAAACAACATAAAAGTGTCAAAAGAAGAGTAATTAATTGCTTAGAAGTAAACATTTACATAGCAGATAACACCGAGAACCACTGTTCCTTCTTTCTCTCCATTTTCACTACAATAGCATAGCGAACGCTATGCTAAATCCCTCAAATAACGTATGTGCATAAACTCACGATGCCAAATCGTCTATGAAATCAGAGACTTAGAAAAACTGATCAGAATTTAGATTTTTCATAAAGAAGAAAATATAACAAACACATAAGATTGAATTTACACATTGCTACCGACCTGTTTTCTAGCATGATCATTTCACACCAATCATTAGGATAAACTGGAGTCGAAACTAGATCTTTGAATACTAGAAGAATCTCCATCAAGAAGTCCAGCAAGTCAGTTCTAGTAGGAAAGTGAGCTATGTATTCTTCGAAGTGGAACGCGGTCATTTGTCGGAATATGGAGATCATCACTGCCACCAAATTTCCCTGAATCAACAAAGAAAACATTAGATAGATTAGATTAATCATCATCAATAATTACTGCCCATTGACTTGAAAAAAGACATTGGTCTAGATAACAAGTTTAAGCTATAGAAAGCATAGATGATTGGATCATTGAAACATAGAATACCAATTGAAATTGTGGAAAAAATGAGTAAACTTACAATGAGAGGACTTTCCCGGTTCATCTTGATGGTAGTTTGTATCACAGTTCTCAACATGCTCAACATTATCTCAGATATATCACGAGTTGTAGTTCCAGGATCTTGTTTGAATAAAAGATCCATTATATCACTCAGAATTTTCACGCATAATTCAACCTGCAATTCAAATAAAGTAAAGCATTACAGCTGTACTTCAAGAAGTCCAGTAAAATTTAATATATTAAATATATAGACCAAAACTTCAGGAAGATATATATGACAATTATATATATGATATATGACAATTCATTATACAGCTGGAACAAAATTACGGAACTATACATAGAAACGAATAATAAAACTTTACATAGAACAGAGAATTGATACACGAGGGATAAATCCAACTGAGAAGACAATAAAACTGACATTGATAACAGTAGTTGCGCTTATCCATTTCTTCAAAGGGCGTGCATCATAATGATGAACTGCTTGTTGAATATTCTTGAAAAGGTTGATTTTTGAACGTATGCGTTTCTAATGAAGGCGTCTGAGCAGAGTCTGCAGTCAGTCTGTGCTTTGGCACTCACCCTTATAACGAAGTCTGAGGAAGAGTACTGGAATTCACACTATGATGTATACACATGCATGTCTCATACATCAGGATAAAGCTATCACTAAAACGTTGCACATGCATTTCAGATATTTGAAAACTTCTTTGTTGGGGAAAACCAGTTTACAGCGCTTTATCCCAACTTGGTGAATTTGTTTTAGTATCTTATAGTTTTTGATTCAATAATTTTCAATCACAAGACATGTTCTGTAATGTAAACTTTTTCCATTTATGCTCTGTGATCCAAACAATTGAAATTTGCTTAAAAATTATCTGAGGGTAAATTATAATTTAAAAAAAAAGCGGAGAAAACAAAAATGAATATCGAGTAGTGAGAATATTAACTGAGGCTTAAATATTTTTTTTAAATGGATCAAACGTTAAAGGAGAAAACAAAAATGAATATCGAGTAGTGAGAATATTAACTGAGGCTTAAATATTTTTTTTTTAAATGGATCAAACGTTAAAGGATGTTACATAGAAGAAAAAATCTCGACCATATTATATCTGCCCAAAATTAGAGGCGATTATACTCTGATAAAATCAAATTGTTAGTAAACGGAAATATTTTGGAACTTTTAAATTGTGCATCTTAACAATAACATTGTTTGTTCATGTTAGAAATAATTTGGGTCAAAATTCAAATTTCAGAATTATTAATTTTAAAACATTGAAGAATATAAAAAATCGAATGGAAAGATAATTATCTCAAGAATATTGCCTACTCCAAGATATTCAATTTAGGTTACTACCAAGCCACGGAATTGTGGCAGTGGATCTGCAATTTTGGAATATATTATGACTTCCTGTCATTTACTATAAATACATTTCACTATATGAACACAAAAACAAATAAAATGTTTACTTCTACAAATAGAAAAAGTTCAAGCAAATAGTTCTAGAATAGATCAAGACTTCAAATAAGAGAAAAGATTAATCAGAGAAAAAAGACAAAAAGATAGAATTTGAAGAAAGTGACAAAATATGATAAAGTTCGCATGCAAAGATCTCATCACAAAGCTACTTTACAGTAAACCACTTCCACACTCTAAGTTCCCGTTTCAATCATCTCACTAAATCTAAAAAAAATAGACGATTGAGTAGATTGATACTGAATCAAAAAAGTAATTCTAGAGTCGCGATAATTCTCCTGTCCGAGGAGTCCAGTCTCACAAGATGTCAAATTATGTTAAGATAACAGTAAAACTTTAATAAATAACAAACAAACTCCTTGCGTTTTGAAATTCGTTTGAAACACACAATTTAGATTTAATACACTAAATATTATCTGATTTTTTTTGTTAAGGGAATGTCAAGTCAAAATGCACTACATATTTTGGCAAGGAAATAACTGCAGTGCTAGCAATTGACAACATATACGTATTTACAATGACTAAACAGACTTCAACTGCAGAAGCCTACAACGATACCATAATTAAAAAAAAAATCAATTATAATAGTATACAATAATTAAAGAAAATAAGTGATGACTGACTGAAGAAATTATTCTGTTATAATAGTTATTACTTTTTTATTAAGATATAACATTTTGCAAAATTTATATTTACAAACTTACCTCTTCGATAAAACCTTGTGGTTCATGTAGTTTTGCTTCCGCCGTTCCCAAAACCTTGACAATCTTCGCTTCTGACTTAATCTTGTTCCGAAATTCTATTCTGCTACAAGCCTGATTTATACAATTTTCCATAATTAAATGAATGTCAAAAAGACTGGTCCATGAAAAATTTATACAGAAACAACGTCAAAAATTGACAATTGAGAAGGGTCATTACATCAGTGTGCATACGTGAAAAATAAATCATCCATACAACATTCATACCTACAAAGCTATAATCACTAATTTATCAAAACGTTACGCTTATCAAGAAAAATATACTAACTTTCACTTTTAAGAGTATATTATTTATTTTTTTGCTCTTGAGCCAGTTTTTTAATTAATACAGTTTGAGCACTATCAACATTCTGAATCCCGCGTTCGGAGAGAAGTACAACCTATACATGGTCATTTTTTTTAAATATTATGACAAAATGGCAGTAACTTATAAATAAATATTACTCAATAAATCTGAATCAAATAATAATAATCAACAAAAAAATGAAAAATGGAATGATGAAAAAATTCACGTTCTGTAATAACCAAATTGAAAAATTAAATTTGTTTGAGTAATTCACATTTTTTGAGTTAATGTTTAAGTCCAACTTATTAAGAGCTGAACATGACATAACATCGCTAAAAATAAATAACTTGTGAAATTGACAAATTGACTGGTGAAATGTGAAATTGACTATTAATACTGTCACACTGGAGTTCTTGTATTAATTTTAAATAAATAAAAAGATTTATAAAGTCTGGTCTCAATACAATAGAAATCATCCTTTAAAATTTATATGATAAATATTTCAAAGTTCTTTGCATTCAAATTTCTTCAAGTAAAACTTGGTCATGTTACACAAAAAAAAAAAAAAAAAACTATGAGAAGTGCTCATAGTGATAGGTTGTAGGTTGATACGGATTATAAACACGCACCATATTCTCATAATTTTAACCACTGAGTTTATAAATTAACGAGTTGTAATAAATTATCAAGACCAGATAAAATCATGAACGAATTCAACAAAAATAAGTGAATAAATAAAAATAAATCTTGCTTGTGAGAATTTTCTGTAAAAGCTGGGGGTGATAAGAAACAGCCACCACATTTTGGAAATCATACAAGCAAATAGAGGACCGTTGTTAAGAACACAATTTTGTGTTAAGCGTTAAATAAATTTTATGCTAAGCAAAGTTGCAATATACAGAATTTTTGTATCGGAGAACGTTATCTTCAAATATTGAAAAATGTATTTCAATCATGTACAGTCTACTGTAGCAGGATACAAAATTATGAGATGATACTGGCAGCTATAAACGTAGGTAGTTGAACTTTTCATCTCAATCGAGATGATCTTTATTAATAATTACATATTGGAATATTGTATTAATGTTTTATAACTACTATTCATGTACAGTGCTTGGAATTTAACATGACACATTAACACTTGAAGATATGGCAGAACAATGATTTTAATTTCATATAAATCAATTGAATGGGAAAAGATTTGTTAAACATTATTGACCACTATTTATTTGTTGAAATTTTCCCTAGTCATTACCCACTTATATGTAAGCCAAATATACAATAAAAATATTCAAAGTCCACATTAGGGTTCATGATTCAACCGTTTATATTAATCATACCCGGGAATGGATCATTATCGATGCATAAAGTTATACTGCCAAATATTACCTTTATTGGCAATACGTGGAGATATGAATCACCAATAACTATTTGCTAAGAAAAATTAAATATTTTAAATTTAAAATTAAATATGGCTTATTTTTTGAACAAATATCTTTGATATTCTAGTTGTATATTCTGTATTCATCATGAACGAAAAGCTATACATAATATATAGTAATTATTATTACATTCAAATTATATTTTTGATTATAAAAAATTGTTACTCTTACAATCAGCCGTATTTCCAAAAATAGGGATGCAATAAAAATATTTAGCGATTTGGTTCAGCATTCAAATTACATTGTTATGATGAAAAGTTACAGATAGTATATTGATATAATTTCAATATGATAATAACACCGAATATATTTGATGTAATTATTGTAATAATAAGAAATAATGCAGTAATTATAATAATTTGGATGTGAAATGAGCGAACAATCTTTGAAGATTGGACTCAAAAAATGATTATCATTTTTTAAATTAATTTTATTATGGCTTCTTTTATTCTATTTTTCAATATAATAAAATTACGTATTAATTTTTTGGAAAAGATAATCAGAGCCAGTAATACATATACAGTACACACATTTTTTGCAATATTCGGTTCATTGCATGCAAGAATATATTGAAAAATCCCTTTGCGAGAACTGAATTTTGCAAATAAGTGGCAGCATGCCAAGATATAAATTCAAACATTATTTATGCTGATGGTAATACCCCCTAAGATAATTATTAAATTATTAAAGAATTATACTAGTTTTTTTGTAATAGTAGAATTCCATAAATTAAATGCAATTAACGACATACATTCACAAGTAACCTATTCACATACACACAAACATGTAAGCGACCCATGAAGTAAGATGATAACATATATTTGGGTGGTTAACAGAGGAGTAATGCAGTGCGAATAATTGCCAAGGCTGTGGGATCCAGTGGAAGCAATTTGCAGCTGTTAATACAATGTAACCACAGACATAACAACATTTATGAAACAGTATAACAAAATGGAAATTAGAAAACATGCAACTAAATCTATCATTGCATGCCCAGCACTCAAAGTAAACGATCAAATTATTTCCTAAGATAATTTCAGTATATAATGAAATAATTAGAATGAAGTATTTGAATAAAGCACTGAAAAATGCTGTAAAGCTTTAGAATTATTATAATATTGTATTGTAAATAAATATATTTATTGATATTGATAAGTGTAAATAAACAGAGTGAATGAATAATAATGATATTTTTATGAATAACAATGAACATAAGCTGAAATGTCCAAATAAGAACTTTTCTACTTGTTGCAACAAATAATCTTCCATGTGTGATTTTCGCAACTTGGACAATCAATTCATATCAATAAGAGATTTTTATTGGTGATGTTTAAAAAATCTTTGTTTTTCTATTTTTCTCATTCAGCCAACATAAAGGTTGTTTTAGACCGCCGTAGCGTCGCTTGAGCGATGTCTCCGGGCGACGTAGCACGCATCTCGAGTATTAATACGCAAGCTACGGACAGTTCACACAGAAAGCTACGTCTTATGAGCTACGTTTTAATTTGTTCACAGTTTGAGCTGTGGTCGAGTGCAAGTTGTTTGTTTCAAATTTATTGTTGAATAAATTTGAATTTCTAGACTAGACATGGTACAACAATGCTCATCGTTCAGCACAGAGCGCATGCGCTGCCTGAGATACGGAGCGACGCTACGAATGCAGACGTAGCATTGGGGACGCGTATTATGTAGCTTCAGCGACGCGACGCTACGCCAGTCTGAAATGGACCTATTTATTAACATTAGGAGATACGTTCGCGACGTTTTTCAAAAGACGTCGCGGACGTATCTCCTAATGTTAATTGATAGGTCCATTTTAGACCGGCGTAGCATCGCGTCGCGTCGCTGGAGCTACATAATACGCATCACAAATGCTATGTCTGCATTCGTAGCATCATTCCGTACCTCGGGCAGCGCATGCGCTCTGCGCTGAATGACAATCACTTGATCAGCTGTTGACAGTTCAGAGCTTCTTAAATTTATTCAAAAATAAACTTAGGCTAAAACAAACAACCAGCTATCCACTCGACCACAGCTCAAACTGGAAGCAAATTGAAACAAATGAAAACATAGCTTTCGGTGTGAACTGTCCGTAGCTTGCGTATTAATAATGAGATACGTGCTACATCGCCCGAAGACATCTACGGCGGTCTGAAACGACCTTAAGTATGAGACTTGGGTAATGAAGCGAACGATGATGCTACAAAGACTGAACAGGAATCGATCCCGCAAAGCCGGACTAACAACTAGTCAGAGTTATGCCCTTTAACCAGCTAAAAATTAAAGTTTAAAAACTCAATGTGTAGTTAAAAACATGACATCCTACAGCAGAAATGTTGGCAGTATTCAATTTGTACACTGATAATAATTATGACTATGGGCTAAAATTCGAGGTCCAACTTATACAATCTAAAAATACCTCCATAATTTGGCCAATTAAATGAAGTAAAGAATGATTTCTAGAATTGGATTTTCGAATTAATTTGTTTTATATTTGTCTTTAAAATGAAGAAATGTGTGTTGAAGTTTCTTGAATCATTATTCGTCACTTACCAAACAAAATACACAGCTCGATGCACAAAACAATAACACAAATATAGTAATTATTGCATGCAAATAATAGTGTATAACGCTTACCTTATCGAGAAAAATGAGCCATTGAATAACAGTGGGGGAACATATTATAAATACTTGATAAATAATTGCGAAATAAATACAATTAATAGCTAGGATTACAGAGTTCTCAATAAAAAACTAATGTTGAATAGCTGCACCTCTACAAATTGTCAATCGTGGAATGGGAGATTTTTTTCAGGATGAAGCCCACATGAGTTTGAGACCTGTACGTGGGTAATAAGTTGGATGATGGCGATTGATGAGTTGGACCTACAGTTTTAGGTGGGTTCCGAACCACCGGGAAGAAATTCAAGAAATTGAAGAAAAAAAAACACAGAACACAGTTGGAAACTCAGAGGAAAAATACTAAGAATTTATCACCAAACTTAAATGGTACAGAATCAGTTAAGTACGTCAGTAATAGATGAAGCAGCACTTTTGAAGGAGAATATGCCATAGCTGATAATTGAGTAGGGCCATAATGTGCTTTACAATTTTGAAAATATTGATAAACTTATTCAGAGAACTTAGAGATGTGATAGTAGTTTGCTAGAGCTAACAACAGGTAGCTGTCGCCTGTGTGTAATCATATTCAGCGTAGTTTCAGTACCAAGTATCAAGAACGATTGTTAAAATTTATGGGTGGCATAAAGGTTTTGTAAAAACACGGTGCTCAATAAGATATTTTGGGAAGAATTGCCTACCGATGTGTGCAAGATAACCAACGGAAGAAACAGAAACATTCTAAGGTAAAAAATGTTAGTTTCCTTTAAAACGTCCATAGAACCAGCTCTGTAGCATTTTTGAATAAATTTATATGAATTTTTTAGTTTAGAGGACAAATGGATGTGATATTAGAATACGAAACTCACCACACTTTCTTCAGAAACCGTTCTGCATATCTTGTTAACGATTAATAAGTATTATGGGTAGTAGTACCACCATTGATTGAACCTACTGATTATAAATAAAATAAACATAACTTACACACCTGCCTTTGAGAGTACTGTCCATGTCCATGCATCGTTCGCACAAAAAATAACAAACACGTGTAGTTGCAGACAAATAACATGTTTTACAAGCACTGAGACACTAGTTCTAACATTCAACATTTCAACACTTAATTAGAAGCCAATTATTTTCATCAATGAATATTAACATTCTTCAAGCTTGGCACCCTAGACATTCCCTCCCACGATTGAAAATATACTTGATAGAATACTCTTTGAAAAAAGTTTAACCTAAAGTAGGAAAATATATCAACTGTTTCCCCCAGAAGGAATTTCGGGATCCAACTCTAAATGTGGACTGTGAAATATACACAATAAAATACTAATGAACAATTTTTCAAATAATTGGGTCCATTTTTTCTGTAATTCGTTGCTTTAGCACTGGTACTATATCCTGCGAGTAAGTGAATTAATATATTGTAGAGATGCTCAGAATGGACTTCTTTAATGGACATGGAGTATCACATGCCACTAAATACTTCTATACTCTATCTCAAGTGTAAATTGAAAATAAAATTTAACTGACCAATAAATACGAAATTAAACTATATTTCGGGGTTCTGAGAGAGAATTCATAATATCAAGTCAACATGGAAGAATATGATGAAACCACTACTGTAGTTTTCATATAACTTGGCAGCAGCAGCTGGGTTCAGATGCAGCACTTCCCATCTACTACACGCTGCCAAGTTATATGAATACTACAGTACCATACTTGAAACAATACGACATACTATCAAATGCTTCAGCTTCTAAATATTTTTGACAACTTGGGAAGAAGATTTACTTAACATAATTAAAAATAACAGAATCAACACTAACTCCATTGATTGTTGATTATCTACTGATATGGTTGAAAAGTAGGAAGAAGGGTAACATTTTCAGATTTTAAATATCCCAGAACAATATTGCATCTGGGGTTTAAGGAGTAGACAAGAGTCAAACCACAAAATGTAACATTGCCATGTAACTTTGCGATTAAATGATGAGAATCTATAACCATATTATATGGTTTATTTATTTATGAACCATAGATAAATTATTTTGAAAGATATCTTAGCTTAAAAATATATTGTAATAGTCTGTAGTTTTCCTGTCTGAAAATTTTTTTCTTGTTGCCAGTATTAATTATTATGTCGCATTGCTTTATCTTTCTGTTGTTTTTGAATTGATTTTGTACTGAAATTCTGCAAATTGTAGGCCTATTACAAGATTTTTTGTTTTTTTATCAAAATATTTTTCAATTTATTCATTGATTACTAATGTTCTATACTGATATTCATCATGTTTCATATAAACAACTCGTGTCTACGCACAGGTCTTACCTATGTAGACACATTCCTATAAAATATATATATATATAATACTCAACTTATGAATAAACCAGAATGTAATAGTGTTTTCTGATATATGTAAAATGTTTGTTTTTTTATAGTAAATAAATATTATTTGATTTGATTTGTTTCCTATAGTATAGGTAATATTAAAATTGTCAACCAGTGCAATGACATCCATTGAACGAGGGCTAATGACAATGTAATGCTAGGAAGTATTTCCCTCAAATAAGACAATCATTTACGGTAATTATTGTACAAGTGAATTGTCTTTTGAAAAAAAAAAAAAAATATTTGAGAACTAAGAATTGAATTGGATTTTCTTATCTCAATTTTCATAGCTAAGTCAAAAATATCAGCAATAGTTGAAACAAAAAAGTTTCACGTAAAAAATTGAGAAATATACATCGCTTGAAAATTTTAATTTGCTGCATAATGCTTAATTTGATAATTTTATAAGCTATGGTAAATTACCATAAAAGTAAAATCATGCTAATTAGAAATCGAAAAAATTAGAGAAGGGGAAGAATAAGATTAAAAATAGCTGCTTAAAAGATAGTTTCTGACAAAGAATCAATGCTGACCTCATCATGTAATTCTAGTAACTCTCGAATTCGTGTCATTATCACTGGAAGCATGACGGCACGGCATTCGGCATCCAAGAACAGCTTGCTGTGCACTATGTCACTAATTGTCATCATTTTTTGTTTTGTTAATCGCCCGGATGGCACATTGTTAACGAGATCCATCAAAAGAGAACTACAAAGAAATAGAAAAGTTTTGAACAGAAAGATTCAAAGGATTTTGAATGGAAGCTTGTTCCTCAGAACCTTTGATAGAATAATGCCCGGTTTCTGAGTTGTTCATTAACTTAATGGACCATTGACTCAACGCTAGAGCAATGGGTTAATGATCCATTAAACTTAATGAACAATTCAGAAACCGGACATTAGACCTTCAAATATTAAATTAATAACGGTATATAATAATACAGTTACCATGTTTAGAAAGTTCATTCATTTTATGAGTGCACTATGTGAATAAACGTAGCAGACCTGGAATTAATTCAGAATAGAAGCGAGCCCTTTCTAATCTTATCTAGGTTAGATTAAATAACTCACATGTAGATTCATAACTTTTTCCATAAAATACGAAATATTGTAAAACAATATTATCAACTGGTATGAAGAATTTGTATAATTAACATCATAGGTTTAAAAAGAAGCTGATGAAGTAGCAATAAATAAATAAACAAATTACAAAATGGGATTCACCGATTCCCAATTCCTAATTGTCTAAAAAAACTCAAATTATTATTTTCACACCGAACACTGGACAGTTGAGAGCTACAGAATAATATTATTGTATCAAATATAAGTTTTAATTCGCTTTTCTAGTTATGTTAAACATAAGTTTGAAAGTTATAATTAAACAAATTACAATATTGGAAGATTACAACCGGAAAACACTCAAGAGTTCTGCTTGCAATGCTATAATTTCATCCAAACACAGGACAAGCATCTTTTCAATAAACTTTGGGTAGTCATTTTGATAGCCATCATTAATCAATAATTTTTATAGATCTTCAATTAATTAGATTTGAATAGGTTAAATTGATATATTTTCAAAAATGCACACAATATACTCAAACGTATTTTTTCCCGGTACACTGCTGACTGGATTTTAGAAATATAATTATTCTATTAACAATAAAGAATACAGACCAAATATGGAAAAATAAACAGGATACCGTACTTTAAATATCTAGGAGAAGTTATCTCGGAAAAATATTCACAACAAGATAAAATAAAGAAAGTTCGTAAAGGCCTAGGGATGGTGCAATATATCTATAACAAACAATGTCTATCTATTCATACAAAAGTTAGACATGACAATACAGTGATAAAACCAGCAATTTTATATGCCAGCGAGACCCTGTCCCTGAACAGGAAAATGGATATGGAAAATCTAAAGAAGGAAGAAAGAAAAATAGTCAGGAAAATCCTTGGACCAAGGCGTACCGAAAACGGATATAGATTACAGAGAACGTCCAAAGTTGAAGAATATTCTAATATAGAGACAGATATGAAAAGAAACGTCTTAAACTTTATGGCCACATCATGAGGCTTCCAGATAATAGACTAACAAAAAGAATTGTAAACTATGTAGCATCACTTGTCAATGGAGGAGAATGGATACGAAATGCTAAAAAATACCTAGTACTGGCCAAAATAACCAACAAAGAAATTTACAATAGAAAAAACTTCAGAACAAAATTTTATAAATAGGAAGTCATACCAGAGACAAAACCTCCAAGAGTTGGAACAAATTGGAATGAAGAGAGAAAAGCTGAATTCGCACAAAAAGTGAAAAGCTGTTAGGCAAACAAGAACAAGTCCTAAAAATTAACCATCTTTACTCAGCGTCTTCCTCTTTGGGAGTTATACTAATAATAATAATAATAATAATAATAAAGAATACAAAGGCAATTCAATAATTGGTAAGGCTACAACTAACCTCAATTGAATTGGATTGAAAACTGTGATAATGTCCGGAATAGTAGATGGCAGATATTTGAGACAGGCTCCTTGTATAACAAGAGTTGAATCGGTGTCATAGCACATCATGGCTGCAATGCTTTGCAGTAACTGTTGAAGTTGTAGTTCGAACTGCTGCTGCCCTTTGCCTTCATACAACCTACAAATCAAAATGAATCCTGTAGAAAAATGAGCGCTTTGGCATTTCTTAATATAGAGTAATTATTATAGAGTTCAGAGTCACAGTAACAAAGGGTGGCAGCATACATAAAAAAGTGTTAGAAAAGAAAAAGGCAGAGGGGTGCCTGGGTGACCTCTGATAAGTAGGTAAAAATTGATGTAATCGTTTTAGTAGTAACCCAGTACAGCCTCACATGAAGAAATGCTTTAGCGGTCCCAGTTGGGATTATGTGATGAAATGTAAGTGGGTGTTTTAGTGAGTGAGAATTTCACACTACCAGGGACTAGTACCTAAGAAGGTTTTTTTGCCACATACAAAAAAAAAACAACTTGTAACTACTTAAAAAATACTGTTGAAATATAACAAACAATAATTATTGAATATGGAGTTTCAGCGTTTAGCGTTCGTTTTGAATGACTGTCTAATAAGTTGACAATAGAATAGAAATTGTAGTGGAATCTTTCGAGTCTTACCTAAGCATTCATCATATTACAGGATTATCAAAATAGTCAACTCTTTTATCTACAAATAAAGGATTGCTAACAAATAGGGAAGTGATAGCCGCGAGCCGTAACAGGTATCTGTTCAATCAGATAGATAAGCTGCGTTCTCGTAGGTCCTGTTCGTAACGGTGACCGATTAGATTGGCCAGCAAAAAAGACATTGTTCTCTGCTGTAAAATCACTTCCCGGTGGTTCGGAACCCACCTAAAACTGTAGGTCCAACTCATCAATCACCATCATCCAACTCATTACCCACGCACAGGTCTCAGACCTATGTGGGCTTCATCCTCCAAAAAAAAAAAAAAAATAACTGCCCTTATAGTTTGGAAAATAAAACAACTAATAGCCCAGGCAATGAATGCAAAAAAATGGCCATTGTCGTAACAAATTAGGGGAAAGCTGAATTTTTGCAGGATGTTAGTATACATAGTACTTACTCGAAAAAACCAGTATACATAGTACTTACTCGAAAAAACCAAAGTCCCGACCCCCACCCCGCTTGCTACCCCCAACACCCCCCTCTCAACATGTTACGACACAAAACATTCTTTGCCTGGGATATAAAGTGGTAAACTAACTTAAGCTGTACATCGAATACATTCTGAAATTAAAAGCAGAAACATCGATAACATTTCGCATTATTTTATTTGATAACTCAACTCCTCTGATGAATTCTAGTTGTTTTAGGTAGTAAACTACTGAACTATTTTTTTTTTTGAAGGATAAAGCCAAACTTGGGTCTGAGACCTGTGCGTGGGTAATGAGTTGGATGATGGTGATTGATGAGTTGGACCTACAGTTTTAGGTGGGTTCAGAACCACCGGGAAGTGATTTTACAGCAGGGAACAGTCTTTTTTTGCTGGCCAATCCAATCGGTCACCCTTACAGAAAGGGCCCAGGAGAGCGTTGCTTATCTAATCCGATTGAACAGATACCTGCTACAGCTCACGGCTGTCACTTCCCCCAAAATGTTCCACTAAACTACTTATAAATTAATTTTCATTTATCAAAATTTATTGTTATTCTGTCAGCTGCAACTTGAATAAATTGTTGTTATTGTAGACTGTAGAGAATTATAAACTTAAACTAGATTTGAAGATAGATTATTAGAAAATATATAGATTTGATGAGTTAAATTGAAAATTCGAAACCCATTAAGTGGAACACAATCAAGATAAAACTATGTCATACATGTATACGTAATATGAACTTCAAAATATATCATTTATTCCATTAACTTAATGAATTCAAAACTATAGCAACTTGTCTAGCTATTGAAAAGGAGAAGCGAAAAAACCACTGGAGCTGAACTTACTCGATAAAAAGCAACCTTGAGCGAACAACAAATCGTATACAATACTGCAGACATTTCATCGTTTTCAAAAGAACGTCTTTGTCCGATGTTTTAGCATTGTCAACATGGCACTTCAGAACGACCATTAATTTGCTGAAAATGAAAAAGGACAAAAATTATAGTAATATGGTAGAAGTGAATAGTGCAAGTATTGAGACTGCGGTGAAGTCACATCATTGCCAACCAAATTTACATAAGTTAAAAGTAAGAGTGCGAAAAAGTGATTTTGAGAAGTATTTGATCTTCTTACAATTCAATACGTTGGTGTGTTTGAGTTGAACAAGAGAACCTAATTTGATTCAATATAAATACTTTAAACATAATATTAATGGTATTATTTAAAATTAAAGCTTCAATATGTAATAATTATTTAAGCCTAATAAATTAATAGTCAAAGTATTCAAATTGTGGTTAATTTTCATATGTTGTGGTATCATACGGGTGGACCAACTTCTTGATGTATTTTTGAAGGTTTCTATGAATAAGAACTTGGTAAATTTTAATATTTATGGAATAACCATTCAATACATTTTCTTTGTACTTAATTTACAACAAGTCTAAGCAAATTAAACTTATATAGATTTATTGTAGCTCTACTATTAATCTACTACTATCCAGACTTGTGGTTTGGGTAGCTAAAACAATATGGGCGTGCATTTCATAAATAAAAAAAAACGAGTGGAACTTTAATACAGAATTCAAGGCAATTCTTTACCTGTAAGCAAGTGTAGCACAGAAGCTCTCTTTGATATACAAGTCCAAAACTGGCTGGAAATGCTGATATTTGAGATCAGAAACTAAAGATATGATATACAGCTGAAAAGTGGAGAGAGGTGATGAAAACAAAAAATAATATAACTTCAAACACATAATTTTTTAAAACCAAATATCGAAATACAATAATAAAGGAGTGAAAAACGTGAATGAACCAATCATGATCCTCATCTTAACGTGATAAAACTTTACGAGGGAGTAAATATTTCGTGCATGATAAGAGCAAGTGCTTTAGAACAGAATTTACAGTTACTCCTATTTCAAATTGTATGCAAAAATATAACTCAAATATGGAAAAGGGATTACAAAGTAAAAGGATTATTTCATCAAATAATCATAGTTTTTAAGTGATTTGAATAAAAGAGTGTGTTGGATTGGTATTAGTGATAAAGGTCGGTGATCATTAGAAACAACTGATGAAAAACAGAATTCTTACCAAGCAATCGAAAACCATGTTATCAAATGTGTCTGAGTCGGGATTCTGCATGAGAATATTGAACAGAGCATCCAAGACATCTTGTAGAAACTTGACAATTTCTTCTCCATCTACTTTCATCAGAGCAAGTAGGCAATCAGCTAAACGATCACTGTAATTTGCCCAATTCAGCAATCCCAGAAGATCAACTGTAACAACAAAATGAATCATTTCTAAACAACGTTCAACTGAAATATCCGAAAAGGAGAAATATGAAATGTTAGCTGTTCTTTTGAGAACAATACTCAGTAGTCAATACATCCGTGAAAGATAAGAATGAAAAATGACTAAATAAATTCAGTTTACTTGACTGAATCAGCTCAAGAGATTGAATTTTCAACAAAGCTGTAAGTCAAAACAATGTTGTTGAAAAAGTCACAGAATCCATCAAACTTGAATTTTCTCAATGAGCTATCTAGCTCATTGTATATCAAACTAATGTATTGTACAGCTAATAACTCTCCTCTAAGAGTAGGCAACCAAGATAGATGCCCTAAGGGTTGCTTTCCTAGCGAGGTGTTTTGTTAGCAGAAAACTGTATATAAACTCTATATGCGGAGGCTAGTTTTTACCATTTTCTTATCTTTTCTGTCAAAAAATCTGGAAAATTTTACTAAAAAACTGCAATTTGAATTTCAGGTACTGCAATAATTTGGATAAAACTAAACACAAAAAAATACATTTTGAAAAAAAATCATTGATAACTATTGCTATGAAGATTAAACTGAATGGAGCATGCATTGAAAGAACTCACAGACTAGAAAGTGGTTAACATAGGTCGATAATTGAACGTTTTGATAGTTTCAAAATGAAAATATTGTGTGGCACTTTTGGGCCTAGTAGCATTAAACAATTGGGAAGGCCTAAATTAAGGTGGCTTGACCAAGTTGGGAAAGATGTTGTCAGGTGTGGAGGAACAATTGAAATGGCAGAGGACAGAGAAGAATGGAGGAGGCTAATCTACGAGGCAAAAAATCGACTGAGATTTGTGACGCCCCAGCAGTAAGTAAGTAAGTAAGCATTAAACAAACTCTGTATTTTCCATCGTTTTTTCTATTATTTTGGGATTCCATTCAACTCAAATGAAATTGAGAAATAATTTTCTAGAGTGGAAATTCTCAGAGTACCAATGAAATCTAACTGAAAATGAGTAAGATTAATAACACGTTGAGTTGGAAATTAAAAATGAAACAATAGGCACTGTAAAAATATATTACCATTCTGAGTGAGCTTTGTCGAACACACATTTGTATGAATCAAGAATGAATCTTTGTTTGTAAGACTCAGACCTGGAACAGAGGGTTTGATTCCCTCAATCAATTCAGCTCTGGTTGATGGTAAATTCAAATAGCTGAGGTCTGATTGCTCGTATTTCTTGTGGTCTACCTATGTAAAAAATGAATACAGTTCATCATTTTCAGCTATAAATCAACATTAAATTGCACGAGATGCGTGAAACGCTCAGGACTCTCTTCAGACTTAACGACATGTCTTCTAACTAACTATACGTATCCATAACATCATTCACCACATTGCCCACGCACAAGTCACAAACTTATTATGGCTTCATAAAAAACAAACATTTATTAACAATCATATATGCAAAGTTTGATTAGACTTTTTTGTGTTGTTTAATCAAATTTACATTATTACAGTTTCAATGCAATTTTGTATAAATCTCGTTCATAGTTAATTTTTGCCTATTTTCTGCAACACTTAAAATTGCAAAAAAAATAAACCTGATTGCTTTAATGAAATGATGAGAAGCTCAACTTCTTCCTGATTCTTGTATAAATAGAAATTAAAGTTTCAACATTAAAATAATTACACATTATTTTGAGTACAAAGCCGATGAAATGGTTTGATAGACAACAATGAATTACTGCCTTTCTGAGATGACTAAACAAAGATTTCAAGATACTATGGGAATTTCTATTTTCATTTATACTCTTATGCATGGCGAAAAATTTCTTCAACAATCTTACACGAAACTGACAATACTGCGCTTAGCGCAGTTGGTTGAGGCGTCGCAACTTGAGCTTACTGTCGCTTCAGCGGTCGCGGGTTCAAATCCCACTCCTCCGTCTGGGATGTATGCGATATAATTCACCTCATTACCCACGCACAAGTCTCGAACTCATGTGGGCATCATCAGCAATTTCACCATAAAAAACAAAAACATCAAAAGCAAAAAAAATTCAATTAAAGTAAGTACAGTAATTGCTTCTACTCACTCGTATTTATATTTTCAATAATGCATGCTTGTTTCTTATGACCTCATGAAGAATTTCTCGAGAGGAATGAAGATTATTTTGATATTCAAGTAAATAGCATTACTCCCGAAGAAATATAGTGTCATTTATATTTGGTCATAGTTATGTTACAAATCAAAATTTATGCTACAGTTGATGCTCTCTACTTCTAACCAAAAACAAAAAGCTACACGAAAAGCTATTTAACTAGTGTTAAGAATACCTTTTACAGAAACCAGCAGAAAGTGTATGAAGATATCTCTAATTGAACAGCCCGCTTCCTCATGTCCCCGCTTTGCGGGTAACAGTAATATTGACAGCTTAATGATAAATCAACATCCGTTTACTGTCAACGCTTGTTAATGATAATGAAAACTTTATTTATTGAATTGATAATATAATTTTATAGATAGAATTATAATTTTATCACATTGAACTTACCTTATAAACTAGTATTTCATGAGTTGTATCCTTTAAAGTTGTTCCATTCTCTTGCATCAATTTAACATAAGACATAGCAAAAGGTTTTTCATTTTTATCTTTGGCTTCATTTGATGATCTGAAATAAGGAGTTTTATGTATGGGATTAAGCAAATCAAATTGGAGAGAGGCTAATGCTCACTGACATTCATTCATTAAAAATTGAAAAAGAGCAGTAGTATTCAAAGTATTGCAATATTTTCTTATGCCTATGAATATTATAAGGATTATTTATTGTAGAATGAGAAGTTGTAAAAAAAGAATATTAAGACAAGTTGATTGTCAATAAAAGAAAAAAAAACAAACATTTGTTTGTTTTGTCAAACAAACAAATAAAACAAAAAGAGTATTAAGACAAGTTGATTGTCAATAAAACAAAATATTAAGTTTGTCATTTTGTATAACCTGTTTTCAGATATATTTTTTCATTTTATAATTTCTGCAATAATTTTCAAAATTATTGAGTTATTACGATTACAAGCAATCATTAGCACCAGTTGCTGAATAAAATCCTTAAATTAATATTTTTAAATACATACCGATGCTTGAAAGTGAACTTCAAGTGACAAGTTTTGAACTCTTCAATTGGAATAGCAATTTTAAAAGTTTCACACCATTTGGGTTTATCTTCATGGTAGTAAACCATAGATCGGTATGAATCCTGAGCAGTAACTCCACCGCCCAGCACAATAACATTCTGTAAAAAAATTAAAATTATATCATACAATATTAGTAAATTGAATTCAGTAAAGAATTTTCATTAAAAATTATAAATTCATTTTCACGGTAGTTAAATGATTAAATACATTTTATCAGGGTTCGCAGAACAAGGTATCTTGGTTGGTGAAACAGAATATCCCAGATTAATCCACTAGTATCGCAATCCAGGAAACTAGGTTTACAATTTGGGAAGTGATAGCCGCGAGCCGTAGCAGGTATCTGTTCAATCAGAAAGATAAGCTGCGTTCTCGTAGGTCCTGTTTGTAACGGTGACCGATTAGATTGGCCAGCAAAAAAGACACTGTTCTCTGCTGTAAAATCACTTCCTGGTGGTTCGGAACCCACCTAAAACTGTAGGTCCAACTAAAAAAAAAAAAATTACATCCTTAAAGGATACATCTTGATCTAGGTTCGGTGAAGCAAAATACCAAGATTAACATAGTCGTGATCCAGGTCCATGAACCTGGCATAAGAGTAGTATTGTATTTTCTTGTAGTAATCTCTTCTAGTTATAAGAAATTTCTAATTTCGTCGTGGGTGGTAGACAAAATACCATGCACTGTAGCTTGAGCACTAACCACTACTTTTCAGTTACAGGTTTTTGAGTTAATGGCCAAATTGATTTATGAATAATGCAACAATGAAAAATAACATTTAGAGATGCTCTATTTTTCAAGATTATGCAAAAGAGCATAAGTGAATACTTATTTATCACTATGTACCAGTAGCACTTTGTGAACTACTAATGAGTAAACAAATTCTTTTGCAGATATGCAGCATAATCTATTTGAAATGCTGTATTCTTGTTCATCTATATTAAAGAAATAAAAAATTACTAAAATTTGGAAATAGAGCCTTTGGAAAAAGAGAATTCATTTACTTACAGGTATCACAGACCCTTTTTCATTGTAGACACGTACAGTGACTTCAACATTTTTATCAGTAGATTTACTGCCTTTGGAAAATTCACCATTCAATAAAGTCAAATAGAGGTCATTGCGAACATCACCAGGTAGGATTACTTCAGGGAATCCCATCTTCCTTGCAATTGCAACTTGTCCCAAGACAAGATGGGGATTTTCCTCTCGTACCTAGGAAAAATAATTATGAAACTTCAACTCTTCACCAACTTGAATGGATCTTGTATCAAAAACTTATGTATGAGTTTCAAATATTTCAATATAATTGGGCAATAATTAAAAGAATATAAAGAGAGTATAACAAGCCTGTACTGCGCATGTCAAGTTACCAATTTTTAGGTACCTATAACTCAGAAATATTAGAGGTGAGACTCTGATGCCCGGAGTAGTTCAGTAAATTATGCAGTAGCTATTGATCAAATAGCGGCCCTAAGGCTTATTTCACACCTAACCGACAGGTAAAGCTGGGAATTCACGTTCCAATTTGCAGTACGACTTAGTAGGACTGCTAGTTGGAAAGCCGACTCCACTCATGCTCCGAATTTCTATCCAACTAGCGATCCAACTTTATTCCTAGTCAGCTGTGAACATCGATCCCGAAAAATGTAACCGAAGTTGCCCGAAGGTCAAGCACTGACTGAGGTAAGTTGGACGACTTTGATCCGACTCCCCCACTCAGGCTCCAACACCGTCGACAGTCGGAAGTCGGACCTTCCAGTCGTCCCACTAGGACTAGATGTTCCGAGTCGCCCATCTACGCTTCCAACTATCCAACAAGCCCATTCACGTTCCAATATTGAACCTTGGAGGTTGGACCACAAGACGTACTGCAAATAAGACCGTGAATGCCCAGCTTAACCGGTGTCATTTACCCAGCATGATTACATTATAGCAAATGCATATGATTTCAAAAATTGTGAAGCGCATGATACAATGATACATTGTCCCTACAGCTGTGCAAACAACAACGGTTACCCGTTTGCCGCGTACGACTGGCAAACAGGGCACAAAACTCAGCGATTTCTTCATCCTTTGCCAAACTGAGCTACTGAACTAGAAACAAAACCTCATCTTTCGTATTAAAAATATTGTCTTTTCCTTCCTAGCCAACAGGCTGATAGGGGTAAACTTAATTTAATCATTTTACATGAATATAAAATCTCAACATTTTGTGAAGTTTTGGTAGTTTTGCCAAGCAAGGAGTATCAATTTTTTTTCAACAAAATAATCGAGATTTTTTCATACAATTTGAATGTCAATAAAACTGCCTAAATATGTGTGAAATGCAATATGTCCATTAATAAGCTCTGATTATTTTGCATTCACCGAAGACATTAAAGATATGGCCCTAGCTGCATGCTCTTGTCTCATACAGGGTTAAGTTAGCTGGATACTGCTTCTAGCCTCTTACCTAAAACACATTCAGATGCTAGAGACCAAGAAAAACTGACTGAATTTTTTTCGGGATTTTGAGCTGTTGCTCCAACAAACAGACTGGAAGCGAATTTTTACAGTCGATACAGCGTGCGCTGTGCAATGAGTTCACAATTCTTGTATAGAGAAGAATGTCAACACAACGACGAAGCTCATTCCCCAGCAAATGCTACACGTATCGATTATAAAAATCCTAACCAATGACACTTGATGGCCTTGCATAATACAACGATACTGATATGATTATTGTCCATTTGAAAATAGACTGATATGACGAGAAGATACAACTTGTAAGAAGCTAGATAAAACCAAGATTTGATTTTAAATTAGAGCCACAGAGTCTGGGCTTCATATACGTTTGATGAAAGATAAAACAGTGCAAAGAAAGAGATAGGATTTATACAAGATTTGTAACAAGAAGTAAATTACCTGCTTCATATCACCATGCAATAACTTGAAACTAGCGGTCAGATTTTGACTCTTATTTTCTTTTTGAGGGAAATCTTTCAGAGAAAGTACACGTTTCAATGTTCCTTCCAGGCTGTCGTCCTTTTCGCAGCTGTGGAAAATAATAAAACAATAACTTTCGATAGGAACAAAATGTCACATCCAAAAATACTGTCAAACATTAATTGCAGAGAAGACGTTTATCAATACACATACCACATACATTTTCCATAGTAGATTTAGAAGAATAGGAAACTTGGAAAATATAATGTATACGTTAAAATTGACATGCATTACTTCGGATTGAATTATATCATCGATAAAATTGTCTAAGTACAATGAAGTTGTTAATATTATAAAACTACGATTGGAAAGATAGTTCTTGAATATAGGTTCCAAACTAAATAAATTTTAGCGATTAAACTGAAATATTATGAACGGAGAAACTTTTTATATTTATTTGATAGTATTTATTTATTTTAATATTGGTGGAGCTACTCAAGGACAAATGAGTTTCAATCAACTATTATAACTATTAAGAGGATGAAGCCCACATAGGTCTGAGACCTGTGCGTGGTTAATGAATTTGGATAATGGTGATTGATGAGTTGGACCTAAATTTTTAGGTGGGTTCCGAACCTCCGAACTAACTTATTATAACTATTATAAAAAGTAACTTAAATTAAATAAATCACCAACGGATAACCATAAAACAGAATAAATGAATAAACAATGGAAAGATTCAGCACTCAAATAATTGGTTCGTTGAGGGAAAAATAGATTGATAAAAATGGCAAACGTAATGACAGTATGAGTGTTGAATGAAATGACATGCAACAAATAATTTTGCAATCAATTAATTGAAAATTTCTAAAATTGAGCTCGTTCAAGTTCATTCATAGCTTAACTATTTTTAATGAGGTTGGAAGCAATATTCGCAAGAATCATGATGGTGAGCGAATATACAGCAGTATAACCAATTTTTATAGATTTTTTTTTAACGTTTAAATAAAATATTACATGAGGAATGAGAAGCACCACGTAATATTCCTAGCAGATAAAATATTCAATGGTTGTTTTTAAACTTACTGTAGAAATGGAAGATAGTGAATCTTGTCTTCATCACTCTCTAATCGACCAGCTAAGAATAGTGTTACGTCCAGTGCAGCCACACCATACGGCCTTCGGACAGGTTCAACAATTGAATATATTGTCGCTTTGTTAACACTGTTACGAGCATTTCGCTTATTGTCATTATCTTTACAAATATCCATGCCACCAACATGAATAATATAGCAAACTAAGTACACTTTCTCTCGTTTCAAATCCCTGACACCCAGGTCCTGCAAAAGGTATGAGATTTTACCATAGATAATATCATTATCAGCAAAATGAATATATACACTGGATACTCTTATATTTATTTATGATAAATAAGACTCACTACTTATAATGAAAATGTTATCACATTCAACTTTACTATGGAAAATACGACACAGTTACGGCAGTTAAACATACCTTTTAAAATCATTGATATTAAGAATGGTCTAATTACCGAACCTGTATATCTAAACATAGCCGATCCATAAATAATCTCGTTTTCATAATACAGTAAATGTCGTTTTGCCAAGATTGAGCCTTATCTATTGTAGTATCCACTATATCACTATCACCAATACAAGAAAAATTTATAAATAGCTATTTGAAATTATATGATCCTAGTTCATCATTTTCAAATCATTCTTATACAGTTTGAGTTCTGTGAATTAGTGAAGACAGAGTAAGTGTAATGCTGCAATTTGTAATTATGACAAAATAATCTTACAAATGAAATACCCTACTTTTCGGTTAGCTAAAATTTTAAATCTCAATACATATCAACGTCAAATAATAATGATACTAGCTGAATATAAAGAGAACATTCATAATATTTTATAATAAAGGCTGAGAATTATATTGGAAATCAGTTGTTTTTAAACAATACATGCAGAAAGAAAATGTCTTACCGTGAAGAGAGCTCTCAGATTATTTGGTAACATATCCACATCCTTAGAAAGCACGTCTTTACTCCATCTTACTACAAAGCTCTCTGTGAATGGTTTACCTTCTTTAGCATCATATAACATCAGTAAAAGTTCCATGTCATCGGTCATCTTACAATTGAATCGTCTCAATGATACAAACAATGCATGGGAATATTGAGGAATCATGGGCCGTAAAGATTTTTTACTAGATGCGTCACTCTGTAAATATAAGTTCATTTGAATTAACAAAAAAAGTTCAAATTAGTAAAACGTATACTGTTATAGCATTTCATCAACTTCTCTTAAATTAGACACTTTACTTCTAAGATTCTGCATAAATACTGAAAGTGAAATAATAATTCCGGAGTAAGGCCTACATAACTTGTCATAGTGAAATGGGATAATTACTACGGTATTTAAGTAATAACATTTGAATACGAGAATTTATTTTAGTTTCTTGTTTTATGTAGTCTTCAAATGTGACTTTTAGTTCAATGTTTTCATTTTTTAAATAAGGGCATATTCTGAAAAATAAAAAATGCCTACTACAAAAAATACTTTCTCTAATAATTCTCACTCATTGATTTCACAACATAGCACATAATTATTCCCAACACACTTTCAGTTACCGTATTGTTCTTTGCTTCCAAGTTCATAAGTAAAAACTTATTTTGTACTGAGGTGAGCTCAAGTACAAATTTATTGATTTTGAACATGTAAAATTTTCCAAGATTCTGCGTCTATTTCTTTCAATATAGTTGTTCCTACTATTATTAGTTTGGGTTTTTGAATTTTCATACATAAAGTAGTACTCTGAACAATTCCCATAAGTACAAATTCATGTAATTTGAACACCGTAAAGGACACAAACAAATACAAACAGAAACAGAAAATTGGAAAAAATATATATGAATAGAAAATATTGTTGATCTGAGGATCTAGGCAATACTTTTCGAACACATTCAAACTCTATTTCATAATCACAATAGCTTTAAAAGTTTTAAGCTTCAACGATTCCCACACAAAATTCCATCTAGTCATTAGTAAATTTGATCAGCTTACTGTCGCTCTACGTATCCTTTCTGCTGTGTGCTCATGATGCCAATACAGTTGTAATGTTGAAGTATGTTCTGGATTCAAAATATTACCATGATCGTCTCTGACAACCAAGTCCAAACCCAAAAGTCTGAAAATACAATTTACAATAAGAAAATATAACGTGATGTTTTGAAGCAAATAAACTTGAAATATTTATATTCTTCAAAAAAGATCTTCTTATAAAAGCATAGAGAGAATGTCAGTAAATTTTCATGAGGGAAAGAATTTATAATTGGATCAGTAAGCTTTCAAACAATATTGATATGCTTGGAAATAGCTTTAGGATGGTAACTTTAATGGCCATTCAAGTAGGACTGTTGAGACCTAAAGAAATACAATGTGTTTCATATCACCAACACTCGTGGTCTAGTAATACTAGCCAAAATAATTAGAAAAGTTGAAATAATCATTGGTTGGAAAATGCTTCGTTACAGAATTAAAAATGACAAAAATTACAGCTAAACCTATCAATGCACAAATTTAGAAAGTTGCAGTACCTTCTTCTGTTTAATTGCTTACGTTTTTTAAAAATGAACGGAAAATCAAATAAAAAATATATATAGTGAAAACTGCAGTATTTTTTTTAGAAATTCAACAAAAATGATAACTTGAATAAAAACACATTCAAGAAGTGGATTAGCTTGGTTAATTGTACAATAAACTGGTAGTTTTTCCAAAAGTGGATAACTTAATAGCCAAATAACACCCAAACTACATCAAATTGAGATTAAATAAATCAAATTATCTAAAAACCAGTAAGTTGAAGTATAGTAATGAGAGTGTGTGTTGAATAAGAATGAAGTTGTCCAAACCACTTTAATTATTAAAACGAGAGACTAATTTCGACTGTTACAACAAATACAGTCTCTAGTCTCTCGTGTTTTAATAATTGCAGTGGTTTGGACAACAACAGTCTTATTCATCACAATCACCAACACCAAGAAGTAATGTGCTTTGATTCAATGAATGTCGACTTTATGGCATGTGTATTTTTGATATTGGGCTATTAGAAAAAAAATCTTCTAAACTAATTACGTTATAAGTTTTGCAAGAATAATCTAACTGTTTATTGTGAAAAGATATCCACATTAATTCCCTTCAAACGTCAGAAAACGTGTTTTTGGACAATTTCGACATATGATATATCTTAGAAATTGCACTAGTTATCGACTTGGTTGTAGTTAATTTTGTCGACATCGACATATTTTACTCAATGCCTCCTCTAATTTTACAAAAAACCTTCCCAATTTACAAGTTGAGTCAAAGTACTACAAACTTCTGAATGGGTGAATTGATAAGCTTGATTGGCTAGTTTTTCAAGGATTCTCTTGACAAATGTTGATATCAAAAATAATAAACTATAGCAATGTGTTAGTTGCAGATAAACTTGAATAGTACGCATAAGAGAATGAAAGTAATATATCAACTCATTGAAAAGCATTAATCGAAAGGAAACTGAAAGGAATATAAAGGATGTGGTTGATTTCCTTGAAGTAGAGATAAGAAATCATCAGTACAATTATGCGAGGGAAATATAATAAGTTTTATAATTTTTTCAGTATCTGCACAAGATGTTAAGTAAAGTAATACATTGGAGATTGATACCGATAAATTTAATAAAAAAACACAGTTATTCCATGCATTCTAAAATAATACAGTAATATTATTAACATGTTCAAGTAATTGGTCTTCCAATTCTAATCTAGAATTTGAAAAAAAATAGAAGTTTAAAATAGAAGTATTAAAACAATGAAAAAAGAAGATAAATTTAAATGGAGAAGTTATTAACAATGTGGAAAAGTACCAGTAGAAAAAACTTACTTGTTCCCCATGTCAATTTTGGAAGATGCAACTCTTTTTATTTCTTTCAGCTCATCAACTGGCAAAGTGCCGGACAGAATTTTACTTCTGATATTTATGAGTTCATATAATTTGCATTCTATAGTTTTGAAATGCTCGCTGTTTGCCTGAAAAATTCAAGATTATTGTACTAAAATGCAAATATTAGTGTAGTGGTGAAAGCAGATGGTCGAAAAACTACGGCAAAAAAATAATAGCAAAAATATGGACAATAATTTACAGAAATCCAATTGAATAGGCTACTAATCTTTAGAATAACTAATAAGTTCAACTTAAAAAATTGGCAAGTAGTGAGCGGGATACACTTACATACTATTCATACTATTACATACCATGCCATGAGGATGAAGCCCACATGGGTCTGAGACCTGTGCGTGGGTAATGAGTTGGATGATGGTGATTGATGAGTTGGACCTACAGTTTTAGGTGGGTTCCGAACCACCGGAATACTACTTTCATTGTGTAATTATTCACAATTAACTTAATCTTGGAAGCACTATAGTATCAATCTTTCTTACCTACAATAGACGACTTACGTATTGCCAAGATTTTATTGAGCTATCAACAACTGATCTTCAGCACTCTGAAATTTATATTTCCCAAAGGATTTTCCTTCAGCTTGATATGGTAAAACTATTGGAGAGAAATTAATCATTCCACTGTTGAAAGGAACTAACTTTTGGTCATCAAGAGAAAGTTAAGAAAAATGAATTTTTCATTATCAATGTTCTTATATGTTAAAAAATGTTGTAATTTGACACTCAGATAACTGGACAGATTCGAAAGCAATTAGTTATGCTATTTGATATAAGAGTCGATGAGTTAATGGGTCAGACGGTATGTAGATTATAAATGACATGATATGAGATACAAATTTCTATTAGGAATCAAGTTTGTCAACCATAAAAGTGGAATGAAGTCCTCGGAATGTTTCTTTGAACTATGAACATGAACTATGCTCCAAGAAACGATTTCTAATTTTAGATTGGTATGTATACTTACAGTGTACAGCTGCTTCCACAACATTCCCCATTCTCTCAAGACAGAGGTTAATTCGTGTACGATATGGGGTTGTTTTGGCACAACTACCTCAGTAGGCCTGTAAACCAGAAAAGGTTCTATCAAAAAGTAATAAACTACTCTATCTTGAACAGTGCTTATTCAGTTTTCTTGAACTATTGTGAAAGCTTACAAGTGTAGGTTTATTCCCAATAGAAAATTATCTTAAGAAAACACATGATTGCTAAGACACCAACAGTGAAGAGCGGAACATGCAGTAACGAACAATAATTTACTGAGGAATACAATATTGTATTTACAGTGCGTTCATTAAGTCGCGCACATCAAGAAGGTTGTGAAGTAATGTATTTTATTTGATATTATTTTTTTTATTGTTAACATTGTTATAACTTTTATAAACATATATACTTATATACTAAAATATATACTTATTTCCAACACTTTATGTCTTATGACATATGTTCAAAATGGCTGCCTTGTTCATTACTACCCGCATGAATTCGTTTTACCACGTTTGTTGACACATTGTGGAGTATGCCTACACTAATGTTGTTAATCTCCGTTGTAATGCTCATTTTCAGTTCATTCAGTGTATGAGGCCTATTTTTATAAACGCTTCATTTAAGATTACCCCACAGGAAAAAATCTGGAGGTGTTAAATACTGGTAAAATACTGTTGAAGAAGGAACACTCGTTGCTCTTGGGAAAACGACATGTTAACCTTATTGTAATCTAAACAATACTGCAGACTTGTTGTAACCTGTACACACAATAATGGGCTTTACATCTGTTGTTTATATTACCAGTGGTGCTATCTTGCGGTAGCCACTAGAAATAATATAAAAAACCTACAATTACCAGACTCGTTTATTTGGATATGCGCGACTTAATGAACACACTGTATAATACAATGAGGAACGTTATAATAACAAAAACATACAACCCTCGAAAAATTCAGTCCAGATCCAATCTTAACAGTTCAGACAGTTACTATGAGTTCGGTCATAAAAATTAGGCAACAACGGTTATAGATGAATCAAATTACATGAACTTTAGTCATCTAATCTATAATCTTCAGTTCGACACTGATTTTGTTGGCATATTTTTCACCAATATTTTCATTAAATATTTATTTATTTTAGTGCATATTTTGATTGAATTCATAAAGTTTATCTAGAATAACTGCCTTCCTTCAAATTTTTGTATGAATCGTTGAGATAAAATAATAATTACAGGCTGTACTTGATAGTCTGGTAATACTTATGACACAAAATAAAATGCATTGTAAAAACAACAAGAACGGCACTTAGTTTGGCAAGAGGAGCGGTACAATGACAAACTGAAGGTTTTAGATTTTGAGGGAGGAACAAAACTTGTAAGTGACATGTTTCTCTCAAAGATGAAAAGAAGGCACATGTATTAAAAACATTTCAAATAACTCACCCCGTTTTATCCACAATACTTTCAATGATATGTACATAGCTACGAGGAAAAATACCATAAACTCCCCGATTTTTCAAGGAAACTCCGTAATACCAATCACCAAGTTCACTACAGATTTCGACGCACTCTCCTATTGATAACTGAAGTCTGTGATCCGATTCGGGTTGTTCATACTTGTGGATAACTGAAATCAAGAGACATACGATTAGTGGCAAGTAATACTTAAAATAGAGAGTAACATTAATTGGAAATAAATAATTTACTTTAGGAACTTAAAAATATACATATTGGATTATTTGTATTTATTGATCATCTCAGTTATCTAGACGAAAAACTCTTGAAATTGAGAGGCGAAGGTAGAGAAACACAATTAAAGTATTAAAAGGATTTTATTACTTTATTATAATTATTTACTTTATTTTATTAGCCTACTAAAGTTACTAGTCTGTGAATTTCTAATGTTTGTTTTGAATTAGAATATGGTAGTGGTAGGATTGTTTCCTATTTATGAAGAACGATTCAATACTTATCAACCAATGACACTTTTAGATTAGATAAGTGAACTTTTTCAAGTAGATTTACAACCTTTTGGGGGAATAACTCAGATTATTGAAATTTAAAGGGGAAACATATTAACTTACAATTGCAATCATTGCAAAAACTCATACTTGAAAAAGCAAACTAATAAATCTGTTGGGCTTTGTTGTAGGAAAATTTACTTCAATTATTTTAGTAAACAGGCCAAGAAAGTTCAGATGTGTTCTGTGTTTTAGTCCATGTTTCTGTTTGTATTTTCTTGTAATTCTTTTTTTCTAATAGAGAAATTTGGAGGAATTAAAACAGTAGATGGAGCTCGAAATATTGAAGCTTCAAAGTATTAAAGAATGGAGCTCACATCAGTAAATCAGTAAATAAACATGTCAATTCTTTCCCAAACAATGACATAACATCATATTAGAAATACAGTACTCTGTAAAAAGCGTACATTTTTCTCCAATAGAGATTTTATAGATAAAGAAATGAATACAACATTTAATTTTATGAAAAATATTTTTACAAGATATTAACTATTGATAACAATAAAATTGGTCGTTAAAGAATGGATGTTATACAGACACATTTGGCGAATACTTGTCAACAATACATTTGAAAATCCGATTTTTCCAGTTGACTAGATAATTGGGTGTAGCAAGGAGGATCAGAGCAGCATTCATTTCAGTACGTGTTTTTAAAGGTCATGGTATATATTGAGGGTTAGTAATTCAATGTAGTAAACAGAGTAACAACAATGATTAGGATTTCCTATTTAGCAGCCGATGAACGTACCATGTAGTTCGCACTACCTTTCAGGTCATGCTATTCTCTCATATCATCGTATATTAGACCAACTAGGCTAAAATATATTTTGTTTAGCGTTACATTTTTATATCAAAATGAAACCGGACATGGAAATTAACTAGCTATTCCGTAAGCCTTCCTATTCTTAAAGACGAATATATATAAAATGACAACCAACTTAGCACATCTATTGGTATTTTAGAAGCTCCAATTCAAAGTATCAGAATGATATTGTTGTAGAAATTAAAATTATCCTTTTTAGACTTGACTCAGCATTTTCACAACATATACTTGGTGGAATTAAAACACATAAGTCAATCTATTTTTCATTTATCCATTATCACACGAAATACGAACATCATTTTCACATCAAATACCTTGAAACATTTATGATGTCAGAAATGTTAGAAGAAACATAAAGGCAACACGCGCAATGAATGAGAAATTATAAAATAATATTTGGAAAATTAATAAGAAGTGTATGTGAGAGAAAAGATTTTTGCTGATATTTTTATAATTTTATACGAAGAGGACGAAGGAGGTAGAATGGGAGGTAATTGATGGGGTACCGGACAGTAAGTCCAACAAAATATTAAAACCTTTCTAAAGAAAAAACATTGAATTATGGCGGGTTTTATGATATTTTTTCAAGTTTGGAACTTAACTACAGTTTTATGTATTTTATTGGAACAGTCTTTGAGTAAATAAATACAATATTGCTAGAATAGAAAGCAAGATAATCATTTTAAAATTCGGTACAAATAGAATTTAAAAAAAAAACAGATGAAAAAAAATCGTAAATTATTATTTGGTTAGTGAGAGTTGTTAAAGGAAATACAGTATTTCTTATATTTCTCAATTAAGTTATACAATTTAAGAAAATTTCTTGTTCTATGGCACAAGAAAGATGAACATGAACAGGATAGGGAACAAGAACAATGTTGTAGGGAATGGTCACAGAATCTGTGGTAGCCTATGTATCTGATATAATTAGGAAAGAAATATGTCACCAGTTTGGAGCTGTACTTGGATATAATTATACATAAATATGAATTAATTTGTTATAGATAGTTTGAAATTAGTAACTAAAATCTGCCGTACTTTAAGATGAGTTAAATTAAAACCTATTGATCGCAGATACTGCACTACAATTACTATAAATAACTCTCATTTGGTTAGATTGGTGAGTAGATCCTTACTTTGCCTTTTTTATAACTAAGCACGGTGGATGAACAATTTTAGGTGGAATCCGAACCGTTGAGTAATTGACAAGAAAGCAGAAACGTCGTCATAGTTGCTTGCTCACCAAAGTAAGCTACTATGAAAGCGTTCCTAGTTAAATTAATTATTCTGTCATAAAATTCATCTTGGGAGCAGGAATAAAAAGAAATTCAGCAGTTTAAATAATATGGACGTCTTTTATGCCACGTTTCAGGTTAGTTCCTTAAGTAAAATATATTAAAAGAGAAAACTTTCACCACTTCTCCATTGGCCTCTACAGCTTCGAATGATCTAAAGCCTCGGTCTCCAATTCGCAGATTCAGATTAAATGACAGTTGACAGGGCAGGAATACCCTAAACTTGATGCTCTTGATATACAGTAGGTATCTGTCCGCTGTCTATTTAGTCCGAATCTGTGAGTTGGAAACCGAGGCTTCAGTCTTCTAGTGCATAAGCGAAATTCAATGTTCCTTGTAGAATAAATAACAAATATTTACAATACTTATTATATTAGGCTACATCATTTACGCATAATAGTTATATTATATTGGATTTTTCATAGAGCCATGTTGTTGAATATACCGTATTCTTTTGTATTTTTTAGCACAGTAATTCAAATTGCCAAATAATTCCGAATCATAGACCTATCAATATTTAGCCTATTGTTATATTCAGATAAAAGCTACTGTTTGAAGTAACTTTGGCTCAAATTAAAAAATAATTAAATTTATTGGAATCTACAATTACAGAATCAAATGCTTCTTTTGCCGATGATGCCAAAATGAGTTCTGGACTTGTGCTTGGGTAATGAGGTGATTAAAAGCACAGAATATACCAAACTGAACAGGACTGGAACCCATGACGGCAGTAGCAGAAGTCAGCCAGTCTTATCAGAGATAACGCCCTAACCGATTACACCACTGCGGTTTCTAGACTAGACTAATGTGACAATGCCTCACTGAAAGTTCAGTCAGAACACCATAGCTTCAAAAAAAGCTTGAGACAACTTTATCCAGTTAATATTGGACTAAAAATTGAGGTAATTGTGAATGTAAAATCAGTTTCTTAACAATAAAGGTAATATAATTTATGCATAGAATACTTTTATAAATTGATTACAATTTACAAAATACATCTACAGCCTAAAAAATCATATAGACTAAAAAAAATCAATACAAATACGGTAATTGATTTTCAGTCATTGGAAGGTGAAAAATGTTATCACAAGCCTTGGAAGTCTTATTAAATAAATTTAAATCGACCTCCTGGACTAGTTCAGTTTCAGAATTGATTAATGGAATGGGAAAAGCTTTAGTTGAAAGCTCAATTTATGGATAAGCTTTCCTAAAAGTAGAAACATTTTTTTAAAAGTAGCACCCTCTAACTTAATACATTTAAGCCTACCAAACCTCTCTTGTCTATCCATTTCGTATTTTGCAGGTTCAGCCATAAAATTCTGATTGCTTTGCTATCATTGTATGGTCTATTTAAGTTAGCTTGTTGAGTTGGAATTTTTTATACAGAAGGTCCTTCGCGATGTTGATGGATAACGTGATTTAAACAGTTACCTTCAATTTATTATGTTCAAGAAATGCTGGCATTTTAGTCAGAGAACCTTAAAGTACAGGCCTAATTAAATATAGACCTTTAATATTGGGCTAAAACTATTAAAATGATATAAATGAATTTTCCAAAGCTTATTACAATAATTGTGAATTCCTATCGATATTATTATCAGAAGTAACAGTCAATTTTAGGTTACTTGGTAATATCAATAAAATGTATGGAACAGTTTAAAATTTAATAATAAACATTTACAAGGTTTACGACAAAACCTTGTTTGCAATCAAATTGCATTCAAGCATCTAACTTACGAATTCAAGTTATGAATAATAATGAAGATGAATCAACAAGAGATGTTGAGATGTAAAGGGTTAGTTTTTCTGCTACCTCAAATATGTATTTCGCGTCGTCAGAAAATGAATTTGGGATGAGACTCTATTTTAAAAAGTGCAGTAGTTATTACAGAACTAACCTAATTTCAAGACATAATTTAGTCTCTGTTTTATTTTTGAATTGATGAAAAAGGCTTGGCCTCCTACCTTGAAGCAAGCTTTCAATAAATAAATAACATTATTATTTACAGAATATACATACCGACTGCTAATCTATCTTTTTCTCTTACAGGAGTCCAAATGAATGTCATATTGAAAATAATACTAACAACTACAGATTATTAATACAACACAAAAAAACTCATATTAATCACACCGATCACTCACTAGTAGCCATCTTACAATAGATCCATTCTGTTTATGACAATCAGTTTAGACAACATAACAAATAAAAACTATTCGGAGCCTTCACAACAAAAACATCACTTCAACATAATTTTATCATAAATCATAGTATTTATCGAAAATGTGAATAGTTATTTAAAAATCGCTTTGTTTAAATTTGAATATCAATCGAATTCTTGTAATCGGCTAGCTGTGATTTATTATACATTCTTTTTTAATTTCATTACTTAACACTGGTAGGTTGGCACTAACCAAATACGGCGTTCGTTGGTTTGTTATTGTTACTTTACTTGTTCGGGTTCGGGACGTTCGGGTTGTCTACAAAAGTCTACTTGGTTTTCGGCCCAGTTACTTTCAATCGTAGCTTGTTTTTCTGTTTGTTTTAAAAAAAATTAATACTAATACGTGTTACATAGAACTAGAATATTATATACAGTACAGTTCAATTAAAACAATGACACTCGATTCAATGCTGATAAAAGTAATACGGTACTAAATTGGAGATAGACAGAAGGCAACGGTTTCATTTCTTTTATTGGTAAGGACTGGGCTACTGTAATATAATTAAGTGCTTAAACATTTGTGTTAGATTCAAAGAACCAGTATTTATATGCTATAATTTCCAATTAGAGAAGTTTCCTTAAAAATTACTATTTATTTATAGTAGTAGTAGATGGAAACTACTAAGTTATAAATCTTGACAGATAATTTCTTTCAAACTCGTTTTTTTTTCATGTATTAACTAACCCATAAGTTTACCATTGACATCTTATTAAATGATAGAGACATTTTACTGATGGAAGAAAATTTACTTAGATGAATGATGAGCTTTGACAAACATAACATAACCTCAAATCTGCAACTTTTGAAGCACTACTTTATAATGCGATTCTATTTTTTATATATGTTTTAAAGGTAAAATCGCAGCGTGCGCGTTTCACGTTTGAAATTGTTATTCCGCGTCTCAATTTTTTCTGTATTTTCATTTAAATATAGTTTTGAGACGATAGCTTTTCAAATAGTTGAGTATACGCCCGGCGCGCACGCTGCGATGTATCCGTTTTAAATCTATAATTCGCATTACCAGCTTAATCTAACCTCTCACAATTACTGGAATATATATCGATATCAAAATCAGTATCGCATGGAGTCTAAAGTGAAGTCTATCCTTGCATTGAAATTAGTCGAGTACCAGAAAGTCTCCTGCATAAATGCATAAAAGGGCTCGGGGAAAATATTACCATAATTCAAATGAGTGCGCTCATGCAACCAATAAAACAAGTAGATCGGTATTATCCCGAACTCTGTATATCCTGGTTTGTCTGTACCACTTAAACTCGAATCTCTGTTTTTAAAAGTCAGTTTGAATCTCTGTTTTTAAAAGTCAGTTTGAATCTCTGTTTTTAAAAGTCAGTTTAATACTTTTAGAATGTTTGTATTTGTGGAACCACAAGGCACACATTTTTCCTCTGCCCTATAACATATAGCCTAATTTTGCTCCTTTAACCTACACTTGCTTGCTTGAATAAAATTTTTTTCTTTTTTTTTCGGAGGATGAAGCCCACATAGGTCTGAGACCTGTGCGTGGGTAATGAATTGGATGATGGTGATTGATGAGTTGGACCTACAGTTTTAGGTGGGTTCCGAACCACCGGGAAGTGATTTTACAGCAGAGAAAAGTCTTTTTTGCTGGCCAATCCAATAGGTCACCCTTACAAAGAGCGCCTAGGAGTTGGTGCGCTTGTGCAATTGTGGTTTTTCTATGTAACTATGAAATGCGCTCAATGATATTTTTTATATGCTCACCCTTGTTTCTTGAGAAGCAATGAATAAATGATATTGTGTATATGAAAATGAACCATCTAGAGTTGCGTTCTTAGTAGTAACTTGATATTTTTTCATTGCTGTGTTCCAGGATCATCTTCGAAGTTTTGTTTGATCAGAATGGGAGTTGATTTTGATGTTTTGGAGTATTGTCGAAAGTTGAAAATCACAAACAAACCGCCGTACAAATGCCCAGTTGTAGAATGTGGAAAACCGTACAAGAGTATGAGTGGTTTGCAATACCATCTAGTGAATTTTGATCATAGCGCTCCTATTCAACCTCACCCACCTGCCACGCCAGCTACTCCCATGACTCCAAAGAAAGGTAGTTTTTCAATGCTTATTTCAGATGACTGTATTTGCTCAATTATTCCGAAGATTAGGCTGCATAAGAGATATTCTCTCATTATTCAACATGAACATTTCAAAGACATAAAACTACATAATGGGATATTTGTGGAGCTGTTCAAAATTATTCAATACCGTGTTTCAAAGATTACTTTATAATGGTGAAGATCAGGATTCAGAATTTCTCTCAAAAATGTGTAGCCTATAATTTACAATTAAATCAAGAAAGTTAAATAAGAGCTAATTCTAATTTCAATTTTTCAACTGGCAATCTTTTTTCAATTCTCCAAACGCAATGCAGTAATTTATTGCACTCCTCATGTTACGTTCCTGTACATACTTAATTATACTTTAATTATGTCATATTAAAATGCAATATAATGTGATTTACAACGCTAGCTTATATTTAAAATAGTTGAGCTCAAATGTTATGGATAAATGTATAAATCCATCCTTGAAGACGTCTATGAAAAACAATCCGTTTTTGTAGCCTATATAATTTCATTTATGCAATTGGCTTTCAAGAATCAATTCAATTTTTAAGTGATATTTTTAATATTTTCTTCTTTTTATTGTTATTTGCTGCATGTGCAATTCCAATCAACATTACATTTCTTTTTGTCACAGCTAATCGTAAGAAAGGCCGCAACTCTCAAGTAGCTGCTATTAAGGCCGAGCCTTTAATCTCTCCATCTCGTGAAGGGCTCACATATGCCGAGGCTCAAAAGTTTGTCGAGTTCGAATTGAATGGAAAAGTAAAGCGCATCAGCATAGACCAAAAGATACCGATTGTCTCTGTGTCTAAAAACGCCACCAATAAAGTAAGCTACGAATAAAAGCATATTTCACAGTTTCTAAGAAAAAGTTTCTAGAAAAATTGTAGCCTATAAACCATCTTGCGAGGCATAGAAGGAAAAAGGTATTATACAGCTGTAATTCATGGAAGCACAAAAAGTCAGGGGAGAAAATAATTGAATATATTTAGGATACAAGACAAATACGACAGTTTGGTAGATGAAAATGGAACTTAATCTGATATTCACGGCCAAAGTATTAAAATATCTAATCGCATTAATTCAAGGAATTTAAAATAATAACCAGTTTCTTTCCGGGATTTATTGTACATGACGATATCTCAAAATATTACAGCTCTATTTTTTGTTTCATTTAATCAATTTTCAGTTTCTACTAGCCTACTTTCCAGCATGATTTATTTAGAGCTGTAATCTTTTGAATTATGTCATGTTCAATAAATCCCGGAAAGAAACTGGTTATTATTTCAAATTCCTTCTATTAATGTGATTAATAAATGTTCAGATATTTTAATGCTTTGACCGTGAATTTCAGATTAAGTTCCATTATCATCTACCAAACTTTCTTTTTTGTCTTGTATCCTAAATTAATATGTTCAATTATTTTCTCCCTCGACTTTTTCTGCTTCCATGAATTACAGCTGTATAATACCTTTTATTTTTATGCCTCGGAAGTTGGTTTATAAAATTTTTCTAGAAACTAAGTTAACTAAACCGAACAATTTATACTTTTTAGGTTATTTTGTAATATTAAACAAATACTAATATTTTTTTAGTTTAGCAAGTAGTTTAAATGTATACAGTGTAGCTGGTTATTGATTTTTTTTGTTAATGTCTGTTAAATTTTATTAAGTTTTTGAAGTATCTTTTCATTTACTGCTACTGTTACTGCTGGGGCGTCACAAATCTCAGTCGATTTTTTGCCTCGTAGATTAGCCTCCTCCATTCTTCTCTGTATTTGTCCTTTGTTCCAGTCCGTCCGAGGCATTTAATCTACGTTTCGTAACAATAGGTTTTTATAGAGCGGGTTGTTAGCCCAACGTCCAACCCCCAACCTGGAGGACCAGGGGGATTTTCTTCAGAGCTCCCTACTCCTAGGTGGACTGCTTTCTCTACAGCTTGCAGAGTTTCACCTACCCTGGATTTAGTTCGGGTTAACTCCCTAGGCTCTTCCGCCCTCTCCGCCGTTGGGATTTCTCCTCATCCGCCTTTGAGGCCGTTGACCGGTTTTCACCTAGTAACCCTAGGCAGGGGCCCTCACAGGGTGCTACCATCCGGAGCCAGATGGACCCTGGTTTTTTAACGAGGTTGTTACTCCTCCCGCTATTTTTCATTTGCTATTCATTTTTTCATGTTCATCTATTGCAGCAATCAACTGTGAGCACAGCTAATGTGACAAGTTTAGCTAAGAGCCAAGAAGCGGTATCAAAATTACCAGAGCCCTGCTTTAAAGTGTTGGACAATTATAATATTCCAGATGCTCCTCCTAGACCCAACGCCTATATAAGGTAAATATGCCAAAGTAATTCGATTATAATCCATTGATAACCTAAAGTTTCCAAATAATATAAGTGATCAACTCTGTACTTGTATTGCATTCATTTTTATGTAGGCTGGAGATAGTTGACGATTCTTCTATTTCTGTTTTAAATCCGTTTTCTGTTTACTGTTGTATAGTATCTAAAAAAATGACCAACATTTTATAATTTTTGAAGGTTTATAGAGAGGTCACCTGAAGAATTGGATGGTGAAGTAGAGTATGATATGGATGAAGAGGATGCTGCCTGGCTCGGCATCATGAACGAACGAAGGGCTACGGCTGGACTACCAGACGTTCCCATCGATACGTTTGAGTTGCTCATGGATAGATTGGAAAAAGAATCTTATTTTCAGGTGAGTTGATTTCGAGATACTTCAACAAACATGGTCATCACTCAATTCCTGGGAAGATTTCATGTTTATAATATGACTAAACCCTAAAAAACGGAGTTGTAAATTAGGTTGAAAATTAAACTAAGAACAAAAAAGTTATATCAGTGTTATTGAGATTCACATGTACTAAATTAAACTGTGCACAGAAGTTTATTTTTAGTTTGAAACATGAAAGCACGATATATTTATTATTTGGTTCGAATGAAAATGTTGCATTCAGGGGATTGTCACAAAAACTGAATATAAGTGAGTGATTATGCTCATCAGATTTTAAATAAGTATAGTTTTTCACAGATGAATGAAAATATTTGTATTTCTTCATTCATGAGAAAATGTCTTCTTGACAAATTTTAAACTCTACAGCAGCAAAGCGTTAACTTACTTTAGGACTTTGAGATTAAATAACTAGTATAACTTACACCCTACCTCAAATATTACGTATTGCACATAAGTAAAATCTATGGTAATTAATTTCTCTCATTCATTATATTTATAATTAAGATTTGCCTGGGTTAACGATATTGTATTTTTATTACAGATGAGTACCACTGGTAAAACCGGTGATGGCTCTCAACAGATAATGGATGACGAAGCTGTATGCTGTATTTGTATGGATGGGGAGTGTGAAAATTCCAATGTGATTCTTTTTTGTGATATGTGTAATTTGGCTGTACATCAAGATTGCTATGGTGTTCCATACATTCCTGAAGGACAATGGCTGTGCAGGTGAGTAAAGATTTATTGATGTGGTAATATATCTATGGAACGTTGATCTTCAAAATTGTAAATTTCGGGAAAATTGCCCTAATTGAACATGTTTACCAACTTTCAACTTTACCGGCCATGTGGTTTTCGAAAAATGACGACTAATCAGTGAGTCAGTCATTCGCTTTTATGTGTATAGATTTTCATGCTTCGCAAGAACATTAAGTATTCCAATTTTATTTTATCAAAAAGAGAATTGTTACCTTGTGTAATCTCAGTTGCTGCAACCTAGCTCAACCAATTTTCAAAACACAATGAATTCAAGTAGAAATCGGAATTGATTAAAATAAGGATTCATGTTTGGTTTTACTTCAAAGCATTTTAAAGAGCATCAAAATAGATCAAATATCTCTAATGAAAGCTTGTTTCCACATAAATAATATTGTCTTTTATCTGTCAAAAGACAGTCTTTATATTTATATTTTTATCTTTATCTTTATCTTATATCTTTATCATTATTTTATCTTTATATTTTTAAGTCTTTATATTTTTCAGTCAAATTGCTTTTCTTATTTTCTAATATTTAATTATTTCAGGCGTTGCTTGCAGTCACCATCAAGATCAGTGGACTGCGTGTTGTGCCCTAATATTGGTGGCGCATTCAAGCAGACCGACCGTGGACATTGGGCTCATGTAGTGTGTGCCCTTTGGATACCAGAAGTTCGATTTGCAAATACGGTTAGTTTATCACATTTTCAAACCTCTTTTCAATAGTTTACTATGGAACCATGCTTTTCAAATTCATAATCATAAGTATCCTTTATGTAGAATGTTGAGAAAAAATCTATAATACATTAATTAAAAGTAATGTATTAAATTAATTAATTATAATGTATCAATTATAATTATAGGCCAAGCTAATTTCATTTTTCATACTTCAATGTTAATACGATACGCTTTTTGTCTACAAATCATCTGGTTTTTGGAAGCTTCAAATTGGTACCAAACAACTTACTCAATAATTATCTTTTATCGAATCATCTTCGAAATTTACTTAATCTAACTTAGATGTTGAAAAATTGCAGATATAAATAACAATTTACTGTAAATAAATTCGTCTCAATTTTCAACATTAAATATCTTAGAAGTAAGTATAATGTGGATAATTATAATGTACATTAGTCATTAGTAGAGCTAGAAACAATACTGTTATTGTTGTATTAATTCGCAAGACGTCCCCGTATTGCCTGGCGGGACTAACAAGTCCCGGGCCATTAAATATATCAATAAAAACTTTTTTATGAAAAACACGTTTTTTGTAATATTTAGTCAAAAATATTCCATAAAAAGTTGAAATATACATAAAAATGATGAAATTAATACTATCAGGCTACAAAGGGTTAATCTAGATTGCAGAGGTAAATTTTTTTTTAAATTTTTTTTAATTTTCAATTTTCAATTTATTTTATTCGCCAAAGAATATATAAGCATTACAATAAATATTTCTTTGCTATAATAATAATTATTACAAATATAAGAATTTACAAGAAAATAAAAATCTCTTGGCATCACCCAGCATAGGAAAAATCCTGACCGCTAGGCGAGAGTACCAGTTCCAAATTCTATTACAATAAATAATCAAATCACAACTCACAATAAACTCTTCAAACTCAAAAAAAATTTATTTACTTTAAATAAATGCGTATCTATTCGGTATAAACTCTTCTTGAAGTTTTAAACTATTTAAAGACCATATCGGGCAGTTATAAATAAATATACATTTTATTTTTTTTATTGCTGATTATGCCCACATGAATCTGAGACTTGTGCGTGGGTAATGAGGTGAATAATTACACATAAATGCCAGACGGTGGACCGGGATTCGAACCCACGACCACTTGAACGACAGCAAGCTGAAATTGCGACGCCCCAACCAACTGCGCTAAGCGGCCCGCCAATTGAAAATATTACATATTGAAAAAATACTTGAAACATTTTCAGGCTATTTCTTTAAAAAACATATCTAAGAGTTTATTAATGCCAGAGCTTTAAAAATAATTCTAATGTAACCGCCTAAACTCATCCCACTCTTATAGCAACATATATATCCGGTTGTACGGTTTCGATTGTTTCAGTTATTCTCGCTTTAAGTTTGTTAGTGTTAGCCTGCAGTGGAGAAATAAACACCCTCTCATAAATTTACTCAAATAGAAAAGTAGTACATAGCTTCTTGGAAGTCAGTGATGAAGAGCCTGATTATCAGCTTCTTTGCGGCCATCCATCGAAACGGCAGCAAGAATTGAACTGAAAACAAACTATCATCTTAATGCAAAGTCATGAGGGACCTAGTAATATCTCTGGACCGAACAAATTGGAGCGTATATTTTACATTGCTCTTGTTTCCTAAGATTTTTATTGCAAAAAATTTAGACCTTCAAAAGTACACTACTCATTCATAATAAATTATTCTATTCAATAATGTTTTATAATAATTCCATATTTTTCTTATTAGTTCTACAGTATTATTTGTTGATACCAGTTTGTAATATTTGATTTGGCAGGTATTTTTAGAACCTATCGACAGTATTGAAACGATACCTCCTGCTAGATGGAAGTTGACTTGCTATATCTGTAAGCAGAGGGGAGTTGGTGCTTGCATTCAGTGCCACAAGACTAACTGCTATTCAGCTTTCCATGTGACGTGCGCACAGCAAGCTGGCCTCTACATGAAAATGGACACTGTCAGAGATACACATTCAGCAAGTAGGTCCAAAAATAAAAATTAAATCAATACCCAAAATTAAATCAATGATTAAATTTATACAAAAACATAGCCTACTCATAAAAATTAAAAAAGAGTATTTTCAATGTGCTTGAAAATTTTAAATTAAATTTTGCAAAATGTATTTGTTTAATTTGATGATTCAAACATCCCACTGAAGTTCCCTTATTATGTTCCTGACCTACAGAATATTGAAATTTTTCAATTACTTAATTTATGGGGGGATTCCCAATAAGTAAATGGAGAAAATTTTTATTATTTTTCTATACTTTTCCATTCTCTTTCCCTTGATATAAAAAATTCACAGAATTTGAATTGTTCAATTTCTGGATACGTATTTAAAGGTTTACCTGAAATCTTTCCGGAATTAATCAAGCATCTTATTCTTTCTGGTTTATTATTATTCGCTTAAGCTATTTCAGTAAATTATTTGATTTTAAACTGGCTGCCAGCTATTAGGTCTAGACTATTCTGTCAAGTGTCATTGATATGTTCTTAGAAATTGAACGATTTCTGTCATTGTCTTTTATTATTGTGGAACTAGATATAAAACTTTTCATTATTCACATATTAACTAAAAATCGTATCGGATTTTGATTCTCCATTTTTCAAATTTGACCTCCAATATTGTAGTACAGTACATTGATTCAATGTGTTATGTATACAATCCGTACGCTTATTATGCTTTCACTACTTGTAAGTCTCCTTATCAGCTAGAAATGTTTTCCTAGGAGAATAATTAAAAATATTAAATTATGTTTTATTTCTTTAAAATATTTTAATATTGAAATAATAAGTGCTAGTTTGTTTTAGAAAAGGAATAATTATTTTTACTACTTCTATTTTTCATCTGCTCTCACATTAATATTTTTATGTTACTGGACAACAAACAACTGGTCGATTTTCTCATCTATTGTGCGTTTCCACTACGACAAAATTCAATTTTAAGTGTATAATTGGTCTATAGTAATGTAAACCTTGTTAATTTTGTTCTAAACTTTAACGTTTGTTAGTAGTCGGTGGTGAGCCGGGTCCAGTGATGGTTCAGAAGACGGCATTCTGTGACAGCCATACTCCTGCCGACAGTGAGATGAAGGTGAGGCCATTGCAAGTGCAGGCTGCCAGCGCCAGTCCACACCCTGCCGACGATGCTCAGGACGATAAAGCTAAGAACATGCGTCGCATGCTCGCAAAAAAGCGAACCTCGGTTCCTGTCATTTCTATACCCACCATTCCGCCTGACAGGTTTGATAATAATGCTATTTAACTAATAAATTTCAGAAATTACAATTTTACAACAAAATTTATTCTAAATCATTCTAGATTAATTAAAAACAATATTGAACGTAAACCTCATAATCAAAATTTCAAGCTAGTGCAACTGTTTTTTGTTTCTGAATTCACTTGGTATTCAAAATTGTGATTTAAAATTAATTATTTCAACTTGGATTATTGATTTTATTGGCTGGACAGCTTCTCGCATTAAAGAAGTATTGATGATAATAATAATATTGATAATAACTTACATTACTTATGTTGATAAACATTCATGATATCTCTGCTCTTGCTGTAGTAGCCTACCACTTTTAAAAATGATTAAGGTTTCAATGTTGAAAAAATTAGAAAATTTGCAGCGTTGTAAAGACAATAGGAATTTACTGAACTGAGTTGTGTCAGTGGTTCGTGACTTTGGATTTATTGTTATTTACTATATATAAATACAGTGTCATTACAGATAATTTATACAAACTTATCATTTATGAAACTTGTGCCACACTGTCCTTTTCTGAGTTGATTCAGCCTATGAAATGAATTCAGCCTTGGAGTTGAATAAGCCAGAGCAAAGGTTTTTTGTTGAAATTTGTTTATAGCTTTTTGAGCAGGGTTTTATTCCTTATTATTTATATACTAGCTATTGTGCCCATCCTTCGTACGGATTATGTTTAGAAATAAGACTAAATATGTTTCGGATTTTTTGATAGCAACGATCATGAAGTTGTTAGCAGCTTAGGCCCCGTTCAGACGATACAGTTTTTTTGCGGTACGGTTTTTTTACTGTACGGCGTCAACTGTACTGTGATGTTCACACGGTCCGGCTTTGCTGCTTATTGCTGTGCTCTCCTCCTTCTTCCATTGCGCTTCCTTCTTCTTCTTCTTCAGTGGCCCTACAACCCAGGACGGGTCTTGGCCTGCACTTGTAATTGTCGCCAACGGTCCCTATCCAGCGATCGTTTAAATGTCTGTTCCTTTACTAAATTCCTTGATGGCCGTCCGTTCCTATCATTTTCTGCTTCCATAACAAATGTTTTTTTTTTATGGAGTGGGAGAGTTAGCCCCACATCCAATCCCCAACCTGGAGGACCAGTGAATTTTTTCAGGTTTCCTTCCTTAGCCTTTAACAAACCAATGCTGAACTACAAGGCAGCAGTCAATTTTCTATTGGGGTTTGGATTTCCATTGATCACCATCTGCAAGGCAGCAGTTTCTATGCTGGTTTTGGTCCACCCCGGGTATTTCATTTCCCCGGTACCACCTATATCTAGGAGGCATCCCCCAATCCGCCACCTGGGGAGGCGCCCGATAGGATACCAGCAACTCCCTCCATTGCGCTTCCAGTTCAGTTTTATTTATTCCAGTCCAGGATTTTTTTTTTATTTGTGTAAGATTTTTTTAAATAAGTTTCTTACTGAAGGTTTCTCTTAAATTTTGATCAAACTACGCTAATTCTGGTTTCAATATTCTTCACATTTTTCTCTCATTATTTTTATATTAATCTTAAGTCTTGTCCCACAAGGCGGGTCTTTCATATATTAGAGAAATTAAATTTTCACAATTAATATCTTCCACTTCTGGACACTGGAATTCACTAATAAGAAGATCAATGCTGAAGAATATCAATGAAGAAGATCAATGCTGACGATCTGAAGACTGCTTCCAGCGTAATAAGCGTATCGTTTGAACATATCCATTACCGGTACAATACATGTGCCACCGGATAGTTATTTTGCGGTACAGCTGCTTTTAGTGATACAGTTTTCGAAGACAAAACCGAATGTAGAAATCGGCTAGAATAGCTTATTTACTGGATCCAGTCGAAACACTATTGTGTGAACATACAATATGAAATGTACATGCAAACGAAAGTACTGCAAAATAACTGATACAGCAAATTTACTGTACCGCAGTACTTAGAACGTCAGCAATTCAGTGACAGGTATCGGAGAGAATATTTTTTGAGAACAGCTGATTAATATATCATGATAAATTACGTGATTTGTTCTTATGTGGTAATAATAGTGCTACCTGGTGAATTCCCAAGAGCCTAGCACAAACCGCACCTTCCTAAAATGTTAATTTTTGACTAGACATATGTTTCCTAAAAGACTGCAATGCTCCGACTACACAAGTCTGCAGACAGCGTAAATAACGCCGCGAAGGGCCCACCATTTATATTTGAGAACAGCTGATTGATATATCATGATAAATCACGTGATTTGTTCTTATTCTTATGTGGTAATAAAACTTGGAAGAAATGTATCCAAAATCGCACAATACTTGGTTTTTAAACGTTTATTATTCTGTTAAAAAAAAGTTAATTTAGTTTTTTATAGCTAAAGACATTGTCAAAAAGGTTTTCAATACTGATAAATAACTTAAATCCCGATCGATGCTCTCGTTTTTCAGGAGAAGGCCGCGTAAAATGTATCCAAAATCGCAAAACACTTGGTTTTTAAACGTTTATTACTCTGTTAAAAAAAAAAGTTAATTTAGTTTTTTATAGCTAAAGACATTGTCAATAAACTGTTCAATACTGTTCAATAACTAAAATCCCGATCGATGCTCTCGTTTTTGAGGAGAAGGCCGCGTAAAATGCCTTTGGGGCCGTGACAGACAGACAGACAGACTGACAGACAGACAGAAAGTGAGATAAGACTATTTTCGGCTTATTTAATGTATAAAACGTAAAAATAACCAAAAAATATACAATTCTGATAAATGTACAGACAAAACTCTAATTTTATTTATATAGATATATTCTTATTGATTTCTGTTTGTTTAATTTTGAAATACTTGAACGTCCTCAATGTGTTTTTTCTTTTTGATTTCTGTTGGTATTATTTTGAAATACTTGAACGTCCTCAATGTGTTTTACAATTTGCATAGGATACAAGAGATTGGCTCTTTGGTGACCATCGCGAAGAAAAGTCAATTTATACAGCGACTCATTGCATATTGGACACTGAAACGACATTTTCGTAACGGTGTTCCACTATTGCGTAGGTTGCAAAGTTCTCATCTTTCTCGTCGTGATGAGCCTCGCCATAACCAGGAGGTGGTGAGTGATATTGTAAGTTGTCGCTTGCTTTTTTTATGTTTTTTTTTTATTTTAAGTTAATTTTGTAAATTTTTTATTAAGACATTATCTTATTTATTTGCTGCAATATACTCTGTTTTTTTCTATAAATTAACGAATTATTATTCAAACAAAAAAGTATTTAAATGAAGTTATCAGTTGCACTTTGTTTTTTTTTAAAGTAGATGGAGGATTATCTTGCTGCTTAATATCAACTTATATTGAAATCTTTTATTTAATACTTTTCTCTTATATTTATTCTTGTTCGAAGTCTTCAAAGAATTTTTAAAAACGCATTGAAATTTCAAAAAAACCATAATTTTTAAACCTATTATAAAATTGTCATAATATGCAACTGGAAAATTGACAGTATTCGTACATTCACTCTTGATGCTGCATCCAAATAATTGTCACATTGATCAAATTTGTTAATATCTGTGTTCTATGCTGCACAGTGAAAGTATTCAGCCACTCTGAATAATTATAGTTTCAATTAAATAGCAATAATACAATACTGTATTTTTTATTTTGCACTATTGTGATATCATTTCACTGCAATCAGTTACCAATAAATGAAACTGTTGTTAAACAGATGAAGTCTGGTGAATCAATAAGATTGATAGTTCTAAAAGTAGATTCAATGATTCAATAATTTTATTATTATAAAAATGGGTAATATGTTTGCGTTTATCTAGGATTTTAAATTTAATAAGGCATTATTCACATAACAAAATGTATTGGGAATAGTATTGGATATGAATATCAGGGTGTGATAGTGAACCCCGTACTTTTGAAATTAATAAATTGAAACAGAATTACAGCATTGCATTTTATCAGAATTCTTCTGTCATCAATTTAGGGCGCCCGGCCGCTGAAAGCTGTTTTGAGTTGCACATATTTTAAAACCAAACCAATGGTTTCAATAACAACCCGACCACTGGAAGTTATGCTGCGCTGTACATTGAAAACTATTGGTTCGGTTTTAAAAGCTGTCGTCGCACAGCGCAGCACAACTCAACTCAGCGTTCAGTGGTTGGAAACCCTTATTCTTTATTCAATAGCATTCAAGAAATTTTCAATAATAATACAACTGAGATGGTGTGTATTTCCCGCATCTCTTCAAATTTTCCTCCTTGTTATACAAATTTCGGTGAGGATTGTTCTCTTAATGTTTTGTCGGGTTATGATATTTAAAACCATTTACATGATTTTATTTATCTATCTAGTCTGAATCAATCTGGCAACCCAGCCAGCAATCTGGCTTTTCAGCCCAAAACGGCTTCCTCCACAACATTTCAATAAGATAATTTGAAGCTTTTTAGGTTAGGTGTCAGTCTTACTGAAAATATTTGTTTGAAAATTGCAATATGAAAGTTCAATTATGAAACTTTGAAAACAGATATCACTTTCATTACTTATGATTAAAATGAAACGAAAAAAAAATGTTTATTAGGCTGAGTTGAGACTTGAAAGTCTTTTCTACTACTCAACCTTTTGCTTTTGAATGCTAAGGCCGGACGCATACATGTAATTTTTAGCACAAAATCTTGGTGGCACAAGGCCTAGGTACAAATAGGAATATAGTCTGTGGTACTGTACAGTAGTAATATAATAAGGTTTTGGGCCCGGCTCTATTGTTAACTTGTGCACTAGAAATGGCATTTAGGCACCCGGCTTACAGATGAATTTATACGGCTTACGCATTATCACCAACATATTTCAACACTGTCTTGCTTGCTTCTTTCATGCTTTTCAATAAATTATGCCAATAAAACTAGCAATAACATTGTCAATTGAAAAAGTTCAAAGTTGGCTCAGAAATTACCACTATTTTAAGAGTTATATGTGAATAATAATATCTAACCAGCCTTAAACAATATAGATTGCATTACCCGGTACAAAGAATAAGACTTTTTTCAATGTTTGTCTACAGGCTTGCTTGTAATAGTGATAACAGATGCCAGGCTGATACTTGCGAAGCAAACTGACAAATTATTTATGAATTGAGGCTCTAGATGAACTTCAGGCAAATGCTTGGCACCATTCTTCTTAATTCCATTCTTACAGTCATTAAGATTTGTATTCGATTAAAAAACTAAACAATGACATAAGAATCATGAGTGCCTTGGAGTAAAAAATAAAAACTCATTTTAATGTTATTTAATCATATAACTACCGTACTTAATAAAAAGCTTTATAACTTCTACCTTTTTTATTTTTTATCTATTTACTCACTTTTTATACTCACAGCTAAAATGAAATAATAAAATTTGGAATTTTGAATAGTTGCAAAAGTTGTACCTTGAGCGTTCTAAATAATTCTAATTCAAAGTTGAAGTTCTATGTATGAGGTTCTTATCTTATAAATACTAAATTTAAGTACACTTATTGAAAAATAATTTTTAACATTTAGATAGGAAACATATTCCCATCCGCATTGGTAAAAACCAAAATGTATTCGGTCGGAAAATGAATAGGCCTATACAAATCTAATTTCTTGACGTTTTTAGCATTTTTCCAACAACCTTTGCTATTGTTTAAAAATTGAGAGAATTAAATCTAGAAATATTCGTATCAGCTATAAGTGATTTATCTATGCATTTAAAAATTTATATAAAACATTTTTTTGTACTTACAAAATTTCTGTTCAACTGAAATATACAAACTACTGTGTTGAAATCTGCATACAGTAATTCTTAGTAGACTTATACACTTTAAATTTTGAATGATATACTGAAAAATACTTGCCAAAACTTGAATTTAACATTATCAAAGTTTACACAAGAGATGATGAGACCTGCTAGAATGAAATCTGATTCTAATTCATCAGAGCCCTTATTGTCCAGTTTCGTTGAGAATACCGAGGAATACAAAAACACGACCCAGAAAATTTTGTGAGATTAAGTGAGTCAATAATCAAAGTTTATATCAAAATCATCAGTTTGATGTTTTAGTAAGGACAAATCAGCTAATCTATATTTTGGGGTAGTATTTTTGGGTAGCTGGATTGGATCATTTAATCTATTTTTTGGCGTTTAACTTAACCAATTCTCATCTGCTTAACAATTTACTAAAAATTGAAGGTCTTTAGTAACTTCACTAACATATACTAATTGAATAATGTATTTGCAACTCTAGTAAATTGTTTTTGTAACTGGTCCAGTTATGACTCATTAAAAATTAAAATTAAATTGTAGTAAGAACTACTTCCTTGTAGAATCACTACATAATTTTTTCAATAATCTAGTTCGTAGTTTTTCCCATAATGTAATTCTTTTATAAACTATTGATGGCGTATTAGTTTCCCCATTAAAATATAATAATCTATTTTCCAACAATGAGACATTTGGTTATTATAAATATGCTGATATTCAAATCAGTGTTGGAGTTGTGCAATCTAATTGTCTAATACTGCAGTCTAATGATTGAAAATCCACGAATTCCAATTTCAATACCGTATATCATTTTTTTATTATATTAACTAGAACGTTACAATGATTGCCTTGATCCCAATATGATTTGTTAACTTGATGAAGTGTTTTATTTTCTCAATTTTAAATGTCTAAACTCCGATCAATGTCAAATAATGTGTTGTGTTCTGTAAATTTTTGTTTTCATTGAATATTTGTTTGCTGAAAAACATTGTTTAATTTGCATTTATATGTTTACATTTTGTATGTTTGCTTGCTTATGTCTGGATGTCGTTATTTGCATGTTAAATGTTGTTTTTCTAATGGAACTCTGAAAGGAATGAAACTCCGTATAATTTCATAGATGCATTGAATAGCTGAGCTACTACAGGCTTTATTGGTTTCAGGGTGAAATGTATCGTCAGCTGAAATATTGGCAATGCTTACGCCAAGATTTAGAAAGAGTTCGTTTGCTTTGTGAACTAGTCCGAAAACGTGAAAAACTAAAGAAAGAGTTGATAAAAGTGTAAGTATTGAATTCAACTACATAAACTATGGAATACCAGAGCGTAATAAATTGAGATAATTAATTTCGTTTTATAAGTGAAACTAAACACTTGTTCACCTAGAAAAATTTTTGTCAATATTTTGTACTTTTCTCACGTTTCTAAGATACCTCTCAAACCAAGGATACAAACGTTTGGTCATTAGAGTAAACTGCATGAGGTTTCTTAAATTGGAGATCATTAAAGAACCCTGATAAATTGATGATTGTGTTCAATAAATAATTTGTATTAATAATATTCTTGTTCTGTATTTACCCCTCTAACCCTTCTTGATCATTCTTGAACACACTTCTTGATCAATATTTACCCCTTTATGATTCCGATCGCTCTGATCAAGGAAATAATGAGCGAATAAAGCATAAATTTTAATAAAACTCGAATGATGCAGATTGTTTTATAAATTCCGTTCTATATAACATATTTCTTTGGCTTTTTCTATTCTAATACATTATTTAGATCTCCCATTCCAGTCCTGCATGCGTTATTATTCATTATAATATTATAGTATCCTTTACAATACCCTTTTGGAATTACTTTTCGACTAAGAGCCTTATCATAAAGAGCCAGTGGTGAACGCGCGCACAATTAAGGTTAAATTACACCAGCCTAGCGAGTGATTGAGTTCATCAAAGTATAAGAAGGCATAAACATGTTGAGAGTAGTCTTGGGTCGTTGACGGTTTTCTCGTCAACGAAACGCAACTAGTTTTGAATAAACGTCAACTACTAGTTGAATGTTGAATTTAACGAGAATATGCGTTTTCATCGAAGAATAACGAGCTTTGTACGTGTCTACTGTCTCCCGATAATCGTTTTCAACATGTGCAAACAAGATAAGAAAGAGCGTGTCCGGTTACAAAAAACGAACGCCATATGCAATCTAAATCGCGTAAAAATAGAGATAGAAAAATTCTGATTGAAGATTTGAATTCAGCGCCCTCAAATTAATAAAATGATTCGCGAGTACGCAAAAATAATTAAAATAAAGGAAGTTGATTTTTATTGAATAAAAAGTTGAAAAACATCTACTTTCTAGAAATAATGAAAAACTTGCTCAGTTTTGATTATTGTTGAGTCTCCGCGAAGAATTTTGTTAATTTGAGGGCGCTGAATTCAAATCTTCAATCATAATTTTTCTATCTCTATTTTTACGGGATTTAGATTGCATGCATAAGGCGTTCGTTTTTTGTAACCGGATACAAAAATTGTCTTGAGACAGCCAGTGCAGTGTTATTGCATTTCTCACTCGCACAGTTAGGCTACTCCTACTCCTATTTCTCTACTGCATGGGATTTATTTTTATTTTGAACGTTGATCAACTAGTTTGCTATTCACACTTGGATTTAACAAAGACTTCCAGTTGTGTTGGAAATGAGTGCGTTGTGCCCGTTGACCATTGATATGGAAATGTAGTTGAAGCATCAACTGGTTTAGTTGAGGAGACAAAACAGTTGAATCGTTAATAACCAATAAACAGTTAATTCAACTAATTCGTTGAATTAATGCTCATCACTAGTTGAGAGCCCTCAACTGATTCTTTAACAAGCGCGTGTTCGCTACTGGAGTGGCTCTGTATAATAATGCTCTAGCAGCTCTATGTCCATCATAATTGTATTTATTTCCCTCTACTTAACATCTATTCTTGGCTACTATTCCTCTTATTGAATATATTGGACTATAAATATGGTTTTTGGAAACTGAGATCAATCTGAAATATGTAAAATAATTTTACAGAGAGGCATTGCGTATCGAACTGCAGCTTTGTCCACTCAATAATCGCCTGCGTAAACTGCTCGATGCTCTGAGGGATTTGGATACTGGCGAAATATTCATCGAGCCTGTTGACCAAACAGAAGTGCCTGACTATGGCGACATCGTTAAACATCCCATGGACTTATCAACGATGAGAAAGAAATTAGATGACTACTGCTATTCTTCATTGGAAGAGCTTGAAGCTGATTTCAAATTGATGATTCAAAACTGTCTTGACTACAATGCTAAAGACACGGTATTCTATCGAGCTGCTATCAAGATGAAAGAGCAAGGAGCCCTTGCATTGCGGCAGGCTCGAAAAGACATAGAAAAACTCAATCTTGATCAGAATTGCGGTTTATTGGAGCTTCCTGAAGCTGCTCCACTTCCGAATGCAGGGCGAGGCGAAAAGTTGGCCAGTGAAATTGATAAGGAGTTAGCCGACATCACTGATTCAAGCAATTCCATGGTAAGAAATCTTTGCAGCTATTTGAACGCCCGAGTCTGATTAATTATTTGGCGTGATCTACCATTGATAATTGATTATTTGTAGTTCTAGTTTAGAATGAGGGAAGTGATAGCCGCGAGCTGTAGCAGGTATCTGTTCAATCAGAGAGATAAGCTGCGTTCTCGTAGATCCTGTTTGTAACGGTGACCGATTAGATCGGCCAGCAAAAAAGACACTGTTCTCTGCTGTAAAATCACTTCCCGGTGGTTCGGAGCCCACCTAAAACTGTAGGTCCAACTCATCAATCATCATCATAATCCAACTCATTACCCACGCAAAGGTCTCAGACCTATGTGGGCTTCATTCTCAAAAAAAAAGAATAAGACAAAAAATAGTTCACATTGAATTATATTCCATGATAGATTTATCATAAAAGTGGTGTGATCACTCAAGATAATTTATTATTTATGGTCTAGTTCAGAGTCAGACAAAGAGTTCGTCCACTTCAAAACATATGTCATGGTGGATTTATTGTGAAAATTTTGTGATCACCGAAGATTTAGTAGCCAGTATTACATTTATTTCATATGAACATTCCCTAGATAATATTATAATAGTTGAGCTTGTCACATTTGAAACGATGTTGAGAGCAAGTTCAGATTGAATAATCTCTTTTCTTGAAACAAATTGACATTGTCGGATTCCTTTGAATATTTTTAATTTTCGTTTGATAATATGCTTGAAAATTTATTTATTTGTTTGAAATAACGGTATTGTTAACGTAGATCATTGCATTTGCATAATTCTATACATAAATAGTTTGTTCTAAGTCTCTTGTGTTTGAAAATTCGATGCTTATATTGATGAAGAATTGTAACGATTTTGATTTCTCATGTACTGTTCCAATTTGAAATGAACGGAATAAAATTTATTGGTGTGCATTCATTATCACTATATTTCATTATTATGATGTTATGCAGGATGAAGATCAGAAGATGTGCAAGTTACTCCAATTGTTGGATCGCAGTATGATGCTTAAAAATGCAATTTCTCGAAATAGTCGAGTGAAACGTATCAAACTGGAAATAACTAAAATGAAACGCAGAAAATCACAACAATTTAAACGCAACAATCCTGGTACGCAATTCTATTCTATTCTGTTGTTATTGATTTACATAGAAAGCGTTTTATAATCAACAGTGCAGTAGCAAATGGACATTTCTCTCAATTTTAGAAATTTAACGATTATTAACTGTTCCACCTCATTCCACGGTATATTCTTCAGTTAAAAATAATATTTTTGCCATCAAAATTTTTATTTTTATCCTATTTTAAAAAGTTGAATAGTATAACATGATCATCAATTTTGACTCTATTTATTACATAGAACAGAATGAGTATTGTCAAACAATAAAAAGTTGTTTTAGTGGCCTTGTACCTATGTAATAAACCATTTATTGATTTTTTTTAAAGAGTAATAACAACAATAATTTGGTTGGTATCCTTTTCCGACATAATATACGTAGTACCCATATTGTATGATTTCAATGAATATTTGCACTTGTCATCACATTAATTCAAACATACAAACTTATTAATGTTTTGGCATTACTCAACTCGAATCGCTTCCAGTTTTTCTAATAGATTCAACAGATTGTCAGTTTTGTGGTTAAAACATCAATTTCATCTGCACCTTGAATTTGACTCCCAGGATTTTTAGATTCCCAGTTCTTTTGACATGCTTCACTTCATGTTCAAAACATACTGTACATTAACTCCAATTCTTTTAGAAAAAATAGGTATTTTACAATCTTATGTTCGTGTTGTATTTTACGTATTCAAATGAAAACTTGATAAGAAGTTTTTCCTCCATGCATTGCTTAGAACTATTATTATCTGGTGTACCAGGCACTGACAGTCATGAATGTGGCGCCAAGAAACTTGATGAATGAGCTTCTCAAGTCTCAGTGTATGATTAAACCAAAATTCACATTTTTTTCCAGCAAAAAGCTTAGTGAACACTGACACTGATGGTGCAAAATCCAGTGATGAGGATGCTCCTCTTCGCCCACCAAAATTGGTCAATGTAGAAGACACAGCCAAGGCCGACATGGACACTGAAAGTGGAAATGCGTCTGGTAAGTTGAAGCTTAATGACCGAGTATTCAATCATGGATTTATTTTCATTAATAATAAGTGATTTTTCAAGGAAATATTTTAATTTCAATATCAATTGATGCGCATCTGATGTGAATAGCAAATAAATGTGTTAGTTATTTCTTGTGATTTACGGTATTTAATTATTAAAATATTTTTGTGTACGAACTTTGGTTCAAAATATCATGATTGTAAATCATTGTGAGAGGATTCAGTAATGTTTCACAAAATGTCAGAAAATTCCAGGCTAGACGGGAACGAACCCAGGATCAGCAGGACGATGCTCAGATATTCTAAAGGTGGACGAAAATGTTTCAAGTGTAATTGAATTTACATAGATATTCTAAAGGTGGACGAAAATGTTTCAAGTGTAATTGAATGTACATTTTATTTTTGCGTAGATGAAATAAAAATAGTTAGAATCGAATCCAGAATTTATTGGTTGGTAGCAAGATTAGTAGATAAACTTGGGTTGGTAGAGGTACGCTCTCTTAAGTGCCGTGAATGGAACTGAATTTTAATTTTTAAGTTTCAGTTACAAGAAGTTTTCTATTCAGAATTTGATCAATATCAATTCATAATAACCATGTACTGAACAAAATTTTCTTGTGCTGATGATGCCCTCATGAGTCCAAATCTTGTGTGTGGGTGATGAGGTGAATTATTTAACAAAGTAAGACAAACTGAACGGGAATCGAACCCGTGAGTAGCAGCAGAGATAAGCGCTTTAACCGATTGCACTACCGCGGCTGCCATTTTAAAGATATTTATGAAGTATTAATAACAGCATTCATTGTAACCTACTGTACTTTTACTGGACATAACCTAACACTAAAAATATTCAGTTCCACAGTGGAAAATTCAATTCTACATGTATTTCCCGGCCTTAATAACATTGAGGGGTTTCTTTCCCGTTTTTCTTATTTAAATTTTAGTTTATAACAATCACCTACCGTTCATGAGGATGGCAAATAAAGGATTTTATAAATATTGTATTTTGAATTTTGTAAACATATAAGGGTGCAATAGAATGTAAGGTTTGAGAAGAAAGAGGACAAAGAATCTTAACTTCGCCCTTAACACAGGCAATGAATCAGTCAATATTGAATTGATTACAGTGCACGTTAATTAAGAATACAGTTATATCATGTTGGGACTGAATGGAAAAGTTGATAATGAATTCTGAAAAGTCAGTGTAAGTTTTCCATTTCATTTTCGGTGACTTGGTAGAATCTGGGGCTCTACCTACCAGACCACGGCGCCTTATGAAAATGAGAGATACGCTTGATTTGCGAAATCACAAAATATAATGGTTCCATTTGGGAAATTTGAGTTTAATTAACTCCCAAAGTCTATGTTATTTGAATTTTGTTAGCGAAAAGGAGGAGGCGTAAAAAGACATGGGATGACTTTGTCGACTGTACGGTTAAGATTGGTGGAGGGAATCAGTCGTTTGTTTCTAAGCATTCTGCTTCCACCCTGCCAGTTTCTACTTTGAAAGCAACTGCTAACAGGGATAACAGCTGTGGCTCTTCTTCTTCGTCTAATAGCAAAGGTAAATTGGCCACTTGTAATGCTATCGAGTGTCTGTAATAATCTTAATCAGAGTTATAAATTCCAGTTACTCTTGTTTTTGTTCTAATTGTTTATCCTCACTTGTAATTGTTCACATCTCACGAATAAATACAGAAAACTGCCACTCTTTCTAAAATAAAGCTTGTCTGCATTAATTCCCTCAATAATTATTTATCTTAATTTCTGCCATGTGAAACTGGATTTTGTTGAAAAAATGTTTCTCAGTAAGCAGCTCCAGTTGAGATTTCAATAAATGAGTATTTTTTGCCTTGAACCTTCTTTGTCTATAATAATGTTGTACAAATTGAGTATTGAGGGTACTCTGTCCCATTTAAAAAATATTTATACTATACTTGAAAAGCTCGACTTTGAATAATGAGCAGAATTGATTTTTTGTGCTGTTTTCACCTTGATTTAGTTGATGCAGAAATATTAAATGAAAACTTGAATCATGATCGAAGATTAACAATATAAAAGAAGTTCACGGAACTCTAACTCACAATTTGCACATCTTGTTATACAGATTTCATATTATCATCACGTTGCACTTGAACTTTCAAGCCTTGTTTTTTTTTATTTAGATCAATATGAGTGCACCGTAAAGCTTGCATGATAAAAGTTGTCCATTAATTATTAGAACAAATGCACTTCTGTCAATAAATTTCATTGATTAGTCATGAAAATTCTGAAACTGCTCACATTTATAATTCAATCATGAGTACTCGAAATTTATCAACACAATACCCACTTCTTTTATGAAGAGTTCAGATTTATCAGGAAACTCCATATTAGAAAAACAACAGCGTTTCTCACAAAATGGGAATACCCGTATAAAATGTGAGACATCCATTCATTCCATTTATTAGAAATATTTTGCAATTTTTATTATATTATTGTAAAAACTTTTGAGTGAAAAACTTTTTTATTTTGATGGTCATTTTTTTCAAATTTATTGATAATTTCAAACGAATGAAGATCTATTCATTGTCATTTAAACATGTTTAGATTGTAAAACTGATCTCTCTTCTGCTATCATATTAGAAAATATGACCAACTATTCTTTTCACAGAAAAAGTGAAGGCATAAATTAGAAAAGGTTAATTGAATTTCTTTGAACTTTGAAAATTAATCTCTTCATAGTATTTCGAATTAATTAATTTAGTTATTGAAATAATTAATTATTAATGAGATAATCAATTTTATCCAGTTATTAAATAAAATTATTGTTCCACAGATACTGCTCAAAAATCAGTTTTATCCACCCCAAGTAAATCGGGGGACTCTAATGGCAGTGAAGCACAGTTGACCGCATCACCATCAGGTGTCAATAGACGAAGCGCTGTGCTTTTCAGGAAGACCCCAACCAAAAAGCGGAATAAGAACGATACTGCGTCAAGCCCTGGACCCGGGTAAGTAAACAAATAGTAATTTCTTAGCGTAGTTTATCTTACATTATAAAATAGAAGAAATCTTCCAACTATTGTAGTCGCTGTTGAACTTGATATGCTTTCTATCGTGAATAAACCGGTTCCTTTACTCCACTGATGAATGATTGTACAAACTATACTCAAGTTCAAGATTAGTTGGTTGAATAGTATCTGTGTAGGAAAAGAAAAGCTTTTTAATTATCAATATTTAAGGGCCTGGTGCTTCCACAAATCGAGAAATCGAAATAACCTTAAACATTTACTCACATAAAATATATAATATGTTAATAGAATTCTATTGCCAAGAGCAAGATCAACGATGCTTCAAAAATCCTTCTTGTTCTTAGGCCCTAAATTCTTCAATAGTTTGCCTGACAGTGTAAGGTCCAGCCAGTCGTTTTCCCGGTATAGTAGATTGGTCAGAGAGTGGCTTTTCGGCCTTCTTCCGGATGAGATTGAGGAACTGTTTCTAGTTGTTCATTGACCATGTGAGCACCAGATGTCTCCGATGGTTCTATCTTGGGATTTTTTAGTATTATTCTATCTATTTTTAGTATTATTTTTTCTATCCCTTGTTGAGAGCTCCTAGTTTTTATCTCCAATTATTATTTATATATTTTTTTCTATATCTTTAAATATTGAGTGCTTTTATTTCCTCAATTCATTTAATTTTTGGTTTTCTTTTCAAATAATAAATTTTGTATATTTTATAGTATTTAAACTGTAAATATTTTATTGTAATGTCACTAGATGTATTTTTTTCTTCTTTCATTTATTTGGGTCTGCAGCAACTCCTCCATGCCTGCAGGGATGTTTTCTCTTGCATGAGAGTATTTATTGTCAACGGCATGCATTTAATATGCTATTAGTGATTTTATATAGTTTAATTGGCACTTAATTAACATTAGTAATATGTTAATATGTTAATTAGCATGATTAGTCTTGAATGAAATGTCATTGACCGTTTTTTGTAAGCGTTGTTTTTGGCAATAAAATATTTTATTATTTATTTATAATATCTGTATAAGGTAGATTTTTATGTAGAAGATCTTCAACTAATGCTTCTCTGAGTGCTGTTCGAATAGTCTATTGATTTTGATGATATTATTGCAATTGTGTAAGTGGCATTGATGATTGGGCAAGTAGTGAATGAATCTGTAAACTCTGAAATATTTGAGTTGGTCATAAGTTGAATTAAAAACAACTTTTTCTAGGGATAGTGATGCAACACCAACACCATCTCGGCGCAGAGGTCGCCAGTCGAAGAAAGCTGCTGATTTGACTTCTGATGGCAAGGAGGATGTGGCACCTTTACCTTCAACGGATAGCTTCAGAGTATACAGGACAGGTGGTGGTGAGTTGGCCATCTCAAAATACAGTACTGCTTTGTGTCTTCTAGTTGATATATTCAGTATTTTTTTCCTTTTTTTCCGGAGGATGAAGCCCACATCGGTCTGAGACCTGTGCGTGGGTAATGAATTGGATGATGGTGATTGATGAGTTGGTTTAGGTGGGTTCCGAACCACCGGGAAGTGATTTTGCAGCAGAGAACAGAGTCTTTTTTGCTGACCAATCCAATCGGTCACCGTTACAAAGATGGCCCAGGAGTTTCGTAGCTTATCTCTGATTGAACAGACACCTGCTACGGCACTCGGCTATCACTTCCCGATGCTGATTTATTATTGATAATTGATTATTTTCAGATTGTTTGAAACTCGACAGAGTGATTCGTTATCATATTGGTTTTAAACTGATAAAATTTCAAATTTATTTTGTTTTGTCTAGAATCGATCTATGATAGTTTTTACATTCTTTAACACGTACATGTGGCCATTATTCTTCTTACTCTGATATACATCAAGAAAATAAAATTTACTTAGTGTAAATACTGCATGGAAAATAACTTATGCTCACTGTGTTTGAGTATTTCCAGTGTAAAGGAATCTTAAACCGTCGGGGATCCAGTTGTCAAAATCCAAAACATCTTAAACCAGTAGCGTGGTCATTAGCAAAAATAGTTTTAGTGATACATTCATCCTAAGAATGGTTTAATTTGTACTGTGTGGTACAATCCCTTCAAATTCCATTACTTAATTCCCATCAAAATTATGCGGTACCTTACTCTGAGTACGGTGATTTGTTAAAACATCGATTGTGATTCCAAGGTAATTAGAATAAATAATGTTCCTAAATACCTTAAGTGTAGGCTAGGCGACAAAATAAAAACACTTTGAAAAATTCGACTATCCGTATAGGTTCCGGCTCCAATCTTTATTGACCTGCGCTATCCTGGCTGCCGAAACAGAAACGGAAACTTGAAGCAGAGTCCGGCTACAAGGACTGTTTTCTAAGACTTGTTGTTCCTAAGAACAAGCAATGTATTTGTCAGGCCCTAAATTTATGTCAAGTATCAAGTCTATCAAGCCAGTTAAACAATTGGTACATAAAGCCAAGTGAAATGTGCAAAAAGAAAGCAAACAAACCCACAACACAAATAAGATGTAACAAAGTGAACAAACGGAGCCTTAATAGGCTATAATAATAATAATAATATCGTGTGACCTGGCTGGCTCAGGTCTGGTGTCAGAGTTATCAGGTCGCACCTGAATAAGTTCAGGGCCTCTGACGTGACTTAACGACTGTTTTTTTAGGCAGCCGGGACCGACAGCTTAACGTGTCCTCCGAAACACGGGAGTGGCCCGAGGTAAAAACTTTCGGTCAGAACTGGGATCGAACCCGGGACCTTTGGGCTAGCAAACCAGCACTTAACCCACTCGGCTACGGCCACTCCCGTGGCTATGAATAAGCCGAACATAAAATAAATAATGAAAATATAAAATAGTGCATATCAATATTATTAATCAGTTAGTTGGACAGCTGACTAATAAAAAATAGAAAATTTAATAAAATGAAATGAAACAGACAAAAAATAAAATAAATATATAAATAGAGTTAGATAAAATGAAAAATACTAAACAAAAAATTGTGTTGAATTTTTTCAACAAAAATGTTAGAAAAAATAGGTTATGATTTTTTGTTTTTAGACTTTTGGCGGCTAGAAAAGCATAGTTCCATGCTATACTAAAACCATTGTGAAACTCACACTGATTGAGTTCTCATTTAACATTTAATACTACGATGAAGATGTTTCAGATGATGAAGAGTCGCACTCTGATGAGGAATCGAGTTGCTCGGGATGTTCTGCGTCGGATGGCAGCTCGGTGTCGGGCAGTGGCAGTGACTGTGCCAGTGGCAGCAGCAGCGAATGGAGCGAATCGGACGACGACGCCAACCAGGAAAGCAATCAGGAAGCTTTGGAGCAGTTGCAGCTTGTCTGGGCCAAATGCAGAGGATATCCCTGGTATCCGGCCCTGGTAAGATTTAATTATTGAACTTATCTAATTTTTTTTATTGCTGATGATGCCCACATAAGTCCGAGACTTGCCCGTGGGTAATGAGGTGAATGATAACACATATAGATGCCAGACGGAGGAGCGGGATTCGAACCCACGACCGCTGAAACGACAGCAAGCTGAAGCTGCGACGCCCCAAACAACTGCGCTAAGCGGCCCGCCAGTTCCTAATTCCTGTCATTTTTGTGATTACTATTGTCAATGACGAAGCAGATCTGTATAGAGCCAGCAGATTGTATTGGGTTTTTATTATTGCTCATTCAATGGGCAGGAACTGTGCTCATTACAGTCCAGCTCTTGGTATAAAAGTAAATGTGTACTTTTCTATGGCTCTCCAGTCTCGCGTGCAGGCTGGTTGCTTGTTTTTTGTTTCTCATTCACTACCAAATCAAATAATTTAATGCGCCATTTATAACTTTTAAAAATCATAATATATCTAATACTTGTAACTTTTTATGTATTTACTTCATTATCACATACTTGCCATGAATAGTAATGAATACCACCTCATTGACAATTGCCATAAAACAAACAAATAACTTCAAAAATATACATAAAGGAATAAGAATAATCTCCAAATAATATTCTCAAATACAATTTAATTCCGTACTACTCGTAAAATGAAAACTCATTTTTCAATCGAAAATTGACTTAGCTAGCAAAAATAGTACTGTAGTTTATGAAATGATTGTATTATGATTGTCTTTAAGCTACAAGTGAAATGTAATTTGGGACATGAGTGAAAAGAGTGGCTTATAGGCGAAGTACAATATTTATATACAATATTTTATCTACAATTGCCAGTATATTACGTTTCATTTAACTTGAAACTAATCAAATAAGTTATCTAGATTAACATTACCTATAATGCGTGTTCATGTTTTGATCGGTTCTGAATTGAAATTCAAATTTGATTGGGAAATGTTTAAATCAGCTGATCTGACTACTGCATACCATTCATTTCGATACGGCTTGGAAGAAATCCTGAGTTCTGATTGGTCTAGAGCCAATCAGTTGTTTTCATTAGCTTCATTATAAAACTGTTTCATCAGGCGTGAATAATGTCAGCTGTTTTGATGTCAATTTCTATCATCTAATATCTTCTTTATAACAAAGACGTAGGTAGATAAACCATTGTTGTAGTGCCGCAACGAGAAAATCATAAATAATTGTTATATTACTTTCCTCAAATGGAAATCTTGAGTAATGACTAGATACATGGACACGAACATTTTTGAGAACTTTGCCCGAAATTGTTTATCAACAGTTGTTTATCATGGCTTACATGAGGTTTGGAATACATGATTTTTTAGACATCCCAATAGGAAAAAATCTGGTACACTTATTTCCAATGTATTGAAAAATTAAACGCCAAATTATTAAGGGCCCGGCAGGGCCTTATTTATTCAAGACTTCTATTCTGAAAGTACTGTGATTATCTGTCATTGTTACAGTGGTGTATGTAGATTCCAATTATGAATTTTATAATTGAGATCACTAACCGCTTTCTGTTGTGATTGTTTTTTCATCATGACGATTACAAAGTATTGATGTTTCTTCGATCAATTTTGAATTAATAATCAGCACGTATTTCGGTTTTTTCTTCTTCACCTGTGAGTTCTGTGATCCGTGTAATACTCCACCTCGTATTCTATATCAACTCCTTTGCTATTCTTGTTTTCTAGATAATAAATCCGAAGTTGCCCCGAGGATACATTCACAACGGTGTTCCAATTCCATCACCACCTGCTGATGTATTGGCTTTAGCAAATAATTATACTGAACCAGTCTATCTTGTCCTTTTCTTTGATACTAAACGAACTTGGTAAGTTACAGACTGTTAAAAAGACATTGTTAATTCTTTTTTCGTATCCCAATCCACATGGTATCGAAATTTCTTTCTTTAATTTTCTTCCTACATTCTCCTGTCCCGTCTCTCTCCCCCTTTCTTGTCATCTTCAACTTTCTTATCTTCCTTTCCTCATCTTCCATATTCTTCTTTTACTACTACTCTTTCTCCTTACACTCCTACTTCTCCTCCTCGTACCTCTTTATGCTTCCTTGTACCATTGCTATCTAGTTAAGATATTGTTAAATTTAAGTTTCAATATTGTTTTTGAATAATTCCACCATTCTTGATCCGTTTTCTCTTGAAATTGTAGAAACATTTCATTCTACGTCATACCCAAAATTGCTTTTTGTATGCTGTGCATATACTGTGATATGAAAATTATTTCTGACACGTATCCAACGTTTTAAACGCTTCATTATTCTCTTGAAGCTTTTGTTCCAAAAGTAACACTGAATTCCCACAATCGTCTGTTCTATTTCAGAAGTTTCCTTGTATTGATATCCTGCATGTTCTTCCCAAAGCATCATCTTCTGCTAGTTATAGCTACTTGAAGTCTGTGTTGTGCACAAACGCCTGTTCATTGAATGCATTCCGCAGTTTTAACTGTTCAATTCTCCATTTTTGATTTTGGTGTTTGCTGGAACCGATTTAAAAAGTGTTTCCTATTTTTTTAATTTTGCGGGGAAAACTGTTTTAACTGTTCAATTCTTGATTTTGGTGTTTGCTGAAAACGATTTGAAATGGGTTTCCCTTTTTTTAATTTTCCAGGCAATGGCTGCCTCGTACTAAGCTGGAGCCTCTTGGAATAACGGATGAATTGGATCAAATCAAATTGAATGAGTCTCGCAAGCCTGCGGACAGGAAAGCAGTGCGAAAAGCCTACAGTGAAGCGATGACTCATCGAACTCAAACTCGTACTGAAAAAGAAGAGGTAAAAGAAACTCCAGCTACTACTTCTATGGAAGTAGAATAAAAAAAGTGGTGTTCGAAGAAGGCAATAAACGATTTATAATGTTTCGGCTAGTTCGTATAGAGTCTAGAAATTGAGTTCGTAATTTTTTGTCACCTATTAATTCGAATGGACCGAAATATCAGGCAATGGATTGTTCAAATAAGATTGTATGTTGTTTTTGTTTGTGGCAGATTGTCAAGCGGTTAAATCTCCAACTTTAAAGAATATAATGTATGATGTTGAAGATCCATCTTGTTTCCACTAATATGTATTATAAACTTAAAAAACACTTTTAAATGGAAATTGACTCACGTTATGGCGTGACGGCCGTTTCGCTCTGTTGTCTAGAGCATCATCAGACGACCCACAGTACACTGATTCAAGGCATGAGTTTGAGGGTTTATTGACCCTCATGATGCTCTAGACAACAGAGCGAAACGGCCGTCACGCCATAACGTGAGTCAATTTCCATTTAAAAGTGTTTTTTAAGTTTATAATATATAATGTATTGTATGAAGTCATCCGATTCAATCACTGAATAAACTGTACAATGCATATCAATTGTATTTTGCACAAAAGTATTCATGAATTGATTGTGTAATTTCTACAAGATTGAAGAATTTTAGTACTTTTTAATTTTATAAGGAACATTGCTGTTTCACTTTCTTTTTCCTTGAAGAGAAAATTATCTTCTAATTTTCCTAATTAGGCCGTTTTTTAACAAAGTTAGTTGTTTGCAATAATTATCTCGATCACTCTTTATTTTCCTAGTTACTATTCTTATGTTAGTCTAAGAATTTTTGTACGGTTTGTCAATAAATTGGTTGTAATATCTGATTGCACAAATGCTGTTTTTACAACCTACGATACTCATCAATGCCTTTAATAAAGCTGTGCTATTGAAATTCGTTTTTTTAGGTCTCGCCGAATTCCATTAAAAATTGATTGAAAAATTTTAAATTTTGAATTTTAGTTCATGCTTGTTCGATGGATTTGTCTAAGATTTTTCGGCCTCATTTACTTCTTTGTCGGTCTTAAGTTATTTTCAAATTATTCACTATAGAGTGTTTTCTTGTAGAGGAATTCAATTTTTATAGAGGAAATTTCCATACTAAGACTTTTTCCTCTCGCCAAATGATGAAACAAATTTATATTGCATACATTCTAAAAAGTTTGTTTCTGAGTTGAAGAATTTGATTTGTGGAATTATTTCTTCAATCATGATTGTCATTTTCGCAATACATTTTCAAAGAAACGGACTTAAATCCGTATTTATGAATCTACCTCGAGGCTTCCATAACTCAAACTCATACTGGAGACTTCAAACGCATTCGTTCAGAAGGCTTCACAAGCAATTTCTAGGAAAATTGAATTACTAAAATTTTCATCTCAATCCAACAACATTCTAGTTGATTGATTCAGGAGTTGACAATGTACATTTTACGCGATTGACAGGGAAATTAAATCTGTAAAATTCCATATCTTGAGAATTTAAAGTGCACATAGATAAAAATGTATTCAAAAAACTTCCAACAATTGCTCTCAAGAGCAGTAAAGTATTTATTATTTAGCTACCGAAGATTAGCTTATCATTCAAGTTGGTGTTTCAGCGGTTGGAAGTAATTGAGACATTAATTCTCAATGTGAACCATTAGAGGAACATACAGTGTTCTGAAGCTGAAGGAAAAACTGCATGGTTGAATTCTACTACTTAAGTGAGTAATGTACAATATTACATAATACTCTTTAAACATTTTAAAGACCAACAATTACTCCAAGAATTCTAAACAATTGAATGTTTCTATTTTATTATGTAAAAAATTAAACGAAAAAATGCAATCTGTCACTTTTCGGGGAGGTTATCAACTGATGTGTTGTCGAGAGTAAAAATAGGGGAAGTATTCAACCCCTCTGTCAGTTTGCACAAATTAATGTGGTCAAGGCTGGAGGCCCTACTATTCCAAAGATTTTTTGTTTTTAGACTATTTATTGGAGTTTTGCAGCACATGGATGCATAATATTTGAAATTGTAAGGCCGGACTCCAGTGAATGCTTCAATTAGGTAGCAGCTTAAAAACTCTTGACTGGCAGAATTTCTAAGGTCGGATTCTGAATTTCAATAGTTGTAAACCATCCCCAATTAAACTGATCATTTAAAATACATGTGCAAAATTAATACAGTAGATCCAATTACAATCACGTTTAATTCCAAACAGATGCATTCTTGTATTCGTGTAAGTTTTTGAAATTATAAGGTCGAGCTCTGTCGAATTTTTGTTGAAGTTCATCATTACTTGGGATAGGTACAAAACATCGGTATATTGTTTTCAAGGAAATGGATATTACCGAATTCGACTAGTCAAAACTGGTCCTATTCAACCTTGTTATAAAGCTCTGATTTTTCTATTTTAGGTTTTATTTGTCTACTGGGATTAATTTGCTTCATTACAATTTTTTATAATTTTGTGAATTGAGTGAATTTTAGTAATAATTGTTTAGGCCATAATTGTTTCAAAAGAGCTTATTCTTACAATATATTGTATTGGATTGTTCGGTAAAGTAATTTAATACAAACAACCCAATTTACTTTCAATATCTTATACAATGCCTGTCATCAAATATTTATGCGATTGTTCAATTATAATTTTCAGAATGAAATAAGTTGAAACCGTCAATTTTTAAAAATGGATGATCCCATTGAAAATTAAATTGAAATAATAATTATATTTATTTTTAACTATATATTTCAATTATATATTTTTTTCAATATATTATACGATTTTCAATACCTCATATTCCAATTTTTAATAAGACTTCGTGGTTGAACTTTTTTGATATCATCTGTTATTAAATTTGTTATTCACAGTATATAGATCGGTAATATCTTTTCTCCCTCTACGACAAACGAATTGTAATTCAAAAGTATGGTATTTGATGGTCAAAAAATATGCTTTCATAAATGTAGCTTACTACTTTTGCTACGGGCGATAAATGTTACAAATTTTTTCACCAACTACGGTCAACTGTGCTGTGTTAAGTAAACTAGACATTTGAAATTTCCGAAATTGGGCACAATTTGGATAGGCAATCATAACAAACTTTAAATCCCTTTGTTTGGGGAGTGATTGTTTTCGCGGTGTCCGGGTGTAATAATGCTAAGTCACGAGCGCTCTGGACTGCGCTCGGTGGGTGGCCGGCAGCTATGAGTTTATTTTATTTGTTTCATTATCACCTACCCGGTGGAGCAGAACTCACCTAAAACTGAAGGTTTTCCGTGTTTCCGACAAAATGGTCCTATCAACGGGGTGGAACCACTCGTAAGCGTCCAATAGAAGCCATATGCAAAATATTTTTTCTGTGATAAATTAGTCAATAATTATTTCAGTAAGATGAAATTCAATAAGCTGCATGCGACAGATGTCAATTTCAATGCTTCATCAACTTTTTCCCGCTTTCATATTTCTCCGATTTCTTCTATAAGTTCCTGGGGAGTTTCATGAATTTGCTTCGAATGGTAATGTCAATTCTACCAATTAAAGTTGTCTTTTTTCCAGCCTACCTTATTAAATTTGGAAACTTTAATTTCTCCAGTTTTATCTAACGTCATTCCAATGCTAGAATTTCATCCAATATTATTTCAATTTTATCCAACTTATTCAATGAAGATAATTTTTTTGTTATAGTGTGGAGTCCTTTTACTATTAGAACTAATCTATCCCTATAGCTGCAGAAAACATCATCAATGAACCTTTTGCTATTAGAACTGATCTATCCCTATAGCTGCAGAAAACATCATCAATGAACCTTTTGCTATTAGAACTGATCTATCCCTATAGCTGCAGAAAACATCATCAATGAACCTTTTGCTATTAGAACTGATCTATCCCTATAGCTGTAGAAAACATCATCAATGAACCTTTTGCTATTAGAACTGATCTATCCCTATAGCTGCAGAAAACATCATCAATGAACCTTTTGCTATTAGAACTGATCTATCCCTATAGCTGCAGAAAACATCATCAATGAACCTTTTGCTATTAGAACTGATCTATCCCTATAGCTGCAGAAAACATCATCAATGAACCTTTTGCTATTAGAACTGATCTATCCCTATAGCTGCAGAAAACATCATCAATGAACCTTTTGCTATTAGAACTGATCTATCCCTATAGCTGCAGAAAACATCATCAATGAAGCTTTTGCTATTAGAACTGATCTATCCCTATAGCTGCAGAAAACATCATCAATGAAGTTTTGCTATTAGAACTGATCTATCCCTATAGCTGCAGAAAACATCATCAATGAACCTTTTGCTATTAGAACTGATCTATCCCTATAGCTACAGAAAACATTATCAATGAAATAATTTTGGATTGCATTTGTAGTAAGGTAGAAAGAAGTATTTCATGTTAAGAAAGATTTCAAATTAATTGTTACATGGATAATAATATTCTATTATAGTGTTGTAATATCTTTTGTATTAATTTGCTCGTGTTGTTTTTATGCTAGATTGCTTAGTTTGAAATAATACAACACAATGCCTCAAACACAAATTGACCATTTAGGAAACATTGTGGTTGATTAAATTTAGCTCGTGCTATAATTACTATGTTGATATAATGCTGTCAAACGCTTGCGAACAAGAAAATTATCGCGGAAATTCTGAATACCAGCGTTTGCCTGTAATAAAGTCATGAAATTCTCAATTATAGCATGATAAAACACTTCAGATAATTTCTCAAGAGTAAATAAACACTTCAGTTCAGTGTCAAAACAATGATTTTGAAGATGATTACTAATTAATGTGTGATGTCTAGAAAACGCTTCTACTGCGTTCCCTGAAAATAAAAGTAGTAGCTGTCATTCTTACTGGAATAGTTTCAAGAGCAATACTGATTACGGCGCCTGTCATGTAATCAGTAACTGGTTTTCAAGTTGTTCGACATGCCATTATGAAAAAGCAAAAAATCTCTTGTTTTGGACTTCTGAAATTACTTCATTCCACATAACAGTATTATGCTTGCTTACTTGACCTTCGGTAACGTCCTGTCAATCACGGGTACTGTAGCTCCATAAGTCCAGTCGCACATCGGAGCAACCAGCAATACGCAATAAGCAACATATTTTGTTGTTCTTCGCTCACCAAAGCAATAAAGTCTGGTTGCTAGTTGATTATTGCTCAGAGTTGTTCAAAATGTCGTCTGATGAACAATCAAGATCTTTTCAAAAAAATAAATTCTTGCAAAACTTGCAATTGCACCCCATGCTTTCTCCACAACATCTCTTTTGCTATGATCCTGTCGTCGATAATCATAAATGCATTCATATTTCTCAACAAGCTCCACAAACTTGATATTAAATGCTGGATCGTCTGACATTTTGTAAAAAACAGCTTGAACGAAAGTTGTCAAATGTTGGGTTATGGCGATTAGGCGATGTAGTTGCTGTTCAACTGACACGTCGTTGATAGCAATATATGTTGCTCTACAAAGGCGATAGCGATATCGTATGCGTCGGTGTGCGAGATCAGTTGAAATTAAATGGAAAGACACATTGGCGATAATATTGCACATTGCTAGTTGCTTATTGCTCCGGTGTGCGAGCTGCCTAAAGTTTTAGAAAATATTGAAGACTCGTGGAGAATGATAATTTTTCCCAATTATTATTACTAGCAATAAACTCACATCATTACTTACACAATCTTAATATAGTGATAAGGAATACAAATAAGAGTTATTTATTTTTGTTCGTAGCATTGGATATGCAAATACTATAGATAAAGGAAATATTCATTTCTTGTAATTAATTAAGTGGTATTAACTCAATTTGATGACTTCTGGATATAGGGCCATTGAAGTCAATGTACAACCGTCGCAAATGTATTACTATGGATTGGATTGGATTGGATATAGAATGGATTTACTATATCCATCTCTGCTATCCACGGTTTCAAACTTTTACAAATGATGTGTAATATTGTATGCATGCATAAATATTGTTCAGTGAACAGAACAATTTCTGTACAGTGAATAAGAAAACGGTAATATTCCATTACCAGGGCTGCTTTCTTTTTCTAGGTGTTGGAAATATTTCTGTTGTCACGCTATCGAACGTATGCATAAATATAAACTTATTGTATTGATATGCAATATGATCATTATTTTTTTATTCGGCTACTAAATTGAATGACCGTGGAATAATGGAACCAGTGCGCAATTTGGGAAGTGATAGCCGTGACTCTTTGTAAGGGTGACCGATTAGATTGGCCAGCAAAAAATACACTGTTCTCAGTTGTAAAATCACTTCCCGGTGGTTCGGAACCCACCTAAAACTGTAGGTCCAACTCATCAATCACCATCATCAAACTTATTACCCACGCACAGGTCTCAGACCTATGTGGGCTTCATCCTGTAAAGAAAAAAAAGGAAAATTATAAAAAATGTCTTGAATAGAGCCACTACCATTTTCTGACTTGTCTTATACTCCTTAACTGGAGTCTCCAAGTCGTAATCTACAAAAAAAAAAACAAAGAACCGTACTGGATATTAATGTGAATCATCGTCAAATCTCTTTTCACTTCAAATAGATCTCCACAATAGTTTACTGTACGACAGCTCTTTGTAATAGCTAGGCCTACAGTTGGAAATTTTAAAAGTGATTGCTTCATTTAGAAGAGGAAGTTATCCGCAAATAAATCACTTCCAAGAAAAGCAAAACCGGTATTTTTTATCTTTGTCAAAGGCTAGAAGTGACTTGAGAACTGAACCTTTCTTTGTATATAGTAAATAATGACGACAGATAATTGCAGAAATTGTGTTTAGTCTTTTTAACGTCATGAAAAGTAGAATGGTTTTCACGTTATTGAACATGACAAACTGATGATTTTTGACATGTCATATTGTTTACTCTATGCTGTTGATTTAAGATTAGAATACACTTCACTTGAGAGCTAATGAATTGTAAGATATTGATTGAATCAAGAAGCGTAAATAATTCCAAAAGATACTTTATAAATATTGTTTTTGAAGGGTTCGATCATACTACATGAGTGACGAAGTTATAATTTTATCAGAATTCTTTATGGCATCTAGTGGTCGAAAGCAACCCTGATAATTACTGCTAACTTATTCTTATTTATTATACAATAGTATTTTTGTTTCCTATCTGAGAAACAGCCTACTGTTTATCTATTAAATCTCCATTTTAAACATTTCAGTTTTCTTATCTATTGAAATTTATTATTTCTATGACAAAAATAACCCCGATTTAATTGAGGATAATAGACTAATCGTTAATGGATAACATTAGGTTAAGCAGAGATGGGCAAACTTTTCAAGGAGAGGGCCAGTTGAAATGAGAAATTATGTGATCGGGCCAAAAAAAATTGATCAATTATCATTAAACTCGTTTGTTCACATTTCAGTCATCGATTTAAATTTTTTACCTCAATAATTGAAAATATTGTAGGTACTCTTGTTTAGCTCACGAAGAGAGGCAACGATTCAACTGAGATCAGTTTTTCAGCAATCTAATTCTTAAACTCATTCTTATCATAGCGGTGGGGGGGGGGGGGGGTGTTGGTTCGGGGGTACTCCCCGCGGAAATGCTTGGAAAATTGACACTATATGAATTCACTCATTTTGACGCAGATTGGAATTTTAAATCTCATCCAAAGTGGATGAAATTAATTAATTGCTCATATTATATTGAATGTCTCACTAATAATCATGATACAGTAGTTATTTCAATAGATACATTTTTATATTTAGTTTGAAAACAAACCAATAAGATTGTTTTCGTTGTTTTGACTTTCACTGACGTCTGGTGTTTTTTTTTACTAAAACATTTAAAAGCTTAATTACTTCCTTTTTGTTCTGGATAAGAATAATTCCACAATTCCATTCAGACCAAACAATCAAGTTGAACATTTTTTATTAAAATAATAATACTAATAATTTTCAATATGAGGGCCTTTTAGTATTGAATGATCAATAATGAAACTAGTTTATGTTTGCAATTGTTGACCAATTTCAAGCATGTATTGGTTTCAACATATGACAACTTATCCACTGACAACAGTGAACAGAGGCGCGAAACTTGCTATGACAATAATTATGACTCCGTCATCATAATTCAACAGCGGAAATTCAATTCAATTAAAATTTGAGTACTTCTCCCTGTCGATTTTTCGTTGTAAGCTGTACGTACCCCAATTCATTAATAACACATTTTAAACTCTCAATGCAAACTCAGAAGCGATAATATATTTTTCAATTCAGCAACGCAAAACGTATATCTCGCATTATATTATATTTATTTTTTAATATAATTATACAAACGAGATTTTAGTGTGTACTCAAAAGCATGTTGCGGGCCGGATTAAACCAGCTCGCGGGCCGCACTTGGCCCGCGGGCCGTAGTTTGCCCATCACTGGGTTAGGATGAGCAATGTTTGAATATTGATAATGAAAAAAGAGCTCTTTTCCATAGAAACGCTATTCAAATATTTGCAATTACATTTGGAAGGATATGATAGCAAAAAAGTCTCGAGTGGCTCTTAGTGACTAATTGCCAACAGATTGATTTTCAGTTGAATATTAATTGCTTTAGACGACCATTGGACAGGGAATATTCATAATATTACTCATACCTTTTTTTCTGAAATCAGATTCTATCCAATATGACTTGATTTCTGATTAATGCAAGATTAATGTAACAATAAATTTCAATATAAAGTTAAAATGACCAATGTATATGAAATGATTTTACAAGTGCTTATTCTGCTGCGAAGCTTACTGTCTGTGCCGTACTTGATGGGTCACAGTTTACTTGACTGGATGATAGTAGAGTGATAAAGTCTCTCTCTGAGGTTTATTTTCTTTATTACAAAAAATCTATGAAGGAGGAAGTAATAACAAACAAGTTTTCTGCACGACTGCAGATGACTGAATTTATTGTTTTCATTTTCCAAGCCCAATATATGTTGTGCAGATAATGCTAACGTAGGTACATAATAACTTGTTCAATACTTCCGTCTTTTGATCATTTTCAAACCTCAGTGCCGATTTTCTATCCCATTGGAGAAATTAAGGTCAGTCTACTCAGGTTGAAAAAGTAACAACTGTTAAGAATTGTTAGCATTGCAGTTACAGCTAGTAATAAGCACTGACTTTGTCATGGCATTGTTTTAATGGAAATGTTCATGACAGAAACGTTTTAATTAAACCATAGAATAACCTATAGGTACCTAGTTATTTATTATACTTAGAAACTCTGAGAAAAAATTCATAACACGCTAATCACCTTGTTTAACATACATTTTCAACAGAAACTTGATCAACATATATATTTGCTACGTTACGGCTCCAACAGAAGTCTCTCGCATCTTATTCTCCTAAAGAATTAATTAATTTATCAATTAATGTCAGAGTCAACAACCCATCATTCGCGAATCCCTTAAAGCCAAGCAGCTCTGAGCTTAACTGCAAGTAATTTCAGTTTTGCAGTTCTCATTATAGCAACATAGTAGGCTATATATAAGTGCGAAAATACCTTCTTGACCGTGTTTAATTTTGATATATTACATTTTCGTGTCGTGCTTGATTAATATGATTCAATGATTTATTACTCCTTTTTTACAATCAAATAAGCAAGCTGCTAATTCATCATTTCACACTTCAGAATAGTTCGATTTTGAAAATAAATATACAAGAAATCAGATAAAAAGTAAGAAATAAAAATAAGATAAATAAAATTTGCAAAGTAAACAATGTACTTATAAAAAAGAGAGACAACAACAATGAAATAACAGCTATCAATAGAGGAAATAGTTTTCACATGGACCAAAGGTCTGTGCGTGAAGACGAGTTCATGGAATCTGTAAAAAGTAAGACGGGTGCTGAGGAAGTAATAGTCAAGACTTAAACAAAGGAATTACAATAATAAGAGAGTATTCCTTGAGATAAATTGATTTGCTATCCACTATTCAAAAGAAATAAAAAAGTCAAGAAGTAATGAAGAGAATACAACAACAATAACCAATGATGGATGTGTTCAGAATGATTGTCTAAGAGTTCCACTAGAAGAATCACCTCCGAACAAGCGTTAGTGAACCAGAAATAGTATAGTAATAGAATAAAAACTCTGTAGGCAGACAATATGAGTTCCTCCGAATTATCAGATTCTAGGACTGATGAAAATGAATGAATTTCTTTCTTAAATATTTCTATGGTGAGTGACTCAAATAAAAGTAAGCTGGTGTATCTATTGCAAATATTTTTGTAGAGAATTTGAGAGATATATGTTGGATTATATGACGGTCGTTAAGATTTTTTTAAGTGAGACGATGAAATTGCAATATTTTGTTAATAGCGAGTATTGTGATGATGTGAAACTGCAGAGAAAATAGAGTTTCGATGTTTAAAAATAAATAAATAAAACTAGTAGGTCTAAAATTACTAAATTTACTCATCCTGGGTACATTCTAGTTAGGCTACATTATTCTAGAGAGACTCATTCACTGACCAAACTCTTTGCATAAAGCGAATGGAGCAGTTATTTACGCACTCATTCTACGTAGATTGTTCTATTGTTTTCATGGTTGTACGTGACTTGGACATCCGATCTTCATTCTCTTGCTCTTCACATGTCGTTGTTACCCTTATTCTTCAAGTCTACAACTCTCTAACTCAATTAAATTTCTCGAGATTTCTTCAGACTTCTTGAACAATTGAGATCATGTTCCGTGGCCTTCTCAAAGCGTCTGGTGATTTCAATTCTTGGAATTATACAACTACAACAGCTATATAAAGAAGTCCACGTGAACAAGCTAGTTAGTTTTACAAACCTGCGTGACAGATTGTATTACAGATCTCGTGAGAGAGACAATCCAGTGCCAGTGGAGTAAACAATGCTTTATCCAGTCTTTAGACAGTGTCAAGTGCAGAGACAAGTGTTTACTGTTTATGCAGCTTACTAATAGTTTAAAGACGTTGTGTAAGTGATATTATTTGGGACTGTCAAATAACGAATTTGACTGTGTTTTTGTAAGTGATTAGTTGCTCTTTTTATAATTTCTTTCTACATTATTGTACAGTTTGTTGGACTCTTGTTTCTTTTATTATTGATCAGCCTGTAATTACTTATTCATTAATTCTTTTAAATAATTACTGAAAATAAGTATTATCTTGTCATTTGATGATCTGTTTTTATTTAATTAATTGAACTTACAATTAATTTGTGTAAATAAAGTGCAAGTGTGAACTTTAGTGTTGCCAGCCTTATTTTAGCTATTAGAACCCGTAAAAATACGTTCAAGAGATTAGGCGAGTAAAACTCTCGCTCTTAAAGGCAGTTCTGCAGTGTTCGCGTCAGGTCTACCAGTTTGCGTTTTGAACGATGTTATTATAAGTTACCATTCAATTAAATGTAATAGATCAGTTGTACAGCGCTAATCTGCTTTGCAAAGTCTGGTTCGCTAAGTGAGACGTGCAACGTGATCCAGGGCATAAGCTTTTTTGGAATGTCGCCTTGAGGTAGTCTTTACGAGGGGTGATGTGAAGAGGAGTTCCAGGAGAAGCAGCTGATCTGCGCTTGAATGTGAGTAGGCTACAATTTGTCCTATAAATTACTCATTCACTTTCCTGTTAAGGAACAAGATGCGCATATAGGACTTATAACACGTTTAGCAAAGAATCAACTAGCGTACTTTTGAATTTTCCTCAATATATCAGCATTTAGTAGACGTAATTCAATTTTCCTTAAACTCTGAAAATCTGATTGGTTTGGATCCTATACTCTTTCCTGTGTAGTGTAAGTTTTTGGTTGTTTGACATCTCTATTCGTGGGGGCTGTGATTTTTTTGCTGATGTCCATTTGATTGTGAGACTTGTGCATTGGTAATGTTTTTTTTTTTTTTTTTTTTTTTTTTAGGATGAAGCCCACATAGGTCTGAGACCTGTGCGTGGGTAATGAGCTGGATGATGGTGATTTATGAGTTGGACCTACAGTTTTAGGTGGGTCCCGAACCACCGGGAAGTGATTTTCAGCAGAGAACAGTGTCTTTTTTGCTGGCCAATCTAATCGGTCACCGTTACAAACAGGACCTACGAGAACGCAGCTTATCTATCTGATTGAACAGATACCTGCTACGGCTCGCGGCTATCACTTCCCAAATGGTTATTCATTTGAGACTTCTGCCTGGGTAATGAGGTCCTGAACCTATTCAGGTGCGACCTGATAACTCTGACACCAAACCTGATATTACTCGATATTATTATTATTATTAATATTATTAATGATGTGAATGATTACACCACATATCCAAGGCTGATCGAGAATCGAATTTGTGATCACAAGAGTAGCCAGAGACATATCCTAAGGCTATCTATCAGCCTTACATGTTCTCTAACCGACTACGCCACCGCGGCTGCCAATCTCATACCATTAAAATGTACAACACACCATAAGCGTTAACATTATAGAAAAAAGAGCGGCTGCCGACAGGCCTACGTTCCTACATATTGGTTTCTATAGATATTCAGAGTAACATTGATAACAACCTAAATAAGTAGTTTCATAAGTATCTTGAAATTCTGGTTACTGAAAAATTCTATAGGAGTTTCTATTTGTAGATTTTATTTTATAAATTATTATACAACAAGCCTCAGGATATACATATAGTATTCAGAATGGCCTACAGATAGTATTCACTGTCAATCTTTAATGCGAATATACGTTACCCATGTTATAAGTTACATGTTGGTGTATTACAGTGGCAATAAACATTTGAAAAGTAATCTAATGAGTTAATCTCGTTTTATATAAAATCTGTAAATGATTGCAGGACATGCATTTATATTAACACCGTAGAGGAAAGATTGCTGGAAATTGTACTTTCCTTGAAGGTTAATGAGATGGAAAAAACAGGTTTCGCATTTTAAAGGTTGATACTCTGCTATTTCTTCCAAACATTTCTTGCGCTTTTATCAATGTTTATGTTTATTATATTATAACCGATACATTATACTGATTTACTAATATAGCTATCTAGTTTCTACTGTTGTTCTCTTAGGATATTACGCATTTTGCAGACAATGTATTACGTAGATTGTAAAAAGTATTCACATCATCAGATTGTCATAATTATGTAGCTCTTTCCTCATTCATTCGATATAATAACGTTCTATCCAGGGGCGTTTTGCTGTCAGCAGTCTGCATGCACTCTTTCGACTCTTCTCTCTGCTACTTCGTCTATATTTTTGCAGCAATTTCGGGTATTCATCAATTTTTATTCAATTTTGGATTCATTGATTCAATTGTTTATCAAAATAAAATTATAAATCACCATAAAAATGACGAGATTAAACCTGAATGTTTAAATTTTTTAAAGTTTTCTTAACTAATGTTCATTCATGAGGCAAAGGGGATTATGTGGCAAATAAACTTTTTTTTTCAAATTTCAACAAATGTTTAAGCCCCTATCAGCCTGGAGGCTAAGGGTTGTCGCCAAGAAAGGCATTCGGCCGTAAAAAACCAATGCTTATTCCGCATAGGATTCCCTCCCCTCTGACATGGGATGAGGTGAAGATTAGGCTATGATGATTATTTCATTATTGTATATTTTCTTTTTAAAAAGTGAATAACATGCGAAGCTTATTTTTTAGCGGCCGATTTTGCCACGCATAGGGTTACTTTATCAAAAATCGTAATAATACAGTTTGTATTCACAAAATCTATTATTAAAAACTAAAGGAGCAATTCAATTCAGAAATAAGTAGGAAGGTGCTATACAGAAAAAAGGTAGAGATCGGCTGTCTAATAGCTCAGTCAATATAGGTTTTATGTCGCGAGTAATTAGTGAAAAGCTGAAACTTTCCTATGTGTTAGACCACTACTAGAGGTGCGTTTTCCCCGAAAAACCCATTGGACCATTTCCCCCTACTTTCTAAGTTTAAAATGTAGTTGGCCTGATTACTGTAAACTCGATAACTTAGTAATAAATCCTTCGAGTTGATTATTCTTCCATTGTATTGGTCGCCAAGATAATGGTCCTGTCAATTTCTACGGTAAACCCACTAGTTTTACTGATAACAATTGAAATACCCCGAAAATTCGAATTTTTTCGACAAGATTTGTTCTTATGTTTGAGGTAACTTTTTTATACATAACTTTACAGAGAAAAAAGTTGTAGCACATTTTTTTCTAAATTCAGTGATGTGTGTAGTTGCATTTTGCATACTCGCGGTCAAGGATGATGGTGTGGGAGGGGATTAGCGACGCGCCACGCTGCAACGCGATCCCCCATCTCGTCTCAGTCCTTCTAGCCGTCATTGGCTATTGCCCAAGTAAAATCAATAATAATGGAAATTGTTTATTGTAAGATGATATTTAATATATTGAGGCACTGAATCTGAATTTTGAGTTTTCCAGCTCGTAGGGCTCTAAATATTCAAGATAAAGGGGAGGGTTAAAGAGGCGTACCCTTTTGTCTCCCCCCCCCCCCTACTCATGAACGGCTTGAAACACAACAATCATTAGATTAAATTAGATCTTTATTCATCACATATGTTTGCATAAATACAATTGTTTACCAAACCGTGACATGTCAATAATAAAGATACATTCAATTCATTAAAAACAATTAATCAACACATAGATCGCGTCAAAAACTATAAAAAATTTCATAATAGGATTAAAGCTACAGTATTTAAAGGAAGAAACGGTTAAGAGTTGAAAAGTTAAGTTACAAAATCAAGAGAAATTTTATTATTGAAATAATTCTTCTACCTTGTATGGGCAGGTATTGCTGACAAGCTATTGGCAACATCGAAGTATATCTCATTCTTCTCAGCTCATTGGATTCCAAATTCATATATGACATGTCACATTTGGCTTACAATTTGTAACAGTCAGAATATTAGGTACATCATTGGATTTAGAAAAAAAATGTGCTACAACTTTTTCCCTGTTAAATGATGTACGAAAATGTCCCCTCAAACATAAAAAATCAAGTTGAAAAAATATAATTTTCGGGGTATTTCAATTTTTATCAGTAAATCTAGTGGTTTTACCGTAGAAATGAACAGGACCATTATCGTACCCCACTATTCGACTATACCAATACAAGGGAAGAAGAATAAACCCTATCGAATGATCGAGTTTACAGACATTTTAAACTTTGAGTTGGGGGGGGGGGGGGGACTTTTGGGAAAATGCATGGAAAAAACACATGGGATAGTTTCAGCTTTCACTAATTACTTATGACGTCAGACGTTTTCAGACCTTTATTGACTGGGCTATGAAGAACTTTTCAATTTTACAGATAATTGTTGAGAAAAAAAAAATTGTTAAATGAAAGGTTTCTGTTTTCTGTTGTGATTGCTTTTCTATCCCAATAATTCACAAAAAAAAGTGTTTAGATGCATTTTACAGACATGAGAAGCTGCACAAAATTATAATAAAAATGTTTACTTAATGAAAAATATACCTTTTTAATTGGGTAAAGTATTTTTCCCCGTTAGATTAGAAAAACTGTACTAAGAACAATCACAGTTGATGTTTTATGAATAACGCTGTTATTCATGAGCTCATGTAACTCATGGTAAAGCTTACCCAATTTGTCAAAACTCTCCATTGCAAAGTACGGTATGGCTATGATCTTCTGTTCTCTGTCAATCTGTTTTATCTGATTTATTATCACTTACCTGGTGTTTCGGAGCCTACCTAAGACTAGGTTTATGTTTATCCATAACATCATTATCATCCACTGATTACACTTACAATAATGATGGTGACCGATTAGATTGGCCAGCAAAAAAGACACTGTTCTCTGCTGTAAAATCACTTCCCAGTGGTTCGGAACCAATCTAAAACTGATATCCAACTCATCAATCACCATCATCCAACTCATTACCCACGCACAGGTCTCAGACCTATGTGGGCATCATCCTCAAAAAAAAAAAAAAAAAAAAAAAAATAGTCATGTGTGCATCATCAGCAGAAAACATATTTTGTATATACAGACTAGTAATTTATTTTGCTTATTGGAAGATACGTCCAAACTGTTGAAGACACACCTTCAATCAGTGCGCTTTTGAAGAGTAGGTTTTTCTTTCCTGGAAAAAAGGAAGTTTGAGAGCAGGAGAATGAGTTGAGTGGTGTTTCCCGCCTTCCACTAGATGGCGCCGCAGTGAGCGGGCGTAGCTTTTGATTGGCTTCATAGGCCCGGTGGGTTGCCGGGCTGCTTACTAATGCTAACGCAGTGCAGTGCCCATATTACAGCAGAACTCAGCTAGGCCATTGAGCCGGCGTATTCAGTTTTCTCAGTTGTTTACAGTGCTTTCCACCGCCAACAACTGCGCGTGCTTGTAGCTTTCATTGCGCCGCTACTTCTGCTTCAATCGTTGCTTGCTAAACACGTTGTGGACCAGTGATCGTCTGCATCTGCTGCTGCTACGAGCTGTCAACAGCTGTAATCACAATTTCCTTCAAGTGTTCCTTCCAAGTGCCAACTGCTGAAACGTTTCATATCAGCCCAAATTTTCCATTATGCACCTGTTCACGAAAAAGGGTTTCTCGTTCACGAAATGATCAATTTTGGAGCTAGATAATTTTGTGTTGAATTGATGCTGGGATGTTTCAAAAACGTTCCATAGCTTACTGGTGAGTGGTAGATATTGTTTTTTATCTAGATGCATTTTACTTGTTTCACTTTTCAAAATGTGTTTATCATTAGGAAGCATTTCCTTTGCACTTTGGCTAACACTTTGTATTTGAGATCGAGAGTGTTTTTAAGTTTAAACCCTTTGACAAATACAATCAACCCCTCTGGAGGTCAACGGATGCTCTATAGTCTATTTAATGTATCCGTTGTAATCTACAAAATATTGTAAAAAGAGGATTTACATAAATGATTTGTTGTTTGCTGACAAGGTGCAAGGTTTGGGATGGGAAGTGAATGGTCCTGTTTTGAAAAATCTATTTTTTTGGAGAATCAATGTTAACAAACAAATTTCCATACAAAATACAAATGAATCACATGTAAATTTTTAATAAAGTTGATTGAAATTTAATATCGTGAAATTTATCCCTCTAAGTTGTAGTTATGCGTTGTTTATTACATAAGATGTAATAAATAAATATCAAATATCTAGAGTGCTAGGGTTACCTCCTGGTCATCGCTGCCAACGTTCACTGCGCTTTGTAATGCTACCATAATTGTATTCCCCTTTAATTCTACAAAAATGAATGATTAATTTGAATTGATTACTTTTTAATTTCGAATGGAATAGGCTATACTGTACATAGAATAATAGGAATATCTGATAAAGAATGTTTAAATTGGCATTCTGATCAGAAGTCAGAATTTTTCTTTTCTTAGCAAACAATTTGTGATTGATGAATAAATGAATCTTTTTTGTATACTTATTGATACTGACCTGAAATTCTGAATTCTTGATGTGTGATTGTGTTGAATCTGCAGTAAATGCAGCGAAGAAGGTTGTAAACAATTTAATTTATTGTTGCGATAAAAAAATATATTTGTTGTGAAAAATGCTGTAAAAAACATCATCAGCATGATATTAAGATCACTAGTTCGTTGGTTATCTATAAAAATTGACAATAATTTGCCTTCTGTTTGTTTTATTGCGTAGTCTATCAAAAATCAACTTTCTGTCAATACTTCCCACCTCTCAATAGAATGATTCATTTTTATGTGTGTCATAATTTATATCAGCAAGCAATCAAGTGCGCATATAAAAATTATATTATTATTCACTAAAGTTTTATGCTTGGAGACAAATGAAACCGATATTAGGCCTACCTCAATTTGAATTCAAAATTCCTTATCATATATTTATCAAACTAAATCTAAGTTAAAATCTATAATTATTTATATTCCTAAAATAGTTTAAGTGTATAGATTCAAAATAATGTTATTTTCTTGCAGCTCAATAATTTGACAAAATGATGGCTGTTATTTAAAAAAACAGTAGATGCAAATAAGCAGATAGGAGTAGCTTCTCACTTCACTCATTTAAAACTTTATATATATTTCTTTCAAAAGGAAACAATATATTCCTGGATTTCTTGTTCCATGACGAACTGCGTTGTTAATATTAACTTTTCATGTGAAATTTAACGACTGCAAGTCGTTAAATTTCACATGAAAAGTTAATAGAAACAATATATTTCATTATGAGCTCAGTGTTCAATCTCTTGCCTAATAATTTTAATATTATTTGTTCTGATTGCTTCAGACAAACGTGGAAGTGAGTGAATCTAATTTTACTCCGATAATGAATTTTCAAGAAATATTGTCGTAAAACATTGAATTGAAAACTCGATGTGTGATCTGTAGATAGTACATTTTAGTTTAAAAATAATAAATCTTTCGAAGTTTGCGCAGCATCCTACGACTTCCTTCTTCGTCATGTACACCAATCATGATCATCAATCACTTAAAGATGACAGATCACAAAAAATGAAATGAAGAAATGGAGGGAACATGTAGAAGACGTTGATATTTGCTTGATGGAATCCTAATAGAACGCATTATTTCAGAGAATATCTAATAAATAAAAATGAATACAATATAAAAAATAAAAAATGTAGGAAAATAATCAACTGCTATAATAATTTTGCGATTTTTCATCATGTAGGAAATGTTAGAGGATGCCGAACTGCGTCTATAGGTAGTCTGTACAGAGAAGAGCAAATTCTAGTCTTCATGTTAACAAACCATACCAGGTACCGGTACATCTGGTTTAATTTTTTGACCTTGTTTGTTTTAAGTAACTTAGAATATGATATCTCTGGAGACAAAGTTTCAATTAGCTTAGCCGAGGGCTTTCATTTGATAACAGAACGGGGCTAATCATATTATGGTAACATTTGTTGAAAAAAACTTTTGGGAAATTTCAGAAAACTGATACAGTGGCATTCAAATTGAAGCTTGATTAACCTTGTGAATAGTGCATGTGACCATCAGGAGCACAGAAACCAGCTAAAATCACAGTTGGTACTTGGTAGTGAGGAACTCATTAGTTTATGCAATCTTTTTTGGAAAAATAAACTCTGACTGGAAAATGGTAGACTTTTCAGGTCTTATTGGAACGAAACCGTAAATTTGAAATTGTTTATTGGAAGAAACAAAACTTTTACAAACAATCTTAGAAAATACGAAATGAGCAAAATAATAATTATAAATATGACAAGATAAAAAATAATGTTACAAAATAAAATGAATTGCCAATTGAGTATTTGCATCTCGAGGTACTAGACCTGTGTGAGATGGTGACTTAATAATAAATAAAAATAAATAAATACAGTAGATAAAAATAACTAAAAGTAGATATAAATATATAAAAATGGAAAACGCTGAAAAGTGGTTACTGAGGCCGACAATTGCTTATAGAATGACACATAAAAAATTGGATCGGTGATTTATGTAGGAAAATAATTAATCGCTATAATAATTTTGCGATTGTTTATCAACTTGTATAGATGATTTGGCCTACTCTCGAAAACTTGCCGTTATTTGGCATTGTATTTTTAGATCCAGTGTAATGAAAGAGAAGGCAAGTTAATTTAATGGATTGGCCATTATTGAAGTCGGAATGTTTCGTCATATAATCAGTATCTTTTATGTTTACAGAAATTAATGGTCTTCTCTGCGGTGACTTGTAATCATGAAAGTGCTTTTTACTGGTTTGAAAGAGTATTATGAACTTTGGCAACTCTCATAATGTACAAGAGTAAAAGTGCAATTTATTGTAAAAATTAGAAGTCTGCATGGACATGAATAAACCAAAGAAATTATTTTAGAGATAAGTTACGCCATAAAAAACGGAGAGTGTGGTTACACTGATTGGATCGAAGAACTCGTATTCTTTTATAAAAGCTCAGTGTTCACTGAATCATGGATCATAATCTTGATATTTCTTATCTTTATGATGCTGTGAAACGGTAAAAATGTTGGGTATGAAGCAATTCCAACCGCTGATAATTTGAAATATTGCAGGAAAGCTCAACTTACGTTGAAATAGTATCAGGATTTGTTCTAACACGTTGTAGTGATAAAACTCGAATTTATTTAAACGATTCTCATAATTCTTAGCATATTGGACGTTTTTTCAAAAACTAATTGTTGTATTCAGTTCAGATTTCTATGTAAATCTTTCTATGCATAATTGACTGTCACGTTGAAATAGTTGGCATTTTTATCTTTCATCATAATTTATCTTATATCTTATACAAAAGTATGAGGAATTCGATTTTTAAGTCCAAGCCATGAAGAAGTCAACAGGAAATACGGAACAGTTTATAGTTCTATAAAATATAATAATTTATGCGAGAAAATAATTAGGCCTATATTCTATTTACGTTTTACAAGAGAATCAAAAAAATTAGTTTAGGTAGAATTATACATAATGGTATATCACCATTGAAAAGGAGATCTCACTAGTGCATCAAAACATAATATAGTAGGCTGTGATGGAATTTTCTAGAGAAATTGTCAACTTTCTTTTGAAGATCGTTTGAATCGCATTACAATCATCTAATTTATAAAAAGTAAAATTTTTTAAAATAGACGATGAGCATGTTTGTGATATGAGAGTCATCTAATTGATTAAGTAATTCAATCAGTGCCAAAATTCAGGCGCATTTCAGTGATAAATATAAAAAGAATTAAGTTTCTAAGTAAAGTTGTGACAATAATAACTTGGATACATGAAATCACAATCCTCTTTAATAAAAATAGGAGCTTGTAGAAATTTAGTTAATTATAGGCCTGCAGCCTCTAAATATGAAACGAATCCTCATTTTTAAAAGTTTATTTACGTATGAGGAGGAACCCAGACAGCTCGATCTCCTCAAAATTAGGAAAACAGAGAATAGTATTTCCGATCAGTTGAAATTGAACCAAAAACTGTGTTTTTGTGTCTGATAACAACAACTCTAAGAAATTATAATACTTTAGAAGAGTATTCATACTTTTCTTGGGAAAACCCACCGGCAACCTCCACCCAAAGCAGATACCCAACAATTGTTTTGTCATCTACATTTAACCAACATCTACATCTTTGCAATGTTTAATGTAGATCCGATATATAATGTAGTCTACTACATTACTCATAATAAACTCTATAATTGTAAAAAACGGTCAGCAGTACCGGCCAATTGCAATTGGAGAACATTTTCGGCGCTTACTCTTCTATTTAATATGATTCATTTCCAGGCTGTAGTAGCCTATATAGGTAAAAAATATTCACCGAATTTACATAACAATCATCCTATTACTCAGCTAAATTATTATCATTATCTGTACTAAACAAGATATAGCAGTTGCGTACCGAGGTTTTAAGCGCCCTGGAGCGGAAGTGTCTAACGATGCCCCCCCCCCCCCCCACAAAAAATCAGTCCAACACTCAACCACCCGATTGGCTGATATTAATATAGTGGTAATTTAATGAACCAGCAGCTTTTTTCCGCCTCTAACTATGCCGTATTTGTTAGAGATGCGAATCTCCAAGGAATGATTTTTCGCCAGGCCAGATTCTGCTTTTATCAATTTCCAAACAGCTTGTTTTGGATTTTTTCACTTTTCTATAAAATTATTTGCAGCTATTTTTTCGCATTTTGCAAGTCATCCTTATGAATTTTTTTTATATTTTGGAAATAGTATTCAAAAGTGAAGTATTTCAGTCCTGTTCTTAATATAAAAACCATTGAACTTTTTGTGGATTTATTTTTTCAGAATAAATTCAAAGTCTTCATTCAATTTGAATTTGTTATACCTTTTGCCACCCAATTTAAATTGTTTTGCCTTTGCTACTTTCGACTATTTGCTACTTTTGACTCGACCGTTTTGCATTCTGTCTGGTTGTAAAGCATTTACGGCTGAACGCATGAACCGATTTATTTTAAATTTGACATGAATTGTCCTTTTAGTCATGCGCAGCGATGTTTACATACGGTTTTTTAAAATTGTGTTGCATTTCACCCTTTTGGCCTTCATTATAGTAATACATTTTTTTGTAAGTAAAAGGTAGTTTTCTCTCAAGAACGGTGCGCCCCTCAGAGCCTTGCGCCCTGGAGCGACTGCTCCACTCGCTCCATTATCGGTACGCCACTGATATATAGGCCCAACTAACTAATTTTGATGAGCAATGTTTACAGTGTCAGTTATTCTGACAGGGGAGAGGAGGCCGAGTGTTATTAATACTAGCGTGAATCAATCAATATAGCCTACACTCGTAGCTTGATTTGACTGAATGAAGCTATTGTAAATAAGCGCATGACGTCACATTAGAACAGCATTGTTCCGTTTCGTTGGTCAACGATCTCAAGCCGGGCATATAATAACATTGTATAGAACAGAGCACACATCCGATCTGTTCTTCTTGTTAACATTGAGAATGACAGCTAATTGACATGTTCAACCATGCCAATAACATGATAGGCGGCACTGGACTGACGAGCAAGTCGAGTGTAAACTTACACGTACTGATCATATTTCTCATGGTTTTTGCCAGGATGAACAATTTTCAATAACGTGTTTGGTTAGTGACTATTCTTTAGATTTTCCGGAACATAATTCGAGCTCGAGAAAGGAAAAATTTGTTTCAATCACATTGTCAGAAATTCGTTAAATAGTATAACAAGGCTTAGACTAACTGTCTACTATAAGAGAGGAATGCTGAAAAAATTTGAAGACGTCTAAATGTCCAAAAGTAGAAACGTCTGATTTCGCACAAATGATCCCAGTTTGCAGGTGTTTCTTGTGGTGACCGGGCCTTTGCGACCACGGACTTTTGCGACTAAAAGAGTTCCGACAGAATGGGTCAGAGTCCTTGGCAGGTAGAATCGGTGGGCGGACTCTTGCAACCATGGACATGGACTCTGTCACTTATAAAATTCAATAGAAGCTATTCCCAGACTCAACATTCATTAAGCAGGTTAGGTTAGGTCAGTGATTTTATCACTGAATGTTCCATTTTACACTGTAAAATATGATTAAAAAGTTATGTAAAGGCGCATTTACAATTTAATTTACTAACACTTCATCAGTTGGAAATGGTCGTTTGTATTTTTTATTTATAGACTTTTTATTTAACATAGTTTATTATTCAGGTAAGTTTATATGTTATAATATATATATTTAGAGATTATTTAATATAGTTTATTATACGTTTTTCAGGAGAAGGCCGCGTAAAATGCCTTCAGGGCCGTGACAGACAGAAATTGAGATAAGACTTGTTTCGGCTTCTTTAATGTAAAAAACGTAAAAATAAACAAAAAAATATAATTCTGATAAATGTACAGACAAAACTCTAATTTTATTTATATAGATTATTCAGATAACTCCCTTCTGTCGGAACTCTTTTAGTCGCAAAAGTCCATGGTCGCAAGAGTCCACCCTCACGAGATTCTAACTACCTGACTGAGGAACCTTGTAAAAAGGGTGGGCTATTGTTTGTTAATGACCTACAGGTAGAACCCCAAGAGTTAGTCGCAAAAGTCCGCCTTTTTGAGTTGGTCGCAAAATTCCATGGTCGCAATAGAGCCCTATACAACTGCTTCTTGTGACTTGGTTAAGAATTTCTTTAATTAGGACCTTTGTTGTCTGTAATTCGTCAGTTTTTGTACAAATAGCTGGTGAGGTAAAAATTCGCAGAAAATTGCTGCTCAAGTGTGTTTGCGCAGTGGAGCATCCAATACTAGATGATATTAAAAAAATCACCATTCAACATTCAGCTGTGGTGTGAAATGTTGTATGACAGATTGGAGCAGCCCGTTTGATTTTGTGATGGTAATTATCTTTGAGTATATTGAACAATACTAAACTGTGCAAGTACAGCGTGTAATTTACAGTTTGTGGGCGGCTGGCCTGAAGAGTAAGCAGAGGTGGCTAACATCCAGAACGTAGAGTTTCTAGAAGAAGAAGAAGAAGAAGAAGAAGAAGAAGAAGAAGAAGAAGAAGAAGAAGAAGAAAGAAGAAGAAGAAGAAGAAGAAGAAGAAGAAGAAGAATTGGATACTGGAGAAGGCCAGTTGTATTTGGAAATTGAATTCGGGACCAACAGATTCCTAGGCAGGTGCACTACCTGCTCGACAATGCTGGACAAGTAGTGTAGTTGCTCAGAATATTTCGCAGTAATTTCTGTGGCTAATAGAACCCAGCTAACCGCGAGCTCTTGCTCAACCAGATCGCCCAGGGCCCCACTGCGAACAAGCAAAAAAAAAAAAAAAAAAAAAAAACGTGTAGTAGTTTGCGAGACTTGTAAAGTAGATTTTGCGATTCCCCTCGCTCATAACTTTGTATTATGTGTTTGGATCTGGTTGAGTTGCATGCTCACAACAATGATTTACAATTATTAGCCTACTGGTAACAATAAACTTGGAATGGCTAGCTGCTCATGGTGTAACTTCTTTGCACAGGTCAACAACCCATCCTTTTTTAGAGTCCATACATATATGATATTTATTTCATAAATAGAATGATCTCTCCATGTGATAAGTGGATGCATTTTGTCATATAAAACTAGGGGAATACAACACTGATAGGCTACCATTACAGTACCTATATATTGTTACGGGTTCTAATAGCTAAAATAAGGCTGGCAACACTAATGTTCACACTTGCACTTTATTTACACAAATTAGTCTATTTACACACACTAATTGTAAGTTCAATTAATAAATAAAAACAGATCAACAAATGACAAGCTAATACTTAGTTTTTAGTAATTATTTACTAGAATTAATGAATAATTTATTACAGGCTGATCAATAACAAAAGAAACTAGAGTCCAATAAACTGTACAATAATGTAGAAAGAAATGATAAAAAGAGCAACTAATCACTTACAAAACACAGTCCAATTCGTTGTTTGACAGTCCCAAATAGTATCACTTAACACGTCTTTAAACTATTAGTAAGCTGCACAAACAGTAAATACTTGTCTCTGCACTTGACACTGGAATCAAGCACTGTTTACTCCACTGGCACTGGATTGTCTCTCTCACGAGATCTGTAACACAATCTGTCACGCAGGTTTGAAAACTAACTGTCATGCAAGCTTTTGTAAGACTCAACTCAATGGTTCACGTGAGCTCCTTTATATACAAGATATTTATCATAATTCCAAGAACTGGAGCCAACCAGATGCTTCAAGAAGGCCATGGAACATAGTAGTATACGACCTCGATTGTTCAGGAAGAATGTAGAATTGACGAGAAGATCAATTGAGTGCAAGGGATGCAAATATAAAGAATAAGAGTGAGAAAGACATCTAACGAGAAAGAACGAGAAGAATCAGATTGCAAGCTGCGTCTGTCCACATGAAAACAATGGAATGATAAATAGAACAAGTGCGTGAATAACTGCTTGTTTGCTTTCGTAATAATATCGTAATAGAGAAGCAGAAGAGATGAATGTGCAGATTTTGGAACAGTTTGCAAAACTCCTCATTAAAAACCTTAAACTTTATTGTTCGGTACCGTATTCGTCTACGATCTATGTTACGACGGTACATCATCTGCAGACTGTCTGTAATCCACAGACAAGTACCATAATCATTGGCTCTCTCTTCTAACATTTCTCTGGTGATTTTATGTTTGTTTTGAATAATTTACCTTGAAACACGTCTTCGATCGTTTATGATCGATTGTAAATCTTTATGAGTTTTCACCTCAGCGCAACACTGATAAGTCCTTTTAGCAAGCTTACCGTTAAGAATATTAGTTTCATTAATAGGCGAACTACTTATCAGTCAGTGTACAAACTGTCATGTGACTAAAACTATTTCCTGTATGAAATTACGTGTGGTTTGTGTAAAGTGAATAAAGATGGACATCGCCTTGACCCAGATGTTTTTGCGACTGTCCACTTCATGTGACTTTTTCAAGGTTGCAAGTTTTTGACCTTATGATGGTCTAGGCTGGGGACGTGCACAAATTTTAAATGATTATTTTTCAATGTTGGAGTGGCATTCTTGATTAGGGCTAATATTTGTCATCAAAATCCGCTTGTGTAAAAACTTTTTTCAACGTAATAAGCCGGCTCTAATGAAACATCAATCATTCAAGTCTCCCATCTGGACTGTCTAGTTTTTAGAGATTTAAAATTAATTTCTTTTCCTCATATTTCACAAACTTTCCTCAATTTTTCTGAAGTCATAACTTATTGCACAGAACAATTCAAAGTCCACCTCCTTATTAATTTAGAAATAGTTGCTCATATCAACTCCAACCTTTTTATATGAGACAATATAAAATTAAACTTAGTCCACTATTGGCTATGATCATTTAATTTTTTATCAGTCTGCTTGTGATATCTACTAAGCTCCAGAATATTCCTGCACAAATCCATGAGTTTCTAGTTTTAGTAATCCCATGTCTGCATAAACTTTAAATACTCTTCAAATCATTTAATAAAACTTTATGCTCATTGCTCAAATGCTATCTCTCCATTGTATCATAACCTGTGACAAATTTTAATTGTTTGGAAACATTCCCTGAAATTTACAAAATATTAAAATGATAATAGTTTTTAAAACAAGTATAGGAACTACTAGTGGATTACAGTATTATTCTTCTATTTCGAACCCTATAATATGTGACTTGTGCGTTGGATGAGGCTATTGTTATTAGTTGGACATGTCACTGTATTATTGTACAGTGTTGCACATGTATTGTTGTACAAGTCACTATATTGTTGCAGTGTGCTTTGCATTATTCTGGTGTGTTTATTCATCTGTGAACTGTGACAGGCTTGACAACGTTAGAAAGAAGTATAAACGAAACGATTATCAGTTGAAAAATTTGGAAATAGCGGTATAATCTCATTGAAGGAGGGTCAATGTCATGAAGACAACATTTTCGCTTAACTGGTTGGAAGGTCAACAGCTCCGCGATCCACTTCCGATTATTGTTTTGCAACAAAACCAATAAGATTGTCCAGTATATTATATTTTATTATTCTCTGCGAAGTGCGCGAACCACGCATAGAATGAAATTAATAGAACCACCTTTTTATGATTCATAGAATTAATTTTATTATTTAAATTCCAGAATAGCCCAATAAAATTTATTTTACGCTCTTTGAAGCCACATGCCAGTTGTAATTACTATTGCTTTCACTATGGTACTTGTTCGAGATAAATTAACTAAGGAGTTGTTAAAGTTTGTGTTCCTAAACTGCCTTGGGGATTCTTTTATAGAGACTAAGCAAGTCTTCAGCCACAGAATAAATTGCAACAGGAAAAGTTTATTCGCTGAGTACTCAATAACTCTGGGACCAATAAACCAGTTGACCGTAATTACAAATTTAATGTTCAGGAGCCCTACGATGGACAGCTTTCCTTTCCAATTAATTAGGCCTTAAATTTAATTGGCTTGTGATAATAGCTTCTATGCACTTCAGAGTGCACAGCAAAGGGTGAGGGAGGAGTCCTCCAACAATAAATTGAACCAATATACACGGCTATTTCTTCTAAAAAGAGGGTTCAGGGTTTCTCCCACTGAATTTTTCTGAAAAATAACTTCTCTAAAACAGTATTTCCAACGATTTTAATCAATTATTCATCATTTTTACACTTATTTATATGTATAAAAGTTAATTTTTGTATATCTTGTGTTATTGCCAATGGGAGATCAGGACCCTCATTGTATAAATCAGTAAAATAAATTTGAAGCAAGTCGACTGAAAACTTTCGTTCTGTTATTTTTGATACCCCACATCACTCAATTCAAAATTTGAAAGTTTCTTTTAAAAAGTGTTTTTTTTTTGGTTACTCCCTCGGAAATTAAAAAAAAAACCCGTCTAAAACAATCCCAGACATCTTCTTTGACCCTTTTGTCAAGACTTGTCTCACAAGGCCTGCTAAAATTCCAAAACTTCTTTTGCATCTGTGCTTCAGAGGGGGGGGATCTATCCCCTTGATCTCCCACAGAGTTACGCCGCTGTGGACGCACTGATAGTAAATAAATGTATTTTTTCCAACTAACTCATATGCAGGAGGTAGATTGCAAATTAGACTGGATAATTTTTGATTGGATTAATAATTTATCATACGAATTAGAGCGATTTTTTGCTATGTCCACTCGTTCCTAAATTTTACTATAGCCTTTATTTAGTTCCTTGCATAACATCGGACTCCAATTTTTCCTGCTGACCATGCATTTCTACTACCAGACTAAGGTACTTGTGCTGAACAATTTATAGTCTACTTTATATTGCTACAAATATTTGTGATTTTTGTGATATTTGTGAAACATCCATATCGTCACGTTTAAATATGATGGATTTACATAAAAAAGCCTGATTATTTTTGTATAAAAAGAAGGACACATTCTTTATCTTATCAATCTTATGAGTAGCCTTTATCCTTCCGAATGCACCTTCAATAGAAAACTCATAATTCTTTGCATTGTGTAGACTTGGAAACAACACGGTGTCTCTTCCTCATGAATTTGTCATTGCTTATAATATTTCGTATAATTGTCTAGTTGGTAAAGGAAAAAATTCTCACCGTCATAAAATTCAATCGACCTAGAATTCTCAACGTTTTATTGCTTTACAGTGTTTATCGAACAGTCATTGACTCTACAAATAATTTTCCTTTTATAGTTTAAACGTCTGGAACTGACAATGAATCATTTCTCAAGCTCTCTCAACCAGTTTAGACCTCCTGTGAATGTTGTAAACAATATCTGATAATATTTCAAAGCGAAAAAATTGAAGTCTACTACCTGCGAACAATATATAAATAGTCTCGACTCGTGCCATAAATATGCGAGTTGTGAGATCGTGACTTCTTTTCTTTCACCTTAAAAACTCCTTCACGATCATGACATTGAAACTCTTGCGACCTTGAACGCGAAAATGAACTCTATTACCTGAGCTTTAACGTTCAATAAGTTGAATTCCAATGTTATTTTAGCCTAATTACGGGAAAAAATGATGCTTTTTTCTAATTCGCCTCACAACTATCTCCCAATCCGTTCTTTTATTCGACTGAAGCTTAATCTAATAATAATTACAAAACAATTTGCGTTTTTCATGCTAGATAACATGAGAATGACGTAGACTTCTACGTCTATACGCGTTCTACTATGCAAATAAGAAGAGACTCCTCTTGCATATAATTAAAATTACGAGCATCAAAACAATCACAATACATTTACTATAAAATGATATTTATATTATTGAAGACGGTTAAAAATATTTTTTCTGATTGTTATTCTTGCTGAAAATGAGTTGCGATCATGAATAATGTGAGGGAAAAGCCGATCGTGCATAATGAGTGAAAAGCCTATTTGGGAACGCAGCTCGACATAGAGAATCGACAGTTTGTTAATCTAAAGATAAAATTAAGGCTATTGGGATAAAGTTTTTGAAAAACAACATTTTTAGAGATTTCTAGAGTGATGCGGATTTACAGCTATTGCAATATCAAAATTGCAAAAAGTTGACCTACCACTACGGCGATTACTAGACTATCTATTTCTACTGTACTATGGTGATGTAGATCTGGGGCATAGACTGTTCTCCTTGTTAAGTGTTGCAGGTTCTGAATAGGTTTGGTGACCATAAGTGATAAGTGACACTCAGGCCACTTACTCTGTAAGCTGGCAACGTGGTGGATGGCTGTTGCAGACGAGGTTCATTGGACTGCCAGGCTGATAGCTTGACATAATAAATTAGGGTCTCATTCTCATTTGTAATTATTCCATATGAGTCATTTTCTGTCTGGGCATGGCTTTTCCAGGTTTTATGATCAATGAATAGTTATTCTGCAGACTTATGTAGACTACCTGCAATTATGCATGTTTAGGTCGCACAGAATTTGGGTGACTAATACGTTCAATTCACGCAAAAGGCACATCAATATTCTTCTTTTTTCTTTGTGCTCAAGGCTAGGACACCCGATTGTAAGCACTGTCCATTACATATAAATTATAACTTTTCTATTCAATTTTTTAAGTCTTCGGTAGCAGTATCACACAAAGACATGGTAAACGATGAGGTTTAAGATGGTGAGGAGTGACAATAATTTATTTTTCAAAATAGTATAAAAATTGAAAAAGTTGAAGCTTAAAAAGCTAGTCATTGAAAGTTCTGAAATGGAGTGATTAATAATGGCATAATATAACAGTAATATATAGTATATAATAGTATAGTTGGTAATCAATAGGCTCAAAATTGGTCGCTCGCCGAGCACGGTGTCAGGGCGATCGTAATGCTCAGTCACTGGTGCTCGATCGAGACTTTGCTTTGAAGGGTGACCAGCTGCTATGACATGACTCATCTTAATCATCACTTACCCTGCCGCTCGGTACTCAACTTAAACTGTAGGTCCGCCACATACACATCACAACATCTCACTACCGGTGTATTTTAATATTCTCCGAAATAAAAATATCAATCTTTGTCAACTTATTTTTATTTTCAGTCCCTTGATAGGACTTAAATTCGTTCAACACTTAACTGAGAAAATGTTCCATACCAAGCGCAAGCTAGCACAATGTAGGTAAAACGAAACGTAAAAAACAATGCACCTATTTCAATATTGTAGGCAAACTAATAATGAATGCAAATTGAATTCATTTTAGTTAATCGCAAAGAATCTAATTTTTTTGATGTTACTGAAAATAATAATTGTTACTCTTGTTGACGACAATAATGCAACAATGATTGTCGGCTGTACAATACTTGGTTATTATTACATTGTATTGGTAGAATACCATCGCAGGTAATATGCTTTGATTATAAGCACGTGAATCGACAGAATATCCTTGAGGCTTTGAATAAGTTCACACACTCCATTTAATGCTGCTCTTCCTGCTAGACTATAATAGCAACATCAGTCTGAGGATTCAAAAGGAAGCGACACATTATCTGTGTAAACTAATCAACAACCGTTTATAACTCGTGGTTTTTTATTCTCCAACTGAGTCTTCAATTTTCTTCGAGATCTTTTTGTCAGTGATCCAATTAACCAATGGCTGTAAAAATAATAATTGAATAAAATCAAATTATTTAACTTAAAATTCTTTTCTAATGAAGACCATCTCCTTTTTCACAGAGCATAATTTATTAAACTAAAAATTAAAACCCCAATGTGGCATGGAAAAACCCTAGTCTTGCAATAGTGTATTGCATCCTCAGGCACCTCTGTTGTCTAAATGTTGACAAGAATTTTTGTGATTTCATTGCACATTAAAGTGAATACTTTTTAAACTCGTAGATAGAGTTTAATTCGATTCAAGTTCAATTATAGAATCTGTGTTCACTTGTCGCATCTTTTGTACCTGCTCTAAGGAATATCGTCCTTTAGAACTATTATTTTTTTAATTCAGAAGCATAAATGTAACATTTCTGATGAAATGTGTGATAACTTCAAAATTAGAGTTCTAATTATCTCTAGCCTCGAATTTATGTTCCTTTTTGGTGTGTTTATTCATCATAATTTGTACATACACAACTTCATAGTTTCCAAAATTTTTAAGATTATATTTTTCGAAAAATAAGATATTAACTAATTGAACTATGCTGGATAAAATAATATTGAATAAATTAATTGAATTAACGTTGAATGGACACATAATTCATGAAAGGGGCTAATGAAAATCTAACGTTCAAGCTCTGGCTTTACAGTAAATCTATTAATTTAGTAGGTTTTGATTATTAAAATCCAACGCTCGATCTCTGGCTTCACAGTAAATCTATTAATTTACTTTAGTAGGTTTTGATTATTATAGGCTCTGAAAAAGGTCGCCCGACCGTCACATGAGATTATTATTTATGTTTAGATCGTGGATCGTGGAAACAAATCGTTAAACACGGTTGAAGTTGGTGTAGCAAATGTTCAAATGTTGTAGCAAATGACTTTTCATTAAACTACTATTAAATCAATAATACGTATATATTGTTGGGCTGTTGATTATTACTAGAGTAGGATACTGATGGGATTATTGGTCTGTAAATAGTGTTTGATTGGGAACTTCTATTGGTATGAATACCTTTACTCCTTTACTATTAAATAAATTCTAATGAAACTCGACTATTCAACATTTTGTGAAAGTTTTTACTTTCATACATTTCATAATCGCATTTGATTGCGAATGTGTGATGTGTCAACTGGAGTTGGCTCCTTTATATAAGAAACAAAATGAACTATACAAGTTTCACTTCTTGAATTTAATTTCAAACTTTCATATTAAAACTATAATTTTTTTAAATTTGGATGATGCCCACATGAGTCTGGTGACTTGCGCGTGGGTAATGAGGTGAATGGGTGAATGATGAAAAACATCCATGGCTGAATGAGATTCGAACCCAAGGCTGCAGGAAACGAAGCCAGCCAGAGCCATATCTTATCACAGACAAGCGCTCTAACCAACTGCGCTACCAGAACCGCCGAAGTTGTCATTGAGAGTAATAAAAGAGAAGCACAAAAAACAGCCCCACTGTCTATTTACACTGTTATGCCAATGAATCAATGTTTATTGTAAAGTTTAGTGCGGTTGGGTTTCTCCTTTTTTTTTTTTTAATAAGAACTGAAAAAGCCAACAGTGTGTAGGGAGTCTGAAACAGCAGAAAGGAGTCAAACAAAAGAATAGTTTTCAGTTAAGAAAGAAGTATTAAATGAATCACAAAAGAATCGAAATAGCCAAAATTGTAATTCGTTTAACTCAGTGAATCAAGCACTAATAATAAGAATGAAGCGTCTGTTGGCAATATTGAATGATGAATGTGACTCTTGCTTCAATTTAATGAAAGTTCTATAATAATTCTTCTGATATTGACTGTTGACTTTTACAAGCCACTGTTCTTATGAGTTCAACACATAATTTCGTATTTATGACCATTAAACGTCTAGACTAATCTTATGAATGACTATAATTTACTTTTAAATTTAATTATGGCAATAAGCAAATGGAAATAAGTGGTTTTTGCGTTAAAATTTTAGATTTCAAATGCAACTAATGCTACACTTATTCATTTCTACAACTAATGTTATACTTATTCATTTCTACAACAGGATTACAGTAACAATTTATGAAAAAGAATAAGAATGATTCTGTCTATATTCCATATAGGCCTACACTATTAGATAGTTTAATGTATTTCATTTCTAAGGTCTCAAGAAGCATTTTTGAATCCTATGAAGGACTTTATAATTCCTAATCTAGTAATTTTATCTAACTATAGGCCATCGAATCGGCTCCAGAAAGAATATGAGGAAAAACAGATAGGCAGAAGAAAAGAAAAAAGTTACTCAAACCTCCTTATTTTTTGGAGTTGTTTTATAGCAATGGAAACATTTTGGAAATTAAATATCAATTTACTAAAAAAGAGTAATCGCTAACAAACAAAATTTGATTTGTGTAATGTAGCACTACTATACAGTTGATTGCATTAATTTTTAACTGGAATTTTCTTTTTTGATTACAGATACTTTATCTAGATTTTGTTTTTGAGTATACGAAACTGTTGCCAAGGCAACCGAAATCACTTAGAAAATTATGAGCACCAAAGCAACGACTGTCAGTGCTCAGACTCTTGTGTCAAGTGCTGTTCCTGCAGCCAAACTACCTCAGTATGTAGCTGCACTTATAGGTAAGTTGGTTAGTACAATATTTAAGGCTCTATAAAGACCTCATGTTTTTATAAAGCCTTAGTTCAATGCTATGGTTTAATCTGAAATGATTGTATAAACTGCTATGGTATGCAATGCTATGCTAAACCTCTATTTTTTGACAATTAAATCCAAATCCTTTGAATGTTACACTGCGGAAATAAGAATACTCGAATTATCATTTAAAATGTGTAAACGTAATAATAAAATTATTAATGAATTATACAGAAGTTGTCACAACTACTAAAATTATCTACACACGGAATACTATAGTTGTGATTGTCAAGTCATTCTCAATCTCAATCAAAACTTGGTTTATCATATCAAACCAGGATGTTTGAAAATGACGTGATAGTAAAAAATCAGTGGCGGATCCAGAAAAAAATTTAGGGGGTGGCTGGTAGCTATTGATGATAGGATGATAGGCCGGGGGAGGGGGGCGGGGGGTGTAGAGGTGTACTGAATACAAGTAGTTGTGAAAGCTTTTGAATTTTTCATAATCAATCATACCCGAACTATAACTATTCATATTATTGGGAAATAAAAAATAGCTTTACTAGTGCTTTGAACAGTTTCAGAGATAAAATTAATTATATTTAAAGTATATTGGAAAATTTTGATTGAATTATGGCTAAATCTGGTGTGTTCAGCAGTTTTTCAAAAGGAACATAGTATTATTCCGGTCATATTATTCAATTTTTAAGAATGAAAATCAATGTGGGAGCTTTAATTAGTTACAAATTTTTCAATTGACTAATGTTTCATCTAGTTTTAATAGATAAACTTTGTGTGAATTCCACAATGTAAAAAGAGATGTTTTTCTAAAGTTTTTATCTGACTATTAGTTTTCCTCTTATAGAAATGTGGAATCTGAAGCTACTCCCCCCGAAAATTTTTGTATAATCTCTTTGAGAAATCAGTTAAAATGCTATTAAATCCATTTTATATATAAGTAAACCCAATGCAAGCGATGTATCTGGAATTTTTCCACCATATAACCTAGATCTAGATAGCTATATCACTGGTTTGTAGACCACTGTGATAGAATGTTAAAAAAACATTGGTTGATATGTTAATGTAGTTCCTCATTACTTTTCATTTAAAGAAAGTTTGTACTGTCGTTATTCAATTACTGCAATTTTATGTTGCATTACTTTTTCTATTCAGCAATTACAAAAATCTAAACACTGAGCGGATTGGTTGCAGGCAATGTAAATGTAACTGAGACATTATACAGTATTAAAACGTTAACGGATTTTATACAATTGAAGACTCAGTAGTGGAATTAGGTAATTCTTGCTAATGGATATTTTACGCACTTCAAACTGATTATATTGGTAACAAATTTACACTCTTCCAAAAAACTTTTTGGAGGTTTTGGGGGGCTTCAGCCCGAAAGCCCCCCCCCCCCCGTAAATCCGCCACTGTAAAAAATATGGTATCTTGTCTGTTAATTATTAAAGTCATTTAAGTGGTTGTCAGGCGACATATATCACCAATAAATACTAAGGCGATTAAATAATAATAACTTTTTGATTTCCAGTATTCTTGAAGTTTTTACACACTAATACGCCTATGTATGTCGGTAGTCCGGGGACATAAATAAATTATTATTGAATGTGGGAAACTGAGCCACTATAGAAACAAAAAACGAAGTCTATTGTATTGGATAGGTATTTAAATGTTGACTACTGCCATCAGAAATTATTTTTTTCATAAAATATTTTATGAAAAATGGGAGTTCAAAGTTGAAATTTTTCGGTTTTTGGGGGCAATTGATCTCCCCTAAAAGTTATTTTAAACTTTTAATATTTTTTTTTTGAAAAAAAAGACACATTGAGGAACAAAATGACATATTTTTCATTCTAATCAAACTATTAGTTTTCTCAAAATAATTTTTTTAAAACATGTGAAAAATTTCAGTTTTTAAAAAAATAATTTTGAAAAGACTAATTGTTAAATTGAAATAAAAAATGTGTCATTCTTTTCCCCAAGGTGTCTTTCAGTTATAAAAAAATTATAAAATGTTTAAAATAACTCGTAGGTCAGTTCAATTGCCCCACAAAAAGTTTCAAATTTAAACTCCCCTATTCCATAAAATATTTGATGAAAATATAATTTATCATGGCAATAGTTAGCATTTCAATACCTTAATAATATCCAATACAATGAACTTCGAAAAAAATTATGACCAATAACCCTGCTGTGCGCAGCCTTATAACCAGTAACTCACAAAGTAGATATGGAATAATGATAATATAATAAACATTTTCTCATATCTTAGCTATAGATCTATTTCATTTTGAAACATCATTGTATCTTTTATAATCAGGCACCTGCTATAAAACCGTGTCAGTTTCAGCTGGACCTTTGAATGTTTGTTTTTGTGAAATAAATTGAATTTAGATAAAGTTTCAAGAATAAAATGAATGCCAACCTACAAATGAGATAATGAATAATTTTGAATAGTTCAAGCATTGTACTATGTTCGGTGAACAGTAACTTTCAATTCCACTTTGATTATTTTGTGAATAAAGTCAATAAGTGTTCTATTTTTGAAACAAAAGATTTACTAATTTAGTACTAGAGCAATCTAGGAGACAGGATTTGAGATCAAGGAACATGATAACCCACCGCTGACACGTAAAGAAATATTTTGCAGATTCTACTCATAATTATGTGGCCCCCTGAATATTCAATTACTAACCAGCAAAATTGAAGCAAATAAGAAATCGCCAAAGATTTAAAAATAAAGTAAAATCCTGGATTTTATTGCAAAATGATGTAGACTAGAATATATAAATGTATTTGCTAGCTTCATTAGCTGTATTGTATTTTTTTAATGTAAAGATGATTTATTTTCATTCAATGGGGTTTGCTTTGATTCTGATAATATGTTGATGTTCTATTAAATATGAAAAGTAATCCTAAAAGAAAATAAATTTATCTGTTTGTTACGGTACTGATGGTGAACATAAATTTTTGGTAATTATCTATGATTATAATTATTTGTAATCATTAGTGTACCTTTCAATAATTGTAGTGTTTGGAAGATTTTGTTCTGTATCTTAAGTACAGATATGTATCTATAGAATATCTTATTTACATTATTTGTATTCTCATAATCTTAATATCCTCTTTAAATGAAGAGAGAAGGTTACATTTATTACTGCACCTGCAACTTTTAAATTTGAAATTTTATTATATACATGTCCGGCTAAATGTTTCATTATCTTTATAAGTTTAAAAAGATGACTGTGCCTCGAACAGGATTAGTTTTTCTCGGGGTACTAGAAATAATTTATTAGACGGTTGATGTGAATAAGTTTTCTATAATTTTCATTTGTGTAACAGTTAAATTGTATCGTTCATGTCTATTTTTTACATTTGGGCCAACGTATTCTTTTACAACTGATAATTATTATATTGTATCAACTGTGAGAATTAATTTATTTGAATTGTTCAACATTCCTCCTTGTTTATACTGTTATTATATAATAATTATGACTAATGGTATTAACATTATTCTCCACAGCCACCATTGGAGGATTTTGTCTTGGTACCGTACTGGGATGGACATCACCCGTACTAACCTCACTGTCTAAATATTACGGATTTGAAGTGAATGAGGATTCGCAAGCATGGATTGGATCGATAATGGCCATTGGTGCAATGTTCGGTTGTCTTCCAATGAGCTGGATGCTGGATGCATTTGGCAGAAAATCAACTATCATCATTCTCACTGTACCCACTGTTGCTGCTTGGATGATGATCATATGGGCACCGAGTGTAAGTGGCCTTCTATAATTTTTCAAAAACATTTTGGTTCTACGTAACTGATAGATGTGGCTCGAATTAATATTATCTATAAAATGTATAACATCCGAAAAAATCAGAACAACTTGCTTACAAGGCGGAATTATTACCAATTTTGAGTCAATGATCAATTTTTCTAAAAGCTGGGTTTAAAAAGCCATTTAATACAAGCTGATAATCCTAAACCTGTGTATAAGAATCTCTCTTGAGAACCAGCCTTTAAGATTCGAGTTTGTCTGTCACTTTGTTCGGTCTGTTTCTCGGCACGTGTAATTGTTCATTACTGGTTCTGTGAACCAGTAACTATAACATTACATGAGTGAAGTTACATGCGTGTTGTGCAGGGAAAGTGTATAATAATGTCATTTATGCCTATATTCTATTATATTTGGTCTCATTTTTGAGATTGTATACGATGTAGCTTCAACTAAGTTAAAGGACTGATATGGCAATTCATTCAATAACTGTTGTGCTTCTGAACCCTTTCATCTCAGAAATTACCAAAATAGTGATTTATAATTATTTAATATGCTCAATCTATATACTTTCAATGAACTGTCAACGACTGGACAATCAAAATAATTGACTAGGTAAAATTTAAATATTCTACTTATTGAGGTCATTTTGGACCAGCAGGTCCATCATCTGTGCTTTCCAGCTTACCAAAAAGTTAATGATGTAAACTATGCCATTTATATTGATAGAAAATAATTATTATATTTATGATATAAACACTTTTTTATATTACAAACTCTTTGGCGCTGGTTCTTGTAAGCTTGTGATGGTGGATTGACAGTTAGTTTTCATAACGTAATCGAAGTTAATTGATTGATGGTTGATTAAAATGTCTTTATTAGGGCGGAGTTGGGACTCCTGGTCCTCTCTTCCACTCAACCCTTTAAATTATAACTTTATTTCACAAATTCACAATATAAAATACAGAAGTTACTAACAGAATACAATATTCAAAAAATAAAATGATAATAAAATAAATTTCAAATTATATGCATATGCTGTAAACTTAGTTGGTGTGAGATTAAAAATTGGTTTGTTATGATGAGAGTAGGGGATCATTAAATTCACAATAAACCGATGCTATTGTTTTGAGTGTTGATAAACTAAACTATTTTTAGTTGTTCTTGAAGTACAATCTCAAATGACTTATTATTTTATACTTTATAGATTTCTTACTGCTTCAAAGTGTTGAGTTCATGGCTATTGTTTTTATTAAGAGGATTTCGAGGTTTGTGTGAATGTTGGTGAATGATGAGTGACTCCACCGATGAGACGATTGGCAAAAGATGATTTATTATTATTTCTCATGGCCTGTATGTGTCCTTTATATTATCTTATTCTATCGTATGTTGTACAGTAAGCGCCATATAGCTGTGTCCGCGTGTCCTTGAAATACCTTGTAGATGAAGTAAGGTTCGCGGGGTGATATCAATGCCTTTCTACATACGTCTGCTGTCTGCTGCTGAACATTGAACGCTACTGTCAGTGCACTTGACACTGCGTTCAGATTGCTTGCATTCGGGCTGTGATTCGGGTTTACTTTTCGGTCAAGTGTTTCTCCTCTTCATTGTTATTCAAGTTGAATAAAGTGGAATTCGTAAAAAAATGTATATTGCAACCTTAGAGTCCAACTTCATTCACTGAATTGAACAAACTAGATTAGTCAGTCTGCTGCAAAGGCGAAGACAAGTTGCTTTGTTGTATTGTTGGAAGTGCCTAAAGGGAGCATAGATACGCGTATTTAGAATCTTTGCAAAATCTCACCAAATAGGTCTAGTCAGATGATTCTTTCACAGAAAATAAATTCAATTTATTCTCTACATTTCATACGCTGAATGTATATGAAAATTATTGAAGACAAAAAAGTTTCTCGATGCATAACTTTTCAATGTCATGAAAATTTCGATTTGTAAATTTTCTGTATTAATTGTCTGTGTTTGGAAAATCTTTGATTGAAATGGGATTTAATCGATGGTTATGGCGTTCTCGAACTGTTTTTATTATATTACCAAAGTTTCATCGATTAATAATGAATAATTCGACAGTAGCTATGTTGGGAATGAAATGTGAACACATTTTTTGAATGAAGTCTGGTTTTTATTAAATTCCAAATATCTTTGTAATGAGTAGGTTCTCATTGAAAGTGCAAAGGACAAAAATGATGCCCATCGGTTAGTTTAATAGAAAGAACTTTGTTCCAAAACAATATTCAAACTTTTTGGAAAATGGTCAAATGTTATCAGCGCGGGTAGTGTCGTACTCTCCTGGCCCTTTGCCGGCGGGCACAGCTATGTGGCGACTACTGTACTTCTTGCAGTTTGAGCTAATTGATTATTTGTAGATGTCTGAAGAGCATCGTATGTAAGCATTGATTTATATACGTTATTTGATGCTCCAGTTCATCACATTTTATCTATTTATTCTATTTTAGTCCATCTATTTATTAATTGTTTTATGGTAAAAAATTTAAGGAAGATGAACTAAAATTATTTTTAGTTGCTTTTGAAACAAACTCAAATGCCTTATTATTCTATATTATTATTCTTGGACAGCGACTATTAATAAAAAATGATATATTATTTTTAATTAACCGCTGAGTCTAGAAATAAATTCAAAATGGTTTCAGCTTCACCAACTATGACCAAAATATGATATATAACTCTAAAAACTATTGTTGTATTACATTTTCCAGGTGAATCTAATTTGCATCGCCAGGTTTATACTTGGTTTCACCACTGGAGCATATGCAGTTGCCGTACCATTGTACACTAGCGAGATTAGCGAGAATGAAATTCGGGGAACGTTAGGAAGCTACTTTCAACTGCAACTTACTCTTGGAATAACATCATCGTACATTCTGGGAAGTCTGGTAGGTTCAGATTTAGGTATAGAACAGTTTTATCTGTGAAAGAATGTGATAAAAATTAATATAATTTAATAGTGGCACAAAAAATATGTGCATTAATGCCAAATAAATGTTTCGACTTTAATCATTCAAGGACTGCTTGATGAAAGGACCTCTATTATTTTATAATTGGGGAACTTAAGTTAGTATACTTATTTACGGTATTCGGAATAATATTAGTTATCAGTTCGGAATAATAAATTATGCTTCTACAAATACAATGAGCATCTATTAAAAAACTATGATGAGAATAGGGGATCATTACATTCACAATAACTTCAAGTACAATATATTCCTAATAATTATATTATTTCAAAATGTTAATAATTAGAGAAATCTTTGCCTATCATTTAAATAATTTCTCAAGAGAAGAATTGGCCTTTCATTTTTATTAGAACTTGTACTCATAACTCATTCATCATTGTACTGCTAGGATACAGTCAAGTTTTTGCTCTATCATTAAAAATCCAAATAAAAATTTAAAAAAGGCTCTCTCTATTATACATTAACTTCACAAAACATTTTTCTGTTAGTTTATGGCTATTAAATATCGTGCTGTACTTTTCAAAGTCAGTGGTAAATTCCAACGATATAATAATGTCTTGTTTATAAGATAGGCTACTTCTATGAAAATTATGTTCAAGAGTATTTTTCTGGCACTCCATATTATATGCCATTCATGCACCTGACACTCCATTCACAATTCAGCCAATATTTCCGGCTATGCATAATATTAATAGCAAATAGAGGACAGTTCCATCAAAACTCTCACATCAATTCCTTCCACCATAAAGCTCATTCTTTTGAAATAATTTTTTTAATTCTTTTGAAGTTTCAGCCAGGTATAGGCCTTCTATATAATTAAATTTAGATCATAATGTAGAATATATAGTTATAAAATTACAACAAACTGAAGGTATCTTGCATGTATATTAGTGCATTAATGTGATACGGAAGTCCATGCAGTATATAAAAGGCTTTATTCATAAAAAGTTCGGTATTTCTATAAGACCGTGGAATGAATCTGTTTTCATACTTCATACTATACTTTTATGATATCAAAATTTGATATTAATATTTACTTGAAATTATAAATGGGACACATTTTGCATCTTGTAAATCGAGATCAATAATAATATTTTAGCACATGAAGAACAAGCACTCAGTATGATAATTATATGCATGCACTTACATATCAGTTCAATTTGGCATCTGTTAAAACTGAAAACAGCTCATTTTAAATGATCAAGAATAGTTTGCATGAGTTGTTTAAAAAAATGATTCGTATTAGTATTTTCATTATTATTATTCACCATGTTTTGCCTAAAAATTCACCATTTAAGATACTAATTTTTACAGCCATGGAATCGAACTATTTTTAAAATTAAGTCGCAGAAACTGCATTCTATGTAGTAGATTCCACTTTTACGATTAATTTATTAGTATTTTCACCAATTTGTTATAGATTTTCCCATATTAGTTTCACACTTCCCCCAACAAAACTGTTCAGTAGTAGATTACACAATGAGATTTACAATAATAGCTGACACTCAAGTATATTACTAAAAATTCATGCTAAATTTATTTAGTATCTTTACTAACTTTAGGCTACTCATTTAGTATATTACCATGTCCTAAGCTTTGATTGTATAGCTGTTATTACTGAACTGGAGCTACCAGTTTGTATTTCTGCCTCTTGTATCGTGTGATCACTTTTGCTTCATTGCTGATTTCTGGAAATGAAATTCCCTCATTCTGTTTCACTGTATTTTCTATGACTAATATGATCAATCACAATGCTGGAATTGAACTGGTTTCATAAGAACTTTATAGATGATTTAAAATGTGTTTTAGCTACCTATTTTCTGGATGACATTGGTATGTGGCGTTATACCAATTGGGTTGGCCTTAGCAATGTTGATAGTGCCCGAAACGCCGACTTACTATTTGAAAAAGTTCAGAGTGGATGAGGCAAGAAAATCCTTGCAGTGGTTCCGAGGCAGCCATTATGACGTTGAACCTGAGCTCATGCTTTTGAAAGCAAATTTGGATCAGGTAAGTGAATTATCTGCTTATTATGATTGCTGTTTTACCAGTGTGTTAAGATCTGTTATTTTTGTTAAGCTAACCTTCTTTCATGTTACCTTAATAATGTCTTGGAGCGACATCTCGCCAAACTTTGCTACATAATCCAGAAAAATGAAATAATGGAAAAATTGAAAAAAATCTATTTAGTTTTATTTGTGTTGTAATTTATACGACTAGAATGTTTAGTATAATGCTCAATTGCTACCTTGTGTAAGTATATAGAAGAAGCATGAATTACATCAATATAAGCCATTTCCCAATAACATCATTTTTCACTTTTCATTGACATTCAAGTACCCACACAGCACAAAATATCCTCAGGATATCCTGACCAGTTCCCATATGTCCCATAAAGATCCCGGGATATTGGAATGTCACTGGGATCTCTGAAGGATATTACATATGGGATATGATATCCTGGGGATACCCCAGGATATCACATACTGGGATGGTATATCCCAGGGAGATCCCAGGATATCACATACTGGGATGATAAATCCTGGGGATATCCCAGAATATCACATGCTGGGATGATTGTATCTCCCTCACTCAGTCATTCTCTCTCTTTCTCTCTCTCTCTCGTCCTCTCACCCCCTCACACTTCACTCACTTGCTCCTCACTCTCTCAAACTCACTCATTCTCTCTCTCTCTCTCTTTTTTTCTCTCTCTCTCTCTCTCTCTCTCTCCTAACCTAACTTCGGAGCCACTAATCATATAATTAAGTATGAACACTCATTTTGTAGGGAATTTTATTCTCATTAAGATTGAATTGAACATTTTGTCTCAAAAAACTCATCCCTTTTGAGATAATAGCGGTTAACATACTTTTGGGGGTGAAGCCACCCCCGCACTAGGCTACCTTATCTTACCGCAATCTGTTGGAAGTTCTGGTAACTACCATCACATTGTATCAATTGGTATGCAATTTCACAATGTTTATTAAATATCCCTTGTAATATTTAAAGTATAAATATTTTAACTAACAAAGTTGATAATTTTCCTATTCTTGGAGTATTTAAAGACACTTTTTCTATGATCCTAGAATCCTCCAGCCTAAAATAACAGATCAAAGTTACCGAATTTTGTACCTCTCACTAGGATTTTTGTAGCTGTTAGATGGGGGTGTCACTAATGCACAAACTAGTCAATTTACTTTAATTATTTACCTTAATAAAGTATCAAATCTCAGCCTGTTGATTAAGATCACAGTGTAGTAACTTTTTTTACCAGCTTAATGTCACACCTCTAATAATAATAGGATAGGGAAAGGATATCCCATACATATCCTCAGGATCTCCTCTGTGGGATTTGGACAGCTTTTCCCTTATCCCTAGGATGTCCCTGTGTTTTATTTGGGATATTCTTTCTGGGATATCCTTGTAAACTGAAAGTGGGATATTCTAAGAATATTCTGAAGATATCCACTAGAAAATCCTGGGGTGGGATATTTCATCCCCAGGATATCCTATGCATATCCCCTGGATATCCTTCACGGGATTTGGGCGGACATTCAGTTATCCCTATGATATCCCTGGGATTTATTTAGGATATAATGGGATGTCCAGAGGATATTCTGTCTGGGATATCCCTGGAAACTTAAAGTGGGATATTCTAGGAATATTCTGAGGATATCCACGAGAAAATCCCGTGGTGGGATATTTCATCCCCAGGACATCCTATGCATATCCCCTGGATATCCTTCACGGGATTTGGGCGGACATTCAGTTATCCCTAGGATATCCCTGGGGCTTATTTAGGATATGATGGGATGTCCTGAGGAAATTCTCAATATTCTTGTGGGATATTCTTGGGATATCTTGAGGACATCCTTGTGCTGTGTGGGTAAGTACTCTTTGATATTTGCAATAGAATATATAAAATGCAATATGTATTTCATATAACAAATAAAAAGTATGTATGAAATGTGCGATATTTCGATAATATATATTTCTGTTTTAATAAAAACTGTGAATAATGTTGTACTCGTGATGGAAAACAACCGGGTGTCAGTTAGTAGAAAATAATAATTTAAAAGAGGTATTTTGTCAGTTCAAATAATATTCACTTTGTACATTACATGTATTTCAAAATAATTTGGGATTCAAATGATCCTCAAGCTGCAGTAGGCCAACACATTGATAAGAAATGTGCATGCAGACCTACAGAGCTACAGATGTAGATAATATAGGTAGCGGTTCCATAATCATTACAGATAAATTATTGCCAAAGAGCGTGCCTTTTTTACTATTGCGTACTTTATCGATAATTAAAGCATTGAGTTATCTAGAATCATTGCATCTGACATGCTTCTTTTATGTAGGCTGTGACTTTTATAGGTGACTGTTAAAAATTGAACATTATAATGAAAGTTCCAATCAAAATCCAACAGAGAAGAAAATTGCTCTGCATAGGAACTTGCAACTCTCTGACAATTTTACCGTGATAGCAAAAACTGATAAATTCATTATTATTTCATTATCATATAGAAATTATTGATAATTCCTAATAAAGCACAAGCATTTTTTCTTAGAGCCGTTATTACTGGATTATGAAGGATAAAAGATAGTTTTTCTCTGCTATGAGTCTTTTAAATAATACATTCACAATACCTTTCAGCTCGGAGTAGATTTTCTTGGAATATCGGACTGATAAATGCATAATAAACCTTTGATTAAACCATATTAAGAGAGGTTTCATAGGCCGTTGCGAAAATATTAATGGAAATCCTCTGGCACAGTATTGTAATATAGACAATCTTCTTGATCAATGATTATCATGATTTTTCATCAGAATGAAATCGAAAAACTCTAATTAAAAATGGTCTTTGTTTTGATTCATTGATTGGAAATTGAGTAAATGAAAATCTAAGGCTGTAAACTGTATTTAAAGAGTGTGGTAGTTATCCACGTTCGAGCAACGTGCCAATTGCTTTTTTGTCATTTCAGTGAACGAGTGTCGGAGTAAATTGCTCTATACTTTTCATTACAATAAGAAGCTTGTTTATCTCCAATTTTCGCATTGTTTGACCTTCATTTTACCAGTTTAATCACACCAAATACATATTTGCGAAGATGTGCTGTAAGAATTTCATGACTATCAAATATGTTGGGGTTGGAAGTGAGGAGCACAGCAGATGGAATTTTCTTCATTTAATTTGATTGCGATTTTGAATATTTGATCTTTTAAAGCTCCTACTCCGACTCGTTATTGAAAACGCCCTATAAACTTTTACATTGATTGATATAAATGATGAAGATGAAATTATTTAAAAATTATTATTAATTATAATTATTTTTAATTACAGAATTATAGTATTATAATAAGCTTGCTATTGTTATTCTATAAAGTTTTTTATTCATAACTACTTGAGATATGGCATGTTTAGCAACGACAAGGTGGAAGTACCCTTTCTCCCACCAAAATGAAACCCATACGTTCACTAATAGTTTATATAAGAGGACCAATGCTGTTAGAGTATACAATAATGTACCATACTATTTATTTGGTTATGATAGAATCCAGCTACGCTCTGATTTATATTTGTACTCAAATTACATGATGATGTATAATTATCAAGAGTGCGGTATCAAAACCATTTTATCGCTCTATTGAGTACTTAGAACTAATTTTTACTTTGCACGTGTGTTCTTTCTGCATCACCTAACACAGGGACCCTAATATTTCTACAAATAAATGAATTACTAATAATTGAATAGGCGCCACCTACCTCCCTAAGGTAGGAAAATTCGAATAATAAGTATCACTCAAATAAACAAAAATTAAATAGTATACTAATAAGTTATTGATTCTGGCATAGACTTATGTCAGCTATCAACAACTAACAGAGACGTTTGAATTGAATGTGGAAGAAAGTGGCTAGCTACTGCTTTGGTTCACACTTATCCCCATTCAACCCAAATATCGCAGTCCAACACACAAAAGTATCAAAATGAAAAGACCCAGGAATGAGTAAGGATAAAGTTGAATTAAAATAGGAGAATCTCAGTTATTTAAAATTTAATGGAACAAATAAGAAATTCATGGAGCTGAGGGTCTCACAAATAAGAGCTTTAAAAAAATGCATAGACAGTTTTTTTGATTCTAATAAATTATAAAATTGATAATTCAAAAACTGTTTAAAAATTTTAAAATTCTGAACAATTTAAATAAATTGAAAAGTTAGTTTTATGTGTACATTTGATAAAAACAATTTTAGCTGACTGAATAAAATTATTCTGATGAAAAATTAAATTGAACCATATAATAAAAAGAAAATTTACAAAACAAAGGACACTGGGTGATTAACTTGTGGTTAATGGCTTGGCTATCACCTAATCCCACTGTAGAATCTTTAAAATTTAAAACGTAGGTAATGTGGTAGGTTAATTTATATTGTAAGTTTGACTTACATTTGTCCCTCTTGTCTACAACACTGTCCTCTAGACTTGAGGTATCTGGATTGACAGGAAATATAAATCTCCTCTCTCTGCACCCACGAGCAACACTTCACCCCAAGACACTCAACGGAAATACTAGCCCTGCCTTGACTTTCTCTTATATAGCCATTTAGCGGTTCTTGAGTTTCCTCTCAATAAGAGATTGATGATAGCCATTGATTTGCCAACATTTTGAAAAACTTCAGTTCACAATATTTAGGGACTCTACTCATTTTTTATAACAAAATTAATTATTATTAGCATCATCAATAAACTATTTTTTAATATTCAAATATGAGAAGTAATGTGATTAATTTTTAATTATTTAGTTGTTCAATGAATGACCTTCTCAGCTAGAACATCAGTTTACATACGATAATTCCAATTATTAGAGTTGTTACAGAGTTTGTAAATCGACCTTGTTTTACATACAATATCTGAAATTTAAATGAGATTAACAATAAAATTTATTTTCAAAGTTACATAAATTAAGCTGAAAAGGAAAGTATTACAATAGAAAAGTTTACCTGGTAAAATGAATTACATTAAAAAGGATAATGGTGTAGATATATATAGGCCTACCTACAAATTGTGATAAAATAATCATATATGAATTATTAAAAATTTTAAAAGAATTAATTACTACATAAATTAACTGCGGTTTCAAAGGTTGCCTACATTGTATAATACAGTAGATAAACATGGTACAAAGATAAAATGAATATTGGTCTACAATTAACTTTATAAAACATTTCAGTCAATAATTCAGTGTAGTTAAGTATCAACAATAATGTGCATGAAGCAATGAAACAATTTCTAGTTGATATCAAACAACTAAGGTACCAAATTTCAATATGCAAATGGCATTAGTTAAATATTTTTCCTTACAAATTCTTTCCTAAAAAATATTATTAGAGTTGAAATTCAAAATATATTAGAATAATATACATAGGACAATATATAAGTTTTTCATGAATTGATAACAATATTATTTTATTTAAGGTTATATTTAAATTAATTTAGTTAGCCTATCAAAAAATGTATCTACATAAAACTATCTCAAAATTAAACTATACACAATTTAAGTCTAGTAGTGCACTACTTATGCCTATCTTTTTGATTCATTACTGTACAAATGACATAAAAAACTGATTATTGAGTTACAGACTTATTGTTAGATACATTTTAGATCCAGTAGCGTAGTCATTATAACAAACGCCTATCCCTATTTTACAAATTAGCATGGTCCAATACAGAGTAAACAGCAACATAAATTAAATTATTATAAATAATAAATTATCCTACAGGAATAAGAAATGAATTTCAGATTCGGCCCTCATTTAGCTAGATAGTCATGACTTTGTATTAGTGCTAGGCCTAGGTTGTAAGAGTAAATGGAAACTAATGGAATTAGTTATATTGACTTTTATTTTACCATCTTTTATTTGAATTTAAATTAGAGATATTTCGGCGATTATTTTATTTTTATTTTTATTAGATACTGTTAATGATTGATATGAGCAAGCTATATTCTATCCTTGTTTAAACTTTCTTCAACATGCATTTTGAAGAATTCATCACTGGTCAGTCAATTTAGAAATTCCTAGTAGCTTACCGAAATGCCAGATGCTCAAACAAACGTTTATTGGTGGTCAATGCTCTATTAACTATTTCCAGCTACACAGGCTATTACTATTTATAGTATGAATGTATCTAATTAAATTTTCCATAGCACGCATTTCCAGCGTTTCTGAAGCACTGGAGACCGTACTTAGAAAAGTTATGATATTTTATTGGATTTTATCTTTTTTCTTTATTTACTATTTTCTTTCAAAGTTACCAGTACAATATTTTGGGTGAATATATATATATTTTTCAATGTAACATTCATTACTAATTGAAAGTTGTTATTGTATTACAGAGCAAAGCAAAAAATAGTTAAATATATTATTGTAAAAAGATTGTACACAATTATAGCAAGTGAAAATTAATATTGGATTGAATTTATTAAATTCAAATTAGAATTAGATTGATATTTATTAATAAAAACTCGAACAACTAAAAAAATCAAGTGGAAATTAATATTAGATTGAATTTGTTGAATTGAAATTGAAATTAAAATTAAATTGAATTTATTTTGTATGGAACTTGTTGAAGCATTGCAAGCAAAACCCAGGCTTTCCAACGCAGTCTTCGCAATAAGTGATCACCTTTGTTACTTTGTTATCGGCTTCCCTGCTCGTCATCGTTTCTCTCAGTCTCTCATAACATCCCTTACACGACTTCCTTTTCTTTCTTCCTGGACCATCTGGCTTTGTCAATTTATGAATTGACCTCTTCATAGACCTCTTAGGCAAGTTCTCTCTTTTTGCCAAATATGTAACTAATAAAGTTTTGAAGTCTGTAATTGAGACTTCTTTTTGATCTGTTGGCCTAATTCTATTGTAAATTATCCACGAATTAATCACAGATACGCCAAAAAGGAGGTGAAATGCCAATTTCCTGTACCATTTGACACCCCTACGAAGTGGAGAATGGTAAGAGGTCATTTGTTCGCTGAAATCCACCCCATTTTTAGCTTTATTGTAGCTTATTATGCATCTTGGTTTTCTGACGGGTTGTCCATCCCTTCTATTCTTCCCAGTATCAACCAAACTCTCATCATGTGATGGAATGCTTGTTAGCATAACTACCGGTCTCTTATCTTGCCATTTGATTACCTTTATCTTATTTTTCTCCTGGCCACACACTTCTCCTTTTTTTAATTTTTTTCCGACGACACTCTTTGAAACACCTTTCCTATTACTTCTCAACGTTCCACAATACATCATTTTTCGCTCATATAATTTCTCTGCCAAATATATGCTGGAGTAGAAATTGTCAGCATACAATGTTCGCCCCTCTTCATGTTCAATGCTTTGTAACAATTTTGTAACAATAGATTCCGAGTGACTTTGCCCTGCATTGGTCGTTGTTCCTTTACCTGTGTGAACAATGATATCGCATGTATATCCATCTGTAGTGCATAATTTATACAATTTTATCCCGTATTTATGAGTTTTATTAGGTATATACTGCCGAAAGTGTAATCTTTCTCTTACGGGAACCATCGACTCGTCGATAACTAGATCCTTGCCCGGTTTCACTGCCTTTTTGAAATTCAGCAACAATAATGTCAAAAGTTTATCAATTTTGAATAATTGGCCTCTCTCTTCATTGCTATGTCCATCATTATCACAAAAATGTATGCAATTTAGAAGTAATATGAATCTATCTCTTGACATCAATTTAGCGATGAATTCATTACGAAACATTAGATCCTTCGACCAATAAAGATGGAGTCTTGGTAGGCGCACCAATCCCATTGTTATCACAACAGCAAAAAACTTGTGAATCTCTTCATAATCTGTGGGTACCCACTTCTGGATACGTGCTTGTGGCAAACGGTTTTTCAAAAGTTTCTTCTGTGCATATCTATTAGTCTCTATATTACTATCAAATCTATAATATCACTACAAACTAAAACATTAAAACAGTTCAGAATAGTATTACAATTTTCATCAATTATTATATCAGATTGGACGACTGGATATTCTGGGAAATCAGGTGGTGTAATAACAATGTCACCCCAGTCACTGTTACCTGTAGTATTAGCATCCACTAGCTCAATGATGTCGTCGACTTCTACATCCTCACATTCATCACTTGAATGAAGTTCATAATCGGATGCGTTGTCATCAGTACTAAATACATCGTCACTGTCCTCTTCATCAGAATCACTAGTATCGTCAGAGGGTTCGTTTTCAGCATTCGCCTCTTCACGACCAAGTTCAGCTAACATCAGTGGCGTACCGATAATGGAGCGAGTGGAGCAGTCGCTCCAGGGCGCAAGGCTCTGAGGGGCGCACCGTTCTTGAGAGAAAATTGCCTTTTACTTACAAAAAAATGTATTACTATAATGAAGGCCAAAAGGGTAAAATGCAACACAATTTAAAAAAACCGTATGAATACATCGCTGTGCATTACTAAAATGTCAAATTTAAAAGAAATCGGTTCACGCGTTCAGCCGTAAATGCGTTACAACCAGACAGAATGCAAACCGGTCGAGTCAAAAGTAGCAAATAGTCGAAAGTAGCAAAGCCAAAACAATGTAAATTGGGTGACAAAATTTATAACAATTTCAAGTAAGTTAATTGAATGAAGACTTTGAATTTATTCTAGAAAAATAAATCCAAAAAAGTTCAATGGTTTTTATATTACCAAGAACAGGACTGAAATAGTACACTTTTGAATCCTATTTCCAAAATATTAGAACATTTTTGTAGGAATGACTTGCAAAATGCTAAAAAATAACTGCAAATAAATTTATAGAAAAGTGAAAAATCCAAAACAAGCTGTTTGGAAATTGATAAAAGCAGAATCTGGCCTGGCGAAAAATCTTTAATGAGAGACTCGCATCTCTGACAAATATGGCGTAGTTAGAGGCGGGATAAAAGCTGCTGATTCATTACATTACCACTATATTAATATCAGCCCAATCGGTTGGTTGAGTGTGAGACCGATTTTCTTTGGGGGGGGGGGGGGGGGCATCGTAAGACAGTTCCGCTCCAGGGCGCTTGAAACCTCGGTACGCCACTGGCTAACATTCTAGCACGAGTACACATTTTTAATAAAATAAGTAAAAAACTCAACTACTATTTAGTCACTAGGCCATAGTCTATAAAATAATGTAGCACAAAATACACTAAATGGAAATGATTTCATTCACAATGCACTACGCCTCCACTGTCACTAAGAAATAGGAACGATTCTGCTTCTGCGGGCTTGTTTACGAGTGAATGAGTGTTCTGACTGAGATATAGAATAGTAATAACGAATGAGAGAGTGGGGAAATGATGAGGAAAGAAGAAGGAAGATGTAACAATGCTGCTGTTGAATAAATTGTTTGTACTGGGAAAGTAAATAGTCGAGAAACGATAGAAGCATGATGTGTCATGTGTTCCACTGGACAATAAAGTTTTATAAATAGGCTGTGAATTGTTATGAAAATGCTAACGATGTCATTTCGATTGTCTTCAAGGAACTGCAAACAATATTACGTGACTTTTAAGAAATAATAAGCCTATAAAAAATCTAGCTCTGGTGCTATACGGGACCTCAAGGTCCTTTACTGCTTTTTATGCTTCCAAGACCTACGGTATTTATGGAGAAAAAAGTAGTAATGTAACTGAGAACGTGTTTAATGATGAAATAACGCATAGAAAGCATTTAGCAACATGACTAATTTCTTCACACACATTGAGCAAAGGATGATGATCCGTACGGGAACCGGGAGACTTGTATAGCACTTGACGTGTTAATATTCAAATTTTAAAGAAAATTGATTGGAGAAATAGACATGCAATTCCAGTAAGCACATAACAATTATTTTATTAATGTTAATTTAATATCTTTTTCTCCAATCAATTTCCATAAAAAATTGAATATTTAATCTTTTACAGTACTTAAAAATTAGTTTGCATTGAAGGGAATTTATAGATGAATAAAATAACTCAAATACCCAAGAAATAGGCTACTATTCTTGATGTCAAATGTACATGCTATAACATTATCAAGTGCTCTGAATTACATAATTATACGATCGTATAAAAAATGCCGTAGATTACAGTTAAAATATACAATAAACCAAAGGAAAGTGCCGAACTTACCTATGGGCGGACGGGGCGAGCGCCTGGAGCCCCCAAAGGGCCCCCTCGCACAGTAATTTTTCTTACTAACGTTAAAAATTAATAAACGCTTACCGAATGGCCTCTTGCATCTAGACCAAATAGGCCTATGTATTCTAGAATTAATAACATTATTTCTTATGATTGATAGACTATTTCGCCAGTAGGCCTACGGTTCCATTCTTCTTTAATCTTCTTTTTTTTACAGCTTTATTGCCGTTATTCTATGTCTAAGGACATTGTTATGGACATTTTATTAAGGATTCAGGTATTTCTAGGGACAAATATTCCTGACTCTAGGGACTTTTTCCTCAGAGTTGGTGGCAACACTGGTTGTTATAAACATTAATCGTCTCTAAAAAGAAAACTTGTTTTAACTTATCTTATAAACTTAGATTCAGTTAGGTTTGTTAATAAAATTATAGTAGATAGTTATGGAATAAAGTAAAGCTTTCACAGTTCATGCATTCTCTATTTAACTTATTTACAGTAGGCTACCTCTATTATTTGATGTTAGTTATTTTTTACTTGTGTTTCCCGTTTTCATTCAAGCCCCAAATAGAGAAATTACATTACCCCATTATAGAGTATTACAGAGAAAATAAATTTAAAATAATCCTTATATGTGCTATTTTATTTTTATTTTGACTTTATTTTTGAATTATTTGTTGCATAGGATACATTTTAATGTAGTATTTGCCAGGAACCTTCTTATATGAATGTGGTATATTTTATTTCAATAATTACAGTTACAAATATAAAATCGTACATTGTAAATATTTTGACACTTGAAATTTAATATTTTATAAAATCTCTTTGTAGAAAATGCAACATACAGTACTAATAATAATGTAACATACATGTAATACTAGCTAGCTCGACGCGCGTTGCTGCGTTCTCATAAAAATTCTCCTTGATTTTATTATTCGCCACCTCCCGCAGAGGTTACATTTCAAATTAGGAAAGAAGTTAGTCCTAGAGCTCTTCCAGCTGATCATAGACGCTTCGTTGTTTTCTTAATCACCACCTCTGAATGAAGAAACATTTCAAATTTAAACCTCCTATGACTATAAGGGTAGAAGCTAGGTTTTTATTTTATTATTCGCCACCTCCCGCTGAGGCTACATTTCAAATTTCTAGCTGCATTGGTTAACAGATGTCATCAACCTGGCATAATTACATTTCATCATACCCAGTTCGGAACCCACCTAAAATAGTAGGTCCACCATGTTCCCCGTAACATGGCACAAACGGCGAAGTGGAACTACCCATAAGGGTCTCCCCACCATTAAAAAAAGCCATACGCTTATTATTATTTTTATACCCAGTCATATGTTTCCTACATATTGCAAGGCTCCGACTGAACGGTAGCCTACATGCAAAGTGCAAAGTCTTTTGCTGTTCAAAGACAGCGTAAATAACGCCACTAAGGGGCCTGCCATATGATTAAAAACTGTTGACTTATATCAGCTGACTTTAAGCGGTTTGGCTGGCAAGTTCAGTAGGTTAGGTCTATAAAATGGTTTAATTAATAATAATTATTAGCTCCCCTATTAAAATTTATGGTCAGAAACCATCCCCAATATTCACACAACATATTCCCAAAGTTTCATGCAGATCTGTCAAGTAGTTTTGGAGTCTATAGGGAACATACATACATACATACATACATACATACATACAGACAGACATTCATTTTTATATATATAGATAAGACATCAATCTATATAAATATATAAAAATGAATGTCTGTATGTATGTATGTATGTATGTATGTTCCCTATAGACTTCAAAATCACTTGACAGATTAGCATGAAACTTTGGGAATATGTTGTGTGAATACTGAGGATGGTTTCTGACCATAAATTTCAATAGAAGAGCTAATAATTACTATTAATTAATCCATTTCATAGACCTTACCTACTGAACTTGCCGGCCAAACAGCTTAAAGGAACAGCTGATAGAAGTCAACAGTTTTTAATCATATGGCAGACCCTTAGCAGCGTTATTTATGCTGTCTTTGAACAGCAAAAGACTTTGCACTTTGCATGTAGGCTACCGTGCAGTCGGAGCCTTGCAATATGTAGGAAACATACAACTGGGTATGATGAAATGTAATTATGCCAGGTTGATGACATCTGTTAACCAATGAAGTGCTAGCTAGAAATTTGAAATGTAGCCTCAGCGGGAGGTGGCGAATAATAAAATAAAAAACTAGCTTCTACCCTTATAGCCATAGGAGGTTTAAATTTGAAATGTTTCTTCATTCAGAGGTGGTGATTAAGAAAACAACGAAGCCTCTATGATCAGCTGGAAGAGCTCTAGGACTAACTTCTTTCCTAATTTGAAATGTAACCTCAGCGGGAGGTGGCGAATAATAAAATCAAAGATAATTTTTATGAGAACGCAGCAACGCGCGTCGAGCCAGCTAGTTTTTTATAAAAAATCTTCAGAATTTTAGGTTTAAACTAGGATTCGATACCCTATTATTTAAATTTGAATTTACATATCTTTCTAGGAATTTAGTTATATAAAAAATTAAATTGATTTGGTGGTTTATTAAACTTTTTAGAGGAACCTGTAAATTAAATTGATAAACCACGATTAATCATATTTACAAATTATTTCATCACTACATTGCTCAATTAAAATCAGTGTGCATGTAAGACGCATTATATTGCGTATATAAACGTATATTTATACTATATTATACTTTGCAAATTTGCCCGGGCCCCTGAAGCCTTCAAAGTCCCCTGAAGTTCGGGCCTGTCAAAGGAGACGTCCAAGTTTTTGGAAAATCATATATATTTTGAGAAAAAGACTTATATAGTTATGCAATTCAACATGTAAAAGATAGGCGAAATTGTGAAAAGAGACTCGGATGACGTCACTGCATCAGCTGACAGGGCTGGACAGATGAGTTGAGATACGCGTGAACACTACCTTATTGTCTTCTAGTTACCTCGATAATAAGTTAGTATCTACAACAGTACTTTCTAACAAAATGTTCAAATTACCAGTATTTCGGTCGCTATTATATTGTCGACGACCTTCTCTCTCATCGGTCGATATAGCCTACGTTGAGAATTTCAGAATTCTAGAACATTAAAATGGTAGTAATTTGTCACAGTTGTTTCAGTTGACTCTTGACTGTAATACAAAATAGACTGTAATACAATAAGCCAGTTAAAATTGATCAGCAACTAGATTACTACAATCTTACTGCAAGCTGCAAGTCAAGAGTGGAGCTCAAAATACATTGGCACTTGGCAGTTATTGAAGTTTGTGAATAGACGTATTGCAGTTAATCTACAGATAATGGGGTTTCAGAGATATAAATCCTGGTCATCTTTTGTTCTTGTCAACATAATTTATCACCTACTCAAATGATATTTTGCGGGCCCCTAAGACATTTTTCGGGTATGTAGATTACCAGCACAGTTTCCCACATTATTAGTTGTCACCAACTTATTTTTAGTGAATTTGATTTGAGATGCTGATACAAACTGATTATCATTATTTATCGCATACTTACGTTATTTTGCCCATAAAAATGTTTGTTAAAAAAATTTTACTCACTAGTTTTTCAATAAGAATAAAAAAAATTGTTTAACAAAGGAAGGCTATACTGTATTTATTTTTTCTCCATTTTTTTGTACATAGATGGAAGCAGAGCGTGTCCCATTTACTCAAGCATTCTCGACAACACCAGCTAAACGGGGACTTGTGGTTGGATTGGGTGTGATGTTTTTTCAACAGTTCAGTGGAGTAAATGCTGTCATATTCTACGCCGAGAGTATTTTTAAGGTAAGAAAGTTGAGAAAATGTGATTAGAAATAAGACTGTTCATAATGGCTTTAAATACTTATTATTGAATTTTGTTTTCCCCTCAATCCTCATCACCAATCTCGTGTTATACCGCCTGTTTAAAATTTGAAATTCTTCTTCAGAATTAGTGGGGATTAATCTTTATCGATCTGTCTCTCTCTCTCTTTATTTCTCTCTCGCTTTTTTCGACCATAGTGCACATGCATGACAACCTTCATCTTTCATTTTGTAAATAATATCCCATCTTATTGTTTAGAAAATATTTAAAAAAACAAAATTACAATTATTATGCTCAATATCACTTCTAACTTTTTCAATTTCTATATAAATTTTATTCTATTATTACTAATTACATAGTCTCGCAGTTCAAAGTTATCAAGGTTAAGTTTGAATGGACGAATTTTTGTCCAGACTTCGCCCTTTTATTACGTAAATGCTTCACATAAAATTTCATTGTTAATATCCAAAACTTTTCTCACATACATCTATTGTGTTGTTAATAATATGCTTTTTAATCAGTCACAATTTTATTCTGTGAATTTGCGTAAATAAAGTAATTTTATCTTTATCTTATTAATATTTTGTCTTCATAGACTGCATATTTTGAATCTTGCCATCAAATTGGTTGAAAAAGAAAATGAATTTTCGACTCAGGGTACCAACCTTTATAATATTCGAGTGTAACATGTTGGCTTCTTTGCTCTACTTTTCTCTTATATAGCAGGTGACATACGATAGTATTAGGTATTACGAAAAAAAAACAGTAAGAAAGGTGTAGATATCTGTTGAACGACAATAACTCTATTATCAAATATCATTACTTCTGTTAGAACTGAAGTACTACAAGTTGTGCTTTTTTCTGAACTAATTACAACTTTGTTGAATCTTCTTTATACCTTTGACTTGTTTGTTATTTGCATGACGCACTTTGAAGTTGATTAGCCTGCTCAAAGAGAGGACTCCATGTAGTTGTTCAATCAGCACAGTGAGACACTTAGAATCTTTCATTCCTTGGAATTTTTTCTCTTCTGATTATCATGATATTGGGTGACATGAATCTCCAATTCTACGCATTTGATAACGAAAAATTAAACAATAATAGTCAAAAAGATTGCCAGGAATAAATTTATTAAATAGCCTAGCTATCGATTTTGAATGAGCAGGTACTGAACCTAATACTTTTTTCATCAAACACTAAACTCTATCACTCGAGTAGATCATTGACATGGTTATATGATCGTAACAGCTGATTATTGCCTGCTAGCATAGCTTCCTAAAGACAAGGCCGCGGCAATGTAGAAGTGGCAACGTTGCAAGGAGGCTGGCTGCAAGCCTCCAGTTCCATACAAAACAAATGGACTGACAGTACGCGCTCACGTTTTTTGGCTATTTTGAATGCGATTTCAGACAGTTGAGTGACAGTTTTCTTTGAAACTATGCCTAAGAAATGTGTCGTTCCTGGGTGCAGAAGCAATTACGATTCCGAAATTAAAACAGAAGGGTTTGTCCCTTGTTTCAAGTTTTGTGTATACAGTATTCATATTTATATTTTAAAAGAAAAGAGGCATTGTGGTATTAGTAATCTGGACTTAGCTAGAAAGATAGTTTTAATAATGAGTAATATTGTGATGAACAATTACTCGAAGGCAAGTTATCAGAGAAAACTTAAAATTTTGTCATAATTGTAATTTTTTCATTTGTTGTTTTTTTATAATACAGTATTGTTGTTTGATCGTAAAATTGTGTACACAGTACAACAAAACTAAAATAGGCCTATGCTTATTATACTAGACTATGTTTATTTGTTGAAAAATAAATTTCATTACCAGTATCTGGTAGCTTTATGACAGCACTATTACAAAATATTGTCATTCCACTTTACTAAAAACGTCTACTTTTAGTCCAGTAGACAACTAATTTAGTTAGGTATCATTATAACGACTTGCAGTCGATTTTAATTTTGTCATTTTTAAAATTGACTGCAAGTCGTTATAATGAAATGAAATACCTAATTTCAACATCACAGATTGTAATTTATCCAGAAATTCTAGTTTTAAACTAATTTAGGTTTACTGTACGATGATAACACTCCTTCCCTGTCTATGCTCGAAATAACCATTTCCGATCTTCAGCTGATTCAAAATAACAATAAATTACGAAAACTAAAATAGCATGGCAAGAAAATTTGTTTTAATAGCAATTCAATCCATGAATAACAAGTTAAGAACATGAGGTGTTGGTTACGCGAGCACTGCCTGCTACTGGCAGAGCCGGCCTCCTTCCTGCTGTAGGAGCGGCGTTGACAATTTTCTCGCCGGGGCCTTGTCTTCAGGGGGCTATGCTGCTAGTCAATCAAAATTTCAGCACTAATATCACAGTACAGAAAACTACTCAATCATCAATCATACTCTATACAAAAAACAAAAAATATTCCGCTTGTAATGTATGCCAGGGAATTTATTCCATGATTACTGTAGACCGAATATTATTTTTTTGAAAAGAGACCGACCCACAGCATCGGTTTATAATCTGTATGCTAATTTTTTTTCTTTATTCTTCTTTTACAGGCGGCTGGTAGTTCAATGAGTCCAAGTCTCCAAACAATTATTGTTGGTTTGATCATGGTTGTGATGACATGGGTTGCAACTCTCGCCATTGACCGTGCTGGTAGAAGGCCACTACTTCTAATTTCAGCATCAATCATGGCAATTTGTACTGCTATCCTCGGTGTTTACTTCTTTTTACTTGAAAAAACTCCAGATTTTGCAAAATCAATCGGGTCGGTTCCTATTGTAAGTTTGTCAACTTTTATCATTGTCTTCTCTTTGGGATTTGGCCCTATCCCTTGGATGTTCATGTCAGAAATATTCCCTCCACAGATTAAGGGACCAGCGTGCTCAATCGCTTGCTTTTTCAATTGGTTTTCTGTGTTCATGGTCACAAAATTCTTTGTAGATCTACAATCAAAATTTGGATCATATGGAACATTCTGGATTTTCTCTGGAATATCCATAGCTGGAACATTCTTTGTTTTAAATTTAGTGCCTGAGACCAAGGGAAAATCAATGGAAGAGATTCAAAAAGAGTTAGGAGCCGCACCACAGATGTCGGCTGATGATAGAATGGAAAATGGACAGAAACCAACAAAATTTTAAGACAAAACTTTGAGAAGAACAATACCGAGTGATACTGTGTGATTCTATCTATCAATTGTGATAGTCTAGTAATAGATGAATAATTTGTACCTTATTTTTAAATTATCACATAAGATGAAGATGAATTAGTGTATAGATTTCCCCATGTACAAATAAATTATTAATACTGTAAGTAAAATTTGATTGGTTCATTCTTAGTTAAATTTAACTTGCTGGCCATTTTTTTATTCCTCCATAATAGGTGACTATAGTTCAATAACTAAGACAAATTTTACTGAAATTGATTTCAAAGGGCTTTGCCCTAAACTGACAATTCTTTAATATTAAGCGTTTCTCAATGTTTCAGCCTGAAAATCAAAGAGGTTTTCAGAATTTAGTTCACCACCGTTTCCCAGGTAACTTACTACGTGAACCTAAACGTTTGACATCTAGCTTCATTTAAGATACTGGATTTCTTTTTCCATGACGAGCTGCTTGTTGTTAATATTAAATTCACCAAAAAATTCATTTTTAAGACTCTAGATGAGCTCCAAGTAATGTTTCCAAAACTTTCCCCATAGAAGGCCCAAAAGTTGATAATTCTTTAAATTGTGAATAAAAATTGATAGTTTCATTGTTAGTCAGATTTAATTCATCATCATTAAACAGGTATTTGGAGTTGATTAAATTATAGAAATCATTAGTTACATTTCTTCATTATGCATAGCTTCAAGTTGATCTCCATCTTCCTCAATATAAATTTCTAATGTCCAAGCAGTCGGTATTTTAGTGGGTAGCTCTTTTCCATTTATGATAGATGTGAAAAGAAAACACTGCTGTAGAAAACTGAAGAGACTTCATATTTTTACACTATTTAAATTCAAGTTAAGCTATCTATGAATAATTATTTTTTACCAATGGATTTTTAAAATTCATCAAAATGTAAAAGAAAATCATGGAATTTGAACATTTTGATTTCTGTCATAAAAATTTGATCTGCTGAGCTAAAGGTTTCCTTCAAATAAGCTGTTTGCTGAAAATAAACAAATTAATGTATATAAAATGCTTTTGTCCATAGTGGAAGCCTTGGAAATAGAACAGCTAGGAAAGAGTAAAACGTATGATTGCATTCACAGACCAACTTTATTGAATATCCTTTGAATTATTATTATTATTATGGTCTGCACCCAAAACTAGCCAAAGTTATGAAATAGATGTTAAAAAATACTGCCTGAAAGTTAAATCTAGAGGAGAGCTTCCTGATTCTTCCCGATAAAGACTTGACTATGACTAGGAGATATGGCTTTCCTCACTCCTATTCAATATTTCTTCAGTATCAGGATTTGTAAAGGAGAAAATATAGTGGGAAAAAAAGTAGCGGCAGTGAAACATCCAATAAAAACTAATATTGTCGGATATACCCAGGACGGTATAGTAATTATATATTGGATTACTGTACCTTGATTTACCAATGATTTGGTCTTATTGGCCAAACCCGGTGTTCTGGTACCCAACTCTAAAACTGTCAATCCACTATATTTTTTACAATATAGCTTGATTATCGGTTAGCCTGAAGGTGCTTGCAGCTTGCACAATGGAGCATCCAATACTGGAGGATAATAATTACTATTGCAAAATCAAACATGTGCTGTGGAATGATGGTATCCGTCACACTACCATACACCATTCCACAGAATTTTATGGTGATTATTATCGAGTTTAGGATGCTCAACTGGGTAACCATCCTTGGGATTACAACTATATAACCAAAGTTATAAGTTGTATAACCTGCAACTTTACCTCTAAGATTTGATATCCATGGTCAGATAGTTCCGAGCCGACTAATCTCGTTTTACAGTTATCTATATTTTTAAGGATGTTAATAAATATTATTATTTGTGATGTTCTTGTGATTCTTGTATGTTCAAAAACAAAAAGTGTTCCTGGATTTCTTGAACAACACTCCACTATCCACCGAAAATTACAACACTGAACTATACACAATAAAATGCCTAGCACAAGAAAATAGCTACAAACACGACCTAATTGAGAAACCCAACCATAAAATAACAAAAAAAAAAACAAAAAAAAAACAGAACACCAACACCACCGACAAAAAATACATCACAATGACATACATTAATCCACAATCAAACAGACTAGCCAAAATCTTCAAAAAAAGCCGGCCACACCATCGCATTCAGAACAAAAAAAACAAAAACAAAATAAAAATTCACTTGCACCAAAAACCACACTGAACACGAACAAATACGATCTCCCAAGGATCTAAAAACTGAACTTCTCTGACTGTAACAAATTTTACATAGGACAAACAGGCCGCACATTTAAACAACGCTGCAAAGAACATCACAAGCCTTACATACAAAAACAGAATCGACTTTTGCAGACCATATCATACCATACCAAACTGTACACACTTTTATTGACATCACTACCTACCTACACTACCAATCTAAAGGACACGAACTCAACACCTTGGAACAATTTAAAATTTACAAACACACCACACACAATAAACAAAACATCTTCAATGAACAGTTAAATTTCCAATCACACAAACTTTTTGACCACATTATACAAAAACCACAGTTCTTATAACCAGCAAACCAACATCGCTATCTAGGATACCTTAAAGATGGGGTTAAACAACTCAATAACGTTCGGCCTACAGAGTAAGTAAAATACTACTTATTCTTAATAAAAATTTGTATGCAAGTCATTGAATTCACTTAAAAAGTTGAAAATTGTTCATTTTCAATTGTTCAATTGATAAACTGTTTAAGCGAATTATGAAATTGTTAACAATTCTACAAGGTCATGTCATCTGTAGGGCCAACATGTTTCCCATATAACATGGCTCAAACGGTGAGATGGAACTACCCAAAAGGGTTCCCAATAAAAACCTATATTTTTTATCTGTAGTAATATTGTTTGATGAGCTTCAGTATTGTATCCGAAATCACATCCTGGATTGTTAGTGATCGATGTCTAACATTGTTGAATTTTCTGATGAGAGAATGATTGGATTCTTTGTTATTTCTTCAACTCAAAGTCAATAAATTGTGTTGAAGTTTTGCAACCATAGTATCAATTTCAGTTTCTAATTATTTTAAACATTGGAGGTCAAACATTTTGAACATTCTTGTTGAGTGTTGTAGAATGTAAGTTAAATACAAAGTGTTGTTAAGTAAAATTAGCAAAAAGGTTGCATTTAGACTATGTAACAGTTTTATACAACTAAGTTTAATAAACAAGGTTTTTAACAAATTATAGTGGAATGACATTATTGTTACGGAAATGAAAAACTATTGATATGAATGTACGTATATAAAAACTTTACTATTTAACTCTTTTGTTTTTGATTTTGGAGACTGCATTCTTAGTATTTGTTGATCCATAACGACTGCAAGTGGAATAGTGGCCAGGCACTGATGATGGGTTCCAGCCCAAAAACATGTTATGTCTCAAGTATGAGTTTCTTATTTCAAATAGTTCTGCGTGTCGTCTAAGTGAAAATATCTACTAAACTGCATTCCTTTGTGAAAAGCTGTACAACATAGTTGCACAACAGTTTTTTGTTACACAGTCCAAATGCTCCTTTAGGGATAGTAATAACAAAGCATGACCCCTGGCGGCAGGCTGACGAAGCTTCTTTTCAGAAGTGAAATGCATTCCTCAAGCATCTCCAATATATTATGTGAGTAAAACATTATTTAAAAGTTAAATACAGTGTCAGTTTTAATATTAGATAGTAATAGATTCAGCCATTGACTTATAAGCAGTTTGATATTTATCATAATATTGCAGACACTGATTATTAAAGAGAGCTAAAGAGATAAGCTAAACTTACGCGTTTATCATGCTAATTCACGCCATTTCATCCGCGAAATTTTAAATTAACCATGAGTTAGAAAGGAAGGAAGAAATTTATTACTGGAAAAAATAATACAAATCCATTGCATCAAACAAAGTCATTGACTACTAAACAATATAAACAGCTGAGCATACCGTACATACTGTACTTCAAAAATTTTAATGGAATCAGCTAAAAACTCAAAAAGTATACAAACAGAAACTCGCATCAAATGCACTAAGAAGATGAATGATATGAACGTATGTGTATGTATGCGATAGCTGCTCTACGAGCGCCGTCGATGGGGCGATCGTGATGCTCAGTCACAAGGGTCGGAACTGCGCTTAGAATGGTGACCGATAAAAATAATATGACATTATCTGTTTTATTATAACTTACCTGGTGGTGCAGAACCCATTCATTTCATCAAATCATCCACTTATTACCCACGCAAAAGTCTCGGACTCATGTGTGCATCATAAGCATGAACAAATACGAACAAGCAAATAACTTAATCATAGTCCTATAATACATTTGAAAAAAAAAATTGAAACTAAATAAAAACATTATTATAACAATTGTTCTACCAATATTATATTTTTCATAATAATCAACCTTAAACCAGTCAAAATAAGATCAAAATCTAACCTCTAAAACTAGTGACAGGTAACTAGTTCGGTAACAGGCCTGCCTGAATAGATGACATGACACTAACAATTTGTTTGCAACAAATCGATTCCAAATTGTGAGGTAAGATTTTCAAATTGTGTCCATTATGTCCTATATAAATATACATGTAAACAGAAACTCGCACTAATAAAAATAAAATTTAAAAAAATGTAAACTAAAGAAAAACAAAGAATTAAAAATAATAATATAAGAAAACTTAAAACTTTTAAGTAATTAAAATATAAATATTTTAAATTTAAAGATTAGTCTAGTAAAGATTTATGAGATAATCGTATCAAATAAATTTGCCTCAACAATCATTTACTGACGTGTTTAATTGAGAGATTTTAAACAAAAAAATAGTTATTTATGTATTAAGAGCGTGAAGCGCGACTTCCAAGAGCGCGATCGCTTGTGCCAAAACATTCACTAATTTAGTAATTTTGCAAGAGCAATAAAGAAGCTTCACACGCGAATTGCGTACAATATTTTTCCTAAAACTGCAGTTCTGGATTCGAACACAATAAAAGCTTGAAGTTTTGTAACATCGCAGACCATGCGCGGACTTGGTTAGCGTTCGCCATTGTTGAGGTTATGTGAATTTCACGGATTCCATGATCCACCAATGATAAGGCATCAAAATCAAAACAGAAGCGTAAAGAAAACAGCTGGCGAGCGTAAAGTACTTTTCCTACAACTGCTCGTAAAGTAGTTCTTTATGTACTGAAAACTAATTGTAAAATACCTCTTTACTGCTCAGCAAGTGGTAAAGTACTTTACACTCGCCAGCTGTTTTCTTTATACTTCTGTTTTGATTTTGATGTCTTCTCATTGGTGGATCATGGAATCCGTGAAATTCACATAACCTCAACAATGGCGAACGCTAACCAAATCCGCACACAGTCTATGATGTTACAAACTACAAGCTTTTATTGTGTTGTAATCCAGAACTGCAGTTGTAGTAGAAATATTGTATACAATTCGTGCATGAAGCTTCTTTATCACTTTTGCAAAATTACTGCGCTCCATTATGCGTTGTGCAGTAAATGTTTTGGCTCAAGCAATAAAGTCGTGCTTCACGCTCTTAATTGATTGATTGAATCATCTTTATTCAACAAATGTACAAATACATTGAATAGTGTCACATAAATTAAAAAATACTCTACCAAATACACAATTAATCAAGAATCAACAGCAGCTTAAAATTATCCCTGAACAAATTCCTGAAAAGAGTACAATGACAAGCTTACCAAATATTCCTTCAGATTCACTCTGAAAATTCTTATCTCTTTTAACAACTTTAAGTTTCTGGGAAGCATTTTGAAATATTTCTCTCCCATATATGTTGTTTTCTTTTTAAAAAATTCTAAATTATGTATTTGCAAAATTCTTCCTGAACGAGTATTATAGGCATGTGAGATATTACTTTCCTGTTCAATATCTGTAAATTTTTTTAAGTGCATTATAACCTCAAATATATATTGTCCATAAATTGTTAAAATGCCTAGCTGAGAGAAGACTTGTTTCACAGAGTCATTCCTTTTTTTTTTTTTTTTGGGATGAGACCTGTGCGTGGGTAATGAGTTGGATGATGGTGAATTATGAGTTGGACCTACAGTTTTAGGTGGGTTCCGAACCACCGGGAAGTGATTTTCATCTTCATTATTATTCTTAGGGCTCTTTTTTGTTGAATTAGTATTTTGTCAAGGTTTCTTTTTGATGTGCATCCATAAATACACAGACCATAAGCCAAATCAGCATGTATCAGTGTGTGGTAAATTGCATGAAAACGCATTAAGACCACACTTATTGGCCATTCGCCTTAGAGCATACAGGCCCGGGGATATTTTTTTTACAACATGACAGACATGATTGTTCCATGATAAATGTTCATCTATCACTAATCCTAGGAACTTTGTTGTTTTCATCTGTTCTAAACTTTTATCCTTCAACCTAACATCCGGACATAGATCATTTCGGCTTTGCCTTGTTGAAAATGGTACTACTACCGACTTACTGGGATTCAGGAGAAGATTTCGGCTGTTCAGAAAATTATTGGTAGTAGACAGACCTTTGACTGATGATTGCTCCACATCCTGAACTTATTTACCCGAGAAAATGATATTCGCATCGTCTGCATATAGACAAACAGATGCCTTCCCTTGGATGATCTCAGGTAATCCCTTGATATAACATAGGAATAATAATGGGCCTAAAATGGAACTTTGTGGATCCCCAAATTGGAGACTATGGAGCTCAGAGCGATATCGTGTTTTATAATTAATTGAGCAAGTCTCATCAATCTGCTCCAGTTCAACATATTGTTGTCTTTCCTTCAGGTAGGATGTGATCCAAGTCTGTTCTTTCCCTAGCACACCCAGACCCTTTAAAAACTCCAACAAATCCTCATGAAGGACGCTGTCAAAAGCACGGGTTAAATCTAAAAATGTGCCCATCACTTTTTCGCCCTTGTCTATTGCATTTATAATAGAATTTATAAAGTCCACCCCTGCTGCAATAGTAGATTTATTTGGTCGAAAACCATGCTGATCTCTGTCCAGTATGTTGTTGGTTTCTAAATACTTCAAGAACTGAATATAAACCACCTGCTCAAATATTTTTGAAAATACAGACAATACTGATACTGGCCTATAGCATGCAGGATCTTTGATATTACCTCTCTTAAATACTGGAATGATTCTGGCTATTTTCAGAATATTTGGGAAGTGGCCCGATATTAGGGAAGAATTGATAATATGAGTTAATGGTTTGATTATTGTAGGTAAAACTTTTTTCACAACTGTCATTGGAATGTCATCTGGCCCTGAGGAGAATTTACTTTCAAATGTCATTATAATTTTTGTTAATTCAGACTCAGAAACTTGTGTGAACCTAAACCTCAGGGTGGAAGACTGATTATTTTGTGAAATTTGTGTATTCAGAGGTCTAGAAGCATTTGGAATATTCGGTATTACAAGATTTTCTACTGCTGCTGCAAAAAAGTTATTAAAAACATTACACATGCTGTAAGGATCTGTTACAAGATCTCCTTTGTTCATAATACTACTTATATTTGAAGATTTGTTTGTGTCTTTACCAACCTCATCATTAATCATCTTCCAAGTTACTTTGCTTTTATTACTAGCTTCTGAAATTTTTCTATCAAAAAACCTCCGTGTATTCTCATTAATAACCTGTTTCAGAGCTTTTTTCTTATTTTTAATTTGTTCTTTTAAATCCTCCCTCTTGGAATCTCTATATTCTCTCTCAAGTTCTACTAGTTCACTTCTTCTGCCGCCGACCTCACTGCTCGACCCGCCTCTATCCTTAACTTCATTCTCATTTCTAAAGCGTTTAGGGAAATTAATATAGAAAAAGTGTTTGAAAATGGAAATAAAAACATCATACTTCTCCTCCACTACCGACTGATAAACCTCAATCCAATTCAGTTCCTGCAAATCTTTGAAAAACATTTTTAAGTTACCATCATCAAACTTACGGCTAGATCTTCTTATAGATTTTTTTTGTGGTCTATTAATATTCAAAATTTCCACTAGCTGAGCGTCATGATCAGATATGTGTGTTATAATACCTGATGCTTTTACATTATCATCACTTGTATTAGTAATAAAATTATCTATTACAGTTTCGGAGGATTCAGTAATTCTAGTGGCAAAATCTATCTTGTATGTCATATTAAACATTTTCAGCACATTCACCAACTTATGATATACAGTATTCTTTTCTAGAACATTGATATTTATATCCTCTAACAATACCACATTTTTGTACTTTTTACATAGAATTTCTAGTAAAATTTCGAACTTCTCTATAAAAGGATCCAAAAAACAGTGCTGTGGCGTTCTATACAAACATGCCATAACAAACGAGAAATCATTGTCAATTGAGAATTCAGATACACAGCACTCAAATTCTTTTTCCATTGTGATTGATTGTATAGCTGGTAGGTTTACTTGTCTACTTTTTAAATCTATCTCTTTATTCACCATAATCATGACCCCACCCCCCATACTATTGATTCTTGAGAATTTAGAGATTATCCTATAATCGGGAAGATTTACCAATGCTGATTCAGCTTCTGATAATTTATGTTCGGAAATAGCTAATATATCAGGTTGTAGTTCTTCTAAATTAATTTTTAACAGATCTAGTCGTGATGGCAAATGCTGAACGTTTTGATGCATAATAGTAATTTTATCTTTATGAATTGCATTATACCTTTTTTGCTCTGGAAGTGTGAAGTTAGGATTAGCACTCATATATGGAGAAGAAAGGTTAGTCAAGTCAGCAATTTCCTCATCCTCCCCAGCAAGCCCTGTACAGTTATCATTCTTGTTTGTTACATTCAATACATCATCGCAATTAAGCTCATATATGAGCTCGTCTACTCTAAAAAACAGTCATGTAAAGGGATAGGACGATCCAATTTTAGATTTGCGATATGATTATCTACATTTTTGATAATCATATCACTGACAAACCTCTTACCTAGAGTATTTATATGTAGACCGTAAGAGGTGTGAAACCTTCTCCCCAAGTCGCTTATATCAACAAAAGTACAACATGAAAAACTATTATACACCCTCTTCATTGCACTGTTTGTAGATTTTATCAGCTTATTCACACACGACCAATTAGGCAAGTCATACCGATGAGGAATGGAAAAAACCAATACGTTAGTTGCATACAAAGTCTCCAAACTCCTACGCAATGACACTAGAACGTCTTTAGCCTCATTTTTACCTATATCATTAGTTCCGGTTTGTAACACCACGAAGTCCCTTCTGCCGAAAATCTCTGGTCTATCCGGAAGGACATCTTGAAATTTTGCACCGGGTTTCACGAACGAAGTGAAGTTGTAATCACACTTATTGAGCATCTGCCTGCAAACATTCCTCCCCTGACTGTCTGCTTAGTGATGAATTCGAACACCGAGATTATCCTTGTCCAGTTTAGCGTTTGGACGATTGTGAGATTGATGTTTCAATACTTCATTTTCTTTGCCGAAACAACACTGTCATATCTGGGAAACTTCCTATTGGCAAGATTAATATTCACGTTAGGTTTTCCTCCTGTGCTCTCAGAATTATCTTTGAAAAACTCACTCGATTTGGCATACAACTCATCATAAAGTGTCCTCCATTTATCAATTTCCTTACTCTCTATTATTTTTTCATCTCTCAATGCCGAGTTGTCCGTTTCCAATGCCTCAATAGTAGTGGACATATATTGAACTTTTACTGCCAGGAATTTATTCTCCTCTTTAAGTGAATTTATCAAATCGTTTAAGTCCCGACTTTGTGTCTCAATTACAGATTTTAAGTGTTCAAGTTCATTTTTCAAATCCATGAAATAGTTAATACATAAATAACTATTACCGTTTGCGGAGCAGTAAAGAGGTATTTTACAATTAGTTTTCAGAACATAGAGAACTACTTTATGAGCTATTGTAGGAAAAATAATAATCTATTCACTTACTTTCTCTAATGTCATGCAATTAATACATATGCTACATTGCATTCACTTTGGCAATCAATAATAGTCAATCATGAATGTTTTGAATTGGTAGATCATTGACAGAGCAAACAAGCGTTCGTTAGAATTGGATTCTGTTACTGAGGCACTTCTCAGATAGGAGGAGGCTGTGTAAAATACTCGAATGTTGCTGGATTTTCATCAGATTTACCGTACCAGTACCCCGAGATAAAGATTCTCTGTAAATAAGATTTTCATCGGCTCAACGCCTGTTTGTCAAAAGGTAACAAAAAGTATGGTTGTTGAGAAGTCTGGTGTTTATTTTCACCGAACGAATTCTATTCTTGTCAGTGGATTGAGCGGTGAAGGTGGAGCCTCGCTATTCAGTGTTTACCAACGTCTTTGTTCGATTAAACTCGATATTGGGATCGGCTTCTCAGCTCATCGATATGCAGCTGAAGACATTCCGTAGACGAGACCAAAGTAATAAATTGCAAACTTGGAACGAATCGAAGGGCAACTACCAATGAAGTTCTGTTCCAATGCAATGAATTCCAGCGAAGGAGGGGAGATTTTCTTCAGAAATAAAGGGGCCGTATTTATGAACGTTCCTTCAGTGTCTCTTGACTCGAGGACTCTAAAATGAAATGTATTTATAAAGGTATTTCGAGAGTCCCTTGAGTCAAAAGACACTGAAGGAACGCTCATAGATACGGGCATAAAAATAAAAAAAGTTACAGTACTAAAATTCGTCCATTTTGCACCAGAAGATTCTAAATTTCATTCTCTTTTCAATCTTTTACAAAGCATCATCTGGCCTATAACAAATTCAATGATGGTTCATTAAATCTTAATAGTAACAATCAAATAAGAGTATTACAATAAGGGTAATTATTATTACAGGGCTCTTATTAAAATAAGAATAATACTATATTTTGTTGGAAAAGCATTATAATATAATAGTGGTAGGTATATCAACTCAATATGATACCTGTTTCAAGTCGCCGTTTTGAATTTGTCTGTTTGTATACTTTGTAACGCATTGATGGCTTAACGCGTGGACCATGAATTCTATGAAATTTTGCATGGATTTTTCTTTTTTTAGGAATGTGCAGCAATGTATGTGTAAGGACTTTCAAAATTTTCTTGCATTTAAAGGATATTTAAAAGCAAAAAAAGGAAGGCACTCAGGCCTTCTTCTTCACTCTATTGGTTAATAGATGCAATAACCTTGATACTATACATTATTAGAAACATATGACTAGAAAGGCTAGTGGCAGCCTGAATCGTAAACAAAATGTATTCTAAAGTGAGGAGTTATTCCATTATAATTTATTTTATCTACGACCATGTCATAATGTATACATTACAGTTTCACAATTGATGCCAAAACAGCTGTCTTTTCGAAATGCTTTTTGAGACCCGGCGTTGCATAAAGAGCTCATTATAGTACAGGTTCTACATTATAACACGGGTTCTGGACCAATCAGAAGCATTTTTGATGGAATCAATATCGTAATTCAATATTGTGAAACTATCAGCTGATTTCATCAAACTGCTACACCAGCTACTTTAACCTAACAATCTACTATAACCTCTCATATTTGAGACGAGAGGTTAGGTATCTCTGAACGGCCACAGGTAAAATGAAATTGTTTTAATTAAATGTATACTAGTGGTCGTAGATAAAATAGTGTATGCAACGATTTTATTTGGCCATTAAGGCACTCGTGAGATATTTATAACACTCGCATTCGCTCGTGTTATAACTTACATCTAACTCGTGCCTTAATAAGGGTCAAAATAAAATCGTTGCATAAACTTCGGTATTTATTGAGTATCCGAACTTTTCGATTTTTCCAACAATTTTTTCCCCACACACTCAAAACACACTAGTAAGTAATAATACACTGATATTTTGTGGGGGCAACACTTATTTGGCATTTAAATTAGAGTTTTCTGATGGAACTATTTTTCTTCCGCGTATGAATACTTCCATCACACTGTAACACTGCCAGACTAGGCTAGGTTAGGTTAGGTTTGGTTTAGAGCTTAGCAAGGTCGGTGAAGTAACCATTCAATCCAAAAATATAATAGTTTGATAACATATGTTTTCTTTGAAAATCGACAATTATTGTTAGATCACATGGAAAATATTCATTCATATTTATTCATTACGTGAAGTGTGTGATAAAATGTGTGCAAGCTAAAATTTTTAGAATCTATACGCCTTGGCGAAAAGGACGTGATTGAATTTTTGTTCAGGCATGGTATTTTTAAAGAGATTTCGGTGTGTTTAAAGTGTGGTGCGGAGTTAATTGTGAATAAATCAAATCTTAAATTTCGTTGTCAAAAAAAAATTCGACGTGGGAAGAAGGCTTGTGGCTTTACTGGCTCGGCAAGGGTGGGCTCGTTCTTGGACAATTGCAGACTCCCAATAGAAAAATATTTCTATTTGGTGACAATACTTTTGCACCTAAAGCCACCCCGACAAACATTTATTTGTGAAGAGCTGGGAATTTCGACAACAACAGTGGTTGACTGGTATTCATTTTGCCGGGAAGTTTTTCTGTTCAATTCAGAGTTGTATCCCCCGAAGTATTGAAAGGTTAGTAAGCTTAGTTTTCTTCAGATATGTGATTATTAATTTGATTTATATCGTTTTATGGTTGGGAGTTCATAATATGTTTGCAAATTATGAATTTTTTAAATGAAAAATAAAATTTTCGTCAAAAGTTTTTTTTCGAAAATTTAAATTTTTGGGTAAAAAAGACGCGACCCCCAAAAAATTTCAACGGATTATTGCTTCATGGGGTGTGTAGATGTCACAAAAAAAAAATTGTTGGAAAAATCGAAAAGTTCGGATACTCAATAATTACCTAAACTTCTAATATAATATGGGATCAGCATCAGATTTCAAGAAAGTACATCTATAGCTCTCACGCCATCTAGGCTATCACTCATAAAAAATAACAGTTTTGTTCATCAAATAATAATTAAAACTAGCGGTTCACCCGTGCGTTGCAACGGTATTTTAGTTATAATAGTGATACCTGGCGAATTCCTAAGAGCCTAGCACAAACCGCACCTTCCTAAAATGTTAATTTGTTTGGATAAATTGAAATTAGATTTTTTTTCACCAAAGAAATAATGGATGAAACTTAAGCTGATCTTTGATTCACCAGTCATATGTTTCCTACATGACTGCAATGCTCCGACTACACAAGTCTGCAGACAGCGTAAATAACGCTGCTAAGGGCCCTTACTCATAAAAAATAAAAGTTTTGATCAAGAGAAATCAAATAATTATTAAAGTGTGTAAAATGATTACTGAGTTTATGATAATTTACTTACTTACTTACTGCTGGGGCGTCACAAATCTCAGTCGATTTTTTGCCTCGTAGATTAGCCTCCTCCATTCTTCTCTGTCCTCTGCCATTTTATGATAATTTATGTGAACTTTAATTAACCATTTTAGTTCTATTAATTCAGTCAGAGAAATGTGAAAGGACCTGGGCATTCACGTTCCGATTTGCATTAGGACTTAGTAGGACTGCTAGTTGGATAGTCGACTCCACTCACGCTCCTACTTGCAATCCGACTAGTAATCCAACTTTATTCCTAGTCAGCTGTGAACATTGCTCTCGAGCCGAAAAATGTAACCGAAGTTGCCCGAACTTGCCCGAAGGTCAAGCACTGACTGTGGCACGTTGGACGACTTTGATCCGACTCCCCCACACACGCTCCAACACCGTCGACAGTCGGAAGTCGGACCTTCCAGTCGTCCCTCTAGTCGTCCATCTACGCTTCCAACTATCCAACAAGCCATGGCCGACTCTAGTGAGTCTAACTAGAGTCGGCCATGAACAAGCCCATTCACGTTCCAATATTGGATCCAACCTTGGAGGTTGGACCACAAGTCGTACTGAAAATCGGAACTTGAATGCCTAGCTTCAGAGAAAATATTATTTGGAGAAACTGCTGTAGGGAACAACATTAGTACAGATGATTGGCTTTATGAAAACAGAAATACAGGCTTGATCCCCTGATGAAAGGTGATTTTTCGTGAAACACAGACATAGAATAGACCGCGCAAATTATTCATATCTATTGCGGACCTCTACATTGCCCCAGAGACAGCGCTCTGTATTTCGTTTCATTGAAGATGAGAAACCATAAGCAGACTAAAGAATTCAAGTATTGAAACTTATAAATAAATTTGATCGAATTGCAAGTACTATCACATTCCCTGAACTAGAATACTATACGATTCTATTAAGCTCAATGATCGCATTGCATTAGGCTACATATTTGATCAAAAAACAACATGGACAGTGGCGTACCGAGGTTTCAAGCGCCCTGGAGCGGAAGTGTCTTATGATGCCCCCCCCCACCACAAAAAAAATCAGTCCCACACTCAACCACCCGATTGGGCTGATATTATTACAGTGGTCATTTAATGAATCAGCCGCTTTTTTTCCCGCCTCTAACTACTCCTTATTTGTCAGAGATGCACTCCAGATTTTTCGCCAGGCCAGATTCTACTTTTATCAATTTCCAAACAGCTTGTTGAGGATTTTTTCACTTTTCTATAAATTTATTTACAGTTATTGTTTTAGAATGCAAGTTATTCCTATAGAAATTTTCTTATATTTTGGAAATTGGATTCAAAAGTGAAGAATTTCAGTCTTGTTCTTGTTAATATAAAAACCAATGAACTTCTAGAGGATTTATTTTTCCAGAATAAATTCATAGTCTCTATTCAATTACTTGGAATTGTTATACCTTCTGCCACCCAATATAAATTGTTTTTGCTTTGCTACTTTCGACTATTTGCTATTTTTGACTCGACCGTTTTGCATTCTTTCAGTTTGTAACGCATTTACGGCTGAACGCATGAACCGATTTATTTTAAATTTGACATGAATTTTCCTTTTAGTCATGCGCAGCGATGTTTACATACGGTTTTTTAAAATTGTGTTGCATTTCACCCTTTTGGCCTTCATTATAGTGATACATTTTTTGTAAGTAAAATGCAATTTTCTCTCAAGAACGGTGCGCCCTGGAGCGACTGCTCCATTCGCTCCATTATCGGTACGCCACTGAACATGGATGAATAACAATTTTACTTTCATGCAGCTTATATTTGTCAGTACGGCTGTTGTCATGTGCTTAGTAATGAAAAGTTAGGAGTCGGTTAATTTTATTGGCCAACGAACTTGACCTGTCTAAAGATACCAAGAATCTGTGTTTCAAATTTGAAGTTGATTGATAAAGGCGTTCGAAAGTTATCGTGGAACATACAAACACACAACGCCTCGAGCCTCAAGTCAAAAGGAAGAACTTCAATTATGTACTGTACCCTAGTAGGCCTATCGATTAAGTGAATTACCGTAATTGTCATTTTCTCTTAATAAAAGAGATAGATAAAGCATAGTCACAGTAATCATAATTAGAAGCAAAATGATATTAGCATTGTTTAAAAAAAAAAAATACTACTACGATTGTTTTCTAGGCGCTCTTAGGCACTAAAGTAACATAAATGGCTTGTATCAGTTCATGGAGAACAGTACTGTATAAAGAATTTTGAAACAATTTCTATGAGGCGAGCTACTTTACAGTGTTTACTAAAAGAATTGGTTTGGGAAGTTTTACAACTCGCTCAGTTGGAAAAAAACAATGCTCTGTTCAGTTGATCGATAAAAGACCGAAGCTCTCGCATCACATTCACCCAACATTCTATCAACAGGAATAGGAAGAAAACAGTCTAGAAAACTTTCATAAAACTTTTGTTATGAATTTCTTCTGAAAAGGCATCAGTTGTTGAACTTGATCAACACGTTGAAGAAGTTTCTTCTAATCATCTGGAATTGTCCATTTTACTCCTGGAAAAAGAGTTTAGAAAAGTCATTTTGTATTCAAGTTGTATTCAACTAAGGAAAGACTGTTATAACAGACAAAGCAGGGAATTTGAAACTTTGAGCCAGCTAAGAATCAACATCTTAGTGGTTAAGTGTTAAATTGTAAAACAGAGTAACTTAAACAATTTAACATGATTTTTGTGCTTCAATATTTTGTTGTTTGCTTTGTAGATGAGTTTTCAAAGGTTTTCCCCAATAGAGGTTTATAACAAATAGTTATAGAAATAGGACAATTTAAAATTCTATGAGAATTACGAGTAAAGGATTATAATTTTCCAGACTTGTTTTGATTGGCGAATCCATCATACTGTACTCTATACAATATTGTAGTAGCCTATATTGTATTTTTACAGCATACTGTATACTGCTCTGTAAACTCTCTATTAGAGTAATATTACAATATTACTTATTATAATAATAAAATCTTGTGTCCTGGTCTGGTGGCAGAGTTCTCAGGCCGCGCTTGAACAAGTTCTGAAGTAGAATATGTATTCCACTTTGTTGCAAGATTTAAATTGTCCATTTTGCACTGAACACTGTTATTAAGAGAATTTGTGTTTGTTTTTAAACAGATTCAAATTATTACTCCACACATAAGATTACAACTTTTTCCCAATTTGAGAGCTTTTCAAGTGTTAAACTGAGCAGTCATCGCTTCAGGGTAGTTTTGAATTGCACCAGTGAATTCAGCCTTCTCATATTCATTGGTAGCAGATTAAAATATTGTTAAGAAATGAACAAAACATATCATAAACCTAGTGCAACAAGGCCTAGGTGTAATCAAAATTTCAAAATTCGTACCGTGTTACCAAAGCCAGTGATGCGATTACTTCAGCTCTCAATTCAACACCCCAATTACTACCCATTTTAAAAAAAAGTGCTAATACCTTGAACACACACATGCATTGAAAGTCTTGACATCTTGAAAATCGTGAATCAAGGAAACAAATAAACCCTTGTTCCCACTCCAAAAATGATAACATTTCAAGTGGATGTCAAGCAAAAGTATTGAATATAAACATGATAATAATATTCATAATCCAGGTTAGTGTGGAGAAAAGCAAAATATAACTTACAGAATATTTCTTAGCAGTTAGTGTCTAAGGTTATAGAAAAATTCTTATTAGATTGAGTAATTTTAACTTTAAATATATTGTATTATGATCCTTCCAAATAACCTTATCTCTAACAATCATACCACCCCTTTTTTGAGAATTAAAAAATATTAAGATCAGTATTGTATTTTATACTTAGTTATCGATGCCAGAGGTGCAATTCTAATTCCGTGTGATGTCGCACGGGGGATGAATACATCTCATTTTGAGCTGATAAAGCAATCGGATAACAAAAGCTTATTGAGCTAAGCCACTGCGTAATGAGGGTTGGATCGATAATCCAAGAGCATCTGTGGGATATTCATGTTCCAGCATGACAACGCTTCACATTTACATAACTCATACGACATTCAGACAGGCATTTCCACCGACCCGGACTGAATGGTGTTGGCATTTCGAGGATGTATCTCCATGAAATCATCAATACCAACGATGAAATTACAGACCAGCTCACTGGAATAAATCTCATGAGCTTTTATTTTACTAATGATGATTCTTCATCAGATTCCAACATAGGATAGAATTTAGTCAACCCTCTATATATCATTGTATCCCATTGTGTCATTCGAATGTTTCAGGGTCTTGTCGATTTCAGCTTGAGTTTCCTGGTCTGTAGAGCTCTCACAATCTGCAATCAAAAACTTAAATATCTTGAAATAAAATACCAAAAATGATTTTATTTCATTTTTGCTCGGGATATAAATTCTACCACATAATATTCCATCAAACCATTCATTTTGATCTTCATCTTTCAGAATGGAAATTCGAAGTGAGGCTTCGTTCACATTACATGGATTTGACCGTTCAAAAAAAATTATGCACGACTTTTTCTGTTCGAACTTTCTTAATAAGCCTGTAAATACATTGGAGTCAGCTGTGCTAATGATTGAGTGGTTTAGTTTGCTACGAAAATGACAGTCGGGTCGTCAGCTGACCCTTAAAAACGATTAAAATGACTGTCATTGGTCGCCATCCGGACGCCATGTTGACCGAACGAAGAGAGTTCTCTGTTTCTAGTCGACCGTTTTGCATTTGTCTGCTTATCCGTCTGTCTGTTTATAACGCATTTACGGCTAAACACATGGACCAAATTCTATGTAATTTTGCATGGATATTCTTTTAAGGTATGTCCGGCGATGTATGTGAAAGGATTCTCAAAATTTTAGGTTATTTATGTAGGGAACATATTATATTATATGATTTTTAAAATAAGCTTCTCCATCACATGTAATTGGAATCAGATTTCAAGATAGTCCTTGGGCCTGCTTATTCATCTGGCTGAGCCTTCATATGGATTAAGTTATCATTCATAAGAATAACATATTTTTCGAGAGGTAAGAATCATTTCTAATATTTAAATCAAGTATAATAACAAGTGAATGAAAATTATACAAATTTAATCAATAATGTTTTATAAATTCATTCATCAGACTTGTGAAATCTGATCTGATTTGAGCAGCCACTTGTATGGAAAATAGAAAAACAGCCTTGCTGATGTGATATAGAGTGAGTTTTGTGGAAAACAGACATGGAATAGACTACTAAAATTCAATTAAACGTCAGGTCTGATGATTGTGTAGCGATTATTATTTTGTTATTGTGAGTATATCGAGTATGTTCCTTTATGCCCCTTATTCGTGGGCGTGAGTTCTTCTATTCACAGAACTACTAGTAGTAAATTGAGACAGGAAGTCTCGAATTTTTTTGGAATGGTCAAATTCGTATAATGTGAAGAGAGTCTTAATTTTCGCACTTTCGAAATGAAAAGTGTAATGGATATCACGATCATTGATATATTGATACTTGACCTTTCGGAATGGAAATCCAAAGATAATCTACTCCCCAAACTGAAAAGTGTGATCTGTAATGGATAAAACAATCATTGGTAGTTGCAATATAAGAATTATAAATTGAATGAATCATTCTTCTTGCTCGCGAAGTCCTCATGACTTGTGCGTGGGTAATGGGGTGAATGATGATAGATTAATTTTGGGGACGGTATATCTACAGTTTTAGGTAGGTTCCGAGCCACCGGTAAATGATAAAGCTGATAACGCCATTTCATCGCACCCGGTCACCCTTCCAAGCACAGTCCCAAGTGCCCATGATTATACATCCAGATGACCCTGACACCATGCTCAGCGAGCGGCAATTCTTCATATACGTTGAATATTCCAATTAGCTCAATAGTATTTCCAATTACTTTTGTGCATCTGAAATATCTTGTGGACATAATTTTTATTGAAAATGAAATTGAAATTTATTCATTTTCTTCATAAAACCATTACAAAAACAAAAAAACATCACAAAAATGAAAAAATAGTTCCTCTTATGGGCAATAGCCTGTGAAAGAGGAACGAGCTCTCATCAGAATACATGAAAGGTCAATACAAAATTTATGTATCATGAAACTAAAAATCTATGCTTAGCTTAATTAATTGTATTGTGCTAAAAAATACAGCATTGTAACAAAAAAGTAGAAAAATACAAAACTCTTGTTTGTTAAGTATGACATTTATACCATAACACATAAATGAAAAGCACAGTAGCAATGTAGCAATTCAGCAACCAAAGCATCCAGCAACCAGCATACTTATAGAGTAATTTTATGTTATATGTTATTTAATTTTTATAAAAGAGACAGTTATATATTGTCTTAAAAGGAAAGACAAACAAATCAGCCCACATATACACACACACACACACACACACACACACACACACACACACACACACACACACACACACACACACACACACACACACACACACACACACACACACACACACACACACACACACACACGCAAATCACTCACACACACGCAAATCACACACACACACGCAAATCACACACACACACCCAGAGACACAGACGCACATGCACATGCAATACTTTAATGGGTATCACTGCCACACAAAATATGTAATTTTTTATCTTTAATCAGAATATATTGAGACTATGTAATTATCTATCTCGTCCCGGTTTATTTCTAAGATCCAGCTATTGACTATATTTTTGTGATGAGCATATAAAAAAAAGAGAAACTCTAATTGAAGTTTGATGAGGAATAGGATACAATAATATATTAGCTACAAAACCAATATCTTTAATAACTGTATCAGTTATTTGGTAATTACTTTGTAATTTGAATTTGACAATGTTGAAAAAGTACATTATCTCATTTCAATCATGTTCCATATGTACAACGTATCTGTTCGTTTGATTTTATAAATTTTGCAGTGTATATGTAACCCAGCTAATCATTACCATGTTCGAGTTATTTGGCTGTGATTATTGGTGATTGAATACAATATCTATTGACAAGTATTGCCAATTGAAGTGGTTAAAAATGCGATAGGTGTGATTAGCTGAGATGGGTGTTTCTCTGTGCTTTGTAACTGGTTTAATTAGTCGTCATGGGAGTATAACGAGTTCACCACTAATTGGACTCTGAACAGCGCTTTTCAACTCATGAATTAGCTTGTTATTGAAATTGGTTTGTCGCCGACTAGAGCATAGCATTGAACTGAGCCATATCGCATTGAATTCGAGCCACGTATCTCGGAGCTGCATCGTGCAATAATAAATGACAGTACTTTCGAGAGCTCACGCTGAAATTTTTATTCATATAGGGCAGTTCCTAAAGCTGAGCCAACTATATATTTCAAGATCATTGATGTTGGTTTGATTCGCTACAGACCTAGGATGGGCTACCTATTGCAATCTAAACAGGACTGACTTTACCAAGTTGAATTTCACTAAAGAGGGATGTGATCGGCTGAGTCATTAGAATCTCAATGTGATGATCTATCAGCTCATTCTTATGATAATGTGATGAAAATTAAAAATAATTTTCAATATTATTACTAATTATTCAACCCACCTAAACTTATATGTTGATACTTTTAAACATCTATAGGATGGAGAGGTGGAACTACCTATTGAAACCTTACGTTTATTTATATTGATAACATACAATATAACTATTTTCATCATCCTTCAATCAATATACTATACTATATTATTTTAATAACTATAACTATATTATTTTAGTAATTTGCACGTGATAAGTTGTAGTTAGGTGGAGCTGCCTGTAAGGGTTTCCCTACCAATAGAAACCTTAAATTCATTTATTGATAACATGAATACTTTTCATTATACTACCAACAATATTAAGACAATATAATCACTACTATATATATTTCTGGTTGTGCAACCATCTCAGGCCTTTAAAAGTGCTGTTTGGAGAGCTGAGCTTCCAATTACTGATCATACTAAAGTGCGAAAAAATAAAAAAAATTGTGTAAGTGTATCTTGTATCTCTCACTTTTCCTCGTATCTCTCGAGTTTTGATCGATTTGAACTAAGGCATCACATTTTTCGTCAAGGTTGTTAAAACCACGGCCACGGGTAATAGAAGAGTATTATTCTATTACCCGTGATTAAAACTAGGTTTTCTATTAAAGTTGCACAATGTCATTTCAAAAAGATAATTTGTATTTTTAACAAAAAAAGACATGGAATTTACAATTTTCCAATAATATCGGCGTGAGAAGATGTCTAGCTCTTATATTCCATAGAGAGAGGAAAGATCTTGTATCATATGTTGACTACGTGTTTCTTTCAACTCAACTCTTTTATACAACACCGGCTGAGGCAGTACGTGTAAACTACATACGTGACAAATATTCCACGACTTTCACGCTCCCTTTTTCCCAGCTGTGATGTAATGGAGTCCGTGTTTCAAGTTGCAAATTAGCAATCACACCCAAACCAGTACTACTACTACTACTACTACTACTACTACTACTACTACTACTATTATTGTGTGAGAATGGGTTTTATAAATGTATTTACAATGTCACACGAGAAGCTTATTACAGGGATCATTTTGTCAGTGCATGTCTAGACCATTTTTATGTTTATGGTGTACATGAGAATATTTTGACAGGTATTATTCAAACACAGATATCTGATCACTATTCAATAACAATGCAAATTTTGAGTAGATATAGTTCTGAAAATAATGCCATATCTAATACTCTTAGGATTAATGAGGGTCAGGTGAAAATTAAACTAAGTAATATAGATTTTCAAGTTTTCTACTCAATGGATAATCCAACAGTTATATATAATGAAGTTACTAAGATATTTAATGGAATTTATCTGAACAGTACAACGAATGTTTATAATTTTTATCATGATGATTCAAGAAATGTCTTTAAATTTAGAAAACCATGGATGAATAGGGAATTGTTGACTCTTATAGATAAGCGAGATATGCTTTTCAAAAGATGGAAGCTAACTAAGTTAAATGCTCACAGAGTTGAATATAAAAGGCATAGAAATTGGTTAAACTTAAGAATAAAGAAAGAAAAAGAAAACTATTACAAATGTAAGTTTGATGGCCAAAGGAGAAATATAAAAAAGGTATGGGGTTTTGTTAATAGTTTATTAGGAACCAATAGGAATAAATCTATTGAAAGTATAGTTATGAAACATATGCCCCTTAAAAAAACACAGGAAATAGCTAATGAGTTTGCAGAATGTTTTTATTCTACTGTGCAAGATATTATTCATCCTTGTGGGTTTAAATTTACATTAGAAGATGTACCAAATTCTTCTTTAAATTGCAGTTTCTTTTTACCGCCAGTGTCGGCAGAGTTTGTGAGTAGAGAATTGTTGAGCATGGATAGGAAAAAATCACCTGGTTTTGATAATATACGATTGAAGGATTTATTGTTTTTGGGCAATGATATAGTTCAGCTTTTGCAATTGCTTATAAATAAAGTTATAAAGACTCAATGCTTGCCTGATGGTATGAAGGTTTCTATTGTCCGTCCTATTCATAAAGGTGGGGACTATACAATTTTAAAAAATTTTAGACCTATTGCCATCTTATCCATATTTGAAAATGTTTTTGAAAAACATATGGCTAAAAGAATCAGTAGTTTTCTACAGCAACATAATGTGATTAATGAGTTTCAGTATGGGTTTATAAAAGGGCTAGGTACAAATAAATTGTTATCAAATTTATCAGATTTCATAAATGGAAACTTGAAGAATAATGTACATAACCTGTGTCTCTTTATAGATTTTTCAAAGGCTTTCGATACTATAGATCATAACATTCTATTACAAAAGTTGTCTCATGTAGGTAGGTATACATGGGCCAGTACTAAAACTGTTTGAGAGTTATCTTGCAAATAGAAAATTTATTGTCAAAATTAGTAATGATTTCAGTCAAGAGAAGATTTCGAATGTGGGAGTGCCTCAAGGGTCAGTCCTGGGGCCTCTATTATTTTTACTTTACACAAATGATTTACCTTTTGAAGCATTGTAAAATATTCATGTTTGCAGATGATATCTTACTAATTTCTGCTCATAAGTCTTTAGAAACAGCAGAAATACGGCTACAACATGATACAAATACTCTTGCGAAATGGTCTCACAATAATTTTTTGAATATCAATGTTGTTAAAACAAAGGTGTTACATATAACTACACCATATATGAGTAGCATTAGAGAGCCAAAAATTAAGTACCATTGCTGTGAATGTTTCAAGTTACAAGAGAGAAAAATATATGTTTGTACTAGGGATTGTCAATTTATCTTAAACTGTTCTTCATACAAGTATCTTGGTGTAACAGTAGACAATTATTTTCGATGGGATATACACATTAAAAATGTTTGTAACAGGTTGAAACAAGTTTTAGCCAAAATGCATTATGTGAAAGATTTGATTCCTAGTAAAGTAAAGAGGATGATGTATATAGCTTTGGGTGAGTCTATCATGAGATATGGTTTACAAGGGTGGGGTTATGCCAGTGATGTTTATTTGAGAAGAATAACTTGTGTTCAGAAAAAAATTTTATGTTTGATTAGTGATTCACCTAGAAGAATTCCATATGAAAACCTCTTGAATAGGTGTAATGTTCTAAGTATTAAAGGCTTATTTTTGTTTACAATAATAATGGAGAATTATTTTAGTAAAAAGTATTTAGTTCTTAAAGAAAGCCGTTATGGCTTGAGAAATGAGAGATATATTGTTCCATTTGCACATACTAATATTGCAAAGAATAATTTATCATATATTGTTCCAAAAATATTTAATGATTTACCTGAGTGCTGCACTAAGTTTGTAAATATGAAATTGTTGAAACGAAATTTAAAGGTATGGCTTAATCATTATACATTAGATAATGTTTAGTTTAGTTGTTCCTAAGGAATTTCATTTAATAGAGAAATAATTAATTCAGGTTGATTGAAGTTATTATTTTATTTTGTAATTGAGAGCTGAGCCAACAATTGTAATTTTAAAACAGTATTAATTTGATTGTTAAATTCTAAATATTGTAAAAATAATTTTTCATAATTATTTTTTTTGTAAAAAGAAATTTGATTTGTTGTATTGAACCTTGTCAAGCAACCTTGCAGGTTTGCTTAAGGTTATATAATTTTGAATGAATAAAAGATTTTTCTATTCTATTCTATTCTACTACTACTACTACTACTACTACTACTACTACTACTACTACTACTACTACTACTACTACTACTACTACTACTACTACTACTACTACTACTACTACTACTACTACTACTGTTCGTAGTTCAGTTGCGGCTCAGCACTCGAGCCGAGTAGACGTGTTTGTCGAGCTCCGTTGATGTAATTGTTTATCGGCTGTTGCCGGTCGGTACTTGTGTCAGTGGAGTCATTGTTAAGTAGTGAAAAGTAGTTTTTTCTATCTTCTATGAACGCTCTCACTTTTTAAACTGTATTCAACCTGTAGAAAGATGAAGTGCAAGCGATGTGATAAATCTCTTCCCAAGGATGGAAATTTTGTTTCTTGTTCGGTTTGTGCAGAAGGTTTGCATTATTCTTGTTCTGGCTTGTCAGAACAGTCTTATATTCGCATGTCTAAATCAAAGCGTGGTCAATGGAAGTGCTTAAGTTGTAGAGAATCTGCTTCAACATCGGAGGCTGTACAATCGGAGGAAGAATCGGAGGACTCTGAGGTAAAACAATTGTTGCAAGTGATTAATGACAAACTAGATACAAACAAAACTTCTGTCGATGAGTTAAAAAGGGACGTTCAAGGACTGTCAAATTTTTATGAAGATCTGAAAAGTTTAATTTCAGAGCTTCAAAAAGAAAATCGTGAATTAAAAGACAAACTGAACACTGTAATCGATGAAAATAGAGCTAAAGATAAGAAAATAGAATTTCTTATCGGGAGAGTCAATACTATGGAACAACGTAGTAGGAATTGTAACTTGGAGATTCATGGGATGGACCTGGCGGCGTGTGAGAGAGAGGAGGGAGGCCTATCGACAGTCGTGCGGCGTCTTGTCGTTCAGCACTTGGAAGTTCCGGTAAACAATAGTGACATTGAAATCGTACACCGCCTACCTAGACGAAGGCCGGACGCTTTGACTGCTGTCATTGTGAAGTGTTCGTCTCAAAGCGTAAGAGATAGCATAATGAATAAAAAGAAAACAACTGTTACAAACGATATGCTTTTTAATAATAAGAATGAGCGTAGGTTATTCATTTGTGAGAACTTGACTCAATTAAATAAATCATTGCTTTGGAATGCTAAGCAAAAGGCAAAGGATCAGGGCTGGAAATATGTATGGGTTAAATATGGAAAAGTTTTTGCAAAGAAATCAGACGATTCATTGGTATTAAAGTTAGACAATGAAAGGGATATCGAAAAAATCGGCAACTAAAAATATGCGTAATATACAAGGAAAGCTCTGGGATTTTCCCTATGAAATTAATCTGATTAGAATAATAGGAAGATTTTTTCTTTCTTGTTTAATCAACTTTGTTTTATTTGAGTTTTTTATTAATCTACCTTTTCACTTAAGATGATGGAAGATATCGATCATGATATTCAAAATTTAAGTTTTAATTCATTTAATGACTGGGAAAGAGCAAGAATTAATTTTTTAAAGAATGAAGAAAAATCTAGCGAGTTAATTTTGTTCTGTTTTAATATAGCTGGTATTAAAAGTCATTTTGATGAATTGCTTCTTCAATTATCAAATATAGTTTTTGACATTCTAGTTTTAATTGAGGTGGGAATAAATGAAGATGAAATATCACTGTTCAATTTAGAGGGATATAACATGTACTATAAATTAAGGGTTCAACAAAGAGGAGGAGGTATATTGATTTATGTTAATAAAAATTTGGTTTTCACAAATTTGAATTACACAACATATTCGTATGAATGCATAGAAGGAGTGTTAAAATTGAATTGTGGTAAATGTTATAATCTTATATTTGTATATCGTCCACCAAGTAATAATATCCTTGAGTTTCTAGCAGAATTCGAAGTCCAATTAAATGTGAATAGGAATAACAATGCTGTTATATATGGTGGTGATATAAATATTGATACAGAAAGTTTAATTTTTGATAATAAGACTGAAGCATATGAAAATTTATTGTGTGAGAATGGGTTTTATAAATGTATTTACAATGTCACACGAGAAGCTTATTACAGGGATCATTTTGTCAGTGCATGTCTAGACCATTTTTATGTTTATGGTGTACATGAGAATATTTTGACAGGTATTATTCAAACACAGATATCTGATCACTATTCAATAACAATGCAAATTTTGAGTAGATATAGTTCTGAAAATAATGCCATATCTAATACTCTTAGGATTAATGAGGGTCAGGTGAAAATTAAACTAAGTAATATAGATTTTCAAGTTTTCTACTCAATGGATAATCCAACAGTTATATATAATGAAGTTACTAAGATATTTAATGGAATTTATCTGAACAGTACAACGAATGTTTATAATTTTTATCATGATGATTCAAGAAATGTCTTTAAATTTAGAAAACCATGGATGAATAGAGAATTGTTGACTCTTATAGATAAGCGAGATATGCTTTTCAAAAGATGGAAGCTAACTAAGTTAAATGCTCACAGAGTTGAATATAAAAGGCATAGAAATTGGTTAAACTTAAGAATAAAGAAAGAAAAAGAAAACTATTACAAATACAAGTTTGATGGCCAAAGGAGAAATATAAAAAAGGTATGGGGTTTTGTTAATAGTTTATTAGGAACCAATAGGAATAAATCTATTGAAAGTATAGTTATGAAACATATGCCCCTTAAAAAAACACAGGAAATAGCTAATGAGTTTGCAGAATGTTTTTATTCTACTGTGCAAGATATTATTCATCCTTGTGGGTTTAAATTTACATTAGAAGATGTACCAAATTCTTCTTTAAATTGCAGTTTCTTTTTACCGCCAGTGTCGGCAGAGTTTGTGAGTAGAGAATTGTTGAGCATGGATAGGAAAAAATCACCTGGTTTTGATAATATACGATTGAAGGATTTATTGTTTTTGGGCAATGATATAGTTCAGCTTTTGCAATTGCTTATAAATAAAGTTATAAAGACTCAATGCTTGCCTGATGGTATGAAGGTTTCTATTGTCCGTCCTATTCATAAAGGTGGGGACTATACAATTTTAAAAAATTTTAGACCTATTGCCATCTTATCCATATTTGAAAATGTTTTTGAAAAACATATGGCTAAAAGAATCAGTAGTTTTCTACAGCAACATAATGTGATTAATGAGTTTCAGTATGGGTTTATAAAAGGGCTAGGTACAAATAAATTGTTATCAAATTTCTCAGATTTCATAAATGGAAACTTGAAGAATAATGTACATAACCTGTGTCTCTTTATAGATTTTTCAAAGGCTTTCGATACTATAGATCATAACATTCTATTACAAAAGTTGTCTCATGTAGGTATACATGGGCCAGTACTAAAACTATTTGAGAGTTATCTTGCAAATAGAAAATTTATTGTCAAAATTAGTAATGATTTCAGTCAAGAGAAGATTTCGAATGTGGGAGTGCCTCAAGGTTCAGTCCTGGGGCCTCTATTATTTTTACTTTACACAAATGATTTACCTGAATATTTGAAGCATTGTAAAATATTCATGTTTGCAGATGATATCTTACTAATTTCTGCTCATAAGTCTTTAGAAACAGCAGAAATACGGCTACAACATGATACAAATACTCTTGCGAAATGGTCTCACAATAATTTTTTGAATATCAATGTTGTTAAAACAAAGGTGTTACATATAACTACACCGTATATGAGTAGCATTAGAGAGCCAAAAATTAAGTACCATTGCTGTGAATGTTTTAAATTACAAGAGAGAAAAATATATCTTTGTACTAGGGATTGTCAATTTATCTTAAACTGTTCTTCATACAAGTATCTTGGTGTAACAGTAGACAATTATTTTCGATGGGATATACACATTAAAAATGTTTGTAACAGGTTGAAACAAGTTTTAGCCAAAATGCATTATGTGAAAGATTTGATTCCTAGTAAAGTAAAGAGGATGATGTATATAGCTTTGGGTGAGTCTATCATGAGATATGGTTTACAAGGGTGGGGTTATGCCAGTGATGTTTATTTGAGAAGAATAACTTGTGTTCAGAAAAAAATTTTATGTTTGATTAGTGATTCACCTAGAAGAATTCCATATGAAAACCTCTTGAATAGGTGTAATGTTTTAAGTATTAAAGGCTTATTTTTGTTTACAATAATAATGGAGAATTATTTTAGTAAAAAGTATTTAGTTCTTAAAGAAAGCCGTTATGGCTTGAGAAATGAGAGATATATTGTTCCATTTGCACATACTAATATTGCAAAGAATAATTTATCATATATTGTTCCAAAAATATTTAATGATTTACCTGAGTGCTGCACTAAGTTTGTAAATATGAAATTGTTGAAACGAAATTTAAAGGTCTGGCTTAATCATTATACGTTAGATAATGTTTAGTTTAGTTGTTCCTAAGGAATTTCATTTAATAGAGAAATAATTAATTCAGGTTGATTGAAGTTATTATTTTATTTTGTAATTGAGAGCTGAGCCAACAATTGTAATTTTAAAACACTATTAATTTGATTGTTAAATTCTAAATATTGTAAAAATAATTTTTCATAAATTTTTTTTGTAAAAAGAAATTTGATTTGTTGTATTGAACCTTGTCAAGCAACCTTGCAGGTTTGCTTAAGGTTATATAATTTTGAATGAATAAAAGATTTTTCTATTCTATTCTATTCTATACTACTACTACTATAGTTTGATGTAGTGGTAGGTACTGCCCAAACCATGTCGAACTATCTATTCAACAGCACAGACTTCTAGCTCTAGTGAAAAATCCCTCTTATTCGAAAAATTGAATTTTCTCTGAGAGGAAACGTGTTACATTTTTTTGTGAAAATTTCTTGTCAGAATATTTTCTGCCTTGATTCATTGAAATCCCAATACTCCCAGGTATTTTGAAAGTTTGAGGATTCACTTGATATTTTATGAAGACGCAACTTTTTCTTTGCATAACTTTTTGACGGGAAGTAATTAATTTTCTCGACAATATCTATCTCGGATGCTGTGGCACGCGCATTTGTTTCAAAACGTCTACAGAAACTGTAAAAAAGGAAGGTGGTTGAGTGTTCAGTTCAGTTTCTTCTTTCTCACTTTCTTCTATCAACACTGCGCCGATCTTCGCTTAAGTACGAATTACTCTCTCACAGCACACTCCTTTTGTTTCTTTCCATTCATCCATTTTATTTCCACTTCCTCTGTGTTATTTCCTACTCTATTCTCCATCTCTTTATCTCTTACTTTTTGCTCTCTCTAAAATTGGTTTCTTCTTTCCGTACCTTCCACTCTGGTCTTTATCTCTCTATCCCTTATTTTTTACTTCATTTAAAATCGGTTTCCTCTTTATTTTCCTTCCACTCTTTTCTCTATCTCTCTGGGCATGAGAGAAACTTCACTCTCTATAGAACACCACTAATTCTTTAATTCTCCCTTTTCCTCATTCTCTCTCTTTTTCTCTCTCCTTCCTTTCTCACTTCTCCTTTTTCGGTTTTGGTCAGAGCTCATCATCCAACTTGGTGTTTTTTCCACATGAACCTCCAAAGAAGACGTGCTCCGGCTTGAAATGGACCAATTGAATTGTTGATAGCGGTTCCCAGAGCTAATTGGGAACAATTTTAATTATATCTGGATCTGACATCTGACGATTGTGAATTAAAATCGGCGATGTTATAAACGTGCCTAGAACAACAATATTCGTTCATGTCGGCCATTGAAATAATGGGATGACCACCACAATTTGAATGGCTTTGCCCGGATCGTATTACACGATATTGAATATTCAATCTTTTATGACACCTGTTGATTCATATTACCCACACCTTGAGCTAACTTGAAAAACTCAACAATCGAACATGCATTTCATATTACATACAGTATACATTCATCATTATGCATATCCAATACCAACTCTCACTGACCACTACAGGTTTCCATAGACTATACTAATTACATTGAAAATGTCTTCCATTTTTGATCTGATATACAGATATATTTACCAAATGAAAAAAGGTGTTAAATACGTAAGGCTCTTTTCTGGCAATCTAAAATATTTCTTTAAAAAACTTCCAGATTTGAATAACAGTTATATTGTTAAAATATCAGCTTTTCTAACAGTCATAGAATTATGATGATCCAAAAATGAGCTCTCTGTTTATGATTAACTACCATTTGTTTGTAACAGTAGAATAGAAAGTTAGGGGGAAGTGACAGTTTGTTATTTGGAACAGTAATCAGCTTTGTTTGAAAAAAGAAGCAGTTTATTCTATGCTTTCTAAAAGCTTTTCCATTTTGCTTGATAAATGGCTGTTACGGAAAAATGTTTTCGAGCTAAGCTATGGGTTAACTCAAAATGCACTAATTAAGTAACGAAGTAAGGCTGAAAAGATTATTATTCAATCTATTATTATTTGCACTCTTGTTAATCAATAAAAATGTTTATTCTCCTCATGACTGACTGAAATCTGTGATTACTCATACAAAATCTCTCGATATACATTTGAAATTTCAATGTAAAGGTGACTGTTATTTTCAATAGATTCACGCATGAATTTTCTTGGTTCTTTTCAGAAACATCTTTCTTTAAAATACACAGAATTGTATAAGAGAACTTAATATCTGTGGAATAGACTACGTAGTATTGTATTTTAGAGAGAGTAGACCACTCTATTCTTAAAAGTTGACTTAACGGGTTTAGAAAAAATATTGCAACTACACCATTAAGCAGAAGATTTAAATAAATAAGTAAAATATTGAAGGATCACGAACAAAATAAACCATTATGTTATTAATCATCAAGAAATAGGGCAAATCAAGTTCATTTACATTAAAAAAGATGTTATTATTTTATTTCATCATATTTATATAATTCTAATGCCCGGTTTCTAAGTTGTTCATTAACTTAATGAACCATTAACTCAATGCTGGAGTTAATGGGTTAATGATCCATTAAACTTAATTAAAAACTCAGAAACCGGGCATTACTCAATTTTTACTTTCTAAAATTGAATCTAGTATGCAGAATACAAAAAGTGTGATAACTCATCAGAAAACCACTTACAATAGAAAAAAAGGTATGCAGTGCTTAATTAATATACCAGGTAATAAATATCATACTAGTCGATAGTGCAGTACCGGTAAGTCGACGGCGCCTACTTCACCTGCTGCCAAGAATCAGAATTTTAATCATTTTCTTGATGCTTCTCAGCGTTTTCAGCCTAAATAGCATTCACTTAATTTTGAAGAAAAAATCATCACAAATACAATAAACACGCTTTGATTTATTGCGAGATACAAATTATGAAGGTGCGAGTTATGTAGAGAATTGTACTGTAGAGAATTAATTTGGCAACTAGACCCAACCTAAAGACGTTTTGTAAGGAAATGCTCATGAATGTTGGAATGAATGAAAGTTCCTGAACATTCTTTTCCAGTTCCTACTATTGAATTGGATGATAAATATACGCTCAGTTCAACGTGGATAAGACAAGTAGTCACGATAAATGGAAAAGAGTTTTCAATAATGGTCTCAACAAAAGAGAAGTGGAAAGGAAAGAGGCTGACAAGTGGTACTGGCATTGGCTGTGTTAAGAATGCCGTCTGAGACTTGCTCCTTCTACCTATTCCATAGAATACAGTCAAGTGATAGTGGTATAGCGACGAAGAAGGGTTGAGGAGCGTCAAGGAACGTGATAAGCATCCAAAGCAGCTGGATGGATGATGAAGCGTTGCCACACCTTTCCTCGTTTTACCTGGTAAATGCAGAGCAGAATTTAAACCACACCCGATGCAACAAACAACTTTACTGCTCCATGAAATTGTTATCTGTTTCACCAACTCAAAATATATATAATATGAATAAAATGTACTGGCTAACTGATTTAGATAAACTGCGTTCTCATGTTCGTAACGGTGACCGATTAGATTGGCCAGCAAAAAAGACACTGTTCTCTGCTGAAAATCACTTCCCGGTGGTTCGGAACCCACCTAAAACTGTAGGTCCAACTCATAAATCACCATCATCCAACTCATTACCCACGCACAGGTCTCAGACCTATGTGGGCTTCATCCTCAAACAAACAAACAAACAAACAAACAATGATTTACTCATCATCGTTTCTCTAGAACCACTCTGCCAAAATAGTTGAAATATGGTAGACATGTTTATTCAGTTGGACGCGTGCAATAATTTTTTCAAACCGCCCAAAATTGAACTTTTTTAAATTTGAGCGATTATTTATCAGCCTTAATACGATGTAATTGAAATTTGGTACACATGTTCAGTTGAGTGTCCCAGACGCGAGTAAAAATGTTTCTCCAAAATATGCACAAAATTGTCGATTTCTGAAAATTGAACGTTTTTGAGGTCGAAATTGCCGGAAGTGTTAAAACTTTGGTACACAAGTACTGTTGGACGCCTACTAGAAGAGTGTTTCAAAATTTTCTCCAAAAATGAATGCTTTTGAAAATTTGGTTGAAATCTCAAGAGTTAGGAGGCAGAAATAGTTCAAAATTCAAAAGATACCTTTCAAATAGGCCCAAAATTACCAATTTTTAATTTATTCACATTTTTGAACAATATTCACCATTTGGTTCCAAAGTAATCAATTTTTGGAAATTTGATTGTTCAGCGTTTCTCAAGAACCACGTGGACTAAAAAGTTTGGTATTCAGGTTTATTTGAGACTATACATCAAGCCACGAAATTAGGAGGTTCAGACATTGCGGTGTTGCAAAAAAAAAAACTAACTGCGATGACAAACCATATAGCTGCAAACCATATAGACCAGGGAGAAAATTGAGAGAGCAATGCCAGACCAACAATTAATTTTCCATTGAAAATATTGTATACCACAGTAATTGATCTGAAAATGATGCCAGTTAGGGTTGAATGGTTTTTCTGGATTACTATTTTCTATTTTTCTGGCTGAGAACTACTATGGCAGAAAAAGCTGAATTGTTTTACTAGCACTGCTTTACTCACATAATCACCCTAGAGCCTAGACCCTGAATCTCCAATAAATTGTTGGGATATTTTGGCTGAATGAATAGTTTTTCAACTGTAAATAATGTACCGTATGTAATTTTTCTTGTGAATTTCATTTTTCATCTACAGTTTGTGCCAGTGGCGTAACTATGGAGAGGAATCAGGGGGACATCCCTCCCCCTAGACAAAGGAAATTTGGAATTTTAGCAGGCCATTGTGAGACAATTTTTGGCAAGATTAAAAGAGACTTGTTAAAAATGTGGTTTTGTAGGAATTTTATTGAAAAAACGTTCCCTAGAAGTACCCCTCAATTTTATTGAAATAAAATTTCAAGTAGCCTGCGGTACTGTATTGTGCCCCAATCAGGAGCAGTGAGGGATCAAATATAGGACAGTGGAAGTTTAAAGTGAAGTCCGGATCTCCCATTGACAATAACCTAGATAAAATTTACTTAGACACATTACGTGAGTTGAAGTGTTATGTTAGAAGAATAATTAATCCCTAGAATCACTTGAACTGTGGTTTTAGAGAGGTGATTTTTAAAATTTTCTCGGGGAGTACCGGTACTCCAAACCCCCGTTTTGGAATAAAAAGCCATGTATATGTATATTGCTTAAATTTATCGTTAGAGGTATACTACTCCAAATTACAAATTACTATTGTAATTATTATACCGGGAGTCTAACCCTCCCAGCAACATCATTGGTCATCCCCTCCCCCCTAGACTGACTCTGTAGGGGCCTATTGAAAGGTTATTAAAATTTGTGTTGCATTATTTTTATACTTTCTAGAAACAAGTACCTCATGATGCAATTATTTTTCTAATGAATCTGTATTGTTTATTGAACAATAGTTTTTTGCAGACAGTCAAGAGTCCAACATTTTTGGACTAAGGATTTAGGGTGATGAATGATTGTGATATCTGGGTGAATGTAAAGCAGGGCTAAAAAGGAACAATGGTTGTCCATTGAAACAAGAACTCTGTCCAAAGATTAGTTTAAAAAGAGGATGAGGGGATTTTTTAGAAATAATTCTTCTGTGTGAAATCTAGTCAGCTCCCAGGATTCATATTATCTATTTAAAAAATATCTTTTAATTCAATTATTGACAGCTGCTGACTTAACCAATAACATATTTTTTGTAGTTACGTTCATATTATGAACATTTCAATGTGATATTTCCACTTGATGTTTATGTGAGATAGACTACAAACATTAAATAATTATGGGTTGAACTTAAATTTTTTGCTACATTAATTATTGAACGAGCGAAGCGAGCTCTTCCTTTTGACTTGAGGCTCGAGGCGTTGTGTGTTTGTTTGTATGTTCCACGATAACTTTCGAACGCCTTTATCAATCAACTTCAAATTTGAAACAAAAATTCTTGGTATCTTTAGACAGGTCAAGTTCGTTGGCCAATAAAATTAACCGACTCCTTCATCCTTTTTGAAGCGAAATAAAAGGACAATCTTGCACTTTTTCATGTTTGGCCAATTTTAACCCTGTAGCATAACTTTTTCATATAGGACTTCGCTCATTCAATGACTGACAAGGAAAATAAGCAGCTGATTTTAGAGATTATTCAAGCTTTAAATTTCCATATCTTTGAAAAATATTTTCTTCGTTTCTTATTGTTTTTCATGAGATGGTATGAATGAATTAATTTTTAGTAAATTTCATCACATATTCCAGTAGCATATATCCAAAATTATCGTCTTTGGCTTAGATCTTTTAAAATAGCCTGAACTGTGAATAAGTTACGGATTTTAAAATCAGAAGTAGTTGTGAGCGAGTTCTCCAGCCCAGGGGGCTCACTAGTTATTCTATTTAGGCTACACTCAGAAATTATATTCTACTTACAACCATTAGTTAAAGTTTCTGGTTGCTTGGCAGTACAGGACGTGAATTCTTGGCATTTCATCATGAATCATTTCGTTTTAACAGTATGATATTACGTCATCACAGGCAAATAGGTGAACAATTAAATTTGGAGAGTTTCAATTGAAAATAACCTTAAAATGTTTCAAAATTCACGATTTTAAGGCCTTAAATGCCCCGGGCCACTGGTGATACCCATACCCATTCAGGTATTCCCCCCCCCCAAAAAAAAATCTGCTGCTGGATCCGCCCCTGATAATAAGTGATAGTCAAGGAATGAAATCTAATAGTGATGACTTGTTATTCACAACTGAGCTTATATACAAAATCAACTTTTGGCTAATTTACAGTATGATTTGTTTTTTTTTTTAGTTGAAGAGTTGTATACGAAAAGATAAGCTAAGAAAAAGAAAATTATTGTGAAACAAATATAATAATACATTTGAATATACATTTGATTGGATGCCGATAAAACCTTCTAAAGTACGTGACACTCATAAAAAATTATTAGTCTGTAGACTATAGTCTTCCTGTAAGAAATTGTAATAAATAATAAATATAAGGCCCTTATTATACAGAGCCAATGCAGTCGCCTTCGCACGCATCCGCCACAGTGCTTAGACAAGCCACTTGAAACGATACATACAACGTATGTATCTTATTATACTGAGCCACAGGTTGAGTCACACCCCATTTAGTCGCAACTCGAGTCGCCTACCCTCGCTTCTAGTGGCAAGCCCGTGCGACTTTCGCCTTGGCAGCTGACCATTCTTTTCTATGATGCTTATTATATTGGGCCACTCCAGTCGCATACGAGAGCCACATTTTCAGCTGCCTACAGCCGGCCATGACAGTTCCGTACTATAAAATCTCAATAGTTGATAGCTTGACATCATTTGGAGGTTATGTTTGGTCAATGAACTGCATGCTACATTGATATTGGTTATTGGTATGGGAGTAAATATTCAGATTATGGATTAGTTATCACCTTTAATTTATTTCTATTAAATTGTTAAATGTTAACAAGATTTGAAAACAAGTGAAATGTGAACAAGCTATGAGTAATATGAACGCGCCACAGCTGTGGCTTGCACAGGCGACTACTGTGGCAAGCCTTGTGGCGCGTCACCGCCATTGCAGTGGATCTTTATAATAAGGGCCACGAATAGAAGTGTGTAGTGTGAACGACATTGTTTTCTCCACGGTTAGAAAAAATTGAATAAAATAAAATAAAGTGATTCCCTTATTTATAAGGAGTGAAGGAGTAGGTAATAAATCGAAAAATCATTACAATGTTGATGTTAGCTCTGATAAAACCAAAGCATACAAACACACACACACGCACACGATGTGCATATAGCCTACATTGAATAAGAGATGCAGGATCAACTGTACTCACAGCTGTGAAGACAAAGGTAATTAAAAATTCCTAGCAACTGTGAATGAGAAATGGTGCTACACTGTGAAGCTGTCACTGACATCTGATGCAAATAAATTACCTAGATGATCAACGTACGTTTTCTGAACGAGCACAAATGGTTGACGTAGACTAGACAAGGGACAATAATTCCAGCCTATAAAATGGATAAATGGTAAATCTCATTCGTCATACCGAGTAAATGAAAGGTCTCACTCGATCTGTAAAGTTTAAATGCAGCATCAAAACATGGTTCATTGGTTCAATCAAAATTCTAGATTGACGTAAATGTGGACGCGCTATTTTTTATGGTCACCAAAACGTTTTTTAAAAATTGATGTCAGATTCATTATCATCATTCAAAAGTATTTCAAAATTGATGTATGCATTTCAAATAAATTTGGCTAAATGTACTAAATTTAGCTAAATTCATCTTGAAAAACCTGTCACAAATTTCAACAATGATGATATTACTTGCTTCAGAAGATTGAAACTGGTAGATGTTGCGATAAGGAGTGTGTTCCAGACTGCCGGTTAGAGGTGTCAACCTCATCTTTTTTGTGCTTCAGCTGTTGATCTGAAGACTGCAACGACGAGTAAAGTGATATGAAGGGTATTGATTCTTCTCTGTTACTTAACTGACTGAATAAACAGCACCTTCTCAAAACAGACCTTAATACAGGTATCAACAATTTTCTTTGTACTGGCGAAGGTGATATTGTGGAAGGTATCCATAATGAATAACAAGTCGAAATTGTCACAACCACATTCATTAAAAATATTGAGAAACTAGTTTCGGTTGTTATAACATTATCAATCTCAATCAAACCAAAACTAAAGTACAGAGTAGCTTAATATATATTAAACATGAAATATTACTATTGGCTAAGCGAGAAAGAGGCTGACCTTCATTGAAGGTTGTCATTGGCTGACAAGTCACGCCCCCTGGTGGGAGGAGTAACAAGCAGAAATACAAGTAAAATCAATAACTAAAAACTGTGACAAGCATTTGGGTCAGACTGGTAGAAGTTTCAAATGCAGAATAAATGACCATATTAGGGATTGGAATACATCTCAATGGACACAAGTTCAAGGCAGAAGAAAATGTTGAATTTCTGCATTTGATTGGCAAAGACAGACAATTGAACATTTCAGAAGCTTTGGAGATAACTAGGTTGGTAAAAGACGATTCCAATACTAGTTTAAATTATCAAATTTATTTTAACCAATCCAATACAACTAACTTGGTTTCGTCGTAATTATAGCCTACATTTTTAAAAAACGGTACTTTGGTATCTTTCTCGGTCGACCTTGACTGCATTTCATTAAGCTTCTATTTTTTAAATTTTAAATTGATTCAATTCTAGCCTAATTGTGTATTGTTCTTCTTAGTTGTTTTCTAGATGTTCACAGTTTTTAGTTATTGATTTGACTCGTATTTTTGCTTGTTACTCCTCCCACCAGGGGGCGTGACTTGTCAGCCAATGACAACCTTCAATGAAGGTCAGCCTCTTTCTCGCTTAGCCAATAATATCATTTCATGTATAGTATATATTAAGCTACTCTGAACTTTAGTTTTAGTTTGATTGAGATTGATAATGGTATAACAACCGAAACTAGTTCTAAATATTTTTAATAAAAATGGTTGTGATAATTTCGTCTTATTATTCTTAATCCATTTTTTCTTGCCCAGGTTGATAGTTATAATTATGAAGCTTGGTAAAAATACACTTGTAAATTCATTCCACCTTTCAATATTATTTTCGTGACTTTCCTCAGAGTTCAAATCATTTTTCTAGGATGCAGTGAGTTCAATGCAATTGCAGTAAATGTAAAACAAGTTCAATACCCCGCAGACAATATGAGAATTATACCAACTATGCTTTATACTAATTATACTATCATTGTCAGCACATAGCCCACGATAAAATAAAGTAGGCTAGGCTATTTATTTGTAAGATTTATTTAATTTTCAGGGTTTGTCATAGTGTATGAAAAATTAGAGGCATTACCTACCGTTCCATAGAATATGCTTGATTTTGCCATGATGATTGTCATTGATTATAGATGGTTCACTGTGTACGCAGACTATTATTTGCTAATCTCCTTTTTTTGCTAGTGATAAATATGACTACATATTGCGAGAATTGCCGCAATACTGTGTGGTCATAATGATGATGATGAGGCTTTATAGAAACGGTACACCAAATAATGTACAAATGTTATCTAGAAACTTTATCGCTTATTTGAAACAATCATTTCCTCTCCTAAGGCAAAGTTCATTCAATGTTATTTTGTCACAAAAATATTACTAGCAAAGGATGTTGAATGTGATAATCCACTCTTTTGAGTTCAGAGAATGATGGATTTTCACAACTACAAAAGGATTTTGTTTGTGACGAATTTTCAGTTGAGTGTCCCACATGAAACTGACTTTTTGCGATGTCGGTATCAATTTTTTTTAAACAAATGACAGGAAGTTCTTAAAGTTTCATTGAAAATGGCAGAAAGTGTTTTCCATTGAGGATTGTCATATTATTCAGTTGGTGTATGAGTAAGCAGCGTTATCAAATTGAAAAACCGAACTTTTAATCACGTTTCTAGAATGAAAAACTCATCGAACAGATACTGTCATTGATTGCCCTACGGGGAATTCGATGTTGGGACTCGGAATCTTCTGTAGACGACTTAGGTACCGAGCGGGGTGTTGTATACGGTAGAGCAATAATCACGCTGCGATCTGTTGAGACTCAGCCCTTAGCTTGGGGGATTCTTAGTCGTCTATCTTTTCAGTCAGTTGAGAACGGAATCACTCCCTTTCTTCTTCAATATCAAAAAATCATGGGCCCTCTAACCATATTCAAATTCATTTTAAAACCAATTCGCTTTATTCGAATCCAATAAGAAAACCAATAATATACAGACTCTGAATATCAATTATCACATAATTATTAATGGAAATATATATTATAATTGATATGTTTCTTTGTTTCTAAATCAATAAAGAATTTAAATTAATGATAGACTTTTAAAAAATTAATTAAACTGTGGTATTTTTATATTCACCTCGAATTTGTCAGTTACACTGTTCGTAGAATCTTAATGGAAATTCAAAGATGAAATTACTATTCAAATCGTAAGTAATATTGCTTTACTCAGAGTATTTTAATGCAAAGTATGCTTACCCACAATACACATTCGATACATCGTGCTTTGACGCCACACTGGGGAACAATAATATTATTATTTCTTGTACTCTGTATAGGAAGCAGGGGCAAGGTATGCAATTTTCTCAACCATTCTAAGCGCAGAGCTGTTGAAGTGGATGATGCATTCAATGTGAGACCAACCATTATCGCCCGACCAATTACCGTACCAGACACGTATCAGGCCGCACAATACCAATCGCGATATTCGAATCACTTGCTCTATATTGATATTGATGGTGTCAAGTCGATGGATGAAATTCTTGCGATCCATCAATATGGATCACATGATTCAAATAGTGTGAGGTTTACCATTGTTCAGAATGCCATGAACGTTATTGAATACTAATTATTTGCTAAATACCAATTATATTTAAAAACATCAATTATTCCCATTGACTCTTACTTGTGCTCTGTCCGCTAGGGTCAAATCATATGTACTATGCGGTGTCTTGGGATCATTACAGAAAAAATAAAAGTAACAATAATCACATACTCGAGCTTTATGATTCTTTTGATAAGCTCATCAGTTTCAAAAGCTCAAATAATTTAATTTGTTTGCAGGGTCATGCCTTGCACATAGAGTTGCGACTATGAAATGGAACTATGAAATATGTTGAAAGATGATCAATAAGTTGCTATGGGAGTGGCCGTAGCCGAGTGGGTTAAGTGCTGGTTTGCTAGCCCAAAGGTCCCGGGTTCGATCCCAGTTCTGACCGAAATATTTTACCTCGGGCCACTCCCGTGTTTCGGAGGACACGTTAAGCAGTCGGTCCCGGCTGCCTAAAAACAGTCGTTAAGTCACGTCAGAGGCCCTGAACTTATTCAGGTGCGACCTGATAACTCTGACACCAGACCTGAGCCAGCCAGGTCACACGATATTATTATTATTAGTTGCTATGTACTAGATAGTATTTTGCTCTCCACTTCATAAATTATGTTTCAAAGAACTCTGCAGAATTGCCTGAAATGGATCGATCACCGGTTTGTAGAGGATACCACCAAAAAATCCACCCTGTTGAAAAGGTAAACTATTTTTGCTCGATTTCAGTATGCAATTGAAATTGACTTTGTTTTGCTTGTTCATTTTACATTTCCTTGTAATCTCACAGATTTCTCATAACTAGATTATTTTCATATCAACAACTCATATCGCATGAACTCGAACAACATATTTCAAACATCATATAGCTTATGATATATACAGCAATATAGCTTATAATATAACAACAATAATGAATATCATTGATCAATTACAATGAGCATTAACAAGAATTTTTACACATATGGTGAAATATTTTAATAAAATTAATTTATTAACTCACCTAAAATAACATATTGACCATGTTCCCTATAACATGCCTCATTCGGCGAGGTGGAACTACCTATGAGGGTCTCTCCACCGATAATATACGCTTATTATTGAAAGAGCGTAGCGAACTCTTAATTTTGACTTTACTCAAGGCTTGCGGCTATCTGTGGGTATTTATGTATGTTCGACGACAACTTTCGTACGCTTTAACCAATCAACTTCAAATTTTGAACACAACATATTCTTTCTAACTTTACACAGATCGAGTTCGTTGGTCAATACAATTGGCCCACTGCTTCATATTTTTTGAGGCGGTAGAAAAAAATGCATTGGATCTTAAAGAAGTTGCCCTTTTCAAAATTACTTGTTTGTAAGCGGGGTTCTCAGTCCCTCATTAATAAATATCTTCAGATTCCAAAAGAGTATTTCGAGTTATCATCAGCTGTAGGTGAATAAATTAATGTTATCAGCACCTTCTCAATAATATAACATAAACATACCTTAATACAGGTTTCTATGAATCTGGGACAGAAGCCACTATAGACAAATTCCACTTTCTTCAAAAGCAGGACATTTGCCACCCACCGACAGTTTGTTCGACCTACTGATAGCGCAGCCATAACTGCATAACCAAACCTAACCTAACCTGGCTAGATGTGACTGAACCACCTTTGTCTACTAGGTCGGTCAAAACGACAAAATAGTGGCAAATGTCTATGGTGGCATTTGTCTATGGTGGCTTCTGTCCGGACACCGTTTCTATAGATATACTGATTTCATTGCCCTGATATAGAACAGCTGTTTTTTGCAGTAAATATATCTGCGTATCAGAAAAACGATGGCTAGATTATCTGTGAATTTTTTTTGAACTTCAGGTTATTATTTGTGATACTGGACTTATGGTACTTTTTGGGAATTTTATCAAAATCAGTATCTTCAAAACATCTGGGGTTTGCTACCACTAAACACAATTTACTTATTATTATTATTTATTTTAAGGGCAACTTATTTCTAGCTTATCCTACGAGAAGGTGGTAGCAAAGACAATGTAATTTCAATACAATTAATTGTATTGTATTGAAATTACATTGTATTTGCTACCACCTTCTCGTAGGATAAGCTAGAAATAAGTTGCCTTTTTCAAAATTACTTGTTTGTAAGCGAGTTCTCCAGACCGGGGGGCTCACTAGTAATAGTTTAATAACCTTTTCTGGAGCATTGCGTGGAGAGGGGAGTTATACATGGACAACGTTTTACAAATACTAGTAGAGGAGAAGTGGTTATATATATGAGGTAATTATCTCCTTTTGACATAAGATGGATTAAATCTTCAGGGTGCTATCTTGAGGTAGGAAGGTTTTTTCTGAATTATGCTGGTGTGTATTATTCTATTCAGCACATAAGTAGGGTTTCCATGAGCTGAAATTTTCTTTCATCTGGCAAAGCTTCTTTAAGGATGGAGGTTTTTTGTGATTAGATGGCCAACAACCGTGGGAAAAGATCACTGACGCCAGCTCGGGTGAATTAAAGGATTAAGCGGTGGCCCATTCCGAGAAAATAGACGTCCCTCAGATGCTGCTAGTCCCGGCTCCAGCACCGGCCCGCTCTTTCCACAGTCAAGCCATGAGAAATTATTCCGCAGTAAAAGTACCGCTCTGGCACATCCTCGATAAATTTTTACCCAGCAAAGCATCATCTAATTCTCTCTCTTACATTAATGGATTGAGTGGACAGCTTGAATGAAAATACTTTTTAAATTGAAGCTTCTACTAATTCAGCCAGATGAATCCGGCTGATTGATAACTGATTTCAATTCCATCATTATCGGCAAATATCAGACGTTTTCAGAGGTAACCCCCTCAACCAGATTAATCAAGCATTTGTTGGTAGCCATCTGTAGAGACTAAAAGATGTACTGCTTCTGTATAAACTGTTCGTAAATTATTGCGTGACCAAAAGTTGGGGAATTATTAGTAATAATAAGAGTTGACAATGATGTAGGTCCATACCAGTGCTCCATATTTCAAAGTCCTAAGAGGTAAAAATTTATATTTCAGAAAAATCAGAAATCATATTCCATGTGGTCAATGTAAATCCAAAAGTCAAGAGTCAATATTCCAAGTAAACTCAATTTCAATTCTCTCGAAAATATATTTTACCTGTAATATGTGTTTCCAGAGACAGATCAATTTTTTGAGTTAATGAAATAATGTTATATTCTCAAACTGATCAAGTCTAAGATGTGGACTGTAAAAATTGCTACTTCGTTCTTGTAAGTGGTTGATGATGATAAGTAGTTTTTATTAGTAAATAAATATTGATGTGGATGAATATTGATGATATTGGTATCCTTAATCGTATTAGAATAATACGTGATTAACTCAACTGGAATAACAGGATGATATCTTAACTTGAATAATAGAAAGTTTCAGAAAAACTATGACAACGATGCCACCAATTTGAACCTGATCAATCTATGTCTACCTTGCTCTAAAGCATTTCGCATTAAGATCAAACGGAGGCATGGAATGGCCACGTAAGAAGTAGAGTTATCGTCATCTTAGTTTCCTAAAATTCTTGAATGTTCAATACTGTAATCTATGCAATAACTTATTCAGGTTTTAGAACTTGTGGTGAAGTAATTCAAATGAAAATAATACTAAAATTCACGTTTTATTTCTTGTGTCTAAATGCACAACTCTTGACGTATTTTTTGTAATTATCATTGTTCCGTGAAAAAAAATTCACGAAGAAAAACCGATGTTTTAATTTAAAAATAAGAAAAAATGGTCGAGAAACGAATACGATAGAGGTCGGCTATTCAATTATAAATAGAAACATGGAGCGTTGTAAAAAATTATGAAGGATTTTAAAGCATAGCCCACAGAGAATCCAGTTAGGTTTGGGTGATGGTTTTGGTTTTTCATCTTGAATATTGTTGTCAGTTTGTTCGTGAGCAGTAAAATTGCAGAGCTTCACCTTCGGATCAATTTGTGGCTCAACGTGACAACATAAAAAGTTTCTCATATTCTTTCGCTTCTCACATAAATCTGAGAAATCCTTTTTGAAAAAGGTGATTGTGTCCGAATAAAATATGCGAGCTCTTGATATATTTTCAAAATAAAGATATAATATGATTTTATACACCAACTATTACTGATTCACCTATCAATAAATCAACTACTTGATATCCCTACAAGCGAAATATTTGAGAGAAATAATATGGAATCGGCAAAATTTAATATGAATTCATTGTAATATTATAATGCAAACTCCCGATCGCCTGTCATTTTTCATTATCTTGGAATAAAATTCTTGGAAGCAATATCCTTGGGATGCATAGAACAATGAGCTTAGTCGAAAACGAAACTGTATCAACGTTCTGTCTATCAATATTATAAAACTCCTATTTCTCATCGAATATAAAGTAGAACTTCATGGGAAATTTATTATCTTCCAAGATAAAGAGTTACCAGACAATAAATCGATGAAAAGATTTTCATTCTCACTTCTTTCTCACGTAAATTAACCATGCTAGCTCTCAAGATATTGCAGTCTTAAAAAAAACAGTTAAAATATCATATCGAGTTCATAATATAGAGCTGTTGTAAACCATACTCCTCTGAAATCTGTATAATATCTCCTCACAATAAAAAATTATACGTGAGAGGTGTGTTAGAAAATAGTTTGATTCAAATTATACAATAATTTCGATATTCTCTAAATTAACGATGGATAGAGTAATTGTTAGATCACTGAAATTTTGTCCGAATCAAATGATAGTTTTTCTCAATCAGCTCCTGAAGTACCCACTGCTATTTAATCATTGAATCTTAAATGCTCAAGGATTTTATGTAGGATAGACTTTCTGTTTGCCCTCAAGTCCTGCATACTATTTTACGGCATAGTTTTCCAAACTTGGTGGTAGAAGCAATTAGGGTAAATAGTTTGGGGCTCTTTGAAACATGCTTCGGAAATTTATAAGCTATAATTTGGTTAGTTGAGTTACAAAAAAAAATAAATAAAATAGTATCCACAGTTATAGACTAAGGCACCCCAATACATATACTTCAAAATTTTGGATAAAATCAATAATAGCTTCATCTATTACACTCATGACATCATTTTCATTCATCCTCTTATTTTCAATCTCGTATCTGACATACATTTATCTCATATCTACTTCATCATCTAATTTATTTTAGTTTTCTTACAGTGTCAAGTTTCTTTTCTACTATCTTATACTTTCTATTGTATATTTATTATTTATTGTATAGCAACTTTCAAATGTGTATCATTGCTTTTCTTCATGAGGGCAAGTCTGAGAGCGTTTCTCGTGCTTTAAATTATGCTCTATGATTAATAAATTAAATGAGATACGATACAGTCATTCAGTTCAATATATCTGTCTTTTCCTGATTCGTTCTCTTTTCTATAACAGTTGCTTAAAACACCAAATTTTATTGTTTTCGATCGTTGCATTTGTTGCAGACTATAGATAAAATAAATGTTAATCTTCAGATGTACAAATTTTTACAACTGGGTGGAAACTACTTATCATGCTGACAGAGTTGACGATTATTAATCTGTTACTAAACAGCTATTCCATAAGACAGACTTAGAAATTGAGTGAGACCTCAAACTATGGAGCTTTAGCGAGTTTTGGGCATCACCTTAATTTGACTTGTACCAGTCTATCTTCATCCGAAAATATAATCATAATGGACAGCTTAGCCCCCTTGGATTATCCTTTAACAATCTTAATCAATTTAGTTGGAAGTTAACTTTGGAAAGTTTGTTAGCTTAACAAATTTACTTTACTTAAATTATTCCAGGTCCACCATCCTCACGATATCATTGTGATTCATAGTTGAACTTTCAGGTTTATTTGGCCTATATACTTGAAGCTAGGCCACTGCATTAAAACTCAATAACAAATCATGCCAGTTTCTGGACTTTCAATACTTCATAATACCTAAAAGAGGATTATTAATGAATATCATTCCAACTAGTGGAGATATGCTCAACCCAATCAATATATCTATCTGTGTGTTGTCTTTCATTCCAGTATTCCATAAGTCTCATTTTGTACAGAAGATAGATAAACTAAAATCTTTCATTCGGACTCGGCTGTTTGAACGTCAATATTGAGATTCATTATTCACAATTTACAGAAAGTAAATTAATTAAGAAGCAGAAGAGAAAAAGATTCACACGCCGGACATTTTTGGCTCGTACACAAGATTTTCTGTGTATACATTTTTGATTATACATAAACGGTATTTGAATGAACTCATCATAGTTGATATCCTTACTCTCCATAACTTGTACTCCTTTTGATTCCTTTCTCTTCATTACCTTTAAAAAAATATATTTTTTTTATTATAGAAAGAAAACTGCAATACAACTAAATAAATGAACTAATAGTTAACTGAGCTCACGCTTTTTTATTACCAGAAGCTCCAGTATATATTCTATAAAAACTGAAATTTTGTGATTTTTATAATTCCAAGTAAGATATAATTCATATTATGTAAAAGGTTAAGTAGCCTACATTATGTACAAGATTACATTATTGATTTTTTTTGTTTTCTAGAAGTTAATTATTCAAGTTTCATCAGCATGTTAGTGAATTGTGGTTTGGGGGACGTTCTGTAACTTATTATATTCAAGGTGAAACATAATGCATGATAAGACTTGAACCACATTTATCACAACCACATTTATTGAAGACAGTGAGATACTAGTTTCATTATCAATCTCAATAAAAATTGAAATTGAGTTTGATAATGGTGTAACAACCGAAACTAGTATCTCACTGTTTACAATAAATGTGGTTGTGATAACTTCAAATAACTAACACCGCTACATCGAAATAATTGTTGATTTTAACTCTAACCAGTAACTTCAACTAAATTCATTTCAACAGAAAATTCCTGTACATATTCTAAATAAAATGTTTGCATATTCTTAGCATTTTTAGTGAAGATACCTACTCCTCCACTTCGATGAGATGTCCTGCAATATGATACTTTCAAAGAATAGTTTGGAATATTAAGCTGTGACAATAATTCATCTCTTTTAAGCCGTGCGCAGTAAAACTAACTATTGTAACGAATATGTGATTGGAGAGAATAGAGAGAAAGAAGAAACAGTGGTTCTCGGTGTTATCTGCTATGTGAATGTTTACTTCTAAGCAATTAATTACTCTGTTTTTGACACTTTTATGGTGTTTACTTGGTAATTTGTAGAATGTTCTAGTTGTTTGATTAGAAATTAATGGAGTCTTATCGAATATTTTGGAAGGCATGAAGGTCTTTCATTATTTATTTTAGAAATCGGTAGAAGTTGGTAGAGAAATCTAGAGATATCTCAATTATGAAAAATTATATAAATAGAGGTAGAATTTTGTAAATTAGTTCAGTCTTTTCTTCCTCAGCACCATACCTACCATTGAATGGAGTCAACCGATTGAAATGTACTATTCTTGGCTTCCCTCTTGGAGGTTTTCTTATCCGGTATACCACATAGTTGATCCTAGTCACAACCTCAAAAGGCCCTTCCCACTGATTTTGAAGTTTTGGAGAGTAGCCACGAATCCTCCTTGGGTTGTATAACCAGAATCCTGCTTGGTATCCACCTTGGTCAGCTTTGATGTCATACCGCTCCTTCATCTTCAGGCTTGCTTCATCAAGATTGGTGCGGACTTTCTCATGAGTCTTATTCATGTGTTTCCTCAGTTGGGTTATGTAGTCTTCCTCCTCAAATATCTCACCAGGCTATCTGTTTTTAATTGCTTATTTTTGTGTAAGAAATTACTGAACAGTGTGAGTTGTAGATTATTTGTGTTAATAAAGTGCAAGTGATAAATTCAAGTGTTGCCAGCGATATTTTAGACATAGAACCCGTAACACTATATTAGGAGCCTCTTGTGTCAAGAATACTTTGATTCTATATATTTTTTTACCAATGTATTGAATATTGTGATGAAACACAAATCTTACTAATGTGAATACTTGTAGCTCTATAGTACCGTTATGGGTACATAATATACAGTAAGTTGTAAGTACAGCACATAGCAAAATTTGTTATTTTAATAATAGGGAGCTGGATTTAAGTTTGAAACTTGCTGGAACCTTCTGAATTCATGTTCATGCATGAGTTCATGCACAAGCATGCGTTAATGTAGTTTGTACGTATGAATGTATGTAATCATGCCAAGCCCTCATTTCCGTGCTGTTTCTAATTGAACAACATTGATCTTCATATATGAAGGGATTGTTCTCGATATTTGAGAAACGGAAAATGCTCGCTTGAGTGCCAACATGTAATGAATGGAATGTGAGCGCGAATTGCTTTTCTTCGTCTTCTTCCTAGACGGAAGTTTGGTGTTTGGCAGCGTGCTAATTAGTGCTGTATAACAATTTCTCAGACCTCTTGATTTTCCGTCTTTCAGGAGAAAGGTGTTTGATTTTGGCTTGCGACATTCTTAATGAGATCCGACCTTCTTGGAGGATGCAGGGACCTTCCTCGTTATCTCTTATCAGCGACTTCCCTTTTGGTCGAGTTCCAGAAGACCTTGCTAGTATCACACATGATCAGTAATAATAGATGACACGCAGTCCTTACGCTACCTTCGACCTTCGATCGATCATTTTGTAACTATTACTTCACGTGGCTATATGTTCAAAAGTACCTCAATACATACCAGCTATATACTACTTCAATCTCATCTACTATCTACAATCTTTGATCTTCAATCTAATTCCACTGTGGAATTTGAGCCAAGTATGTAACTCTGTAGAATTTGTGGAAATGGTGTAGCACACCAAACACCGCGAAATTTTTGGATCTTTTTTCAGTTCTTGCTCTGTCTTACCTAGACGTCGTCCTAGACTATACATTTTTGTGAAGTTCTTCAAATAAAATTTGAAGCTTTCTAATTTCACGTTTACTATCATTGTTATTGATTATTATTATTATTATTCATATTATTACAGTACAGTCTCTACAATCCGGCCGTGCGCCAGTAGGGCACGTCCAGTTATCCGGCACTGTACGGGCGCCGGTGATCGGGTCAATGCCCTTTATTTTCTTGTCTCTGCAGGTGGTTTTACTACCATTTTCAATTGGTAATCTTACTGTATCCATTTTATTGTTACTTTTATAATTTCATAATTGCACAGTACTGTTGTATTGTAGAGTACAGTACTGTACTGTTCTACTATATTTACTTTAACGTGTTTTTATTAAATTTAAACTTACATTTGTATGTGTTTTGAACGTTTTTTACCCATACATCCACTAATCCGGCAATTACGGTAATCCGACAACACCAATCCCGATATAGTGCCGGATTAGCGAGATTTTACTGTATTATTATTATTATTAGAACTCCCAAGAGGAAGACAATAAGTATTCGATAAGTGTAATGACTCATGGTGTATAGTATTTATTTTTTCTTCTTTGCCCAGTATTCTTTCATCCTTTGCGAGAACCGCTGCTTCCTTTCTTCACTCCATAGTGGTTTGTACTGTTCAGGACGCAGCTCAGAGAATTTTCCACTTATCCACTTTTCTCCTTAATAGCTCCCTGTTCAATATCTCCTGTTCATTTGTGTTGAGCGTGGTTAGATCTTTTCTAATATTTTCTAACCAGGGTCCCGGACTAGTTAGTGACAGTAGGTATCTTAGCACTCTGTTGGTTAACCTGTATTCTGGAAGTCTGAGAATATGACCGTAAAACTTTAAACGCCGTTTCTTCATATCTTTTTCTATGTTGGAAAATCTTTCTACAAGCTCATTCTTCTGTAATCTAAATCCATTTTCTGTTTATTATTATTATTATTATTGCCGACCTCACAACCTAGTGGATGGTATTATACGGATCATTGATCGAGTATGTACCCACTAAATATTGTAAAATTATTATTATTATTCAGCGTTGATATGTCTTTTGGTGGTAGGGTGTCCCTTACGGGTAGTTCCGCTTCGTCTTAAGGTCATGCTTTGGACATGGTGATCCGTTTTAACAGATGATTTTCTATAACTTTGTTTCTTTGCATAATTACAAAAGTCCCTACCGTATACGGGTATCAGGCTATTACACGTTGTATTATACGTTGAGTGCAAAAATCATTTATAAAGACGGGTAGTGAAGAAACTTCATCATGATTTCGACGTGGAAAACTGTATCTTATTTTTGTCGCCGTGAGTTATCGTCCAAATCTATTACGTTGCGATAACAAGAGCCATCACTCATATCGCCTGAACCATCTCGTGTTTCTTGCCATTTCGAGCCTGTTACAGTTGCACTCAATGTTCACCGCTGTTGACAATCCAAAAACAAACTGGCAAAGAAGAGTGAAGAGAGCGTTAAAAAAGCTGCGGTTCCATGAGCTCACACCAAAACAACGGAATAACACCTTGATAGTCGATATAAAAAGACCATTAGGTTGGGTTTTGCACGGATATAGATTATTGTGATAGTAATATTTTCATTCAAATGTTTTGGTGGAAGGATACGGAACTGCAACCGTTAACAATACAGTGGAAGTTCATTTTCATTTGATTGTTATGGGTTGAAAGGTATGGAAAATTATGAACTATTAAAAGTTGAAAAAATCAATAACAATCAAATAATATGAGTAGAACTAAACCAATAACGCAAAGTCTATTGTCATAAGGAAGCTCGATTACTTTGGTCGTAGAAAATAAACACGTATAACAACTGTAAAAACAAACTGAACACAACATTACGGATTTAGTTCCCACCAAATAGCAAGATCTAAATGAATATTACGATTTGTTGCATAACAATTGAAAAATTAGGCTAGTTCCAGCCTAATTGGCATTGGTAATAATTGTAACTTTACAATTCTGTTGCTCAACTAAAAGTTAGACATCAAAGCAACAAATTACAATAAATTAGACATTTCAAAAGTATAACTAAATTCGCTTATTGATTTTAATCAGTTTCTATTGCATAACGAACACTACTTTTGTCATTCCTCAGTAATAATATTAAAACTTATTGGTTAAATTTAGTAAATTCATTAATAACCTTTGAATTATTCACAAAAAGAAGTGTAGCTATGTTCTGCATGACATTATATTCTGAAACACAGTCTATCAGTTGACAGCATCATTATTGAAGGTCTAATTATTCCAGTTCTCGTTTGTTGGAGGTATAAAATATAAAAATGAAGCATATTAAAAATATTAATTAATGAAAATTTAGTATAACCTATTACAATGGGTTTGAATTAAGTGAATTTTGCTATGAATCAGAATTGATTAGTGAAGCTTATTTTTGTAAATTTTTCTTTGTAATTAATAAACTCGATAAGTTATGAATCATGCTCCAAATTGAAAATATTCTATGTTATCGAATTTAACATTAAAAATGTCTAAAGCCAAAGAGATCTCGCTGTTGGAAAGTTTATCTTCTGTTGATATTTTGTCTTTCTCAAAAAAAAAAAGATTTTTATTATCCGTACAGTAGAATTTTATATGGCACAAGTATAAAATTTTTCCCCTGATATTCAGAGTAACGTATCAACGTCCCGTCATCTACACAATATTTATCTATTACATACCCAATATATAGAGAGGATAAATAGAGGTAGTTCTTCAACTTTTCCATACTCCAGATTTTCATTTCCAGTTGCATTTACATTGAGTAATCAGTAAGTAATATTAATCATATGGCCTCTCTACAGGTAAAACTTGATAATGAATGCATAGAGACATTTTTCCCACAAGAGCTTGAGACTTGTGCGAGGTTGATGAAGTTAATGATTAAAAGATACTAAGCAGAAATTGCTATAGAACCCGTGACCAGCTGTGACCTGTGAGTAGCTGTCAGTCAGAGGTAAGCACCCTAACCGATAAACCATTCTGACTACCAAAATTAGGATTGACAATATTAAATTTTTAATTTCAGTCAGACTTCAAAACGATTTTTCATTATTTATAATAAATTTGCGATGATATGAATGTAATTAATTAGGAAAAGCCCTCGTGTAATTAGAAAAATTAATCTCCTCAGAAGGATTGAATAAATCTTTCGGGGGTGTGGTAATCCCATTGAATGCATAGGTATTACTTATTAAAATACAAATTAAAATACTTACAAGTACGACATTGTCGCTGTAGTTCTTTGATTTTTTCGCTTACCTTGGTTAAATTGTTGCAAAAAAAGGAAAAGGGCCTTGAGCTCATATTTCAGGAACAGAAAAAGATTCTTCTGCAATGCCAAGGGTAGTGCTAGAGGGAGAGGGGCTATGACCTTCCATAAAATCGAAAATTTAGTGGAGAGTTAGGAAAGAGAGGAACCATACAAAAAAACAGCCTGGGATCGACGTTTTAGAAACGATGCTTGCAAAAATAGGATGAAATAATTTATCCAGTGGTGCAGAGCATTAGTAATTCTCTATAATGATTCCTTCATCCATTGAACACGCAATACTTTTCTCAGCAATACTGTAAATTTGTAAATTTCCACCTCATGTACTTCACATTAATGTTGAAAGTTATCCCAGAAGAATTCCTTCACTTCACAATACATCTTCTTAGCTCATGTTTGATCCTTTATTATTCTTTTACTTATTGTGTTAGTAACCACTGTACTAGAGTTTCAAGGTGAGACCCATTCCGAAAATTCAGATGACCGTGATAAAGTATGAGAGGGATTAACTCTTTACTTCAAGGAAAGTTTGTTTGCCCTCACAGAAGTTGGTGCAGGATGGAAAGTAAATTAGTTAATCACTGGAATCCAAGTAAATCCTCCAGCTTGAAGTTGGCTCATGGCCGATCCTGAATTAAGTCTACTAATTTTGTTACAGTACAGTTCACGACTTGGATTAGCAAGCTTCATTCTACTGTACTGGAACTGCACAGTAATAGTCTGTATTTCTAATCAATTGTAATCTGCACATAAATCTATAAAATAGAAGAGTGTTTTTGTAGTAGTAGCACTAATAAGCAAGGAATAACACTGTTGAAAAATTGAGGAATCATTTCGAGAGTATTAGGCCTTTGTTCATTGACAAACCAAACAAAAATTATTGGGATATGTACTGAAAATATTTTTCAGGAGTTAAGCATTAAAAAAAATTTTAAGCCTGTGATTGAAAAAAGTACCTCTTTTGGTTATTATTGATATTTTTTTTATTGCTGATGATGCCCACATGAGTCCGAGACTTGTGCGTGGGTAATGAGGTGAATGATCACACATGACGGCGGATTGCCTGACGGTGGAGCGGGATTCGAACCCACGACCACTTAAACGACAGCAAGCTGAAGTTGCAACGCCCCAACCAACTGCGCTAAGCGGCCCGCTGAGCTTGTATTCTATCATTTCATGATATTCTATCAATCATGGCCAAGGAAGAAGCAATGTTTTCAAAATATAAATGAAATTCTTCAATAAGCTTGATACTATGAACTTAATATAAGGTTTGAGGAATCGTTCTATCTCAGCATTTACTACTGAAAAATGCCTACACTACACAACAGAGGTATGCTTGAAGGCCAGCTATTATAAACTGATTATTGTAGTAGTTTATTTTAAAGTCCACCAAGTCATTTTGTATTATCATTTTTTTCGAATTGTAATAGGGATATTTTCGAATTGTAATAGAGATATTATATTCGGCCTACATCAACCACTGAAGCTTTCATATTTGATTATATGCAAATCTCATACTTATCAATTTGATTAACTAATTTGTATTTGATAGAGGATAGCTCTTTTTGTGAATAATTATCCTGATTGAACTCTACACTCCCGGCAAAATAACATTAACTGAAATTCCTGGCAAAAACTGTTTTTACGTAGGTATAATGAATATGATGAGCACCATATAGACAACGTTCAAATTTCATTCGAAAATGCAATTAAATTACTCAATTAGAACATTGTATGCTACTCACGTAATTCAAACTCCAATTGCATTCTAAATGATTGTTTCCAGGAGACTATACCAATTGGCTACTTCAACCAATAGCCAATTAAATTACACACTGCAGCTACCTGTATGGTTCTCTGAGTTATTCAATCAACAGGTACTTGCTTGCGAAATGATTACTTAAACTTGTAGAGGTATACCATAGATCAGAGAGTAAGGAACTTGATGGTTCGTCTATGGTTATACATCCTGATGAGGGTGAAATGCGGTGCCAAATTAGTATCAAATTTGGAGAAAGAGATCACAAGTAAAATAACTCTTTCGAGGAAACAAAACAAAATGGTTATAAAGCTAACAAATTAAATTGTATTAAGTAAATTAATACAAATAAATTGCACAGGCTGACAAATATAACAAATCATACTATGACAAAAAATACGAAGAAAAGACAGTCAATGAGCTATCTTGAAGATAAGTGAAAATTTGATGTAATGGGAGTTTGTTTAGGTCTATACACCCACGCCTATCAAGTATAATCAAATACATTCGTAATTACTATAGTAGATATAGTTCAGTAGTAGTTAATCTTATCATGTGTTTGTTTTATGGGAACAAGCTTATCTAATTAGGACTCGAGGCGTTCTCTAAGCTTACTCCGGTAACAAGTTTGTCCTGACTTTTTTCCGTCTAGGCTTGTGTTGCCATGTCCTGCTATAGATGCCCCGTGCTACGCTATGTTGCTCACTTTAATGGCGTTTTATCAGTTAGGTGAACTCTAACTCTGAGCCAACTTTTAATCTGATTAACCGGCCCGTCACTGATCTTTATCTTCCTTCGAGCCTTCATAAAAGTAGAGTTCAGATGTGGAACGAGTATACAAAAGTATAGGACTTTCTAAGGGCCGGAAAATCAACAAAAATATAATCCTGGGATGTTTGCCCATAATCGTCTCAGTAAAACGAGTTTTAATAAGAACGCTCTTCGAAACTTACAGATCAAACTTGAGCTGAATTTATTTACTCAGAGCGAATTCGAAAAAGAATGATGCACTGTCTTAATTCACTTTTGAACTTAACTAATCAATCAATAAGATATTTATTTTGAAAAATGTTTAATTATTTTCAAAAATTATTTGAGTTATTATTGCGTGTGAATTCGATGAGTCTTCTTTCTTCAACAAAAAATTTTATTTCTGCTTCAAAAATCAATAGACTGCATAAATACTTATAAATAATTGTTTGAAAACCTTCATCATTTAATCATTGGCTAGGAACATGGAATTTTGAGTGGAGCAAAATAAAGCCAAAATTCAATTAAAAATCAATATTGAAATAATAATAATAATAATAATAATAATAATAATAATAATAATACTAATACTAATAATAATAATAATAATAATTAATTTCTTTTATTAAGGCGTTTTGCCATTTGACATGTACATGAGCATGAACTATTGGCTAAAACAACCAAACCTAGAGACCTAATATAATAGCTAATCTAATGATCAGATTAGCTATTGGAAGTGACCAAGGGTTATGATCACACAAATAATAATAATAATAATAATAATAATAATAATAATAATAATAATAATAATAACAATAACAATAATAATAATAATAATAATAAGTCAAATTATTAAGTCATTACTCCTGTGAGCTCATTCTAATTTGATTAAGTTTAGAGTTTGAACAGAGCAACGTTAGAGGCAACAATATTACTAACTTCAACTCACTATGCATCTATAGCGTCTTGATTTTAGAGCATAATTATTTATTATATAGATGCATAGTGTCAAGGTTAGCATTATCGTTATCTTCAACATAGTTTTGCGCATACGCTCTAATAAAATACACCAACTTTCTGCTGGTTCACTCTTTATTCAAGGAACATTAACTAATACAAATCTATTCCATTGATGATTTGGAAAAAGTAAGAGTAACTGAAAAACTTTTCAATCTTTTAGATTTATTGGAAATCACTAGATCTTAAAGTTAGTGGAGAATCTTTTCTGATAACTTAACATAAGACCAGCTTCTATCTATAAACATCACTGAGCATCACGATTGCATGAACACGACGCTCTACGTGTGGCCAATCACCACTCAAAAAAAGATGGAATAGATTGCCTACGTCACTTTGTAGTGCGAATTGTTAGGTAGGCTTTACTGAAAATGGAAAGTCCTTCAGATCTTTCTCTTTGTCTTGTTCTTCCACTTATTGTTTTTTCTGCTTTTTTATTCTTCCTCTTTTTCTTCTCCTTCTTATTCTTCTTTTTATTTTTTTCATAGCAAATATTCCCCTTTCCCTCGCCTCTAGCCGCGACAAAAGAGCCACCTCTTTTATTCAAGACCTGAATCATTTAATTTTTCTTGTGGTTCTTTTTCCACGAATTTTTGTACAGATGAGTTGAGTTCAATTCTCACATCCTTTTTAATTTCCTATTTCAGTAGTGTTCTGGTGCGAATATAATTTTTTTTCATCTGATAAAATTTCTTATTAAATTGAAGATTTAAATTCAATTTGACTCCCTTGTTGTTCTAAAAAAGTGCTTATTGTATTTGCTTATTATAATTGTATATAATTTCAATATTAGAATTATTGAAACAGACACAGTGCAGAGAGTGAACCTTGCATCATTTAGCTATAGAAATGTTCTAATAGGCTTGGAATATCGTGATATAATTCTGGTAAATAAATGAGAAAGCCAATTGCCGACTCTACAATTGTCCAACTAAAACTATCAGCCTAAAACAAGACAGAGCGTGCAGAGAGCATCCTACTAAGTTGAAAACTATACGAAAAAATAGAGCTATTGGGTTGTAACTTTATATTTTTGTATTGAAGCGACCAGAACCGGAAACCTGAATACAATAGTTAGTGATTATATACATATATAATAATATAATATATAAATATTTGTTTGTTTTGTAGACTACGTCTACAGACGTCTACGTTCAGTTAAGGAGTATGGGACAAGTCAGATCAACAATTATACAACCTTATACACTAGTTATCATAATTACTATAGCAATTAGTTGAGTTGGGGCTTAATTTTGATTAAAAGAAAAGCTTTATCAACTATATGGTCCTGATGGTACTTCAGAAGCAATGAGCTTATGAATAGAATTGGGGTATCAAGAGCTTTAAAGGATTCAATTAAGCAACATTATTTTCATCAAACTGATTAGTTAAGTTAAGGGAAAAAATGAGATATCAATGATACATTCATTTCATGCGTAAATAATGTTACAAAAGCAAACAAGCAGTTAATCACGCTCTTGTTCTATTTATATCATTCCATTGTTCTCATGGACAGACGGAGCTGCAATTTGATTCCTTTCGTTCTCACTCGTTAGATGTCTTTCTCACTCCTATTCTTCAAGTCTGCAACTCTCTCACTCAATTGATCTTCTCGTCAATTCTACATTCTTCTAGAACAATCGAGGTCTAGTCCAAGCCTTCTTGAAGATTCTCGAGGTGTCTGGTGACCTCCAATTCTTGGAATTATACAACTACAACAGCTATATAAAGGAGTCCACGTGAACCAGTGAATCAGTTTTCTACAAACCCGCGTGACAGATTGTATTACAGATCTCGTGCCAGTGGAGTAAACAGTGCTTTATTCAGTTTTTAGACAGTGTCAAGTGCAGAGACAAGTGTTTACTGTTTATGCAGTTTACTAATAGTTTAAAGACGTTGTGTTAAATGATATTATTTGGGACTGTCAAATAGCGAATTGGAATGTGTTTTTGTAAGTGATTAGTTGCTCTTTTTTATAATTTCTTTCTGCATTATTGTACAGTTCATTGGACTATTGTTCAGCCTGTAATTAATTATTCATTTGTACAGTTTATTGGATTCTTGTTACTTTTATTATTGATCGGCCTGTAGTTACTTATTCATTAAATCTTGTAAATAATTACTGAAAATAAGTATTAGCTTGTCATTTGTTGATTTGTTTTTCTTTATTGAACTTACAATTAATTTGTGTAAATAGTCTAATTTTGCATAAAGTGCAAGTGTGAACTTTAGTGTTGCCAGCCTTATTTTAGCTATTAGAACCCGTAACAATAACTTGCCCTAAAATTCAACAGCAAATGAACGGTAAAACAAAAACTACGTTTAATACTTCTTGTTTAGAGCATAAAGGGTGAGTCCAATTCAGAGCTCCATTAACCATGAGTTGATAACAAAAAAATTGATTATGAGCTAACAGGATATTGGTATAAATTGGAACTAAAACACTCACTTGAACATTTAAATGAAGTTTAAGTGTTCATTGCTCATATTAGCGGGCTGCATCTGGCTTTTTCTTTCAACTTACCCACTATTAATTGGAAGTTGGAACACTGAACTATTTTTTATTCATTGTGGTGTATTATCTCACTTACCTTACTTCTAATCCTAGTTACCGAGCACGTGTTCCCAATCTACAATAGCCATAACCAAAGTACATAAAATTAAATTTTATGCTCCAAGTGTAGCATATTCGCTGTTGCCAGCTCGCCTCGTAACATACACAAAAGCTTCATGGGTTCCATTTCTAGTTGAGAAGTGCATTGAAGTACAACATTGTAACTCTCAATGTAACCCCAACACCTGAGTACTGAAATGGAATTTGACTACTCCTTCTCAACTGCAAAACAATTATATGACATCTTTCACTGTGATTATATTACTGTGAACACTGAGCTTATCACAGTCATAATTAGACTGTTGAAGCTCCAGAGACACATACTGTCACACTAATTAGGCTTTTATTAAGTTCAACTTATTTTGTGAGTTTTTTATAATTTTAAACAATGGAATTACTGAGGGTACTTCTTATTTGTACAACTGGATAATTATTGCTTCTAATATAAACTTAAAAACACTTTTAAATGGAAATTAACTCACGTTATGGCGTGACGGCCGTTTCGCTCTGTTGTCTAGAGCATCGTCAGACGACCCACAGTACACTGATTTAAGGCATGAGTTTGAGGGTTATGTATGTTGGAATGGTGAAGGGGTGGGGGGATGAGTAGGCGGGAGGTTTGAAATTGGGATTATTTTGTCAATAAATCAGTGTGCCTTAAATCAGTTTACTGTGGGTCGTCTGACGATGCTCTAGACAACAGAGCGAAACGGCCGTCATGCCATAACGTGAGTTAATTTCCAAGTGTTTTTAAAGTTTATATTACATATTAGTGGAAACAAGATGGATCTTCAACATCATATTGCTTTTAAGTACTCAATAATGTTACTCAGCACGGCTGATGGCAGATGCCAAGCCAAAAACTGTGTTCAATCTTCTTATCTGTTTTTTAGTCTAGATTTCAGCAATTTACAGACTTTGTATAAAAAAATTCAATATTATTTAGTATCTTTCGATGCAGCGAAAAAGAATTGGAATATTTTCATTTTGTATTTAATAAAGTTCAATTATCTATCTATTAACTATCTTACTCAGCAGCATATTTGAATGAAATTGTTATATTCTGGAGCAATATATTCCAAAATTATTACTTGAAATTTTTGGAAATGCCCAATTAGTGATTTACTATAACGGAAATTGCAATTCTCAAGCATTTGCGGCTCTGTAAAGCGTTTCCATCGACTGCGACCGTAGTTTTTCATCATTTCCCAATACTATTGAATTGAGCTGTGAATGACCTCAATAAAAAATTGGTTACTCACTCGGAATAAGATTTTTATTCACAATAAGAGTGGAAACCTACTTTTTGATAAAATTGTCATTGATAAAATGCTAATTACATTTCAAGTTGGTATCAAATATAAATTGAAAAATTTTCAATTTATTGATACTGTACTAAATGTATTAATATTATTTAATATGATGGAAATGCAACTGGGATTAGTCGCAACCTTGTATTGTAGGTTACGAAACAGCTCATTTTCTAAGGCTGTTCATATTGTCATATTTGGTGACATCTTTGTTTGAAACTTCTTGAATTGATAATCGCCCCAAAAAACCGAAAAATTCTAACTTTGAGCACACATACTTTACAAAATAATCGCAGAAAAATTTATATCGTCAATGAGTAACATGTTTATACATTAATAGCCGCAATCACAAGGAACTTCCAAAAAAATTATGACTGAAACTCAAATTCCAATCCACAGCATTAAAAATTAAATTTCAAGTGGTAGGTAAAATTAAGATAAGTAATTGGGCACTTCTGTTATGTTTGAATTCAACTATTCAAGAGCCACAACATTTTTGAAGAAACGTTTCAAAACGTTTCTAACGTGTAGAAAACTTTATTTTGGGTGTTGAGTTTTCTTTAAAATATCAATAATATTGTATATGAGAATGATTCAATCATCTATTGAAGTTTAAAGAGTGCATATAATATTCTGCTATTAGAAAGAATGTTAGGAAACCATAATCAATTCCTATTCTATTGAACGATTCATTTGTAAAACTTACAAAGCCTACTAGTTTGATTTAATTGTTACGATTAGCTTAAAATAACGATTCGTTACTTGGTAGACTACTTTATACACCAGTCTATTCTAATAATTACTATTTTAATTGAAATAAAAGGACGAATAGGAATGAAAAATATGCATTTACATCAAAATACTATAATTTATTCAATGTTTGTAACATTAAACAGTCTATCATGACTAATTTATACCTCTACTCAAGGGGGCTCAGACCTTGAGGAAAGATACAACAATTGTTTTCTTGGAACACAATATTATATACAATTCTATGGTTAATCATGGTACATTCAATTCATTTATTGGAGTTTGGGCCAGCTGAAACTGAGAACGATTTAAAAAATAAACTTATTGTATTTGGTTTACGTTATTTATAAACATTGGATGGAATCTGATTCACTTATAATGAACCTTTGCATTTATAGACTATTATAGGGCCAATAGGCCATGGTCACATAACATTATGTGATTTGTATTTTGTTGTTATTTATTAATGTATAGGTTACATACATAATATGTGATGTGTAGCATTTACAAGTTTGTAATGCTGTTATCAAGCTCATATTAAAGAGCAAAGGTGATATCCAATTTGTACCAAATTGTATCAATTTTTGAGATATTCCTTGTAGAGAACGTATAACCAAATAGTAATAACATTTATTATTCGCGGAATGTAACATACTTCTTGTGTAAATTTTTTAACTTCTTGGTCAATATTAACATACGTATTCGTAAGCATATAAAATACTATAATGTCAATTTATTCAATTTGGTAGCTTCCTATGCAAATTTTGAATTAAATCTCATCTTATGGTACTGTAAACGAGATTTGTCAATACTAGTATAATACAGTCAATTGGGTGGTGATTGGTCATGCGGTGAGCGTGGTGTTCAAGTGATCGTGATGTTCAGTCACGACCGCTCAAGACTGCGCTTGGATGGGTGACCGTGCTTCAATGACTTGATGTTACAAGCTTTATTATCACTTACCCGGTGGTTCGGAACCCACCTAAAATAGTAGGTCCACCATGTTCCCCGTAACATGGCACAAACGGCGAGGTGGAACTACCCGTAAGGGTCTCCCCACCATTAAAAGCCATACGCTTATTATTATTACAGTCAATTAAAAAATATTTATTACTAAGAGTTTTTAATTAATATTGTAATATTTCCTGCTATAAGATGCAGTATTAGCGCAACAGTGTACTTTCATTTCTTGAATACCATTTATTTCCTTAGTAGATTATCAATTTCTTTGTGTTTCCCACCCTAATAGGGAGAGGCAGTAATGAATTTGTGAATAGCACGATATTCATCAAGTGGGTTACAGCTGGCCCAAGTAGTTCTTATATACAAATTTAAAGAAATTATCAATTGACATCAACAGTTGACAGTGAAAATGCAGTATTGATTGTATCCTTCAAATTATACGACATTTTCAAGTTACTTTTTCTAATCTAGATTGAATAAGTAAATAATTCACAACACAAGATGATAACAGCTATAAATTATCTTTTTTTCAAATATAATAATTATGCAATCTATTCCACCTTATAATATGTACACAAACACTCACTATTATTTATAGCTCATAAACAATCGTTTAAAAGACTGATTCTAATAATAATATTTACATTGTAATGCACATGGTTTTCGAATTCACTGATTGAAGCGAATATTTCCCTTCATCACCATTGATGTCAATAACGCTTTTTTTGTTTCTTCTTTGCCTGTTATTTCAACACTCTCAGTTAAAGCGTGCCTTGAAGACACACCTATTATCATTAGTAGTAGGGGTAATTCAGGAGAACCGCGTACCCAATCAGAAGACAGGGGGGCGTGGCCACCCCCCTTCCCCCCTCCCCCCAGGTCAGACATTTTGTAAACGCCCACCCCTTCCCCCCTGTCGCAGTCAGCCATTTTGTTTTAAGGTCACATACCCCCTTCCCTATGTGCCCCCACTTTATTCCCAATAGATTAAAGGGGGACCCCCCGCAAGCACCAATGAGAGAGGGCCTTTCCCCCTGACCCCACCTCTCACAGAAGGTTCCCAATAAATATAGAACATACAGCTTTATATCTATGTATTTGCTTTCAATTGTATATCTATATATACCTGCTTGCAATTACTATATCTATATTTGCTCTTATCCGTAACCCCCCGCCCCCCCCCCCCCCCGCTTTAGCTATTAATTGCATCTGCACACTTGCCACCTCCTGCTGTGATTCTCAAAGCCCTCTCTCTCTCTTTCGCACGTGCAGTGTTAATATGCCCCCCTGCCCCCCAGCCCCGGACAGTGCTTCAGATATTAATAACACTTCCGCCCCCTGCTGTGAAAAAACTATTTCATAACGTTTAAAAGCAGAGCACGTGCACAAGTTTTATGTAGATTTTTTTATATGACTCATTAAGCTGTGGAATAATAATCCTCTCTCTCTACCCTCTCTTTCTTTTAGGCAAAGTTGGCGTGTGCACAAGTTTGTGGATTGTGCTCATTAACTTTTAACATGTTCTCTGCGGGAGTGAACCATCTACATCAACATGACAGAGATGAACATACATCTACTTTCTCTCTCAGGTCATTAACCTTTGCATGAATAATCCTGTCTGTGTGAGAGAGAGAGGCTTTCTCTCTCACTCTCTCAGCTCATTCATTAGCCTCGGTTGAAAATTCAAATATGCTTTGCAATAATATTAAACTCATCTATAGCTATCAGTAAACAGAAACCTATACAATTTTCATGGTGAAAAATTGAATAATTCAATTAGTTATGAAATAAAATATGAGCATACAACGGACGAATATTATATGAGCAGAAGAATAAACGTATATTTTCCTTGTAAAAGACAAGCGGTTCCTGCTTACACAGGGGACTACTGGAATTGCTATTTTCTGCTAGGACCAATTAAATTTATATATAATGAAAAGAACAAGTATATTACAATTGACTGAAGCACATTTGGACAAAAGACATTATGTGATTAGAAATAGGGGCATAAAATCGCAAATTATTCAAATTGTTTCCCTCAAGGAAAACATAGACGCAATGAAAGAAGTAGCTCTTCTGTTCTTTCGCACACGCTCTAGCCTTGCACTCAGATGCTGCCGGAACGAAAGAGGAGAGAAAGAAAAAATGCGAGGATGCCGGCGGGTAGACGAGTTCAAATACGAGCGCATTGCTGTGTCAACCGGCGTTGGAACGAAAGAGAGCACCAGCTATAGCGAAAGAGGAGGTTAGAAGGAATGTGGAGAGAAGATGCTAGCGCTCAACACATCTGGCGAATCAATGTGCTAAGTAAAAATGCGTGATGAAAGGAAGGAGGTAGGGCGAAAACGGCAGAGCAGGCAGCGCATGCCATTAGCTAATTTGGCGCGTAAGTCCGTGACACATGTGTGATTGTATCTCAACTGTGTCGGCACGCTCCTTGGGTATTTCTATTTTAAAACTGTCACTGCGGTTGAAAAGAGTGGTTCTTCTTCTCCTTCTTCAACTGGGGGGATTCTATAATGACAGCGTGCTAATATGCTTATGGCCGATGCGTCTATAAATCTTTTTCGTATCAAAACAAGAGAGACCTGTTTTTGCACATTCTATTTGATATACTTTATAGCTCCTTATCATATTAAATCGCTCATAATGTGAAGTTCTTTCGAATAAACATTTTTTGTACAAATCATATGTTAGACAGCGATCTTTAACAGATTTCTTTACACCCTTAGCTACGTTTTTATACAATTCATTCTCATCATCTACACATTTGAAACTATGCATTTTGGACCCTAATCCTACAAAGTGTGTGATAATTGTCTCATCTTTAAATTTCCCAACTACTTTTTATTTTTAAGACTATATCATTTATGAGTGGACGTTCAATGAAGTGGAAAGAAATGTCTGAAAACAGTTAATCACTCAATAAATGGAAGACTCATAAGCAACAGTCTGATCACAACACATTGATATGCGTAAACACGCTGTCTTTATATATACACTATCAATCAGGTAGCACTAGATTCGTAATCACAGTCTGTATAAATGCTCATTGGATACATGATCACATGGGCTGTATAAACTACAACTGGATACGAACGTTGCGAGTAGCAAATGACAAACTGTCTGACTCAATACAGACGAGGAGATCCTTTTTATACAGTTTTCATTCATACTATCAACTTCCAGAAACTTCTTGAGGTCATGATTGCACACGATCTCCCAAAATGTCACTGAAAACTCTAGAGCGTAAAACCAACCTGAGCAACGAGAGTGAGACACATTCAGGGAGAGAACACTCAATCAAGAACAGTTAATTTGAGAACCGTTCCATCTAAAGCGAAGTTTTAAAGCCTTGGAAAGATTTTAAATTGAGAAAGATTTAAATACATGATACGCTCTGTATATATATATATATATATATATATATATATATATATATCACAAACAAGCATTTTGGTTTCAAGAAGGTGCGCAAGTAGAAGGGTGAGAAGAAGTAGAAAAAGAAGAATAAGTGCTTATCATCTCAATTCCAAGAAAGCATGGCGTAGACTCACCATCATGTGTGTTGGGTACAGTATAAAAGGTAACTCCCATGTTTTTGTTGAATCGAGAAGAAACATCTCAACAGTAATCAACTTTCTTAAACGTATTTTCTACATCACAATAGAATGTTCATAACACAATAACTGAGCACTAAGATAAGTTAAAATTACAATTTTGTTACGCTCGACTGTCAATTTACCAGAAAAATGAGTGCTTTATCTACAGAAAACGCACTGTTGAAATTTCTCACTTTCCTTTTGTTCAAACGGATTCTTATTTCGAGTTGGAAGAGATTTTACACTTGAAATGAAGTTTTTAAAGAGCTATCGCAGTTGATCCATAATAGCCATTGGTTTATCAGATTTCAATGCACATTTCTAACAGCGTTTGGTATAACCTATCAATTTTGAAAGCGAAAGTAGAATAATAGAAACAAATTTAAATTTTGTTTCCTGATTGGAAAATTCACGCATTTTCACTCATCGAATGAAGAAATCCTTCGTCTTGCGCTGTCTTCCCTCTTTCTTAAAACATTCCAACTTTCAAAGTGCATCTCCGCTAACCCAATCACACTTGTTTTATCACAATTCTTTTCCACCCTCCTTGTTCAAAAATTTTTATCCTACTGAATTATATCTCCTCAATTTCCTTTTTGTAATTGTGTTTCCTTTCACACTTTAATTTATAACGCCTGTCTGCACTGCTGGATCTCTATCGTGCTGACAGAAAGAGCCGACAGAGGAAATGTTTTTTAAACAACTTTTACATTGAAATTCCTGAAAATCTCCCCTGGGTATGGTCGTATCCTTTACCATTGTATCACTATGATAGCCAACGGATAACTGAATAAAACACATGGTTCAACATATTATATCAATTTATTGATAATATTTTTCAGTTCTTTTCCAATATACAACATTTCGTCTATTTACAATATAATACATATTTACAATATAATACATAGTATTTACAATATAATACATAGTATTTACAATACTGTTCTCAACCTAGTAAATTCTTTCTCTCGATCCATGTAGGTTCGCTGAAACCTAACCATTTAACCAATATTTTATCTTTATTTTTCCTTATAATTTTCTCTACTAAATAAACTTTCTGCTCCTCCTCATCCAGCTTTGTTTTTTTCATTTCTTCTTCGTAGAAACGGCCAGAAATTATTTCCCCTTTCAAATCACGCAAGATGTAAGTAGGTGGCTTAGTCGGATAGACTGAATGAATTATAAATAATTCCCCACTCCAATTAATATTATACGATTTGTCGAAAACCTGTCTGTACTTACTAATGCGTACAACATCGCCCAATTTAAATTTCGGTTTTATTCGTTTAGATTTCAAACGCAAGTTCTCATTGGCCGCCTTATTAAGCGATGCTATTATATGATTTCGATGTTTTTTGCGAACATCAGATGGCCGCATTTGAATTGTTCTGTGGAAAGCATTATTATACTCTTTAACCAATGTTGGTAATGCTCCTACCCATCGTTTTGTTCCATGCTGCGTTAAATATTTATAGATTTTCGATTTAATAGTTCTAATAAAACGTTCGACTATTGCAGCCTTTTTCTCACTAAAAACATGGTAATGTTTAATATTATACCTATCCAATAATGCTTTTACTTTTGTATTAAAAAATTCGGTACCTTGGTCTGTCTGAAAAAGTTTAACATTTTTATTTTTACGAATAATAGGTTCAAGTGCAGCATACACAGAGCCGGCACTTTTGGATTTTATTGCCGCGCAATAAGCATATTTAGAAAAACAGTTAATTACAGCTAAAATAAAAGTAAAATTTGAATTATCTCTCGCCAGCGAGCTCATATCAATTAAATCTGCCTGAAGCAGATCCACCTCACTTTTAATCTCATATTTTCTCCTATTAAAATGGACTCTTGGCACAGAATGCAATTCTTGTGCTAATCTCTGTCTAAGTTCATTCATTTTTTTGTTGACAACACACACGCGCGATTGTATCTCAACTGGCTAGGCACGCGACGCGTAGGTAAACTATTTTTAGCCACCCTCTTTTTGTGAAGCAGCACGCCTCCTTCCTTCTCCTCTCCTCACTCGCTGCTGCGCACTTGGAGAGGAAGGTTCTACTCACTTCTTCGCCCCTCTCACCACCTCCTTCTCCTCCTCCTTCTCCTCCTCCTCCTCCCCCTCCTCACCTATTCTGTAATGACCCCATGCCAAGGTGTCAACCGAATTGGGCATGATGTATCTTTTATCATCATAGCATGAGAGCGCCGTTTTTGCACATTCTATTTGATAAATCTTGTGCGAATAACTTCTTATCATGTTGAACCTTTCGTAATGTGTGCTTCTTTCAAATAAACACTTCTTGTATAAATCAAATGATAAGCACCTATCCTTAACATTCCTTTTCACTCCTTTCGCTGTGTTCTTTGTAATAACAGCTGCATCGTCCATATATTTGAAGGAATACAGCTTGGGACGCAAACCGACAAACTGTGTTATGATCTTTGAATTTGCTTCGTCCTTAAATTTCCCAACAACCTTCTTATTTTTTAAAGAGTAACACATGTGTGACGGAGGATAATCACTTGTGTCAAACCAATCTAGGTTATTCTTAATGTCGGAAAAGACGTCCTCTGTTCTTATACTGTACAAAACAGAATCTGTATCACTCATAAGCAGCTTCACACATTCAACAGGGTACATTTTCAAAATCTTGTTGTAATGAAAGTCAAACATGAGGTGTTTGCTCAAATCTAAAATAGTGAAGCCGGCAAAAATTGGTTTTTTCAGCGAGATTTCAGGTTTTCTTAGAAACACTCCGATTACATTTTCATTGTAAATATGCCATCGCTTGCACAGAGGTTTCGATATTAATTTATCCAATCTCCTTTCATCGGTGACAAGCTCTACCTGACAGTGGGTGCGGTCGGATTGTAAAGATTTTCCAAAAATAAGGTTACTCATCGCCTTAAAATTTTGAATTTCAAATGTATTTCTAGCATTTCTCCTACACTCTGTGTTAAAATCGATGTAGGGCTTAAGCCAGCGAGATTGCGTGAACCTTACGACACGATGAATGCGTTTAAGACACATTCCTAGTTGTACATACAGTTTCAAGTTCCTATAATGTAAAACGTATTTTTCCCTATCGTACAGTGTAGCCAATAGTTTTGTCGACGATTTCTGTCCCTCATGTTTCTGGTAGTCAGACAATAGATGGTGAGGTGCTTCTTCTTTTGTCGGCGCTAGCGGAAAATGATTGTGTCTGTTGTGTAACGTTTTGGGATATTGGAGATCACACTCGAGAATGTACCCATACTCTGAATCATCAGCCAAGTTGAAAAAGTCAACTTGACTGATTTCATCCTCAGATAGAAATTGAAAATTTCCATCAGGCAGAGGTTCGCACATTGCGTACCCATATAAATTATTCGCATCGAGATAGAGTATATAGCTTGTCGGTTTGCTTGCATCAAAATCTGCTCCCATATAAGGGTTGTTAGCCTCAGCATACCGATGGGGTATTACAGCTAAACCGCCTCTCACATTTTGCTCGACCATCAAGTAGATATCTATATCTGTTATCAAGCCGAGTTCAACTTTTGTGAAATGCAGCATGCAATTCCACGAATAATGCGCAAGACTTAAAAAATGAGTCACATCCAAACCGTATTTCTCAAACATTGATGACCTCATATCCTCAAAAACGTCACACAAAAGGAGTGTATCACAAAGCAGATACAAATTATGATAATCTCCCAAATTCTTTATCTTGAATGTTTGCCAAACATTCTGTGCATGTGCGTACTCCCTTTCTTCTAAAGGCGAATCCGACAAATCATTGTAAAAACTTTCGATTGGGGGAAGGGAGGTTTCTTCAAATTTCTGTGGAGAGTCAATATATGTGTAGGGGTATACTCCTTTTTTAATAAGCAGTTGTCGTTGTTCAACGCTTTTAAACACTGCAAACATAGATTTGAATTTTGACTCTGTCTGTTGTCCTTCTGACAAATTTTTCACCAAACTGTCCAACGAAGCGTTCATGAATTTTAGGCTATCCAAAAACTTGATTTTTCCCACCGTGATTGAGAAAAACTTCTCTGCTGAAGGAGCAATGCAGCGTATTGGTTTTTTACACTTGCCTAATGCCTGCACAATATGATGGCAATCATACCCCCCAAAGTTGTGCATAAAACAAGGTATGAAATCAGGTGATTTCCCATTTAAATTACAGGGTTGATGAGCTGCGCAAATAAATTCACCTGTTTCGTGCGAGTGATGCCTACACTTGATGTCATTTTTCGCGAATACTTTTCCACACAGCCCGCATTTTTCCGCACTATTAAAATCTCTCTTCTGCTCTTCACTCAATTCAAACATTGGGATTTCACTCTTCATATCCCGATAGAGCAGTTCTCCCACACTTGTAATTTCATCTAGAAATTTCTCAATGATCTTCTCCTCCATATCTCGCGACCGATAGATGATCGGCCCGTGGCAAATTTCCCCCTCTATGTTCACCACTACAAAACAATATCCACAGGGAATGTGACGGGTTGTCTTTTTTGTAAAGCTACTTGTGATGTGCGGTTCTTCTTCTTCTTCTTCCCCACTCTTTATCGGTACAATAAACGATTCAAAATCGGCATAAATTGTGTATTTTGTTTTCAATGTTGCAGTATAATTTGTAAATTTGAGAGTTTCCCCTTCTTTGGGAAGCACTGTTCTCTGCGGGCTGAATTTTGAACAGTGCTCTTTGTGCTTCTCCAAATTTAGTTTTCCATCCACGTTCAACGATTTCTTTGTTGTGAAACGATGGAAACAGAATTCACAAACATGTACCTGTCCATGCGATTTTGTAAGATGGCTCAAGAGCCGAGACAACCCGTTTTTCCCGTTTGCGGTGTTGATGAGGCAAAAATGAGATTTTCGCGGATAAGTTTCGCTTGTTAGCAACAAAAGATTAATTTGGTGAGTACGGTTTCTGTAAGCGCTACACTTGTACGGGAAAAATACGTTTTTATCATATGCAATTACATTTATGGATATATCAGGATTTAAAGCTTCAAATTTCTTAATGTCCTGCAAACTGGAAGGAAAGTTGACCCCGTTTGTGTTGACTGTGTGAGCAAACTTGCTCAAATATTCAACACTCATGTTATCACGCCGGTAATGAAAAAAAGATAAAATTGACCACAAAAGGCATTTTTCATCATTGAAATTTTTTACGTTAATTACGCATGTCTTTTTCTTAATAAAATCGGGGGTTTCTACATATGAGGATGAGGAACCACGAATCGCTGTATGCCTAATTATGTTGAGATCCAACGATTGGATCTTTTTTATAACCCACCCACTCCCAAACCTCACAAACTTGTCAAAAGAAGATAAAATTTTTACAATAGCATTTCCAAAAAAATTGTTTAAATCGACAGAATTTGAAGCACACTGTTCAATTTGTGCAGAATAGCTATGGAAGTTCACGATAGCTGATACTTGTTCGTTCTCTTCACCCAACAACACTATTTTATGCATGAGAACGTTTAAAACAATAAAGCACTTCACATTCCCGTTGAACCGGTGCGACTCGTCGACGATAAGCTGCAGCACCTCCTCCCTGCTTGATTCCAGCGTAGATTTGATGTCACGTTCCTCCTCCAGATACGTGAATCTGTATCTAGCTGCGCTGCCGTTCAAACCTCGAATCTTCTCCGTCGTATGAGCCATTGTGAAATCGTTCTGCTCTCTAAAACAAAAAGTTAGTAGCAGATTAGAAGTTGATCACCACGGACTATTCTAAATTACGAATGATTGACTTTCAAAGGAAGCGATTCCACTGCGTTCTCCAACTGAAAGGTTAAAAAAGATTATGAGTGTGAAACAGATTATATCTATGGATATAAACGTGGCGGCAGACGAGGAAGAAGAAAAGTTTATTAAAAATAAATCCTGATAAATAAAAATAAATTCTGATACTTGTTTTTATCGAATAATGCAATTACATATTGCAGATAACCATCACGAATCGTGTAATGGCGTCTATCATACATTTAATATGTGTAACAACAAAATTGATAAATTTTTGTGTAATTCATCCAGAAAATTTCGGTGTGGGAAAAATTGTAAATTATTTCAAACACTCAAGTGTGCTGGTAAAACTAAGTAGGAATACTGAACGCGAGTTTACTCCTCCAATGTACAACAATCGGCAGCAGAATTAGTTGAATGGAGATACTCGCATGCAATGTGTTTTCTGCAGAATAATAGTTTCTACCGAGAAAAATAATTTGAAATAATGCGCAGTCAATAATCACTACTTACATTGTAAAAGGGTGATGGGAAATGATGAACTCTCTCTCTTTCAGATGTGTGCTTTCTCTCTCAGATGTGCGCTCTCTCTCAGATGTATGCTCTCTCTCTCAGATGTGTGCTCTCTTACACTCCACTGGTACAACTGATCTAAAACAAACAAGTTAGTAGTGGATTAGAAGTTGATCAGCACACTATGGATCAATCACACGTTTTAATGTACGAAAGATTGAGGTTGTTGAGTTTTGATGAGAGATGGAAAAAATTCGATTCTCCCCTTTTATCACCTAAACATTTAGCTAAACTGGGATTTGTATTCAAGACGTCACCAGACTCAGTGCAGTGCGTGTTTTGTTTAGTTGGTTTGGAAAAATGGTTAATAACAGATGATCCCGAAAAAGAACATGAAAAACATAGTCCGAATTGTGGGTGGAGGAGAATGCATAATATTTCTATCGAGAATGAAAATTTTAATAATCTTCGGGATTACGACCAGCGAATAAAGACATTTTATCAAAGATCAAAGCCTCACTGGTCAAACTCATTTAATAAGAGGATATTGGTTTTTAAAAGAAATGCTGAATATTTCGCGAGTAATGGATTTTTTCTACATAAAACGGGTTATTTGCAATGTGTATATTGTAAAGTAATTATTGCAGATTCGAAAAAACTGTGTCATGCATCGTTTTGTATATATAATAAGAACAGTCTTAAAGGGGAAGGAGGAGAAGGAGAAGGAGAAGGAGAAGGAGAAGGAGAAGGAGAAGGAGAAGGAGAAGGAGGAGGAGAAGGAGAAGGAGAAGAAGAAGGAGAAGGAGGAGGAGAAGGAGGAGAAGGAGGAGGAGGAGAAGGAGAAGGAGGAGAAGGAGGAGGAGAAGGAGGAGAAGGAGGAGAAGGAGGGGGAGAAGGAGAAGGAGGAGGAGAAGGAGAAGGAGGAGGAGAATTAATTGAAAAAGCAAACAAACCTGCACAACGAGGAAGCCGAGGAATCACTTGCGCTCTGTTGTAGAGTTGAAACGTTTCTAGTTGGAACTGAAACATACAAAATAGGGAAAAATGGATCAGATTGATGTTTAAAAATTTGGATTATGCACACTTATTATCAGATTATGGAGGTGTCGTCTGCATTAAGGTGTGAGAAGATTTATTGTAAATATTATTGAACAATTACTATTACTATTACAATTGCTCCAATTTAATATGCAAGATTTTTTGCACTAACAGTATTTACCCAAAAACTTGTAAAAATGCGTGATTGGGTTGAAGATAATTTTTATGAGTTTGACTTTATTTCGAGTTTGATTATTTTGTGGCTTTATTTCGAGTTTGTTATAATTGATTAATGTAAATAAAGATTTGAATTATTATTGCTCACCTTTGTTTCAAACTGATGTGATGCTTTCAAAATGATCACTCTTCTTGTTGTGCCGTTCAAAAACGCAAATGCTCTTTTATCGCTGTGCGCGGATAGCTAAAGTTCAAACTGTTGTGACACTTTTAAACTGATAAAGATGATCGCACTTTTTTGATCCGATAACTATGACGTTCAAAACGCGAATGATCTTTTAGCGGTGTGCGCGACAATCTAAAAAAAGGATTGCGGGATGCGATGAGCATTCCTCTTTGGAGTAGGTGAGCACCTAAAAGAAGGAAGCTCGCAGGAAGCTCTCGCTGGCACGCGCTCGCTTCTCCTCCTCAACACAACGTTCTATTTTCATCAGTATGTGTGTAACACTTAGCGAGCTCAATCTATTTATGTCCGGAGGGGGATTTTGTTTACCGTTTTTATCACTGCAGAATATTACTTTTAAATAAAGATAGTTCGTGCAATCTGCACGAGAAACGAAATGATACAAATATTGAAAAGCCTGTATGAATTTTCAATGCGTTTGCAAATAAATCTTTATCAAGAAATCAAACATTATCGAATATAAAGAGTTGTATTGATAAATCAGTGAATTACACAAGTTCATTTACTATTGGCTTAGTGCATTGGTACAAATTTATGGTTGAGAGAGAATTAATTTGCAATTTTCACAATTATTATTAGCCGTAAGGGTCTCCCCACCACGAAAAGCCATACGAATTTACTTTACAATTATTATTTAACACTTGCAAATTGCGTTAATTTAACATATGGTAATGTAGTGGGATCTTTTAATCATATGTTAAATAATTTGAAATTATTCGATCTGCTGTTCATGTTGTTCCAATGCACAAGCTGTTTGTGTGTTTTGCAATAATCACCATTCTAAAAACGAATGTTTGCCAATCAGTGGTGGCTGGCGGAAATTTAGTTTGGAGGTTGTAGGTTGCAGACATCAATAAAAAATCATAATCTTTCATAGTAAATGAAATAGCATTGTGAGGGTATGATCATAAATTCGCTATGATTTTTTGAGCTTGGATCTTGAAATACTACATTTGGCATGTTTCTTAGCATGGTTGACTTGGAGAATTGAACTCGAATATGAAATGGATTCTAAAATCGAATCATAACAATTTGTTGCATTATTATAATATTACAAATTAATAGTTCTGATTTGAAAAGAAAATCAATCCTCAGCTTTTAGCTAACCAAACTCGTCTATCCTTTTCTGGTTGAAATTAGGAATGCTCATTCATTATCAGCTCTAGTTCAATGGAGAGCATTGCCAAAGCAGATAGTCATCTCTCAACATTCATGCAATTTATACATTTTTCAATAATGCAAGCAGAAAAACCGGCAGCATCATATCTTGGTGGATTTAAAAATGACAAAAAATCTTTCAAAATGCATATTATTAAATATTTATGTATAATTGGCAGTTGAAATTATTTTGATAAATCGCTTGTTTCATCAGCTACAACAGGCAAGTATTTAGTTAGGTGCATTTCAGTAGAAATTTTTCATGACAAACATGTAACATTAATTGTAAAGTTAAAAAGTTCATTTTGAATCATCTTTGAGGTTGCTATGAAAACTATCATCTTCTCTAACTGATTTCTCAACATGTAGCTAACCTAGCCTTTTAAAAAACTCTCACCATGACTAAGTAGGTAGAGTCAACTCAAACATCGCAGAAACGAATGATTATAATGTTCAACACATGGTTCTGTTTCACTTGCCAACCAATGTTTCTTTAGTAAGCACTGTCCAATTGCTGAACTATATCATTCTTCTCTTATGATACATGCTTAAGACTATTTGAAATATTGGAACAGGGAGTTTCATGTTTTCCATTCGTATTGTTAAATGCTTAAAAATGTTTGAATCTACTTTTCGACCAAAGATCTTCTCTATTGAACACATGGGATACAATAAGTACAACTTTTGTATCACAGTCTAAAAGTCGAATTGTAACTCTCCCTTTTGAATCGACCGGCTGATTTAAGAAAAATTTCAAGATCTGACCTAACCAATATCAATTCTTTTCTGGTTTGGAGACAAATAAAATATAGTATTCTGTAAACTTGAAATATGAATCATGATTTTACAATTGGCTTGAAAAGTTTCACATCCACAGCGACTAGCGTTGCAATAGTACGATACTAGCAATTATCGCGGTACTAAAATCAACACGCTCTGACAACAAGCAACTACAGCTTGTACAGTCGTTAATAACTATGCTATGTTATTTCTCCATATACGAGTCACATCTTAGGTGGTTGTAATGCTTCTGCAACCCAGCCGTAACGTGTGGTAACAAATGTTTAACACATGTTTTTGCGGTTAAATAAAAATTGAATATTCGAAATAAGGAAATTTGAGTATTCAATTTGTTTATCAACTTTAGACAGTTTAAAAATTGTAACGTCTTCCCAAATTATTCCAGTTTAATAAAAAATTATTGAGTACTGGTAATAGCTTCTACATCCTCATTATAATAACGTCCTCATTCAGAGCTGCCGATTAAGAAAACAAGGAAGCTTCCATGATCAGCTGGAAGAGCCCTAGACTAGGACTAACTTCTTACCTAATTTGAAATCTAACCTCAGCGGGAGGTGACGAATAATAAAATCAAGGAGAATTTTTATGTGAACGTGGCAACGCGCATCACCCCAACTAGTATTATATTATATGCCTCCCTCAATACACACAGAGTTCAATTTATTAATTGTTATTTCTTTTTGGTGAGATAAGATATGAAATAGCAGGTGTCAAAGACTGGACTTCCAGGAATTTCATCATCTGTTAAAGGTTTACTTTTAAAGAGTGTATTTGATCAAAACAGCTTGGTAGATTCTCCAGATCAGGTTACAAACTGTAGGTAATAAATTCATTTTTGCGTATCTCTGAAACTTTTGTTACCATTTTTCGAAGATTTTCAACGAATAATTTTAAACTTGAAACAAGAGCTTGTATTATTGAGAAGTGCGTCGGATCTAAACTGCGTTGAATCGGCTACAGGAACAAATGTTTCTTTAACAATTGATAAACTGCAGTGGAAAATTCCGTACATCCATTTGGAAGATCACGTAAGGTTGAAATTTTTGAAATTACTCGATTCTGATCGTCCTTTAAAACTTGCGTTTAGAAGATGGGAGATTCACGAATTTCCAAACATGGCGACATCGAGAATTCATTCGTGGGCAATAAAAACATCGTCGCATTTAGATGTTCCACGCTATGTAATTTTAGCCTTTCAAACGGCTCGGAAAAATGCTATTAATAAATCAATGTCTGATTTTGATTCGTGCGAGTTGTATAACGTTAAATTATTTCTAAACAGTCAATATTATCCCTATGATAATTTGTTGGGGAATAAGCAGATAATGTATCGCATGTTTTTAGATTTCGCGCCGAGTTACTATAATCGCACTATAAATGCAGAACATGGGAACGCTATTGATTTTAAAGCGTTTTGTGAAAAATCTCCAATAATTGTGATTGACTGTTCACACCAATCTGATCATTCGAAAACATCCACAGATATAAGATTAGATATGGAATTTAGTAAAGAACTACCAAACTCGACTTCGGCATATTGTATTCTTATAAGCGATTCAATAATGGAATACACGCCTTTAACCTCATTAGTTAGAGAAGTACAATAAATAACCGTTGAAAGCGCAATAATTTATGGTACAGGCAGAGTGTTACTAAATCTCGACGATCCCGACAGTGAGGGAGACTCTTATTTCGATTTATTACTATGTGATAAATTTAAAAAGCGTATTAAATAATGAGAACTTGACAGATTTTAACAAGAGAAATTTTGTATTAATATGCGAACATGAGAACGGACAAGTAGAGTTGAAAGAAATGTAAATTTTTACAATGGGTTTTTCTCCATACCACAAGTTTATGTGACCTAGCCCTGTGTGAACTTCTTTTTACCCAAATAAAATAAAAGAGTGACCTCCAATAAGGCGGTGAGGTTGACGTTCCTTTGGAGGCTTTTTTTTCTAACTAACAAACCGCCGGTCATTCAGTATGTGTTTAACTATCATAGAGGAAGGATGCGATGCTACAGCTATACAAAATTTAAAAAACTATCCCGTTTACTGATGGCTATTTCAGTAAGTGAGTTTGATATTATTGCAAAGAATATTAAATTTTCAACCGAGGCAGATGATGGAACTTTGTCTGCAACAAAAACTGAGAATTTCTGCTATCCTATTTTATCTGAAATATATGATCTCCTAGATATAGTTATAAGTGAGGAGGGTCATTTGCACTATGGGTGTTCTAACAATTCGCCCATACAAATTATTTCAGATACAAACGAACTTTGGGATGCTCTATATGATTTAGCAGATAAAAAATGTAAAAGGATTTGACTGTCGGCGTGAGCTACTCACAAACAACATTGTAATAGGCATGTTTATTCATGCAAAGGTTAATGACCTGAAAAAGTACACCAGCATTCTACACCTATTTGTGTCTAACAACATTTAATGATGCTAAATGCGATTATGTGTGTTGGGCTTGCCTAGAAACCATGTTACTAATAGCAGGTGCCTATGAATCTATTGGAGGATCCAGTTTCACTTGCACACCTCAAAAGGTAGTACGTGATTCAAAAGGTAGTGCACGTGATTCAATAATCCCATGTTTTGGTCATTCAGTTTACTTATTGGTATAGCTATAGATGAGTTTAATATTATTGCAAACCATATTTGAATTTTCAACCGAGGCTAATGAATGAGCTGAGAGAGTGAGAGAGAAAGCCTCTCTCTCACACACACAGACAGGTTAAAACATGTTTGTGACCTTCAAATGAGCTGAGAGAGAGTGAGAGAGAAAGCCTCTCTCTCTCACACAGACAGGATTATTCATGCAAAGGTTAATGACCTGAGAGAGAAAGTGGGGGTCGGATTAATTGAGCAAACAGCATGGGGTATTGTAGAAATAACCTCTCTTTCAAAAAGAAAGAGAGAGAGAGGATTATTATTCCACAGCTTAATGAGTCATATAAAAAAACTTGTGCACGTGCTCTGCTTTTAAACGTTATGAAATAGTTTTTTCACAGCAGGGGGCGGAAGTGTTATTAATATCTGAAGCACTGTCCGGGGCTGGGGGGCAGGGGGGCATATTAACACTGCACGTGCGAAAGAGAGAGAGAGGGCTTTGAGAATCACAGCAGGAGGTGGCAAGTGTGCAGCTGTCATTAATACCTAAAGCGGGGGGCGGGGGCGGGGGGTTACGGATAAGAGCAAATATAGATATAGTAATTGCAAGCAGGTATATATAGATATACAATTGAAAGCAAATACATAGATATAAAGCTGTATGTTCTATATTTATTGGGAACCTTCTGTGAGAGGTGGGGTCAGGGGGAAAGGCCCTCTCTCATTGGTGCTTGCGGGGGGTCCCCCTTTAATCTATTGGGAATAAAGTGGGGGCACATAGGGAAGGGGGTATGTGACCTTAAAACAAAATGGCTGACTGCGACAGGGGGGAAGGGGTGGGCGTTTACAAAATGTCTGACCTGGGGGGAGGGGGGAAGGGGGGTGGCCACGCCCCCCTGTCTTCTGATTGGGTACGCGGTTCTCCTGAATTACCCCTACTATTAGTCTCTAAAGAGATTCTTAGAAAATATAGATCCGCACTTCATATTGTAGAGAACTATGCTCTATTTATGAACATTTTTATTGCTTCCTATGGGAAGTGTATGTTATTAATATCAAAAAATATTTGATGAAAAGGTATAGGAAAGGTGAGTTTGAAAATGAACCGAAAACTTCAGTGAAATTTCAATGCTCCACAAAAACAATTCCCAAATCACTAAATTTGATACTTGCCTCTTGCTTTACTTTCTTAAAAACCCACAATGCAATCTTCTAATTCCAAGATTTCAAGACGAAGATGCTCGAATGAAATAAATTTTCACCATACTCCCAGTTTACTTTGGAATTAATCATATAAAAGGATAAAATGGAATAGTCGTCATCAATCTGATATAATAGCTGCGAATAAATATCATATAGCGCTTTACTAGTAGACAATAACAATAGATATTGATAGAAGTACTGATTAATAACAGAAAAGTAGAAGTAGCGTTAAGATTGAGCTGACAACAAAATTGCACTTCCGAATTAATAAAAACTTTTTAACACTGAAATATTTAGAATTACTCTTGACAATTGGAGTTTCCAATGAAAATAATATCATGGATTTGTATGCAGTTGAAGGTTGAAGCAATATCATTTCACAAGGACCGTATTCATGCATTTTATGAGAAAAGAGGAACATTTGATATTCACACATACTGCAGATAAGATTATTAACTGATGTCTCACGATTTTTCCAAAATACTTACATACTTTCCTAAATTATTACAGTACTTACAAATTATTATCATATTTGGTTACAAAAATTGATTACTGCACACCTTCACAATAATAACTGATATTTTTTGAGGAGTTGTACAAGGTACATACACGGTTAATACATTTTCATCTATATCGATAAATAAATGTTTAGAATATCTTCAGTATTTCACCAAAGTTTCTCCAATGTAAAAACCTGCGTGGTTTCCGAGAGACCATTTAAATTTAATCGCAAATCACAGAATAAAATTAACTGTTTGTCATCAGTTAATATTGAATAATTTCCATTCAGACTTGATACAGGCACTGCTAATGTTTGATGCCACAGGCTATTGATGTCACACAATTAACACCGCACGTTGCTTCAACACCAGGATTGTATGCTACCTTCATCATTTCCGCCAAGCGCTTTCAATTCCATTGCTGTGCTCCTAGAATGAAGTGGTAACTGTCTTGTCAGCAGGCCATACTACTGACTTGGGTATCCTGGAACAGATCAATCATAATATGATAATTCATGAACTGACAGAAAACTATGGAATCAATTACAAATTACTAAATTGTTTAAAACAATAAACAAAATGCGATGTGTTATCCAATTCCTATTACGTATAAATTCAAACCTATTGATATAAAACAAGGAAACACCCATTAACAAGGCTCATAATGATCAAATGATTTTCACTCATGTTTCCCGAGGACAACATACTTGCATTATTCAACAAAACACATGAGAAGTCAGAATCAACTATAATTGACCGAACGTAGTGAAGTCTTTGTTTTAACTTCGACCCCTCGGCATTTATGTCTGTCTGTTTGTCAGACACGATTACGGCCAAACGCCTTAATAGATTGTCATGAAATTTTGCATAAATGCTTCCTTCTTCCTAGGCCGAGCGATGCATGTATAAGGTTTTTCAAAAAAGATCCTCCATCTTATTTAGGGGGTCCAATTGACAACTGATTATTGGAGTGTCTAATTTCGATGTGGATGGTTTTAAATTAATGTTCAAACAATTTGAGAGGGGGTTTGATCCGTGAAAAAAATTTGGTAAACTAATCGGGAGGCGTTAGAGAGGTGGGTTCAAAATCTCAAAAAAATCAATATTTAGATTTTTCGAATTTATTTTTTATTTTGGTAGGGCTTTTTGAGAGGAATGACGTATACTAAATATTTGATAAATTGAGCAATTTTGGGTGTGGGTGGGGGAAATTGACTTTTTAAGAACGCATTTCGTGATTAGTTTCTGCTTTTTTCGACTGGAACTGGAAGATATCTCTATAAGAAGAATCTGAACTACTATTCAAATATCAAAAGGTGGGGTGGGGGTAAGATAATTAAAAAAAAACTCTAATATAAAGTTGATTGGGAAATTTTCTATACATCAGGTAGAGCATAAAAACTCAGGACTTTCCTTCAAAAAAATTGTGAAAATAATCGCCTTTGAATCTAAATTTCACTGAAAATTGATGATTTTGGCTTCGTATGATTGGAGGTTAATATTAAGAGATGCTAAAAATGCTTAGTAACTCTTCATTAGGTAATGTCTAGTGGGCGTCAAAAATTGTTGACTTTCAATTATTGATTTTTGTAGTTTCTTTCATCAATGATAGATAAACAATGTAAATTGAGTCGGAAGCGCCCTTAAACTTTTTTCGAAAATATTTCCCCTTTTGCGTGACAAGTGTTGGGCAAGTGAGGCCTACTGTTCACAGAACTACTAGTATAAATTTACAGACCAAATTTGAATTTTCTGTCAATTTGAATAATTTATCACTGTTGAAGAAAGGATCATCATCATGTTATGTATGCCTACAGTTATGCAGATTCAACATCACCCATTCGCCTATACGAGCGGCGAGCGGCAAAAGGGCAAAGCGGTGCCGGTCGCCGCCTACTCCCGACAATAAAACTTTATGCTGCCGCTCGCTACTCACTGCCTACTGCTCACCGCTCTTATCGCGATCGATGTTCATAATTATATAATAATTATCACTTCTAATCACTCCATCACTCGTGGTCAACTGACTGAAACAATCATTATCTGTGGTTTCTCAGAAAACAGACGTTTAGATCACTTAGCAATGAAGAGTCCAGTTATAAGATTCACATTATTATATTCTTGTGAATTATTGGTGGTATTCTTCTTCCTACAGAAGCTGAATCAAATTTGATGATCAGTGTCATAAAAACGCATATCATAATATACCAAAAAGTGTGACGTTAAATTAAAAGAAGCACAACTTACTGCCAGATGCTATGCATCTAATATGATGGCCTTTCGAAAGTATCAGCTCTATATCATGTGCATGATCATTGCATATTGCTCATAATCACATTTTATATTATATATTATATATGAATATAATTAAATTTATAATATATTGTATGTGAATGTTCCGTTTCTTCAAAGCTACATATTATATGCAGAGAGTATAGAAGTTACGTGGCAGTTACGATGAAAAAGGATAGAACATTGCTTGTAAAGAATGATATAAGGAAGCCATCGAAATCATTTTCGTTCGAACATTTTGATTAGAACTTGAGATATGGGCGATTTACGAAACGCTTTTAACATGCAGTAGGAGGACCGGCGGGGCGAGGTAGGTCCCCTGTGAGGTTGGGGGGTTGACGCATTCCACGCTCCCGCAAGGCAGCTCTATTTTACTTCTATTCTCTCTGATTATATGTGAATAGTGAATATTCCGATTCTTCAAAGCTGTACAATATTCTGAATGCAGACTAATGATTTTAGTTGTATGTAAAAGAATCAATCATTGGGATGATTATTAGGTTAATCACTAAGACTCATCATGGAATTACTGTTCCATAGATTAATGATTTTTGAAAGAGCGTAGGAGATTCTTAGTTTTGACTTGTGACTCGTGACTGGAGGCTCGTGGCTTTTTCTGTATGTTTGTGGGTTTGTATGTTTGACGATAACTTTCGAACGCTTTGACCAATCAACTTCAAATTCAAACACACATTCTTGGAATACAGATCAAGTTCGTTTGTCAATGAAATTGACCCATTCCTTCATCCTTTTTGAGGCAAAACAAAAGGATAGGTTCTCAGCCCTCCATTAATATATCTATTTATTACTATATATAGAAAGTTGTTGTTTTCACCATTATGGAATTCGAAATAGATTTCAAAATTAATATATTTTGAGTTATCATCAGCTGTAGGTGAATAAATGCTATCAGGCAGATATACTATAGTATATTACGTTACTAGGCTGGAAAGTAACGTTTTGCCGGTCGAGCATAATGATAGTTTATGCACAAGGCAAAAGCCGAGTGCAGAAACGTGAATATGCGAGAACCGGCAAAAGTTTACAGCCGTGTAATGTACAATATTTTTTGTTTAACTTGATAGAAAGGCATGGTCCAATCAGCTGGATAATATGCGAGACAGGTATTGAGTCATAGGTAAATGAGTAATGTAATGAGTTGACTATATCTATACATGTATATATGTGAGTCAACGGAAAAATCTTTTTTCCTCCACCTACTATCAAAAGTCGCATTTTACTCCCTGGAATCGAATACTAAAGTACTACTTTTTCTCCCTAGGGACTAAAAGTGATTCTAGCAGGACTAAAAGTAATCACTTTTACTCCCTAGGGTGTAAAAGTGATTCCATAAGAATAACCTGGGAAGAAGTCCGACAACGCCGTGATTGAAGAGAAAGGAATGTGGCAACACTGTCATGGTCGGTAGAGGAAAATTCAAGAGAGCTGTATTTCGATCTTTGGAATATTTAGATCTAGGAAATAAGTAGCTGTATTTCGATTGTGAGGTTATGTTCAACCGTTGGAGGATATGAAAAAGTACTCACCTCTAATGTCATCAGCATCTCTACAAGAGCGTTCATCTAACAGAGACGACTGAGCGTGTCTGCACAGGAAACAAGATTACAGGTCAAGTTTTTTCTTGGTTACTAAGATCTTTGACATCGTTGAAATCCACTACCGGTATTGTAGAAGTTATTTTTGTTTTTATAAGCGTGAAGGTAAAGTAAAATTATACATTGTTATAGGTATTGGTGTAGGTGGAGGAAAAATGTTGTGTGCATCACGGGACTAAAGTACTTTTTCTCCCTCAGGGAAATAGTCGCCCTCGGCTACGCCATCGGGCGACAACAGTTTCCCTCAGGGAGAAAAAGTTGCACTTTAGTCCCTAGATGCACAAATAACTATTTCCTCCACCTACTATCAAAAGTCGCATTTTACTCCCTGGAATCGAATACTAAAGTACTACTTTTTCTCCCTAGGGACTAAAAGTGATTCTAGCGGGACTAAAAGTGATTCTAGCAGGACTAAAAGTAATCACTTTTACTCCCTAGGGAGTAAAAGTGATTCCATAAGAATAACCTGGGAAGAAGTCCGACAACGCCGCGATTGAAGAGAAAGGAATGTGGCAACACTGTCGTGGTCGGTAGAGGAAAATTCAAGAGAGCTGTTATTTCGATCTTTGGAATATTTAGATCTAGGAAATAAGTAGCTGTATTTCGATTGTGAGGTTATGTTCAACCATTGGAGGATATGAAAAAGTACTCACCTCTAACGTCATCGGCATCTCTACGAGAGCGTTATTGTTATAGGTATTGGTGTAGGTGGAGGAAAAATGTTGTGTGCATCACGGGACTAAAGTACTTTTTCTCCCTCAGGGAAATTGTCAACAGTTTCCCTCAGGGAGAAAAAGTTGTACTTTAGTCCCTAGATGCACAAATAACTATTGTTACACTTGATAGAAAGTAGCTACTTTCCATAGATTTGTCACGTATATGGAAAGTGCCTCTTTTCCGTACTAGATCGGAAAAATTAGCTGACAAATAGAGCCTTATAGCCGTACAAGATAGGAAAAAACATATGGAGTGCGGCAAAGATTTTTCCGTTGACTCACATATATACATATATATGTATACATATATTATATGTATAGATATAGTCAACTCATTACATTACTCATTACCTATGACTCAATGCCTATCTCGAATATTATCCAGCTGATTGCACTAGGCTATCATTATTTTGGTTTATGTCTGGGAATTCACCCATCAAATTCTGAATCTAAATAAAGCAGCTGATTCACTTGTCTTGAATACTTTTGAATGTCTTGCATATTATCCAGCTGATTGTAACATGCCTTTCTATCTAGTGTAACAAAAAATATTGTACATTACACGGCTGTAAACTTTTGCCGGTTCTCGCATATTCACGTTTCTGTACTTGGCTGCGCCTCGTGCATTAACTATCATATGCTCGACCGGAAAAACGTTATTTTCCAGCCTAGTAACGTAATATACTATTGCCTTACTCCATAATATGTTTTTTCCTATCTTGTACGGCTATAAGGCCCTATTTGTCAGCTGATTTTTCCGATCTAGTACGGAGAAGAGGCACTTTCCATACGTGACAAATGTATGGAAAGTAGCTACTTTCTATCATATGTAACAAAAATTTCATTGCCCTGATAAAGTATGGATATATATAATATATATAGAGAGAATTTTTGCAACTTCAGTTTTGTCGCTTCTCGCATCCCAATCGCCATCTTTCCTTATATAATCAGCTGTATTTTATGTGGTAAATATTTCTGTAGATACGCTAGTTCCATTGCCCTGATGTATAGGCCTATGAGTACGGTAGGTCTTTTTTGTGGAAAATAAATCTGTGTATCAGAGCAACGATAAACTTGAACTTCAAGTGATAGAATGATGTCTTGTGAATTTTATGTAAATCAGTACCTTCAAAACAGCCTTTTTTCGTTGCTACCTTCCCCTACGATAAGCTTCCCAAATGAGTTTCCCTTTCCAAAATTAGTTACTTGCAAGCGAGTTTTCCAGCCCGTTGGGCTCACTAGTACTTTTACGTATTTCAACTACGTATGAGCTCTGACAATTTTTGTCTGAATATTGATTCCTTGCCTGGTGAAAACAGATGGAAAGATGAGTAGTGCTTTTTCTGTGAAACATGCATATAGCCTGCAGTTATAACTCACGAAATGAAAGCACGGAAATGAATTTTTAATACGTCCGGTTCATCAAGTAGACGGCTTCACACTCTAGAAAAACCTTTTCAGTTTGTTCCTGAAGTCCGGTGTGCATCTCCAGAAATTATTTTTCATATATCCAATCCAACTTCCATAACAGAATCTACCAGTGTTTGAATCAATATTGAAAGCTGTTGAATAATTTGAGACCCACAACGCCAAAGTTGTAAACTCATTAATCTCACCAGAGAAAATGCTTTATCCAATTGGTAATGAGCGTGTGGGCGTAGGAATGTTATTCATGATTGAAGTACAAAGTTGGGAAAATTAAAAGGAAGTTTTTAATATATTGTGAAATTGTTGTTGTGAATTGACTGGTCGTATTGTGTGGTCTATTCTCAAACAACGGATTATCTAAAATATGAAGGAAGTAAGAGGAAAATAATTTTACAGTGACTATTACAAGCAGCCCCATAAATTCTGAAATCACATTTACACTTTAAGCTAACCGAAGCATGAAATAGTCTATTCCCTGTCAGTAACAATGCATCATATTTACATACTGATGAAAAATACGATAGTTCATACTTTACAGCTATTATGACGTGAGCGGCGTTCAAGCTTGGAAGCATTTCCACTTTAAATCTAACATAAATTTATACATTTTTGAATGACAAAACATTGAGCGAGAACCGTACGATATGGGAAAGTATGCTGGCATGTATAGAACATTATTTATCAACGTTGTGGCCCACAATCTCATTCATAAGTATTTTATACAAACTTAGCATGATGTTGTGTTGTTGGTGTGTGTGGGAATAGAGTTTATAAAAATGTGTAAGACAGTTTACTATTATTATTATTACTATTATTAATATCATCATCATTAGTATTATTATCATTATAATTATCATCATCGTCATCAAATTCTCCTTAAAGATCTATTTACTATAATCTCTTAAAGAGCTGTTCAGTATACATCGTATTGAAACATACAACGAAACTTCATACAGAAGTTTGTAAAAACTGATGAAACAATATATACTAAAGGTGACAAAGTGCATAGGTGGTTTCGAACCGCCAGGAAAGTTATAACAAAGCTAATAACGCCATGCAATGCAGCCGGTCATCCTTCCAAGCGCAGCCCTGAACGTCTGTGACTCAATCAATCAATTTTTATTGTCAATAAATTACAGTGATACAAGTAAAAATAATAAATAATAAATAGCTGTCATCAGTGCCCAATTACGCCTTTATCTTATTAATCTCATCTCTCAATCTCATCTTGTCTGTTTTATTCTACAGGTACATCTCATCTCACTCGCTCATATATTATAATAATGATTATCAACACCTCACATTCGAAATAAAAAACTTACAGCCATGTAACATAATGCTTTCTTATTTTTTAAAGGCTTGATTGTTAGAAACTATTTCAAATCTACACTCGATTTCACAGAATCATACTGTTCCAATATGAAAAGAACTTGAAACAGGTACAGTGACCGACCAGTGACTACAGTGTGTGCGTTGAATTTAATGTTGACAATCATACTGTGAGACAGCCCATATTTTTTGGAAATCCACGTCAAAAACGTTTTTGTACAAGAATAATGCCAGGAAAGAAAAATTTCGGCCACTGTCGCTGAAACTCACAAAAATCGGAGTAGCATTCAAGGGGAATGAAGTAAGTGGAAAAGCCCTGTAATGTGAAAGTTGAATGGTGCGTGGAAAAACCTTTTTCGAGTCAACAATGTCTTGGTTTTTCTTGAAGAATTGTGCACCCATAATTCTGTACGAAAAATAACAGCGAAATGTTGCTTAGTAACAGCACTGAATAGCAACTCAAGTGGTCATACTCAATAGGGCACCTCGTATGATTAATTGATAGAATAGCCTAATTTCTCACAATAAACATTTTATTCGCTCATGTCAAGTTTAATAAGAGGTTTTTTATTAAACTGGGTTAAAAATTTTCACCTTATATCTAATTAGCTCACATTAGCTACAACAATAAGAGTAGGGATTGTCTCTTCTCATGTAATCCATGTGCATGAATAATAAGAGTAGAAGTTACCACCAACATTCATTAAAAACTGTGAGATACTAGTTTCAGTTGTTACACCATTACCACTCTCTAACAAACTAAAACTAAAGTACGTAGTAGTTTAATATAATACCAAACACAGAATGATACTATTGGCTGACGGTGAAAGTGCCTCTCTTGGGCTGACCTTCATTGAAGGTCTGTGATTGGCTGATTGTCCAAACAAGTCACGTCCACTGGTGGATGGAGCAACAAGGAATAATTACTATAAAAATCAAGAACCAAAAAGTAAAAGTAATCAAGAACAATACACGAGAAGACTAGAATTAAATAATTAAAAAAAAAATGAAGCTAAATTAAATGCAGTCAAGGTCAACCGAGAAAAAAACAAGAAAGTAACGTTATTAGAGTAGGCCAGAATGATGATGAAACCAAGCGTATGCATTGAATTGGTTGGATCATGATTCTGGCCTACTCTTTAATAACGGTACTTTCTTGTTTTTTCTCATTTGACCTTGTCTCTATTTCATTTAGCTTCATTTTAATTTTATTGCTTAATTCTAGCCTACTTGTATATTGTTCTTGTTTGCTACTTTTGGTTCTTGATTTTGACAATCCTTGTTGCTCCTCACACCAGACTTGTTAGGGCCTTCAGTCAACTAAAGACCTTCAATGAAGGTCTTTGTAAAGTTGAAGGACTATGAGAGGCACTTTTACTCTCAGCCAGTAGTATCATTTCATGTTTGGTATATATTAAGCTACTCTGTTCTTTACTTTTAGGCTGGTTGTCTCGCACGTTGCGACTAGCATTTTTGATGCCAGTAGCACTGTGCGAGATGCATGGTCGTGGCACGTGCTAGTGGCAAGGTGAGAGAGGTGGGTACTTCTTGGCGCTCAGTTCATTGGAAAATGTCGTCGTCATCGTCGGATGATGAAATGCTGTAGTTACTTATCGCCATTGGAAGAAGACTACATCGAAGAAAAATAAATATTCAACGTGAATATTGGGTACACCCTTATTGGTGCCACAATGTTGAAATTAGTCAATACATAATCAGCAAACAGCTCCAAAGCTAACACAAATTCAATATTTGTTTTTTCATCATCTGGAAAAGGCATTCTAGTTTTGCAATTGAAAACTAAGGTATACACTATTAAATTACAAATTACTAATGACAAACTCAAAGCTATTCACTTGTCAACGCAGTACACATCATGAGAACGAGAGCATCAGGGTATGGTCATCGTCTGCGTATTGTCATGGTAATGGACTTGGAAATGTGTTCTGCGCATGCCCCAACTCAAGATACACGCTGCATGCCACGCCAAAACACCGACCGATCGGTTCCTAGTGGCGCTGCACGCTGCATGCGAGCTGCATGATGCCAGTAGCACCGTGTCAGCCGCATAAGTGTGTAAGTTCCACGTGATTAACACAGGTTGGTCTTCAAGCTGCATGCTAGTAGCAAGAAAAATGCTAGTCGCACCATGCGAGATGCATATGTGTGTAACCAGCCTTAGTTTGTTTGAGATTGATAATGATGTATCACCCGAAACTAGTATTTTACGGTTTTCAATAAAAATGTGGTTGTGACAACTTCTATTCTAGTCTTATTATTCATGAAGGATATCTTCCACAATATCACCTTCGCCACTAAAAAGAAGGTTACTGCATACGCATCAGCATTGACATATATATCAGTTTACAAATATTATGTACGTGTAGTAAACCACATAAGTAGCAATAATGGCGCATACGCTAACAATAAATAACTAAAAAATAGTAGCTTATTGCTGAATCTCCAGCTTTTATAATCATTTGCGATTAAGGAAATGTTCCTAACTTCTAAATTGTTGACAAAAAATAAAAATAATAGTATGTTTCTGCTATCAAGATTTAACCATCTAAAGCCAAGATTTTCACCAATTACCCTATGCACACATAATATTTATAAATTTGTTGAAATGTATACAAATTGATTATGTAGTAAATGTTTGCTTGCATTTCAGATGGATCAGCTAAAGCCGCGTCTCCACCAACCGAACATGCTCGGCGAACAGTGTTCGCTGGAATTATCTGATGTCACCAAACATTGTTTGGTGTGGATGCCTTTTCAAACATTATGATCGGTGTGTTGTTGGTCGTCACTGTTCGCTCACAGACCGAACATTTCAATTGAACACACGAACATGTTCAGTGACCCATATGTTTAATGTTTGTCCGTTTTTTTTATTCACCAAAAATGTTTGGCAGACATGTTCGGTTGGTGGAGACATGGCTTAAGATACTTGTTGATTTTTTATTAATTGAGTCAGCTTGATTTAAACGAATTATCACTATCATCATTAACTTGAACTGAATACTAAAGTTTTAATTTGTTTTGCTGTCATGACTATTATTTACATATTTCATCCCCATAGTCCAGAATTCAATTTTTTCAATTTTTCTCCTTCCATTTGACCAATATTCAGAGGAGTTAATTCATTTTATATACAAGAAAAATACAATTAATAAAATGGAAGAAAATTCTCTGAAACAATTTTGCAAAAACAAAAAAAAAAAAAAAAAAACACTATAAAAAAGGGAATCAATAGAGATGTTATTTGGACTAGGAGGACGCCATGTTACACCAGGTTTAAGAGTCCTTCATTTTGAAGGACGCAAGTTTCCTTTCGAAAGATATCGCCGGAGAAACAAAATAGGTCACGTACTGCATCATCTGTTCTGTGTATCGACATACTATTTGCGGCCTATAAAGCAGAGATACTAATAGTAAAAGTTGATCACGCGTCTCGTGGGGGCCATTTACTGTTATATCAAGATTGAAATATCTGAACTTAACTTTTCACCTCATCCTCGTTCTACCTACATTTAATCAGTGTCACCAACTAAACTTACTTGCAACTTCTAGTGAGAAAGGAAATTTGTAGCTCACTTCAAACCGTAATCCCAAGGAAGTTTGCGTGATAATAATTTTGTCTCGTAGAAGATCCTGAGGCTGATAATTTACAAAAGCCAGAGCCAGAACCTAGCAACCAATTCCTTCTGAAGGCCCACACAAACCAGAACTCATTTACGTTTTACGCTAATTGAAACTTGAAACAGTTACCAAACGCTTCCGGGAACTGACGAATAGCTCGAAAATTTCTGGAGAGAATCTACCAGCAGACCACAAAATCCTTTATTAATCTTCGCAATGAAAAATTAATATGGATTCCCTTGGAAAGAATTCCACCTCATGCATGCTGGAAGTGAATAACGCGGTTGGTAATGGGAGGGCAATTTTTCTCTGCTTCAACCCACTTTTAATAAATCAACCGCTCTCTCCCCACTGAAACTTCTTCTACTACATCGTGCTCTGAGAATGATATTTTTATCAAGGAATACAATATTTCAAATCATACTATTGAATTACTCCTATTACTGAGATACTTAAATCCTTGATACACCATCGGTGTAACAAGAGTTTAAAACGAGAAAATTACTGAAAATGGATTTCAGCTAGCTAGAACTCATTTTCTCTGAAAACAATGAGAGACTAATGAGCATTGTTTCTTCTCTTTGCATCCATCCACCAGAGCTGTTCTGAGATGAAAAATGTGAAGTCCTTGAAAATATACCGAGTGGGACCTGCTGTTTTCTCTCATTTATTTGTTCTCTAATTCTCTGACTCAAAACCACTTAACGAATAAGGAATCAATAGTACTAGAGTTTCAAGTAATAGAAATTGTTATCCATCCAAAATTAGCACTATTTATGTATCTATTAGTATCTTCACAGTCTGTTATGATCAGGAAGAATAAAGCAAGAAATATGAATGTGTAAAAGTGAGATCCAAAAACTACTGGATAGATGTTTGTGGAATACCATCACTGTTAAATAAATGACGATTTCTTATTAGGCTTTGAGTTGAACTAGGTATGACAAAACTAACCAGTGAACTTAAATATCATGAAGCTAGTTCATATCATAGAGTTGCTAATAAATTGGAAACAGTCTCTTTCCGTTTATACAGAAACAATCATCATTAAAAGTAATGTCATGAGAGCCATTAGTGGAAAGAAATGTAACAATTATAAGTATTAACCGGTTGTTTATGGCATGCAGTCAAGTGCAGCTGTCCAATACACACTCTTCGTAAATTTTTTGTAGGTCAAGTATCATGGCAGACCGATTCACCCTCTTCAGATCCTACTTATCTATCTTGACCAGTCTCAATTGCTGATAAATCTAATTTTTACAGTTCCTATTGAAGTTATAGCATTGATACAAAGTATATTCGATGATAATTTTTTCTCATCAGTAGATAATGGAAAAGTCTGATGTAATCAACACTAAGCTTCCATCGTTTTAATTTTTTTTTTTTAATTGTAGCCTGCATTTTTTTAAATCGGAACTTTGGTATCTTTCTCGGTTGATCTAGACTGCATTTCAGTGAGCTTCTATTTTTTAATTTTAAATAGATTCAGTTCTAGCCTAATTGTGTATTGTTCTTCTTTGTTGCTTTCTAGATGTTCACAGTTTTTAGTTATTTATTTGGCTCGTATTTTTGCTTGTTATTCCTCCCATCAGAGGGCGTGACTTATCAGCCAATCACAACCTTCGATAAAGGTCAGCCTCTTTATCGCTTAGCCAATAGTATTATTCCATGTTTAGTATATATTCAGCTACTCTGCACTTTAGTTTTAGTTAGATTGAGATTGATAATGGTATAACAACAGAAAATATGTGACTGTGAAAATTTCGTCTTATTATTCATTACATACAATTCATTGATTTAATAATGAACCTTTCAGTTAAAATTTTAAAGCAGGAATTTGTAGCATATCTATTCCTGGAATCTGTATGCTTTGTAAGTGTTATATTGTCGTGCATTTTATTTATTTATACAATTAAAAATTATATAATACTTAAAAATTATAAACAATAGAGGCTTACAGCAAATGCCAAAACAAAACTCATTGAATACATTAGATTGACTAAAAGCAAACAAGGAAATCACAAAACAAAAATTTAAACGCTAAGCTAACAAAGAAATAAGTCAAAATACATACAATAAGAGAACGGCATGAAATAAAAGCATGAATAAAAATAATCCTCAATATTAATTAACTTTAAACAATGAAATACCAAAATAGGTAGAAAATCACTTTTCTAGTATTGTGCTAGACTAGAGCTTATATATTTATATTTATATTATAAGTAATGCATTTATATACTTATATTTATAAAATACCTCTGTTTAGAACCTATTCATTCCAATATCTTCCCACTTCACCCAATCTAATGAACCATGGCTTAATGGCTTACTCTACGTCCTTATAGGTTTCCAGTCAAGTTGATCACATTGTGTACCAGCTTCTGTACTCTTGATCTGTGAAATAATTTCCTAGTGAGTAATTATTTCCAGGTTATGTGTAAAGGATTGAGAAATAAATTTAATAATTCAATAGACTTTCTATTGATTTACAACTCACAAAATATATCATTTATTGCATTAGTAGATTTGAAAGCATGTCATCTTTATTATTTCTATCCAATGACAGCAGTTCCACCACAAAAGGAATCGAGAAGTTGTCATCTGGAAAAATATTGACTGGTCGAATGGTTCCATCCTCAAATATCTCTCACAATGGCCTCAAATCGAGTCGAAACGTAGTTCCTCCTTCGGACATGTTATGATCACGCGAGTGATAGAAAATGTTCTCCGTCAAGAGTCTGCAAAGCCATCACGATAAATGAAACGAACACAATTCTACGTTGTTCGATGCGCTTAGAAAAACGAACGCAATTCTTCCAAGTAGTTCTTGACCGATGTACGACTTTTTCAAACTAATACAGCCTTTATTAAAGTGTTTTTTTCCCAAATCTCTTTATTCATGTAATATACATTGTACATTGAATAGTGTCACACTAATACAGTGAACAATCACTATAAGTAATAATTATATAGATAAAATAAATATGTAGCCTAAATTAAATCGAATGATCAATTACATAAAATAAACTTAATAAAACTAAATTGATATAAAATCCTCAGATGGATAAACAGTTTAAAAATATGCAAACCAGAGATCATTCATGAAACTCCTCAACACTATAGAGAGCTTTTTCTGTTAGGAAATCTTTCAATCTGTTCTTAAACTTAACATAATTTGCCTCTCCTTGAATTTCGGGTGGCAAACAATTGTGACATTGGCCCCAATGTAGGACGGCTTTTTCTTATAAAATTCTAGTTTATGTTTGTCCAAGAACAGTTTATCCCTGTTTCTTGTCTGATATTTATGATAGTGTCCTAGTTTTGGAATATTGTCTAGGTCTTGTTTAACGCACAAAATAGTTTCAAATACATAAAGACTATAAGTCTTATGTTCTAAGATTCATAAAGATCGGATAGCTTTTTAAATATCTGACAAACTTATATTGCTTGAATTGTTGATATTTCGTATTCTAAGTCAAGCAAGAAACAAAATTAAATTAATAATATCTAAATAAATTTATAAATATAATATCTAAATAAGAATATGATTTATCTCGAAAATGAATCCAAAGTATGTCTGGAAATTAATGCAAGTTTTTTAAAACAAGAAATGTTAGATCTTTGTTTCTAAGTCAATCAGTCAAGTACCACGAATTGGAATTAATTTTATAGAAAAAATTGATAGTAAAATTATTATTTCGAAATTAATTTTAATGCTATAACGGAGACCTCCGTTACTTCAGACATTGACAATTTCAGAATAGAAAAAGATAAATGCCACGACACAAAAATATCCAGTCAGCACCGGGAATGGAACCAGATATTAATTGCCGGTCGGACGCCTTAAATAAATATATGTGATCCACGAGATCACACTGACAACCTCTGTGAAGTAGCATTTATTTGAGATTTATCCATACTGACCAGTACAATCTACCTCATTTATTTTCCTAACATCTTCCTAAATAACTCGAGAATGATCCATACATTCTACTGGAAAGAAGAGTATGATTATATAATTATCAGAGCTCAAACAAAATTAAAACTTAACAAGTTTTTTCTGTCTGCCAGTCAATCACAAATATTGCAGGTCGGGTAGTAGATATAAGATAACATTTGAATTGAGTTAATCTATTTAGGATGTTTAGGATATGAGGCAGAAATATTTATAGAAATGTGAATAAGCAATTCGAATGATGCGGTCTTGGAACGGCAATAATATTATTGCGCTGACAGGGGATTTTGGAGCCGTTGTGGAAGGGAGAGGGCTGGCGAGTGTGTGTACAGTGTCTGAAGGCTGCATAATGCTCGATGATGGATGTTCCCCGCCAGGGGGGAGGGGGGGGGGGAATGATGGTGACGGAGAACCAATCTTGGCCCAAGGATCAGTATTCAGCTTGCTAATTGATGGATCGCTGGCGCTCTCGAATCTTATACTGTGCTTTATAAAAGCACGAGTTCGCCTTTATGAACATTTTTCCCAATCTAAAGACCTATCACTACTCGTTGATTGAGGCATGATATTCACGTTAGACTCTAAAATGCTCCAAAGTACTCCGAAAAGTCGATGATAATCTTGTTTATTGAATAATTTATGAAACTCAATAATCCCCAATATTGATTCAACACCATTCAACAGCTTCAGAGCCTGTTGAATGAAAAAGTTTCCTGAAGGGAACTAGTCCCAAGAAAATCATTTTGACAACTGAGGAAAGATAAGAATATTTTTCAAGAGGTGCTTCAAAGTTGAAAATGTCTGTGATCAATTCTATTGAAATCTCAATGGATGCAATACAGCATATATTTTCAGAGATAATAATTTTGCTACGTTTTAGGAAATTTTCGTTCTGCCGAATATAATCGATACTAGTGTTATCTATTCTGTGGCTTTACAGTATTCCCAATGGCATCGATATGAGTGATTAGGCTTTAAATTAACATCATAAATAAATTACTGCTAGTATACTGCTAGTGATAATAATATTATACTTGATATTTATCATTAAAACTTTGAAGATAGCATATTCAACACTTGAGCTAGGAGGAAAATATTTTGAAAGACTTTAATTCCTGAGATCTTGATTCAAGATAGTAATCTACTAGGAACTTCTATTTTAGGTTACTGAAGCTGAAAGTTGGCTTGGAATTGAGTTTGTAATTTTCTCCATGGATATCTTTTCGCTTAGCAACGATTTGAAGGAATTGATGTTGGTTCGGCTTACTTCCACTCCAGGCTATCTTGCTACTCGTCGGCAAAAATCCATTTTGGAAAATCTGAGGTGATCCCACCTTAGTCGATGAAGCAATTCCAAGACGCATCTCTCTGGAAAGATTCCTAAATTGGATCTATTAGATTTATCGACTGAAACTCTTGTTGCTTACTTGCCTTCGCATCAAACTTGCCAATAACTCGTGGAGAAATCCTGACGTTTCCCATTTCCGAAGATCCAAGTTATTCAAACGTTAACTTCAGAAAAAATTATTGTTCCGGCCCATTTCTATAAGTTTTGCAAACGCTACATCAGGTTACATACAGATTGACCGGAATCATAGTACTTACAGTTGTTTGACAACTGGTACTGGTTGTTTCCGATTAAAATATCCAATTGAGTAATTTTTTACACATTCAAATGAGTCAAAGATGCTTCAGTCAGCACCTTCTTAAACCAGACCTTAGTACAGGTATCAACAATTTTCTTTGTGGAAGGTATCCATAATGAATAACAAGACGAAATTGTCACAACCACATTTATTAAAAATATTGAGAAACTAGTTTCGGTTGTTATACCATTATCAATCTCAAACAAACTAAACCTAAAGTGCAGAGTAGCTCAATCTATATAAATAAAATTAGAGTTTTGTCTGTACATTTATCAGAATTATATATTTTTTGGTTATTTTTATGTTTTATACATTAAAGAAGCCGAAACAAGTCTTATTTCAATTTCTGTCTGTCTGCCTGTCTGTCACGGCCCCAAAGGCATTTTACGCGGCCTTCTCCACAAAAACGAGAGCATCGATCGGGATTAAAGTTATTTATCAGTATTGAAAACAGCGAGAAAGAGGCTGACCTTCATTGAAGGTTATGATTGGCTGAAGGCTATAATAAGTCACGCACCATGGTGGGAGGAGTAACAAGAAAAAATAACAGTCAAATCAAGAACCACAAACCGTCAACATCTAGAAAGCAACAAAGAAGAACAATATACAATTAGGCTAGAATTGAAACAATTTAAAATGAAACATTTGAAAAATTTTAAAATAGAAGCTCACTGAAATGCTGTCAAGGTCAACCGAGAAAGACATGAAAGTACCAATTTTAAAATGTAGGCTAGAATTATGATGAAACCAAGTTAGTTGTATTGGATTGTTTAAAATAAATTTGATCATATAAACTAGTATTGATAAAAAAACGACTCCAATTGTTTCAATTCTAATCTAATTGTGTATTGTTCTTCTTTGCTTTCTAGGTGTTCATGGTTTATGGTTCTTGATTTGACTCTTATTTTTGGTTATTTCTCCTTCCACCAGGGGGCGTGACTTGTTATGGCCTTCAGCTAATCACAACCTTCAATGAAGGTCAGCCTCTTTCTCGCTTAACCAATAGCATCATTCCATGTTTAGTGTATATTAAGCTACTCTGTACTTTAGTTTTAGTTTGTTAGAGATTGATGATGGTATAACAACCGAAACTAGTTTCTCAATATTTTTAATAAATGTGGTCGTGAAAATTTCGCCTTATTATTCATTAGGCCTATCGACAATTCTCTAAATGTATTCTAATTTAATTGACATTGCGCCTATCGTTGTCCTGTTATAGCCGCCGTATTATATTCACCTTGGATAATCATAACAGTTTGACTTTTATGTGATGAATACTTATATATCAGTGAAACGATAACCGATAGGCGATAGGGCAACGATAATGAAATCAGCCTGAATATAGAACATTTTCGATACTTGCAATAAGATGTCTGTGAAGTCCGTAATGTTTCAGTCTACGCTACACACAGGCCTTTCTATTTAAAGAGGGTGAAAATAACTTCTTTTGGGAGAGATATTATTGTAGAATGACGTGTTTCTGAAATGAAAGATGAATAAATTTGTTCTCGGGCAGATTCTAACCTATGTTCTACTTATTAAGGAAATATGATTCACTTCTCTCCCTTTTACAAAATTAGAGTAAATGTCACTTCTGAGAGCTTCTAATTTATCACAAGTTCTTCAGACCTTCTTATCCAAATGGCCTGTCTTACAATTTTATGTGAAACAGTAGATCTAACTTTCCTTATAACATTGCAAGTCCATTAATTAAATTGTTCTCAGTTTTGATAAGTCATGTTGCTAGAGAAACAAGAAACGAATCTGAATTCATCTCGTCCAGAGAGAGCACTCGCTTCAAATTACCAATTAGGCTGATCAAGGAAGAAGAAATAAGAAAAAACCTGGATGCTCATTTCAATTTATCTGTTCTTTATTTTTTATCTCGCGCTTCAGTAATTGGATTTCTTGGATAACTGTACTCATGAATTGCATCTAATTAAGAATAAATTATTGTTGGCAACAGCTGAGTCAATCGTTCAGTTTTATTTGCACTAGCGATTTCCCGTGATTTACAATGGGATTTTAAGTATAACTAGTGGCTGATAGGGGAAAAAGCACTAATACATAAAACAAACCATATTATTCTATTATAAATCAAACGAACCAACAATCAAACTATCTAGGCTATGTTTCAGAACTTCCCTGTAAGTTTTTTTGTGTTGAGCCACGTCTCCACCAACCGAACATGTCTGCAGAGCACTGTTGGCGAATACAGAAAACGGACAAACATTAAACATATCGGTCACCGAAATGTTTGGTCTGTGAGCGAAGAGTGAGGATCAACAACAGGTTAACGCCACTCCGATCATAATGTTCGAGAAGGCCTCCACACCAAACCAACACCAAACAATGTTCGGCGACATCAGAATTCCAGCGAACACTGTTCGCCGGGCATGTTCGGTTGGTGGAGACGCGGCTTTAGAACAGTATTTTTTGTCGCTTTGGTTTTTGTTATTTTCAATAAACAATTTGATTTCTTCAGGAGATTTAACTCTGCTAAATGCAACATAAAATGCTCATGAGTAAATACCGGTTTACTTGGGTATATCCCAGCTTTGTCAAAGGTTTGGCCTTGGGACTTATTGATTGTAATACAAAAAGCTAGTCTGATGGGAAATTTTTTTCTTGACGTATGGAAATGAATATGAGGGTCTGTTGAGATAAACCTAATTATTGGTAAAAATATTACATCACCTTTCCTAGACCCAGTTATTATTATTATTGAAATTAACTTATTGGCTTCAGTCTTTTTAAATGCGAAGAAATGTAAACAAAACAAAACATTTTTAGAACATAACTGGCTGTCTAGTTTTAGATTATACTATCCCTAGTGACCCACATGTTAATATTGAGCACTGACTTGAAGATAAAGTACGATAACATGGTATTGATGTAAACTAGTAGTTTCCAACCTTTTGTGGCTCGTCTAGAGGTTGTCTAACACCTATCGCCCATTTTCATTTTCATTGTATCCCTAAATTTAATTTGAAGTAAAGTGTAAATAATAAAGTAGTTTTACTATTTTAAACAATTTCATTACCGTATATAAAAAAACAAAACAGTTTTATCCGGTTACAGATTTTTTTTAAGAACAAAGAATTAACTAAAATCATAAGATAATTATTAACTAAGATCATTGACATACATTTGAAAACAGGAGTGCATGTTTTAATTTTTGAATTGGAATCTGAAAAAATTAAGAAAGTTGATAGATAATATTTGAAAAAAAAATGAAAGTTTGAAAACTTAGTTATTGTTTCATTGTGCCTTTTCAATGGCTGCCTTGTGCTTGGTGGATTTTAGTTGAAGCTTGAATATCCGGCTTTATATTCGTCAAGTTATTTATTTATTTATATGAAAAAATTAACAATAAATGCAAATATGCAACAGACCAGAGTCCAAAACTGCTCTCTTCACAAATTTTGATTGAGCTATTTCATGTAAAACTTTTTGGTTAGTCCACACTAAAAATTTAGATTCACTAAAAAAAACATTCGAAAAAATTACTTGTTTCTTTTTACTTAAAGACTACTGATTTTAAAAGTTCATTCGAAAAAACAGTAAAACAATTGAAAATAGTTTAAAATATGTTCAGGCGCAAGTCACCTTTGAGACAAATGACCATCTTATTTCTTTGCTTTGCGAGGAGCTGAACAACAGAACTAAATCCTTTTTCAATAAAATATGTTGACGGGAACAAGATGAGAAGTGGTTCAGTTTTTCCCCACAGCTGTAATAATAAGCTTCACCCAGGATAACTCGTAACCACTCTGCTTGAAAATGATTTTCGCCTCACAGTCATACTTCAGATCTAGAAACACAATCTGCAAAGAACTATCAAGCTTATCCACAGCTTTAAACGAGAATGGATCTAGAACCCAAACCGGAAAACTTGTAACTTAGTCAAATCTTTATTCCATGTCAGTTTTTAACTGGTCAAGGAGATCAGTAGGCTAAAAATAAAGATTTTTTTTCTTCTGGGAGTTCAGGAGTCTCGTTATTTGACACTGAACACTTTTTAAGGGTCGGAAACTGAATCAGCTCTTTAATTATTGCAGGAAGGCTACTTGGTTCAAAACCAATAATTTATAAGTTGTTACTCATCGACTCACAAGCTGGGTCTGAGGAACACTATTGAAAAGGTCAACAGCTGCAGCCGGAGTCTAGTTGCCTGAGGTCATAACTCAAAACTTCTGAGGGCGAATTAAATGAATGCATACATACGTTTGAAGCCATCAATTAGTTGTCAGTCGTGTATAATATGACTCATGTCTCAGTCGCGATATCTGTTTGCGTTCATGTGCTTCAACCTCAGAGGTTTTGAGTTATGACCTCAGAGCTTGCAGTCAGACTCCGGTGGCAGTGTGCGTTAGCCTTAATGCATAATTGACGTTAGACCATAAAAAAATGCTATTTCTATTACTAGTAGTTCTGTGAACAGTAGACCTCACTCATAAAAAAATGGCAAACAGTAAAAAGAATTGTCCAATCACGCTTCCAGTTCCTAAAAGCAATCAGTGTCGGCTATATTTTTGTTGAATTCACTCACAGTTCCAAAGCTATAAAAATTATCGGTGGGAAGATAACCAATTTTTTCTTTGAAATGTATTAACATAGTTATTACTGGTAATTTCTTTTGAAAAAATCAGCTCAAATTGAGAGTTTTTAGCTTTGAACTAATTCAAAATGGCAAATTTTAATTTATGTTCAGCTGTTATATCACTTGAATACTGAACAGTATTGTATATAACAAGGAAGCTCATATTGATACAAATTCAATACTTATTTTATTAACTGTATATAAGAAGGAAGCTCATATTGATACCATTTTGCTTTTTTTTTTGAAAAAAAAAAATTGGCCGCCATATTGGATTTCAAAAAAAATATATTGCTGTGACTAGGAATAAGGAATATCCATATGAAAAATCATAACAATTGTTCTGGGCGTTCGTCCGTAATCGTGAGACAGACAGCCAGACAGACAAACAGAAAGAGAGAGAGAATTCTGATCATCTTCTGATCAATTATTAAAGGATAGACCTCACTCTGTTCGGTCAACTAGTTGAATGCAGAATAACCAGTTCACAATTTGTTATGAAGATAAATTTATGATTGATATAACATTTCAAAATTGCTTGTCTGAAAAGAATAAAGATTTTCCACTTTGTTTTCATTAATGATTAAGAAATTGACAAAATCAATAACTATTTCTCCCAAATCAGGTGAAAGATGATGAGCTCGTGAACAAGCTATTTTTGAAGGTGTATTGAGAGTTGCTTCGAATTTATTCTCACAAATAATCGGCCTCAACTCCCACCAAATCGTTGGCGTTCACAAACTCTGTCTCGCAAATGATCCGCTGAGGAATGATATTTCGTATTGTTCAAACAGAGAATAATGAGGACCGGAATGGAAAACAAACAGCGCACTCCGAATGCTTATTCCGAAATAGAAAGGATAAATCCAGATTCAGAACATATATTACTGTATTTTGGCACTGCTGATCCACTAGTTATGTTTACTTCATACCCGTTGCTTATTTTTTCATTTGCAGTATAGATTCTTAGAATGGAAGACATTAGATAAAGGCTAAAGAAAAAAGTATGAAGATGGGCATAGGGACATAATAATGAACACCCTATCAGGTGAGATGTGAAAAGTTTTCCCATTAACAACATTTTTTTTCTTGGAAAACTACATTGAATACATTTTTTTTTAATTGGAGGCTTTGAAAATGATAATACTTATAAATAGCTACTACCTTGCCGAGCAATGCACAAATTGAGTTGATTTTCACATTATCAGCATATCTTTCCGTATCCCAGCAATGAAGGCTTCCAAATACTTTTATTCTTCTATTGTTTGTGATTTGATAGCTTTGTGAGCCTCAGTTTTAAAGTATCCTTAAAGGAAAAACTCAGGAGGCTCTAATCCGGGAAGGTGTAAAAGGGGACATCAAACATTCTCCCGTAAGGAGATCAAGCGGTGGGGAGCATGTTCTGGTTGTATTAGACGTGAACAATGGGCGCATAAAAGGTCAGTAAAATTCCAACTTTTTTCACTTCCCCCAGACTTTCCAGCAGGAATTTCTGATAAAAACAAAATAATAAAAATAAAATGGCACGAAATGTATTTTTCAAGAATATTTTTTCTAAAAATCATCTTCTTTGGTTTTTCACAATTCAATAGGAGACTAGAACGTCCAATCGGCCCCATTGAATTCTACCAACTCAGCAAAATATTGGGTTCCAGAATAGAAATGCAAGTCTATTATCACGCCTGGGACTATCTATTGACTTCTAATTAACTCCAAAACATTCTGAAACAATCATTATGTAATAAAATATAATGTACAATCCAAGAACTGTAAAATAGTATCTCTTTATAACCAGTTATTATGAAATCCTAATTTACAGAATACAACATTTATTATTATTTTGTTACGCATCATTTATCAGGGAAACTATGGCATTTTCATTGCGCTGAAAAAGTGTTAGTTTGTCACATCGTTATAATAGTTGATTTATATTATAGCAATATTTTCAAGTGTTGATGTGGTGGAAAAATTGTGGAAAACTCGTTCACTACTGAAATAGGAGCCACTGAACAGGAAAAGTTTATAAGCTATTCCGAAGTCTTTTGGACTACTCTGCGAGAATGGAAAAGAATTTATGTCGAGAATTGAAGAAAAAGGTTTTCAACATGCTGTTGCAGAGTGAATGTGAAAAAGAACTTTTCGAGATCTCTTTTAGAACTTACGATTCTCTTCATTAAACTTTCTTTCAGGAGGAGACTTTTAGAAGAAGTGTGGCACCTCGCATGTGTTATGGAACAGTTTGGCAAAGCCGCTTTATAAAGTGTGCAGAATTGATTGAAAAAATATCATGATTTATACATGATCATACTTAAAGTTAGCTCGTGTAATACTTGTTTCATAATAAATTATACTTTGAACAGAAAATTTATTTATTTTCTATGTAATAAATATCTGCTATATTATTCATGAGTGAGTCCTTTATTTATTTATTCCTAAAAAATCTCTTAACTGATTTTAAGATATTTTAAAGTGGAATGTGAAAAGTAAATTATTAACTGCTAAAAGTAGATATTATGAAACTGCAGGTTTTAAAACTGTCTTTTCAGCAGTAACTCTAGTTTTTTTCTATAAACAAACACTGATCTAATTATTTCTTTCAAGTCGTTCCAAGATCAATATGATACAGAAGATGAGAGACATATTATTTTTTATTGCATCATTCATAATGTGTCATTTGATCATTAAATTTGAATTGAAAATTGAATCTGAAGTAGTTAAAAGACTATTTTCGCCTAATATTGAACCTTGGTTCAATCTGGTAAAAGTTGAGCTATTTCATTCAAAATACAATGTAAGAATTTTATAGAATTGGGCTTAAAGCTAGTTTTGAGATTTTGTGATTGCAAGTGGCTATTATTCTATGAAAAAAGATCAAGAATTTGTAGCCGATTCGATTTAAAACATCAGCTCATGGAGAAGTGACGAAAAAAGGATGGAAAAGAATCATAATGATAATGATAATTATTATGTAAATAAAAATTATTAACGGTGTTGTTCAAATAATGATTCAAATAATACCGACATAAATAGTATAATTACAATCTAATATTAAAACTGACACTGTATTTCACTTTCAAATAATGTTTTACTCACATATATTGGAGATGCTTGAGGAATACATTTCACTTCTGAAAAGAAAGGCTTCATAGTATATAAATGTTTTATGAAAAGAAAGGCTTCTTTTCAGAAGTGAAATGTATTCCTCAACCATCTCCAATATATGTGAGTAAAACATTATTTAAAAGTGAAATACAGTGTCAGTTTTAATATTAGATTGTTCATTAAGTATTTCGTCATGGAAAACATCACAGAGTATAATTACCTCTGCATTTTTGAGTTTTGCAGTCAGGCTAAACATTTTAAGACAATCTTTTCTTCTTTGCATTAGTTGAAAAGTTGTTTTCAGTAATTTGTAGAGAAAAAATTCTTTTTATAGAAAATTGACATTAGGAATTTGTGAAGGAATAGCCATTTATTTCTCAGAGAAATAATATTGATGTCCACGGAATAATATTATGATGAAATAAGGAAGATTTAATATCATTGGTATAATTATTCATGAAGCTTATTCATCAATAATAAGTTTTATTGAAAAATGCAAAGACAACAGCTAATTTGAAACTGAGATGATGATGTTATAACAACAATCTTAACATGCCTTACACCAAGCCAATAAGTTTCCATTGAGCAAGCCACAATGAGAAACAGGAAAAACATTGCTGATAGAAATTGATGGGATCAATGGGAATTCCTTCTTTCGAATTAGGAAATGGACCGAGATTTCGCAATCTGCCCCGTTTTATACCCATGTTGAATTTGTGTTTATTCTTTCTCTATCAAAAGAAACTGCAACGTTTCTCATCCAGAATTACAATCAAATCAATTGAATTGCATCATGAAGAATAAATCTCAGTCTCTAGCAAAATTACGTGAATATGATTGCTCATCTTACTGAAATTCTGAAAGGGTAGAAATATATCTTATGAAACGGTCTAGTCTGTGAAAATGTAATTTCCACATGTTGGTGACAGTGATTCGAAATCAATCGATGAAGTATATGATATGCTTGACCTAGTTATTACAAGCGGATATATAAAAATGGATGGTGTGAAAATGATGTGATAGAATGAAGAGTGACAGTGTTAGTGATAGGTTTGATTTCCTTGTCTTCTTGTTAGTTTATTTTACCCGGTCTTGCCCAGGAATACAGTTTGGAATATTTTTCTGGTAGATAACTGATATTAACGGTCACAAAATTGAATTGAGTTGAATTCCAAATTAAATCAATTAAATCCTTCAGTTTTGTTCCTTTTTAATCCAAGAAAGTTTTGATTCAAGTAATTTAATTTCATGTTTTTTTATTGATTCATTTTTAATAATATTAATAGGCAGAAATAATTCCTATAAATCCCCGTTCAAGCCCAAGCAACATTGGATTTAGTTAAATTACGAATATTTATTATTGTTCTAAAAAAACTACGTATTTATTCATTATGTTGATTAGAGTAGAAATAAAATAGTATCTCTTACAGAATTCAGATCAAACTATGAGAAAAATTATACAAATTAAATAATTGAAACCAAATTGGTTTTGAAAATAGAAATTGATTTGCTAGAGTTGAATTTTGTGAACAAAAACGTTTTGCCTGTACTCAGATTTGAACCAAATTTATCAATCATGAAGAGTGATTGCTCTGGTATACGCACTGCGCTATCAGACGTAATGATGACCACAGAATAGTATTATGTTGAAGTAAGGAAGATACATCTAAGAGCTGTCTTGAAACTACGAAAGATAATAATAGTTACGACTACCATACGATCTATGAGCGAGGGACAATAACAACAACAATTCTGAAATGAAAATTAATTTTGAAAAGTATGAAAGGAAAAAAATCGGGCTTCGAGGTGCACTGATTGACTGAATTGAAAGGAAGCTTTGTGCCAAATTTAGTGTTCCAAATCGTTGCCGTTTTTATAAAATCTGACACACACTCACACACACCTACTTTCTTTTATTATATAGATTAATATAATAATAAGCAGTATGACTTCATAGTACACCAACTATGTTTTTTTTTGTTTCAATGATACCCAAGTGAGTCCGGGACTTGTGCGAGAGTAATAAGTGGATGATAATTTTTTTTTTTTTTTTGTAGATTACGTCTTGGAGACTCCAGTTAAGGAGTATAAGACAAGTCAGATCAACAATATTATACACTAGATACCATAATTACTTCAATTAGTTGAGGTGAGGCTTAATTTTGATGTGAAAGGAACTCTTGTACACTATAAAAAGCTTTATCAACTAAATATTTCTTCAATTGTTTTTTAAATATTTCTATATTTTCAAGACTCTTCAAAAACTGCGGTAGCTTGTTGTAGAATTTCCTACCTATATAACTAGGTTTTTGTTCGAATAAGCTACTATTGTGACTCACCAAGTGATAATCTCCTCGGCTTCTTGTATTATAATCATGTACATCAAGATTTTGGTTAATATCATTCGTTTTTACATATAAAGTAGCTTCATACACATATAAGCAGGGTACAGTTAGGAGACCAAGTCTCTTGAACAACGGCCTACATGAATCTAATCTAATCTAATGATGCTGTTAGTGGTGGACCTTCAGATTTAGGTGTGCCCCGAACCTCCATGTTAGTGAAAATTGGTAGGAAGGCCCTTACGGGTAGTTCCACCCAAGTAATATTTATACAATGAATGAAGAATATAAGCAGCCTATTGATTTTGATTATTAAATTGGATTCAAATGGACATCCTATCAGGCATTAGCCTGATTACGATTACGTAATTACTTGTTTTTTGCGTACGAAAAGTGTCTGCACAAAACAAGTGAGTGAATTTTCGAAGAACAGTTTTGATCTCATAGTATGATAATTCCAGACATAGCAACTCTGAAGAGCACTCTCTCTGTACCATTAGTCAATACCACGATGGAAGTCTTAATAAATCATAGCATATTCATTCTATCCATTTAAGATTATATTTCTATACCGATGTAACCTATTAAAGTACGCTACTTAGATCTTCTTTATTAGGGTGGTGATTGGTCATGCGGTGAGCGTGGTGTTCAAGTGATCGTGATGTTCAGTCACGACCGCTCAAGACTGCGCTTGGATGGGTGACCGTGCTTCAATGACTTGATGTTACAAGCTTTATTATCACTTACCCGGTGGTTCGGAACCCACCTAAAATAGTAGGTCCACCATGTTTCCCGTAACATGGCTCAAACGGTGAGGTGGAACTACCCGTAAGGGTCTCCCCACCATTAAAAGCCATACGCTTATTATTATTATTATCTTCTTTATTCAGAAACCTTATCGAAAACTTTTCACGTGAAATTAAAAAATGCACATTCTCATAAATTATTAAAGTAAGAAACCTTTTCATGAGAATATTGAGTGGAATTATCAAAGAATTCGGATAAAACAATACAGTCTATAGTAAGCTCTTTACAAGAACCTCTTCGAAAATTTCTTCCGAGGAGCTCTCGAAAAAGAAATTATTTCCTGGATGTTGAGAATAAACTCCATCAAGAAGTTTTTGAAAATTCAGAAGATCTTCCGGAAATTAACTTAAAAGCCTAATTGCTTTTCAACTTCTTCGTGGAAAGCACACTATCATTGATCTACTGACCAGTTTAAAATAATAATAGTAATTAAATTTCATCTGACGTTGTCTGTGAGACAAGAATAATCCTGGAAGAAATATGAAAGAAGTGAGGATTTGGAAGGTGTAAGCCTAAAAAGAAGATTATATCACCTCTAATAATTGAGATTACCTGCACCACCTGTGACTGAACAAAACAATGTTTCTTGGGCTCAGGCTACAAGCAAAAGTCTTGGAGGATATTTCATTGGAAGAAACATGGCTTTGATCCATCTCTTTTCAACTTCCAAGTAGACGCTCCATCTTACTTCTCATTCACCTCAGTTCTACTCCAATACTGTAATAATATTGCGCGCCTGAATTCCTCCTATGTCTCTCCTTTACTGTACAAAGGAAGATACCGTTTATTGGGTGATCGCTATCACAGCAGAGCTCCTCTTGAGATGGAACTCTTCATCAATTGGATTGCTAACAGTTGACAATAGATTAGTATTAGAATACTCCATCGCTTAGATGTATCGATAGGTGACTTTAGTTAATTAAATATTCAATGATTAAATTCCGTCCAATTCAAACTTTCCGTCACAATCTATAACATAATTCAAAATCGGGAAATTCAGTGAATTAAACCTTTCATCCATAAATAAATATGTATATGTATGATGTATGTATATATACGTCATGATGTATATGTACGTATAAATAGGTTTTAATATACGTATATTATAATACGTATTTATACGTATATTTTAATATACGTATTTTGGGAGCCAAATTTTGTAGTTATAACAACAAATCATTGATTGCTTTGATGTTTTGGGCGTCGCATACTCAACAGTGATGATTTATCAAGAATAGTGAGCTTCAAACTAGTCTACAAATTTCCTGTGCATAATATATGAATGAGTAGAATAAGCGCTTAGGTGCGCTTGCACAGTGGAGCATCCAATACTCGATGATAATCTTTATCAGATTCTGAAATAAAACATATGCTGTGGAATGGTGTATCACAGATTGAAATAAATACCAATATTCTAATGCAGTGCTGATTATTATCGAGTATTGGATGCTTATTCAGAATCATCCTACCTTTTCGACTGATAAATTCCAAGAGAATAACTCAGCAGCAGCCTGCGGAGTTTTTAGTTTTCACACCTATCATTTACAGATAGTTGACCTCAATAGTTCCAGATAGTTGGCTATCGACTGCTAATTCTGAATCGTATTGACATGCCATAGGTCCACATTTAAACTACTTGACTATACTCTGGTAGTTTGGTGTCGCATTAGGTCTTACGTTTTTAAAATACATTGCTTTTCAACGCGACCCCAGTGGCTGACAACCAATTTGATAAATAACAGTGCACCATTTCCAACTAAGCTGTATATTTTATGGTTCAAACGACGGGCGATTTATGATTGTATGGTTAAGCTTCTTACATGCAGTATGGAATTTAAGCTTCTCATGTAATCACTACTAGAAGGTGAGAAGTAAAAATAATAGTAATCATCAAAAATGAAATATCCAATAAGTCGTCAACAACCAGGCGTGTTGTAATTGAGTTTGAACCTGTGATACTCACAATATTGATTCTATCAAACAGAAAGTCGATTATAAAACCGCTAGACTCGACTTGAGTCGGCGAAATAAGAGTTATTTTGTGAGCTTTATCGCTTTCTCTCTTTCTCTTTCCCCTTTCTTTTCCTCAAAGTATAAACTTTAATTGGTTCTTGAGTTCTCAATGGTTTCGAGTGAGATTTATGATTTTCATCAATCCCAAGTTGCAGAATGGGATTCTATCAGCTGGGGAAAAAATATTGGTAAGGTTTTCTGTCAATATCACCATCATGACCACAAGAAATGAAAAATATAGAATAAAAACTCACCGCACAAAATTTCGCCATTGCTTATACAGTATTCTAAGTACTTTGCAATGTGATTTAAAACTACGTATCTTAGAATTAATCACGCTATTCCATAATGCATTATACTTTTATCATGCTTGTAGTCAATAATTTCCATTACAATTGAATGGATAAGTGACTTTACAAAGAGTATATTTTCATTTCAAAATCCATACGATATAAAAAGCTCCAAAAAATAATATTGACTTTATCATACACAAGAGTGTATTGGAACGGAACGCGTGGAAATGACGTTCGTACATTGGTTTTCAGGAAGAGTTGGTAAATTTATTGCTGGGCACTGATTAAGGCTGTGCGCAGGGTTTTTGGTCATAATTTTTTTTCGAAGTTTATTGTATTGGATATTAATAAGGTATTGAAATGTTGACTATTGCCATAAGAAATTATTTTTTTCATCAAATATTTTATGAAATATGAGAGTTCAAAGTTGAAATTTTTCGGTTATTGGGGGCAATTGATCTCCCCTACAAGTAATTTTAAACTTTTGATAATTTTTTTTAAATGAATGACACATTGAGGAATAAAATGACATATTTTTTATTCCGATCAAACAATTAGTTTCATCAAAATAAATTTTTTAAAACATGCAAAAAATTTCAGTTTTTCAAAAAAATATTTTGAAAAATTAAATTGTTGAATTGAAATAAAAAATGTGTCATTCTCTTCCCAAAGGTGTCCTTCAGTTATAAAAAAATTATCAAATGTTTAAAATAACTTTGAGGTGAGTTCAATTGCCCCCAAAAACCGAAAAATTTCAACTTTGAACTCCCATATTCCATAAAATATTTGATGAAAAAAATAATTTCTCATGGCAATAGTTAGCATTTCAATACCCTAATGTTATCCAATTCAATGAACTTCGAAAAAAAATTATGACCAAAAACCCTGCGCACAGCCTTAAATTTGATAGAACCACATATTGTCATGTGGATAAATATTGTATTCAACTTTCTATACTGTATGCAAATGTTCAGACCATTCATGAATTGAGTTACTCCAGTCATATTTGAATGATTTCCTGAGTCAATAAATGATCATTGAGTAATAAAATAAACTTGGCAGTGAGTGATACATTCAATTTTCTGTCATTTTGGAATGCATTTTTCTCATTCCTTAACTTTCCTTCAAATGTGAATTTCCTCAACATTTTGGTACTGTATTTAAGACAATCTTTGAAATCTTGCGTGATAAAAACGTTTTATCCACACTTCATTCAAGCAATCTAGAAAATCATTAGGCATCCATTACTACGAACCATGAACTGTGGACTATGAACAATGAGCTACGAACTATAAACTAAGTTCATTCTATGAACTGTGTTTGACCAGTCCTTGACAATGGTCTTCTAGTAGACCTTGAGTTAAAAGTTGCTGAAATATAGATTGGGGCGAAATAAATTCAACCCCTTGCAGCCTATGCTTTTATCTTTTGATCTTAGACTTGTGTCAGGTTAAACCTGTTATAATAAATATAAAATCTTACTGAATTATTTTTAAATGTCTTATGTAGTTGACCTTGAGTAGAAAATTGCAAAAATATAGATTTTATAACAGAAAACTCACCCTCATTTATATTCCTGTTTGTGTCATCAATGAAATTATTATTTGGATAATGCATCAAGTCTTATTGATCGATTTGGAAATACCGTGTCCTACATTTATCTTCAAAGAGGGGCAGTTTTCATTTTATGATAAACGAGGTGCTATGACTAAGCCAATACACGTCAGCTTGAATCATGAAACTGAATTATGAAATCCAACAGATGATGACACTCTCACAGCACTCCTGATCAATCACTGATTGCAGGTAAATTACATTTTACAAAGCGATCGAGGGAGTAATGTGGTTGAGAATAAATTGAAACTGAACATGTGCTGGAGCAAGAGTCCGGCTATCTATCACAAAGTCTGTCCTCGTGTTGCATTGGATAAGCTGTCAGCCAGTCGTTGTTGAGTTTTCAATTTAGGAATTCTTTGACAGTCTCATTACTTTTTGGAAGTGAAAGGGATAACGCTCTATAAACTTCAATATGCAAACTGATCATGCTTGACAATTTGAAATTTCCATAGTAGATTAAATAAAATAAATGAATCAGTGAGAGAAATTGTACACTAAGCTGATAGGTGGTTTGTTGACTATGACTGTATTGTAAATTAATTGTTACTAGACTCTAGTCATAATATTAAGTTTGAAATTTGGTCTCCTCATTTCTCCAAAACATTTAGCCAATTTATTGCTGGGTACTGATTAAATTTGATAGAACCACATATTGTCATGTGAATAAATTGTATTCAGCTTTCTATACTGTATGCAAATGTTCAGACCATTCATGAATTGAGTTAAAAATTCAGTTACAATGGTTCGCAATTTCGATGACTTTATGATGTGTTTCAAGTTTAGATATAAATATTTTGATTGAAAGTATAGGGTTCAATAATTTCAAATTGAGTAGTTGAAAATAAAGTGAAACAGTGGAACAGGTGTATTATATTCTCGAGAACAGAGAATTTTCACAGTTTTGTACATGTGATTCTATCCTTTGAAAGTTTCTGTGATTAGGTTTGATAAGCACAATTGAAATAAAGTGGAAAAATATTCTTAATCCCAAATGATTGAATGATAAAAATTAGACTGCTCCCTTTTTTTAGGTATTATACTGCATCGTAGCCTACATTACGTGGATAGCGAAGACTGAATTCAATTTCGTGAACTTTTTATTGAGCATTCTCGAAGACGTGTACGTGAGAACTTGCAATCCATCTGAATACTAAGAATTCCCAAGTTTCCCAGCTCTCACACTCCCAATTGTAAGGTGAAGGCATAGGTTACCAAATGTAATAAGGTTGTTCAAGGTAATACCGTTGTGCCTTTGTCCTAAGATGATAAAATAAAGCTATCTATGGTTTCAGTAGTCGGTGAGTTATTGTAGAGCGTAATAACCTGAATCTAATAAATTCTGATTCAAGTCTACTCCCTACAAACTGTTCCAATCTTGCTTCATTATTGATATTCAAGCAGACATCTTCCACTCTATTCCTTTTATTAGAAATCAACTAATCAAGACTAGGTAGAGCATCAGATTTTAGCTTTCTTATGGAATGGAACTTCATAATTTATTTTCTTCTAAATGGAGCAACTCAAATATGAGAAAATGATGAGCAATTTTGAAATATCTATGCCATATGTGATCGAGATGTTGAAATCATCATTTTATTGAATGCTACACATTGATTACGTTAATTCGAGAATAATTGAACAAAATTTAAGATAGAAAACAAAGATATTTTTATGTTTCACTGCCTATTATTCCAAAAAAGTTTGACATTTACTCGCTTTAAATACATTGTATTGTGTCCCCTTTTCAATATGAGTACTCATGCAAACTGATTTGAAATCCTAATATAACATTTTCCATCTTTAGGAAATTGAATGGTATAGTTTGGTGCTGCAGGATTACTAACACAATATAATATTCGATCTGAAATGGACAGCCCTTTCCAGTTATTAGGATTATTGTGACTATTAACAATAAGTTATGCCATCTACACAGTGATAACTTTTGTGATATAAGTTAAGCCTTATATTGCCAGGCGGAATATTATGATACCAATAACTAGAAAGAAAGTTTGTAGGAGGGAATGTGTTAGAAAGAAAGCTGAGATAAAAGCAGTAGAAACAAGCGAGATACTTCCACCATTATGAATAAATTCTGCTGTTTACTGAGTATTTTCTCTCATCAATTTCATCCGTTCTCTTCCACTGGCCAGCGCTTTCTCACACCCTCATTCAGTTTTCACGCGTCGTTAAGAAGGGATGTAAAGTTTTATGCTCGCTGGTCGATATAATCCTGTGGGGCCCTTTCGAACAAGACAAAATTATGGTGTTATAAACAACGCAAGAACGGAATAAAAATAACATATAAGTGCCATGGAACTGTGATACGTGATTTCAGAGCAATATCACAGACTATGCTCATTCCAATTTACAGTGAATAAATCTCAAACAAACTCGCCATATGTATGAATAATTCTAGCAGAGCATACTAATAAAGACACCATGGAATCGTATCACCTTCAGCAGCATTGCAAGCGTGTTTGATTGTTCTCTAAAAGTGATAAAATGATTTTGCACTCAATCATTACTATTATATAGAAGTTTACAATTAAATAAAATAAAAATATTGGTTTTATTAATGCGACATTTTTGAACCGATATAACGGCGTATCCAAAGATTCTTACGTGTATGAAAAGCTTAAGCATTTTCCATCATCTTCATAAATATGTGTATAAGATCGCATAATTGTTAACCTGACTTGTCTTACATTCCTTAACTGGAGTCTCCAAGAGGTAATCTACAAAAAAGTATTGGTTATATGTTATATAGATTGATAAATCATATTTATTTGAACGGCTTCTCCTTTGAGCGGTATCTTCTATGCCCAATGTATCTATGATATTTTACTCCTGAAACATTCTTTATTATATTATAATACAATTAATTGTTGGTAAATTTTACTACTTATCAGTTCGATGCGATCAGTTTTTTCAGTTGATAAGAGAGAACAGAATTTAGATAGAAAATTTATATTTTTTATTTCGCAAAATCAAAAATTGGAGATTGATTTGAATATGAATACCGGTCTTTCAATTTATTGTATGAATGATTTTGATAACTAAATTTTCAAAACTGATAACCAGTTTATTACTTGGGGGAACAGTAAATAATGTTGGTGATATTTTGAGAGATGTAATTTTTCATGGTAGAAAACGTGAATGGGAG